>CM040633.1:31885939-32520769 GCA_022818045.1 Neotoxoptera formosana
GGACAAACCGAAATAGAAATACGTCTTGTACCAGCCTGTTATTAGAATATTTGCATTGCCTTTATAGAATTTTGTTCCTAAGCATTATTTTTGCGATAAAACTGTATCTCTACTACATTTTTCGAGAGCTTCCATTCATGAACGTAAAAAACATGTAAAGTACAAAAATAAACTTATCCGTTACTAACAAAATAATAATATTCTTATTGGTTATAACGTGTATATTATTTGTTTACAATTGTTATGGTATAACAAATACCAGTACAATTATTCTAGAAATATGTAGACTTGTGTAGAGTTATGATATTTAGGTAACCAAGTAAGTTGTAATACGCGACCTCCCTCGTGGCCTCGTAGTTATCGGAACATGAAAATAAATTGTCCATCATTTATGATCTACAACCATTTTAACAAAAATATTCTCCCCACCATACAAGGTAGTTTATAACTTTTAAAATCTAATTTCATTCTTATTTCGTTCGTACGTTTATAACTTAATCGACAGTCAGTTTTTTGGTTGCAAATAAAATTTATAACTATATAGTGGTATAGTGACTGACAGTGAAATGAACGTTATCGTTAAACAATCATCTCTTTATGCTTAATCTAAGAACTGCAGTATGACATTTTACCTCGTCATAGCCTCAAGTCTCTTTTGGCGTAATGGTGCGACGATGGTAGTACCTACGTTTACGGAACGAACAAGACTTACACGTCTGTATAATAATTGCTCTTCAATTAGTCTTCATTACGGCAATACGCGACTAAAATGCTTTTTATCGTGAACTCAGAACTAGGCACTGTC
Organism: Neotoxoptera formosana; assembly: GCA_022818045.1. Taxonomy (NCBI): domain Eukaryota; kingdom Metazoa; phylum Arthropoda; class Insecta; order Hemiptera; family Aphididae; genus Neotoxoptera; species Neotoxoptera formosana. The sequence continues at coordinate 31,886,745 of CM040633.1, forward strand.
TTAGAAAATACAAAGAGGTTGTAAGTCAATTTTTTTTTTTTGAAGCGATTACAATTATAATATACTTTTTACATTTTCTATGAGTGAATTTTTCTATTTTTCCTCAAGATCATAATTAATTGTTTTTGAAGTTTGTAAAAGATTAAAAACTATAATATGTAGAAGAATCCTCAGTACGCGTATGTATATAATATTATTATATGTTTATATAAACTTACGAGCATATAATATACATATATGAATACCGACTAAAATTATTAAACTGCTGCGGGGCTCTATCGTGGTTTGTTTTCGGATAATTAGGTAGTAGAAGCGATGTTAGTTCTATAAAAAAAAAGTACTGTAATACACATCGAAACATAAACCTGTGGCATCAGTAAAAACAGGATGGCATATATTCACACACACATAATATACACTTAGGCTCCAAGACGAACTTAAAAATAATGACAGAGAAAAAAAACCGCTTGTTAATAAGTTGTGAATAGTATTGTTTAACAGTAATATATTATATGGTATACGTTAAATTATATCAAGACCGTAATATTTTTTTTTTTTTGGGGGGGGGGAATTCGGGGGTCAGGCGTCCAGAATTCTATCCTTACAATATTTTTTTAAAAGTAGAACAATTATTTTAATTGTGAATATTTTCTATTGACTATAGTAATAGGTACAGTAATAACAATTGTAAATTTTCGTTAAAGCTGTAATAACGAGAATAAAGAGTTTTCATGTTTTGAACGTAAAACCCGACGAGTGTCTAGGTCAAAAATATGATGAAAACATGTTACTACAGAATTATTTTATGTTATAGAAATTCAAATCAATTAATATTCCAAGTGTTCGGAATGATACGATTTTACTCGTTAAATTATCCAATATGAATTGGCCAAAATTATTTAAAAGTCCAAAAATTAATTCCAAGAAGTGGTTCTTTTACGTATTTACCACAATTATTCTGTGCACAATTATCGAGTTTGAGTGACTACGCTGTCGTTAAAATAAAATCATATTGCAATTTACAATAAACATAATAACTAACTCATTAGTCTAGGGTGCTCCGTCGTTATGTCTGTGGTCACATTGTTCTTGTGTGTCATTCTTATTTGGTTATTAGACCCTTTCTAACTCCTTTCTCATATTATAGCAACCTATCTCCTCTACTTTCTTGTGAAAAAGTAGTTTGTTCGAGGTCGATGACTTTTATAACCTGTGTGATTTCATTTACCGCATCCTTCATATCAGAACTATCCGAATAATATTGTTATTTAGTCCCCCTTGTAAGAGTTTTCCTACCCAAAGTTAACCACTCGTAATAGTGGTAAGTATATTATATGGAATTTCAGAGTACATAGCTGCAATACACATTCAGTTGGTTCATTATTAATGGCAACGTAATTTATTTTTATTTGGAACAATAAAAGGATTCGAGACAATTTCTTAAGTTGTCTAGGGCCCTTTAGTTGTATCATCAGTAATAAAAAATGTACCTATACATTCCGAGACGATAATTTATATTTATTATATTTAATGGTGTTTGAAAAAATAACATAATGTAACCCACCAACTTGTTCGATTAATTTAAAAAGAGATTTTATTTATATATTTGTAATCTAGTGGTTTTTGTGATGCTGTGTCCCGTATAGTGTATAATGTTGTACGAAATCAATTGTTTAAAAGTATTCCAAAGTTATATTCGTATTTCAAAACTAGTTTAAACGCCGGTCTTTTGAAAACGTTTCAGTTAAATTGAATTGAATTATAATATAATATATTATTGTATTAAGTTTCTTAATATTTGCATTGTGTGACAATAATGATCTTCCATTTCTATAAGTTTGCTGTGACTACGCTTATAATTTATAACGATTTATTAACAGTTTGAAAAATAGACAATATTTTGAATCATAGTTCTTTTGATCAATAATATGAAATATTAAAACAATTGTAAATATGGTGACTGAAAAACCAGTACCTAACACAATTATACTTGGCGATTTTCCATATAGCGTTTGACATATTATCGTTATGCAAACACCTAAATTAAATTTCGACCCTTCGTTGAAAGTTAGAATTACGCGGACCAGGGATAATAATAAGTCACGGCCAACTGGAAACTCGTAAAATGTACAGAAAAGAAACACATTGTGCACAGAAGGAATCGGCCATGAATAAACTTTGCAAACAAGATTATGATTTATTTTCCAGACCTCCGGATTTGAATTCGTAGCTATAGGATACAGATTTTTATGATTAATAACTAAACAGAAATTTAAATTATTGAAATCTCAATGCGCGTGTTTCTACAAACTTCACGATAGATAAAAATATGAGTATACAAAAAAAGAATATATTTTTATTATTATTATTACTGTTGTTAACTAATTTATTATAATCTTAATGATTAAATAATTGATTTGTGTGAAAATGTTTAGTTATTTTCCAGTATGATTTTATTGTTTTTATTCGCCTATGATTTAAAAATAAAGAAATAGTTTTGAAATAACCACACAAAATAAAAACAATTTAAAGACTATTACGTTTGACAAATGCGTGCTATATATTATTATATCGTAATGTGATCACAAGACAAAAATAATGAACAGTTTAAAATTAAATGTGCTACATATAATATAATATATTAATGTGTTGACGCTCGTATCTGAACTATAAACGAGGACAATACAATAAGTGAATTTTAGATTACTATTTATATCTGTCAAAAAAAAATAGCCTTACCAAAGGAACGGAAATTGCAGCTTCATTCCGGAATCTAAAATCTGAAAGATTTATTCCAATACCATGAAGTAATATGATAATCATTATGTTAAAAACATATAATTATTTAAAATGTATTATAAACTGTAAGAATATAAAATCTTTTGAAGACTAAGATTAAGACGGGGCATTCATAGCTTATAAAATTTGTCAAGAAAGCTTTAACTTATTTGTATAATATTAATACGTTTGTATCGTTTCAATAATATAAACTTTAACATTGCGGTGAATTTAGTTGTTGGTAGACAAAATACGATCTTCGGTGCCATCTATTTGCAAGTGGAAAATCTTCACTAAGCAATGAAAACGGTTAGTGAACGCATCATGCGAATTGCGTCATACCAGCATTTTGAAATTTCGATTAAATAACACTGATAAACCTAAATTACCAATGCATACTTGATTATTTAGTTTCGTGATAACAATACAAACGTGACATTTTTTTTAAACGTTTACCATTTTCTTGTCAAGGTCAAAAAACTTTCCAGGTGATTACTATAAATTTATATAATATACGGAACTATTCTTAGACAATTTTAAATGTAATAATTTATCGTTTTTTTTTAAAGTCAAAAGTAGTAAAAACAACGATACATCTCACTATACAGAATGCGCATACGTCATAATCGAAGCTAAACGAGCCCAACATAACCCGTGAGACTGCGCGTTGTATAGGGAATTTAGATACATCAGCAGTGGCACCAAATGTGATATTATTATAAAACTGATCTTGTATATTATTAATATTGTCTTAACATCTCTAATCCATCTAAATTAGCTCCTAAAAAATGTTTTTTTTTACACTAGTTCATATTTTTAATAAAACTATAATTAGATAAAAATTAAATCCTTGTTTGAAATATAATATATTGCTTTAAAGGTAACTTCCGGGTTATAATAATCCAGATCCGGGGTAATGCTTGCATTTAAGGTTGAACTTTTTATTATTCAACATAATTTCATGTCCAATTAGTGTAATTTAAATGTTTTACGCTTCAACAATAAATTTCGGAATGTATTAACAATTTAAAATTGTAATTAACTGGACAAGAAAAATTTTTATACTATTATATACTATGAGGAATGAGGATCATGGACAGTTATGATAAATTGTTTTCACAATGTATACAATTTTCAAGATTTCGACCGATTGAAAAAAATGCTATCGTTGATGTTAAAACAAAAAAAAAAACCTGAAAATGTATTACGCCTATAAATATCTCAAAAAGAATGTATAGAAAAAATAAATTATAAAATAATTTGATGAAAATTGCATGTATCTTAAATTCATAGTTTTTTGATTTACTCAAAAAAAAAAAAAAAATCGATTTGGCTAAAAATTAGTTTTGCGTAAAAATTCCGATTTTCCTTCATTTTTTTTTTGTTTTTCCCAGCGTTTTTAAAAATTATTGGGAATTTTTAAAAATGACCTACCAAAAGTACCAACTAGATTCATTTTCCCACCAGAAAAGATACGGATGAAGAAAATTGAAGTATTATTTCGGCAACTTCATGCTTCGCTCAGAATCTAAAATTTTTAAAATATCTAATGACTTTAAATAGCTACAAAAAGACATACAGATTTTAGAATGTTATCATATATGTATAGAAAATGGTGATTTAAACATTTGGAGAGTTGTTCAAGTATCTATGGTTATTCGTTTTAGAACAAGGTAAACCAAAAAACAATATCACTATCGTCAAAAACTGGTTTTGCGTATAATTTCCTGTTTTTGCCAAATAAATAATAATTATATAAATTTAAATAATTATTGATTTTGTTCTCTTAAAAGTACCAACTAGATCTAATTTTCCATCAAAAACGACACGCAATATTGAAAATCAAGGCATTTTCTCTACTACTTTTTGTGCATACAGACATGAAAAAAAAAAATTGTGAGCCGTCGTGGGACGCCGGGCAGATGTGAAACATCAAAAATTTTCTTTTTGTAATAATGTTGAAAATTGATGGTGAATAAGATGACTATGAAATAACTTCTAAATTAATATAAAGCATCTAGATTCAGGGATGGTTTTAATATACAATTTATTCGTATGACTTGATAGTAAAATTAAAAATAAATTAAAAATAAAATAAAATGTATGTCGTATATACTTAAATAGCATAAAATTACCATCCCGTGTTCAGGTGTCTCTTGCGCAGAGGCACTTTTATAAGTTTTCAAGAACGGTGTCTCTAGAATTCAAAACTTTGATCCAGACCCTTATTTTTTGCATTATTTTTCCGCTTTTATATAACTAATAATAATTTATATTAAATCTTTTATCTTAACCATGATATAAGAGGCATTACTTATTATCAGCCCGCCCTCGTACTATTGTTATTTAAAATGCATACCGTACGGTCAACGGCCGTAATATCGTTATTATAACGTACAGTGGTGTATTGGAGGGTATACGCGGGTATACGTCGTATACCCGGATCCCTATTTTTGGATTTATGCGTATACCTTTAAAAAATTTAGTCTTATATGGGTATACGCACGCTTTAAATTTATCATCAGACAATTCAGTCATATTATCACCAAACAAAAGTTAAAATAATAATAATAATAAACAAATTAATACAATAATATTTTATTATGACATAAAGTACACTGTCCAAAAATAGCCCCGCACCCGCATGAAGTTCGATTAAATTTTACGTCGCCGTCACTCATATTTTAGTATATACGTAACAATATATTCAACGTAACAACAATATAGGTGTATATATTATACGTTTATAAAGTAATCGGTGGGTACGCCGATATTGCGTGAGTAGAGAAGAAATCGCCGAGCTATGGCGAATTGAGCCCACGATCCACGAGTGGGGCGTCCCCACGCCACAGTCAGTGTTACTACCGTACCGCACCATTAGATGTTTCACATCAAAAATAAACATCAATGTAAAATCAATACAACCAAAATTAATGTATAATTGGAAAGAAAGGATGACAATTTGAGCCAATTTTGTCGTATTATGAGTTAGTTAGTGTTATTTTATTGTTGTATTAGCTTTTTATTGCTACTTGGATTTTAAATAACACAACAGTGCGTTATTTGAATAAGTTAATAACGTAATAATTGTACAATTTATTATTAGTTTATCACACACAAAATCCTGTTGTCAGTTTTACATCGTTAGTATACAATTCAATGTTAACAGTTGTCAATTGGGGCTATTAATCATTTTAATAGCCTAAATAAATATTATTTTTAAATGTATCAATAATATATTATTATACTTAGTTACTTGATTTCATGTTCACTTACTAGAAAGTTGTATCCTAATATTGGTTGTTTATCTAACATACAAATAATTTTACATATTACATCATAATGTTTCTAATTAAATTGTATATTTGTATTGGTTTTTTTTTCGTCTCGAAAGCTCAATCTATATTTAGACCTAACTTGCCATTGGTAAATTCCAGTGTCCAAACTGATTGATATTGATGATATGATGTATTTCATTTTGACTCTGATACAGTTATATAAATTGTTAATTTACAGGGAGAATTCAGATAGAAATTCAACGCAATTCGCCAATGTGAAAATACAAAAGATCTGCCGATTAAAGTAAATTTATATTTGAATAGAAAGACATCCAACATTACAGAAATAAAGGGTAATTTTACATTAGGAGTACCATTCAATGATTCATTGATAGTAAGTAAATTAAAAAAAATATATAATTTTGGTTCGCTGAGAATCATCAAGTCTTTATACCTACAGTATTAGGTTGTAAATTACAAAATGATATTATCTTTTCTTTAAAATTTGGGTTTGCTTTGAATTATTGATAAACAAGTTTTTGCAGTTCAATAGCTTGTAAATGTAATACATGTTACTTCATAAGGATTTATAATATCAGTTTAAAATATTAAAGATATGTAGGCACGGGTTTTTTATAGCATTTAAGTTCAAATTTTAATAAAATCAAGACAATTTTGCAAACAATTTTGTATTAAAAAAATATGTTTATATTTATATTTATAAATGTTCAATTTTTATAGCTGAGGATTGAACCTTAAAAACCTTAAAAATGTTTCATTATTTACTATAAAATTGGATATATTTTTATTTTGTCGTGCGCCTAGTCAGATGGAAATGCTGCATCTTGGAGTCCAACCGGTGGTTGGAAACCAAATTCTCTCGTTTTCATAACCAGTAATGCCTGTTCTAAATTAAAGGCCATGACGGGAAATGCTTGGTACACATTTCTTAAATCTTATAATATTCCAACTGAAAACTGCCCAATACCAGCGGTAATTTTAATGTTTACATATTTTTAAATTCAAATAGTACGAAGTTATAAATTGAACATCAATTAAATATTATTTATTTATTACTATTATTACTACTAATTACCTGTTTAATCGTTAACAAATATTTAACACATATGTTGGTGACATTTTTACAGGGTACCTATTCATCATCGGGTTATGACATATCACTTATGGAAGATAACAACTTTCCTAAAGTGTACTTTTATGGAAAATATAAATTTGTAGGTAAGCTAAAAAACAAAGATAATAAACTAGTAGGCTGCGGTGCATATGATTTAGAAACAGTAAGACCATGGGAATTCTAAGAATTGAAACTCAATAATATGTTGTAATATATAGGTAATACTTAAAAGTAACTGTGGTGTAATGAAATATTATAATCTTATAATTGTATACATTTGAAATAAAATCGTTGTTTAAATGGAAAATGTTTTACATTTTAAGTTTGTTCATATTATTATACATTTAACCAATAATTAAAAAAGTAGGCAAATGGTAAATAAGTTGAATTCGTTTTTGCAAATATTGCATTAACATACCTATATTATCTTAAAAATATCAGTAATTTGTTTGGTTAAAGTATGATATATTTTTGAGGAATCTAGTATTTAATTGTTAAGCCAATTCTTCAACATTATCATGAAAAATTAAACATTTTAGATAAACAAAAATAAATAATATAAATGTATTATAAACCGATTCAATTTTAACTGCAATATAATTTGCAAATTTAAGTGATTTATATGAACTTTGCTAATATTTGAATATTAAATGTATTTTTTTAAAAAAAGCCCGTACTTCTTTCTTTTTTATACTTTTTCAATAGGTACCCAAAATAACAACCTATGAAGTTATGAGGAATTGTGTATTACTTTTTTAAGCTTTTTAACTAAACGAATAGTTTGTTGATATTTATAGAAAATAAAAACTAAAATAAGTCGAAGATGATACAAACGAACAATGGTTTTCATACATTTATCTTTACAATATATTTAACATTGTTAAAATTATAATATTTTTAATTTAAAACAAGAACTTTTTTTAATTATAGGTATATCATAATGATCAATCTGTAAATAAGGTTTTAAAAGTGCTTTTTTCAAATTTTTAGAAAATATGCATGAAGTCATATATAAAGCACTCATAATTTATAATTGTTATCATTAAAACCTATAATAATTAGACATTAATACATTATTAAAATTTAAATACTGCATTTATTTATATTTACATTCACTATTTATTACACTGAGTTATGCATGAACTCAAAATGAATCCAGTTATTTTATAGACATCCATCTAACTAGGTACCTAGCTATATTAAAACCAACACGAAAAGTTCTAAATCTTGTCAGTTATATATCAGGATATCGTGTCTTTTAAATTTCATCTTGTAAAACAAAGAATATCATCAATAAAATAAAAAATAATGTTAATAAAAAGTGTATTCAAAGTGGATGGTGAAATCCTAAAAACGAATTTATTATTAAACCGTGTCGAATTCGAGTGTTCATTTTACAAAAACTGTCCAATTGATGAATTGAAAAAAAAATTCATGAACTTGTCTTTATACGGTGTAGACGAAATTTTTTTTCTGATAGTTTGATGGGGCCGGCCGAGTGTCACAGTGGTCACAGTTGACTGCGACTCACACGGTCTTCGGTTTGATTCATAGCAAAGTACAAACATTTGTGTGATTCTATGCAATCTCCATTTTCCCGTGCCGTCCGCCGATTGCGTCATCCGCGGTTTCCAATTAAGTCCTACTCCGCTGGGAGTGAAGACCACACATGTTGTAGTGAGCCGGGTTTGTATAAGTCCAACTCAACACGATTTAACAACGAACTCCACCTTTGTTGCAAATGTCACTTCATCGTTTGGAAATTTGTAATCAAAATAAAATAAACACTTTAAAATTTATATTATGATTTTATTAAAACTGAGACTAATTTACTGGTAGCTCGATAAGTCAAGCGTAACAGTAATTAACTCTATCGGTCCATTCAGTCCATTCAACAGTGAAGTCAAATCATATATAAAATTGTATATCGATATTTTATACATAGCTGAAAGGCGTAGGTCCAAAAGTGGTTTGTGAGCAGGAAGCGTGCCAAGTCTTCTCGTATTCACAAAACTAGATAACCTATTAGCTTACAATAACAATTCTTAGAACCAATATGAATATAAGAAATATAAGAAATTTAATGAAAAATAGATGCACAATAAAATACGGCGGCTTAACATAATATACATTGAGTAATCGACAGAAGGCGAAAGTAATAATAAAATAGGATTCGGATTACTACAATGTCTCCACTTGGTGAAGGGGGGGTAGTATCATTCATATAGTGATATATGATATACTAGCTGTCCCACTCGGCGTTGCCCGAGTCAAAGATGAAAGAAGTAAGTAATATCAGAATATTGGGCACATGAAAAACATCGCAATGGTGGCCTGTGCCAAATATTTATTTTTTTTTTTATATAAATTTCATTGTAAAATTATGTATATGTCATATTCCTACTAATTAGTTATAAAATATGTAACCATTGACAACCCTATAAATACACAGAGATTATTGATATCGCATATATTATATTATATCTCATATTATTATCTCATCTAAAATAGCACTTTTAGTTAATATGTACGTAGGAAAAACTGATAATAACTAACTAATAATAAATAAAATAATATATTTATTTAATAATAAATAACTAATAATTGTAACCAATATCAACCATTTATAAACAAAATACAAACTTTTGATTTTTATCATTAATTTCAAAATCGTCGTGTGAGTACCTCTTTAAATTATACTTAAATATACTTTTCTTTGCTATAGGAACCTTATCCGTGATATAATTTTTCATTAAAAAAAATTAAAACAATCGGTTGAGTATAGTTTCCGAGAACATTAGCACCAAAGGTTTCATAGATACAAACATAGATAAAAAGATCACACGGTCTCTCTAGTACCCACTTGCGGGATAAGTATTGACAAAGACCTCGAGGCCGTTTCAATGAACATATTTTAGTAAGAATAAAAAAACAGTTTGATTTTACCAAGCGGCTACGATATTATACATCGTATTTTATTATTATCGCATCTACCTATTCAGCATTCTAGGCTTTTAGCTATACATAACACTATAGGCGTACTGTTGCTATAATACACGCCACGACCTGAGACCCAACTCTTGAAAATATATAATATTTTATACCTCGCCGTGCTGTACATCACCGTTTGATACGCGTGGTATATAACAATGATAATATTATATGTATTATACACACAATTCGTGAACCGAACACGCGCAAGTCGCGCATAATATTACAACTCGTAAATCCATTAATTCGTATAAATACTCGCACTATAATAATAATAATATGTCGTGGGATGTAATAAGTATACTATGATACCAGCTACTGCTCATTAATACGACGATATCATACGCGCGTTTTATGCACATTTATACGTACTATATATTATAATGTACAAGCGTATCGTTTATTAATTGCCGCCGCGTTTATCGAATAATACGATGTGCATAAATAACGATTTCGGCTGGTAATAATGGACTTTGCGGCACTCTGTTCTTGTGCGCCTGCAACAAATATTAAGCCCGGCTTAAAAAACTGTAGCCGCGAGTTGGCGGGAGGGGGTCGACCGAGGCGGTCGTGGAGGCGGCGGCGGAGGCGGAGGTCCGCAGGCCCATATAATAATATTTTACGCAGTACGGCTATTGTAGAAGGTGGAGGACGGCGGAGGTGCAGTTTTCGCGAAACCGCAACGAACTTTGTAGTAGGTATTAGTAACTCTGTAATATGAGCTACGCACTCCGCGGTACTGCAGCAGACACTGCTCCGGGCGATCGAGAGGACATCGCCCGGCCATAGTATACCGTGGCGTAAAATAAAAACCGAATGTATAATAATAATATCAACGTTTTCGGCGATCGACTTTTACGATCGGACCTATAATAATAGTACATCGTTTACATCGTCGTGAGTCTTGAACTGCACCACCAAGAAACAAATCGAATTACCACTGCTGTATCGTGGCAGTCATCGTAGACATGGTCATATAATATGTGTGTGAGTGTAACTCCTCACTTGAAATAAAAGATTGCAGAGACGATAATGCGTGAATATTATAACAGCTGAGTATTGTACAAATACATAATATATAGAAATAAAATGATGATGAAATTCTCCGAGATCTGAACTATGACAAAAATACGGCTTTAACTAAACGTTATTATTTTTTTTATAAAGTTAAAAATAGTTTAATACGTTTATTAAAGCTAAACATAAAATAAAATGTAGGTATTATTTTAAACGTTTGTACTGCTGTTATTTGACGAAATACCCTCAGACAAAATTTCAGCCTCACGTAGAATTTGCAGAAAAAACAATCATCATCTCTGATCGTAATGTAATAAAATAAAACACCTACACGCCATTTATTTGTATAATTTTTCCATTAGAAAAATCTATAACAAGTGCGGGAAAAATGCACGCACAAGTCACGCGAGTGATAAAATATTGACAGGATATTATTTGATAAAAAAAAAAAAAAAACCGGCACACATTAAAACGATGACACTATATTTTACTCTGTCGTTTTGGTTTATTATTTTCTGCGTTATAGTTTTTGTCGCCGATCGCGATACCTCAAAACGGCTCTGTTTTCGCGGACGGGATTATTACCACCTGCAGCAGCGGCATTGGTATACCGTATACCATTCGACCAAATTTTTAAGCCATGTGATACCTACCGTATCAATTATTATTCGAATATAATATGTGGCGAAACGTGTGGCCTATTACTTCCGAAATACCTACAGACCGATCGGTAGTCATCTGAAACACGTTTGTTATTTTGTTAACAATAATAATAATAATAATATTATAATATGAGGTTGTTGTTTCTGCGTTGCACTGTCGTTATCCCTATATGAATGTATATTAAGCAGCTCACGCAGTTCAGACCGTATTTATAGTGTCTAACAACACTAAAGGGACCGGTAAAAAGTGATTGTTTTGCACCAGACAGTGTCGTTCCGTTGGTATGATAGGATATATTATGGACGTAATATTATAAAACATCATTGTATATATAATACTATTTACTGCACAATAGTTATGGGTTTCTACTGTTGAGATCGCTGAACGATTTCTGTCGTGATTACCATCGTGTGATTAACATAATAATATGTGCGACGAGCTGAGGGTTTGGCGAGTGGGTTGAGCTCTTCATAATCCCATCAAATCTAAATATTATATTCTAGATATGTCATAAAAAAATGTTTTCTTCGATGAGGCGTTTTTGAAAGTCGTCTAAGAACAATGAGTATGGTCCGAATCCGTTTCTTATATATTTTTTTCAATTTTTTTTTAATAATGAAAGAGATGGTTTAAACTTAGAAGAGAATATAATACTATAGTCAAATTTTATTGAAAATATGAAGTTTAAATAATAGAAAATGTGTTTAAAAAAATCTTAATTTGTTGGTTATAATATAATATACGTGGATAAATAAAGTATATATAAATATGAATGTTAATTTATATTTATTATAAGCCTCTTAAGAATATAATATAAGCTTATTGCAGATAATTTTCAAACTGATGAAAAAAATAAAAAAATATTAGGTCTATCATGTCCTTGAACACCATACAAATCTGAATATTATGAACGAATTCATCACATACGAGTGGGACAAGTATATAAAAAATCAATCCTCATTATATTATATATATCATATTAATTATATATTTATATATGTATACAAAAAGCTTATAATTTTGCGTACATTTTAATATGTTTCAACTTTGTGATACACGCACTGTATATAAATATAAATACACAATTAATTTAGAACGTCTACCAGATATTAATGGAAAAATCAATCGAATTTCCACCCACCACGTAATTTATAGTTGATCTATTTAATCAGTGGTAGTATAGTTAATTATAAACTGGGATAAACAACAAAACAAGCATTTCAATTTCGTTTTGAATTACAATTGGGCTACGGGATTATGATATTTTTTGAGCATCGTGTGCATTAATCACAAAAATAAAACAAAAAAATGATATTACATTATTGTTATTAATTTAATGTTTGTATGTGTACATCAAAACTTTGGTAATAAATATTATTTTAAAATATCAATTTTATTTTCGTTAGCCTAATTTTTTTATATTGTTTTCATAGATACACAAAAATCAAACATAGCTATATCATATATCATGCATACGTATATATAGATCGTCACAACAATGTCTCTACAGGTCCAACAATCGAAGTGTATAACGAAAGTCTCGATTAAAATGTCTTTTATATAATACGAGAACAGTCTGATGGTATATATTATATTTCACTGCATGTAAACGAGTAAGCTTTCCACGTTCGCCTTATTTTTTTTAAACATCAAACTCGTATGTAGTAGCAGATGCCATTGCAGACAACACATTTTGTAGATTTTCTCATCATGTGTCTGCGTTGTGAAGATTAACTCACAGTATTGCCATTACTCAATGGTGTATGAAAAACTATGTATAACCTATAGGTATGTCTTATGTGATGAGGGTAACTTGTTTAAACCGTTTGTAGAAAAAAAAATGAATTTCTGTTCCCCAATTCGTGTAGATTGTACTCTTGTGACAGCCGATAAAGGCAAAAACATTGTCTCCATCACTTCCATCATTGGTCCTGTGTGATCAACTTATCCTCCGTCTATTTTTTATTACCATCTATACGCAAACATCATAATAACCACAATAACCAGTCGAAGTGCGAAATTACTGTTTAACGTTTCGAATATTTATTATTATACCTATTCAATTAATCCACACATTATAGAATTGTATGAAGAATACATAATAATTATCCGGATACTATAAATGTGCTACCAAATCATTGTTCAAGTTGAAAAATGATTAACATTTACAAATAAATTCATCCACAATGGAAACTGATATCGTTAAAATATTTATATCATTGTGTCAACTGTTAAAGATTGTATATTACTTATTTAAAATAAAAAAAATAAAAAACAATGGAATCATATTTAAAGAAAAAACTTACATTTAAGACAATTGTTAAGAAGAGGTTCCTCAATTACTTTTTTCGATATATAATTCCTTCGATATGGTAAACGTGCATGTTAATTTTACATCACAATCTTGCCCTTGTGTTAGGACACTGTCTTCTTTTTCACTGCTCATGTCAGGTACATTTAAGTATGGTTTCATTTGATCAATAGATACTACACTTTCATAGAATTTTTGAGTTTTTTGTAATTCAGGTAAGTCTTGGATTCAGAAAAGATCATGAGGTAAGACTTCAGTGATAATATTATATAGTCCCTTATAATTATGTGACATTTATTTTTTTAATTCTCCTAGTTCACCAACTTTTTATTTTTTTCAACCATCAAGTTCAGTGCCATAGTTTTCAATTGTAATACATCACAAAAGCAATATGCATATCGAATGTCTTTGATATATTATAACTAAACATCATCAAAAATTGTGTAGATTTTGTTGCATTATTTATACTTCACTGTATTCTATATATATATATATATATTTGTCCCAATTAGCTTCCTCAGAACATGTGGTTGCCAGCATAGACAGTATGATTCTGTTCAATCTTTCACATTGTCCATTTCGTTTGTTACTTTGTCAAAATATTCCTTATGTAGTCTATTTGTTGGTTTGCAATGAGTGTTATGTTTTCAGTGAATCAAAGACGAAGCGGACTATAATTAGTCAAATAGCCACGGCCAGGCGACTTTGGCCACTATCGCGGATGACAATATTATATTGTATAAACCTGGAACTCTGACTTCCAGCCATCAACGCGTGTCAGGAGTCTATCGACACGTACGACGACGTATTTGACGGACTGCCTACCGAATTATCACCAATAGGAGACGGTACTGATCGACTCACACATCTCGGCGGTATAGTCGTGCTACCGAGGTATACACCAAGACGGTGCACCGCGGGATGTATCCTGGTATACCATCCCTGTTTAACACGATGTACCTATATTGGTGTCCGCACGGTAACCTGGTGGTGCACCACGCAATGTAACCTGGTTCACCCTATAGTAATGTACCCGGTTTACAGTGGTGTACACGACTGCCACGCTCGCAGTGGATAGCGGTCAGATACCGGTCGGTGGAAAGTCGGTCCGATACGTCGGCGCACGGGTCGATAGACTCCTGACACGCGTTGATGGCTGGCAGTCAGAGTTCCAGGTTTATACAATATAATATTGTCATCCGCGATAGTGGCCAAAGTCGCCTGGCCGTGGCTGTTTGACTAATTATAGTCCGCTTCGTCTTTGATTCACACGCGTTGATGGTTGGCTGCAGTCAGATTACCAGGTTCCTACGCATATTGTCCCCGATGGTGGCCAAAGTGGCCAAACTGGTGTCTGGTGATAATGATATTCAGCTACGTCTTACCTGTTATGTACCGATTTCTGCACATAATATAGCTTAATGTGCGTCTAGATTTGACCGTATATGACACAGATGAGACCACACCATATAGCTTTAAACGTCCGCGTATTCTAGACATCTTCGAGTACCTGATTGATAAAATGATACTTTTCTGATATTCTATAAATTGAAGAAAAAAATATTGGCAAGTGAGACCCTCTTTGCTGTACATTAGTTGTCCAGAGCCTCCGTATACTCAACTTATTGAGACAAAACGAAAAAAATCAATTAATATTTCAAAACAATTTCAAATTTTCCATTTCGAATAATAATGTTCAAATGTCTAAGTTTCTTTTTTATTATAATTGCAAACAGTTTATTGTTTACACGAGAGAAATATTTTAATTTTTGTGATTATTAATCATACTTATTTAGGTATTTTTTATTACTGAATAGGTGACTTATTAGGTAATATTATATTCACCAAACATCCAGTTAAGTAATTACAAATATGAATATCAGGTATATTTCGCATTATGTAAAACCATTGATTTTATAATAAATTGTGTAGCTTTATAATTTTATAACTATAACGTTTATTACAAAATCAATGGTAAAACAAATTATACAATGCACCTATATTTCTATAATATAAAATAAGAGATAAATCGAATGTTTTAATTTAACTTGTGGCATACACAGAACTAACACCAAGATTAACATACAGAGTAAGGGTGGACGAGATTGTATGAATTAAAAAAAAAATCATTATCCTGATATAACAATAAAAAATATGGAACGATATAACTACATACAACGCGTTCATAAAAAAATGAATACACTGTTAGGCTTTTCGAAAAAATGTCGAGTCCCAACGAATAATATTTTTTGTAATACCGACTTACTCAAATAGTTATTTTTTGATTAAATATCTAATTATGTAAACATATGAAGTTTAAAAAATTAACTAAGAAAACATACATTATTGAAAACCAATACATTCGTCGATCCTATGAAATTCTATATAATATATTGCTTTTTAACGATGTAACTATTATATTATGAGATATTACCGTCGATCATAAGTTTTTTGAAAGCAGCAATTTTTCACATTCATGATATCCAGTGTAGTCGTTGTTCCACATGTAAATGTACGGTTTCCTACAATAGTTATTTTCAAACTTAAATTAAATATTTAACTGTTTTAAAGTTGCGTTTTAGAAAAAATATAACAAGCAAATAATATTGAGCTATCATTTTTATTATACTTATTAGTAACACGAAAATATTTTTAATTTGCACTAGAAAACGATTGGTATGGAATTAAAATAACATTATACTGACGACGAATATTCGCAATCGTATCATAAACATTACAGGAAACGTCTCCTGGACAACGAAGAAAATGTGTGTAATAAGAGTTTTGCAGTGTTTGGTCAAATTGCATCCAAAGAGAATGTATACATACTTATGAAATTTACTCGATTTCTGCTATTTTTACATTTTTAATTTAAACCATACGATTATTGTTCTTGATACGTAATTTTTGGTACACATTCATTTTAATAATTCTACTTTTTAAATTATGTTTAACAAGGTTATTATTTTTAATACCTACCAATAGTGCCACAATGACGACAGTAAAAACACATAATGATAAGATTGATCTTAATTTTATTTATTTGTGCGGCTATATCGTCTACAAACATTGGTGCCTAAGTAAGTTAATTTTTTTTAACTGGTCTTGTGTAATAATTTAATGATTCTAAATAGAAATATAATTATTGGTTTTCTCAATTCGATACACCCAACCATTATGTAAACTGTGGTTCAAAAAATACGTCATACTTTTAGTGAACTTATAATAAGTTAATTAGTTAAGAATGAAATATTAGTCACTGCAAAATGTTTCAAGTCCCCGCAAATAGAATTTTTGTAAAATTGAACTACTAAAATCGTTTTTTTTTTTTGTATAAATATTTAATTTTGACTATATTTGAAGTTATAAGTTAACAAAAAAAAAAAATTATGTATCTTTGACATTATTTTAATGTTAAATGAACATAGTATAAAGACCTTGTATTGAGTTTTCAAACATTTTTAGTCACAAATAAAATGTAATTATACGTTAATGGAAAAATATATAATATAGGTAGTCTACTATTTATAATATTTAAAAATAGCTTAACAGATCGAAAATACTTTAAACATTTTATTTTGTCTTGAAAATGCTAATATAAATACTTGGTGACAAATAGTCTCTACATGAGATGTTACCGTAAGTCTTCTGAAAGCACATTCATGATGTCCATATTGTATTCGTCGTTCCATATTTAATAGTGCAGTTTCTTGTTCAGTTTTTCTATACTAATTATTTTCAAACTAAAATTAATTTAAACTGTGTCAAAGCAAAAAAAATGCAATTATATGTGAATAATTGAACCACTGTTTATATTATTGTTATTAAGAAACACGAAAATAACTTTACTTGCACAAGAAAACGATTGGTCCGAAGTCAAAACAATGTAATTATTATACTAACTACGAAAATTCGGAATCGGAGGAACGTATTATAAATATTACAACGGACATCTCCTGGACAACGAAGAAAATTCGTATGAGTAGGTAAGTTGTACAACTGGTCTTTTTTATTTCCAAAGAGAACATAACATATATAATAAAATGCATATTATGAAATTTGATCGTTTTTTATCGACTTTTTTTTACACTTTTTAATTTTTTTTTTTTGACGGGTCTTATTAATAAGACTTTGGCAAATGTGACAAATTTACAGTAGAATAGGGTATGGTTCTTGTTTCGAATAGAAGAAATTAGTACTCAGAGCATTTATTAAACAATTAAATATCTAAGTTTTTTAAAATGTAGTTTATAAAAATTCCAAAAATCGTAATTTTAAAAAAATGCATTAAAAAAAGGATAAATCAGTGTGAATTTGCTTGGTGAATCACCCCGTATAAATACTGTTTAATCAACCTGGGAAGTTAATAAATATTGGATCTACGCCTGTTAATATAAATTGTGTAGTTGCCCTCATTTACAATTATGATTGCATCAGTTTTATATTTTAGTTATTAATGTACAATTATAAAAAAACGTAATTGTATATACATTTTTTATGAACCAATTTTACTGTTACATATTTATTTTGTGCACGTTATCGAACGATTAAAAAGAAATGTATTATAATATATTAAAATTGTATGAATCTTTCAAAAAAATATTACCTATCGTCATTCGCAGTCTTATAATATTATTCTTCACAGACGCAAGTCTGAAATAATTAAATGTTGTTATTTACTATATTAAGCTAATTTTGGTTTAAGCCGTAGTATATTATATTTATTTATGGTTTTCTGAAACTATAAAAAATATATAATCAATTGGTGTGGGTTTGGTGCCAAAACTGCATGACGTTTTGATGACTGCGGTGTATAAGTTCTACAAAATCTACAAAATATTTAAACTTTGTGACGGGCGTACACACACCAAACACGATGTACAATAATATTAATTAGAAACTAAGTTATTGCGACGAGGACAAAATCACTGAACAAAGACACACGCAGTACACTTGGTGATCGATTTAACGTCAGAGACTCGTATAATTACACTCGAATAATGAGTGTGTCTTATGTTAAATCGATCACTCTGTATGGTGTGTAATATATTATATACATAAAAATAGATTTATTATTATGTAAAACTATATGGCTCGTTTTATTTACATTTCGCAAACTGTCAATGTCGAAGACACGTAGGTATGTTATGATTACTATGACGACACGATATGCGACACAGATGAGTTATTCCTAACCGAGCCCGTTTATTTGTTGTGGTACAGACGTTTCGTCCTATATCTAAATGCAATTTAAACGATGGAAGTATCTCACTATAGTATCGTCGAAAACCATCATAATTTTTTTTTTTTTTTTAACAGCACCTATAACCGTCACGATATTTCACAGACGAGTTAAGGTGGTTAGGCCCATATCCGAAGCCTTAAGATGTGGTGCCTATTTACTCTGTCGTCTGTAGTATAATAATATGTACCCGTATTAAATATAATATGATTACATTACTATTTTCGTTTGTTATTCTACACGAATTTATGACGTGTAAATATTTATTTTTACAGCAAGTGTCTGAGTTTGACGAGTTTCACCTTGACTTCAAAAGTCTTATTTGAAGTAACCATCCACTGGTAGAACTGCATGGCATTACGCTTACATTAGTATATTATGTTATAAAGTATATCAGACTATTATTTAATTTAATTTAATTTACTTGACTTTTTTTTTCACTAATGAACTTAAATTTCTAAGCAAGAGTCGCGTCATGACACAACGTTTAAAATAAAAAAAAATTGTTGATGCATATTTTTGTATATCAACGATACAATATTATGGTAATTTTTTTTACTGTAAGTGCATATTTTTTCTGATGTTGGAATTCATAACCATCGTAGTTATATCTCAAATCCCTTACTATTTGTATTTCCTATATTGGAAACGATAAAGAATATTTAAATTAAAAATCTATAAATTATAATGTCCTCGTTTAAAATTAATGAAACTGTATTAGGTATAAGTTTGAATATTATATTTTTATATTCTTAAGAGTGTGTTTTTAATTCTTAGGTGCTCTACTCGAGTATTTGTTTTTTCCAACTAACAATTTAAAGAAATTATTATTGAGATTGATATTTTCTGTTTTTAACATAAGTACATACCTAATATTATGCTAAATATTATCATAATAATTATTTAAACGAACAATATAGTTATTAAGAACTGTATCAGAGCTTTTATAATAGTTTCGAGCACTAATGTTTTGATAGACGATAATAATATTATGTACACAAACGTGCAACGAGCTAACGTGCAATGGCTGGGTTAATGTCGTTGAGTTTTTATTCACGACGAGTTGAACAAAGTGGTATTTTATATTTAAAATAGGTACGGAAAACGATTACCAAACCACGCGACGATAATGCGTATAGATTTTGTTCAGCAGGCCTGCGTGTACTGTGCGATGTGCGCAGACAATATACCTCTACAGCTGACAATGGCGGAAGCAGACGTCATCGGTACATAAGACAGGTATGACATTATACCGTATACCATAATGATTATTACGAGTTATGACAGTGCGCGCAAAGGCACGTCTCAGACGATCAAAATTATACATAACATATTATAGTAATAAGTGAGTGAGTGGCGGGGTAGACTACTAAAAATTCAAGAATAAAAAATTCCGAATAAAAAAAAAATCTTCTGCGTAAAAAGTCTTGTACTTACGCACATAATCATGTAAACTGAAAAATGTTCACTCAAATGTATTCAATAAATAAAACAGTTACTATTTTAATATGTTTGGAAATTAACTTTCCGATTAGTAATAGTAATTTATTATGGAATTGAAGTAAATAATTTACACGACGAAATAAACAAATAATCGTGTAATTTACAATATCACCATTTCTTAAGCGATATTACTATTATATCTATTTTTTTCGGACTTGTAACGTTTTCGTGGCAATAGTGTATATTTTTAATTATAATAAAAATAAAAATATTAAAAAGGTCGATCGCAACTGCAGTCAATAAACGGTGTAATGCATCCACACTCACAATGCACACAGCCATTAAACACCAAACAGGCTACGTTTTGTGAACAAATATTAAAATAATATATGAAAAATTATTGAAGAAATGGATTAAACGACATGTAATGTTACTTTTTCGAATATTAATCGAAAGAAATGCGCATAATAATGCTTTTAAAAATAAGTCTAACTCAATTATGCAAAAAAAAAAAAAAAAATTAGGCACAAAAAGTAGAAAAGCATAAAATTAATTATAATTGATAATAAATGACAGTAAATCCAAAATAACTGAAAAAAATGGAAATTAAAATTTCCATAATTGAATATTGTGTGACAAATACAATTTCTATAGTGTCATTATAGCATCACAATCGCAAAAAAAACATAAAATACAATTGTTTCGAGTTTCCCGGCTATAGAGTAATACTACTACACAAAAATATATTTGTATTTATTACTTTCCTCCATCAAGCTTGGCTTTAAAAACGACTAGTTTCAACAATATAATTTAGAAATATTTTTTTGATTGCTTTATGAGTTCCTATTTTGAAGTCAAAATGAAACATTTGAACATTAAGAGATTGACATATTTGTAAAAGATCCTTCTTAAAATGTAATATAAATTTGTTTTGTTTGGTTCGGATTGAAAAATAAACAATAAGCATAATATGAAAACCATTTACAAATGTGTATATTGTATAAAAAATGTAAAAAAAAATGTTTTGATGCATAATCAGAATAAAAAAATCCGTTTGTTTTGCTATAAGAATTTAAATTTTGGCTTGCCGTTATGCAAACAAACTAATCGGTTTCGAAAACAAAAACCAATTTAAAACACACTGTTCCGCGCCTGTAGGTGTACGTGTATTGACTATTGACACGTGTTTTTTTTACAAGTTACCGATTGGTTTGGATATATATTTACAGAGAGAGAGAGCGGGTCACATATTCCAATTACATATGTTCAAAATTTGAACTTCAAATGCGGTCTGATCAATAAAAAGTGTTTGGAATATAATTTTTTCAAATAGTTATGTGTTTGAAGTTCGTGTATTCGAATCATAAAATAATAATTGAAGTAAGCCAAACGCATATTATCTATATCCACAGCCTAACCGGTTATTTTCCAATGGTGAGAAAAATAAAATAAAAAAAGTCTAAAGTCAATACGGAATTAATTACAAAATTAAGCAGTTTTAAAAAATGTAATTATTTTTTTTTAATTATCACTAATAGTAATTAAAATTCTTTCAAACAAAATAAACTTAGCAATTTTTTAGAAGGTATCCTACTTCTACTTTTCATTTCACACCAGTTGTAATGGTATAGAAAATACCTATTGTTCATTCCTGAAATAAATTATATTAGTTTGTTTATTTTATTTAAAATCAATGTGTGCAGCGTGATTATACAAAAAATAATCAATCGATTCTTTTTAACTGTAAAACATGATTTTAACTTCCTTATTACTTTCCATAACTAATATTAATGCCAACATTTGTTATTTTTGTTATAAAACAATTTTTAACAGTTCTAAAATATATACCTACAATTTAAATTTTTTGAAATATTTTCAAACATATTATTTATTTATTATTTTATTTTATTCTTCTAACTTATCTAACACCTTTTTTTTGAACATCTGATGTTCGAACTTACCCAATTCGAACAGATTCACCCCCTCCCCATCCACCCTTAACAGCCAACTGTTTCGGGGGGAATTGTAAGTTCCTACACAAGACCCAGCAAGTAAACGATTAGATACGTTAGTTCCTAAAAGTGTTATGTGTTAATTCATACACGAATATAAAAATGAGATATTATTATTTGATTTTTATTATAGTACCTACTGTATATTATCAATGCATCATGCGATTTTTATTATATTTTAGCGTCAACATCTATTTATTTATGAAAATGTTCCTATTTTTATTATTTTGTCGCCTAATCCGTAATATAGCTTAAGTATATACCTACGCTTACTGACATTTGAACTTTTTTTACCGTGTAGGAACTTACATATTGACCTTTTTCTATCGTGTAGGAACCAACATATGTATTTTTTACCTGCTAGGTCTCGTGTAGGAACTTACATTCACCCGTTTCGGGTACCTGTCATATACTGGGAACGGCCTACGAGATAAAAATGTACTTAAGATTATATTGTATAGCAAACACGAAGCGCGTAATCAAATCTAAAATCCGATTTAAAATGTATTCAAAATACTCGCGACTGCAGGATGATGGATTATTGATATACCACTCGACGGTGATGTTTTTATACTTACTTTCGGCAGAGAGCATTTGTTGTGCGGCCGCGTCGTAATCGTACACACAATATGTCGAACGAGTAATAATATACACTTTTACACAATAAGTGTGTGTGTGTGTGTGTGTGTGTGTGTGTGTGTGTGTGTGTGTGTGTGTGTGTAAATCGAGGAAAACATTTTGCGTCGTATATATTGTATGTAATGCTCGAGCCAGAGACTTATCCCGGCGGTGTGGTTGTGGTGGAGGTGGTGGTGGTAGTGGAGGTGGGTTTACGATTGCAGGTAGACAGAGGCAAACTCATGCACTTTTATGGCGACGCGACCGAGACGAAGGAAGATTTATCGAAAACTCATTAACTTTTCATACGCGGCTACGTCTGCAGCCTACGCATAAAGCTGTACATAAGTGTTCTACAAACGTACGCGATAACAGTCTTACCTGGTACGATTCGTCTATGTGTGCCCTGTGCACCAATACATAATACATGTACGTATAGTGTCTTGCAGTCCCCCCAGTCCCTTCTGAAAGGCGTTAAATCAACTGAGCTTTATACTTTGCGTCAATAACGGTACTGTACATGATAAATAAATAATAGCCAATAGATGAGTGAAGATGAGTGATAAACCGATAACCAATAATATTATATCATTTATACCTGATTAATAACCATTAACATACTAATTCGTAAACCTTAGCTGATAAGTCATTCATTATTGATGTTTTCTTTGTTTAATCAGTAATCATTTTTAATCATCTATTACCGAATATGTTTTTTTAAAAAAGAAGCTTTTTCATCATTTCTTTGAAATATTTCAAGTGAAGTACATCAAACTCAAAACCTTAGGTGTAGATATCATACCTATAGATTGCAATAACCGATAACACTGCTGCACGTTTATTAGGTAAAATATTTAATCACCTCAATTCACCTCTACATCATATTATCAGCCTCAATAATAAGTCTATAATTACCGTTTTCTAGAAACTTTTTGAACACTCTGCGTGTGTATATTATATGCTGTTATACCTACCTGGCCACAAATGTGGGGATGGCTACATATAATTGTATAATATAGTATATTACTATATACGACCATGTTTTTGCGAACGATTCCAGCGATAAGTCCGATGCTTTTTTTCTCCTCCGTCTGTCATTCACGAAACGTCACAACAGTGATTGTAATTTGTACCTACACTAACAAAACGGTATCGAACAGCGTTTAGTCGTTACACGCACATATGGTGTTTTACAAGATGAGACAAACGTGAAGTCTACCGATATTTTTCGAGTAAATAGTGATTAGTGATACCCTCTTAGCAAAAAACAGTGAAAACTCTTCGGAACACAAAATACGATAACATATATTTAGAAAATAATAGTCCGACAGTTAAATACTACCGGAGACTAAATTCAGAATCATCATTTTTTCCCAATATATTATTACGACGATTCATATTTTTTTCTTCAAATGTCGTCATTGAAAAAAAAACTTAATAATATTTACTACTGACTATTAAATGTTAATTATTTCGTTCTTATAGTTACCAAAAACATTGCATTCAACAGTCAGACATCATAATTATAATATATGATATCGTAATATACATCGCGTTTTACTAGTTTTGACTTGTTTGTACGTATTTCATACTATATGATTTACTGTATTTTAATAGGTAGGCAAGCTATTTGTTATTATATTAGAGACGTTATAGGAAAAATGAAACCACGACCCGTGTTGCTAAATTGCCTATACAAGGCGCCGTGTGGCCACGGTTAATAACGTCAAAGTAATATATACTGTACTATATAAATATCAGCATAATGTCATAATAACTCATAATATTATATTACCTCTAGATATATGAAACGACGAGCAAACAAAATAAATTAAACTGTAGTTACTCGAAAACTGTACATTATTATGTTATGAAGCATAGAGCAAGGACTCGGAACACATGTCACCAACAAATCCTATAACTCATCATTAAAATATAATGCAACATCAATTAATGTGGTCTGATTCAGATTACATTTATGTCGACTACTGTAATAATTATTTGTGAGTGGATACTACCACGGAGTACTTGATGACCAAATAAAAAAAAATACTAGTAAAAATATTGTAAAAATATTGTATCCATATTTTATTATTTTGTTTTTAGATCTTACTAAAAAAAAATCATACTCGAGTGTATACTTGTTAGTCACAGATACATTTTATGAAACGATTGATATGTGCGATCTATAGGTCGTTTAGGTGTGGATATGTTTTTCCTAGTTTTCAATATTGTCGACGAAGACTTAGTTAAAAACAAGTAATATAGATGAACGCGCGTCAAGTACTTGTAGGTACGCACAACATACTTGTAATTATTGTCATATTATTATAGCTACATCGATTATCCACGCATAGTATGTTTATGCACATTTTTATTTCTCACCTGTTCGTGGTTAATGACACCTATATTGTAATGTGCCACATGAATAATGTATAAATTAATATACATAATATTATTATGTACGATTTACAATATTTTTGCTTAATCTATTCGAGCCAGACGGGATGCGCTTGTTCCTATTAATTTATTCAGACATGACGTGTATGTTCTTACCTGTATCGTTATTTATTTATAATAATTTTATGCCACCAGTTCGCGATTGACTTAAAGACAGATATTATATTTTAAGTCTATTTAAAAAAAAAAACCAATTATCTCCTGTTCTTTAAACTGTGCGGTGTATGAAGGCAAAAGTGTACATTTTAATTTTGAGTACGAAATCTAAAATAAATAATCATAAGTTCGAAAAAATTTGTAATTATTTTATCGATTGTCATCAGTTGACGTCGAAATCGTTTGGAAATACTATATTATACAGAACGCGGTGCGCCGTATGATGGCAAATAATATAAAACGGTTGTATTTAATATAATAAAGTCACGTAGTTTTTAAATTAACGTCATAATCAATGTTAAAATTAAACGACTCGCAATTTATTTTAAAGGCATTCGAAACTTTTACCCTCAGAATAACAAATCTCCAACGCCGCGCCTCCCCGTGGCTGTAATTTATGTTAATTGACAATTATACTTTTGAATCCCCCGTAAAAATATACATATTATAACTCGGGCGTAACGTTTAGTGTGCACTGAAGTGTAAATCTGTGGCGAGAAAACCGATGGTGTAAACGTCATATTAAGTGACACAACCAAGGGGTACTTTGAAGGTGCAAAGCCCTTCCACTCATAAAAAAAAAAAAATGATACACAATTGTTTTTACTATCTTTGAAATAACTAAAAAAAAAAACAAATAAATAAAATAACATTTATAATATATTTAATACGCGTAATATGATTGCAGGCTTTGAAACACGAGTTTACTCAATACCCAAGTACCTATACTTGTTTGATTTATGTTTAGATCGTTTTTCAAAAACATTAATAAATATCTTATATCATCCAATGAAATAATACCTATATAAATGCATAGTAAAATATTTATTATTTGTTGTATACATGGTTAAGTCTATGCATTTTATCGGTTAATAATATATTGCATTTTTGGAGAATACGATATATGTACTCGTATAAACAATAAATTAAAAATAGCAGTAGTTGCTACTTGTTTAATATTGATATTTGTAAATATTTTAGACTTTAGTTTTTTGTCATAATTATTTGTCACATTTATATATCTATTTAAATAAGAAGGGAAACGGTTTTAAAACCTAAACAACTAACGAGCTGAATTGTTTAGAACCCAAGTGATGCCCGACCCGTAGTCCACCATTATTTTTTTTTTCATTCGATTGTGTTATGTTAGTGCTGTTTGTTCTACTTGGTCTACTAATTTCAAAATTCCAATATAACAGGGCTAAAACATTTCTTCAGCCCCGATATGCTTAAAATTTGATTTCATATAGGGCAAGGAAGTCAGCAGAATGAATTTTTTTTTGAAATTTCAATACAGCGGGGCAGTATAATAGTTTAGCAATTCGTAAATAACTAATGCGACTTGGTCACACAAGCATTAATGTTATAGTTCTGTGTAGGCACGTCCTATTATTATAATTCTGTGTTTCAAGGAGTGAAGTACAGAAAAACCTTTTCTTTGTTTGGTAAGACATTGGATTGTCAAAATGTCTGTATACATTACACATGTACATACCTATATAATATAATAATGTCGGTTGAATAAAATAATATTATATATAAACAATAAACCTCGGTTTTTTGATTAAATAATTTAAGAAGGATAATATAGCTTCCCTAAGACAATCGATCGTATAGTATCCTCTTCGGAAACCACTCGGGGGATAATAAAAGTAACATGAGAAGTTTGAGAATCGCAAGACAATAATTAGGATTCTTTCTACTAGACTACATGTATTTAAACTAGAACA
Source organism: Neotoxoptera formosana (assembly GCA_022818045.1). Taxonomy (NCBI): domain Eukaryota; kingdom Metazoa; phylum Arthropoda; class Insecta; order Hemiptera; family Aphididae; genus Neotoxoptera; species Neotoxoptera formosana. The sequence continues at coordinate 31,914,579 of CM040633.1, forward strand.
AAATGATTTCAAGGCTTACTATAGGCTAGAAATTAAGTGGACAGGATATGTCCATAATGGCGTCATTACGTATTAGTTTGCATTTTTGTACCGATTGTATTTTTTCCTAATCGGACACACCTATTTCTCATATTTTGTGTTTTCCTTTGAATTTGTGTTTAATATATTTCTGCTATGATAAGGAACACACGGGTTCACGCAATTATATTATGTGTGTAATATTATATTATGCATTATAATTTTAGTTAAAATTTTTTAATATTTCATGTTAATTTTTTCTGTTAATGATCAATACGTTGTTGGTAAATCAGCTGAAATTGCAAATTGAAGTTATATAATAACACGCCACCGCACATGAAGTGATTAAATAACAATATGTAACCCAAATAATCATTTATAACAATGATGAGTGCATACCCGAGATTCAGACGCATATCGTTAGCGAAATATTTGTTTTTTATTTTTTTAATCGTACGAATTCAATCCTATTGCTCAATATATAAAAAAGTATTTCTTTAACTCAACGAATCGTTATAAAAAAAAAAAAATAAATAAATAAATAGTATTTACGGACTTTGCTTTCCATCCAGCGGCATTCATTTCCTGTTGTCGGTTTTACGGAAAAATAAAATTCGATTTGCGAATTACATCGTAGTCGTATATTCCCGGCAAATAATGTCAAAGATATATAGTATATATTATATATATATATATTATTGTCGGTATACGACAAGACTTTTGCAGCGTTTTATTTTATATAAAATATGTTCCTACCACTTAAATATAGGGACGATGCAGAATGAGATGTCTGCTGTAAACGGTATATTCACTATCTATATCTATATTAAGGCATTGTTGTAAACATTATAATAATATAATACATTATTATGTATATTGTAAGAATCCACTATGTGTTCTGTATTGACGACAACAATAATATAAGAATGTTTCACCGAGCTTGCTCAACCCCGTTTTAATAATGAGTTTATGGAAATTCTGATTTTCGGAATTTTTAAATATACTTACAGACCATATTATTATTATTTACGAATTCTTGTGATTTTTTTATAACTACTACTTAAGGAGTGTCCTAAATGATGAATATATAATGTATATTATGAATTGTACAATTATGGGCTATGGCATAGATATTTAGAACAAAAAAATATATAATATGATGCTTTGGATAAGTGCAATAAAGATTAAAGGATGTATTCCTAAACATAAGTGTTACATTAAACATTACAATATGTTGGCTTTTCTTGTCACATCTTGCGAATCTAATAGAAGTTTTTATACATTAAGACATATCAAAATATACCTCTGAAACTCTTTTGACTAAACCAAAGTAAATTATATTGATCATTTTTACATTCACCGTTCAGTAGATTTAACAGTTGAATTAAATTTTCAAACTACCTATACAAATAAAAGGGGTTTATACGTATAAGCAAGTTCAATGCATTTTTTATACTTAAAAAATAAACAATTTAAGGGAAAAAAATGATAATAAAATCGATGAAAAAATTATACTATTTTAATTATACAGTTAACTTTAAATAGTAAACAAACTAATTTAATCATATTTAATCATTCAATGTTTAAGGTATTTTGAATAAGCAATTTTATATTTCATTGAAATATAAATATTTTTGTGATTTCCTCGCACACAGTTGCAGATATCAAAATTAAAAAATGTTGTACTCTTTCATATTTGTCAAACATAAGGGTTTCCATAATTCACAATAATTTTGGGTAAAAAAAAAAAATATATTTAGATTTGCGATTTCAAAAAACGAGTCTTCTGTTGAAAATACATAAACATACATATATTAAATAATAATACATATATTTTAAAGATGTTATATTAAGTTGTTAAATCTATAAAAATTGCCTATAAATTATTTAGATTCTGAGCGGAGCGATGAATGTGTTGATTTTACAACAATGTGTGTTTTTTCCCGTCTGTATACACGATATGACTTAAGATAAGTTGTTAAAATAATGCTTCTATTTTCTTTATCAGTATCTTTTCTGGTAGGAAAGTAAATCTATTTGGTACTTTTGAGAGGTTATTTTTGAAAATTACCAATAGTTTTTAAAATTGTCAGAAAAACAAAATAAAAAATTAAGGAAAAACGGGAATTTTCGCGCAAAACTGGTTTTTGACAAAATCAATTTTTTTATATTAGTATAACAGTTTTCTTCTTGCAATACAATTTAACTATGTACTTTTAACATAGACACACGTTTTTCCAATAAAACAAGTTTTTTTCTTCAATAATTGTATGTTTAATAAGATGACGAGGAAACGCACATATTACGATAATGCTATATATCAGCGGTTCTCAAACTGTGGTACGTGGAAGACTACACGGTGGTACGCGGAATTCCGCATGGTGGTAGAACCGAAAATTAAATAATATTGTTTGAAATAGTTATTATAATATTATTTATAAGATAATTACAAATTGGAGGGGAGTCTTTGTAAAAACATTGGTAAAAATATGAATGGTAAGACTCGCGTGCATTTGTTGTTCTAGTTAAATCAGAAGAGCCTGATGCTTAAATAGTAGGAAGAAAATATATGCTTTCCTCACTAATATAAGTGTCACTAATTTGACCGAATACCTGTAAATAATTCAAAACTAAAAATAATTTTAAGCAGTTGAATCATATCATATATTGATAGAACAGTAGTGTTAAGTAGGTACAAATAACATATGACATAATATATTATATATACAAAGATCTATTGAAATCTAAAATTTAAATTTAAAATCTATTGAACATTAAAACTACTTTCCTAAACGATGGTTTCAAAGTACCTAATTCGTTTTGTCTAGAAGACACATCTGCATTATTTTAATAAGACAATAAATATTGGTACACAAGATAACTTAAACAGGATTAAAGTTTAACTGTTAAACTGATGAATAAATGATTAAAATAGGTATTGAGATTATTATAAATTATACGTTATTAAGTACTCAAACATACTGCAAGTAGGTATGATATTTTATAATTGTATGTACCTATTATATTTGTATGTCTTAATTTAGAATTATTAAATCCTGTTTGTTTATTAGTATTTTAATATTGATGTAAATTATAACTTTTTATAGTTATTACTTTATATTAATTAGTTTGCAAGTAAATTTAAGCTCTCCGACGACCTTTTTTTTTATGATAAAATTAAAAACCTACTACTTAAGACTCCCCACAGTTATACAAACTTCTGTTTGTCGAACAAAAACCCCTATTTTTTGCTGTCAAATATTGAGTTTTTTAGTTGATGTATCTAATTCAAAATTCGAATGAGTGGTTTTTCAGTTATTAAAATGTCCATACGGATAATTGTCCTTAAAATGTTTATATACCACGACATTTTGGACGCATATATTTTTACAGTTTTTAAACCCATGGTTATTATTATACGCCATTCGTTAATATTTTTTGAATATATTTTATGAATAACATTTATCATTTTATACTAAAATTTATCATGTAAAAATCGGTAATGATTGTTGAATACAACATATTTAACGTGATATAGACGTAATTAGTATTATTTAATGCTATTCGATTGTATTACGAGCTACCTATATCGTTTATATAATTTTATATAATATATTGTCTTTATCAACATTGGAAAAACCGATGGTGTCGACTGCGTTTTTTTGCGTCTACTGTCGCAATAATTTATGGGATATTAAAAAAAAAAATATTTCCACAAAAACCTTATTAGTTTTGCGATGCGATCGTTGTGATAATATATTATATTACTGTTGTTTGCATAATAAATTTAAAATATTATTATACTATTCATGCATAATGCTAGCGGTTTAGATTACTATGATATTATTTTTCTTTGAAAACGATATTATATTAAAAAATTTTGTGTGACTAGTTTTTTCCTTTTAATTATTTCAATAATTTTAATATTGAATATATTATGTGCATTTTTTAGGTTCAGTTGCAACCAATGTCATTATATTATATACCTATCATATTATTTAAGTTTATTCTACAGACTACAATGGCGTGGTAAATGAAAAATCGATGAATCAAATGAGAACCAACGACCTAAGCTAGAATATGCCAGAAAATATGTCTGTGCACATAGTGGTTAATATTTTGATGATATTATAATTTATGTGTTTTATACTATGACTTAATTTATTAGGATGGCCCAATTAATATAATGTTCGTGATGAATGTTTTTTTTCTTTTTAAGCATATCAAACTGAAGTCTTCAGCGTTTGGGAAATTGTTTTAAATGAATCACCGATCGACAAAATTTTAAGTTACACGAAAATAAATCATATAGAGGTGTATCAATGTAGTAATACAGTAATACAATATTCCGTACAACGAACTTTAATTTTAATGAAATATTTTTGAGAAGTCATACAGATTTATTTAGGTTTATCTAACGAATTTGTTTTGTTGTTCACAAGACTTCGTAATAGGTAAGAACGTTTAACTGCATACAAAATATCCCAAGAATTTGAAATTATAATTTCAAAGTATAATTAAAATTTTTAAAAAATCAGAATTTTAATACATTTATTACTAAAGGAAAACGTGGAGGTAAGCATGCTTATTGTATCACTCTGTATATGCTAGTATGCTACCATATGTACCTACAATTTAATTTATCATTAAAAAGTCATTTTAAATTTGCAAAATATCGTGTTTTTGAATGTTTGTGCACCACTCAGACTTCAAACATTAAATACTTATATCTAACTTATAATAAATTAAAACACTATTACTTCAAAATTACATTTTTATGTAGATATCAAAATCCTCAGAAAAAAAATTATGATACGACATCTGAAATCTGAAATTTAAATTTTATTTTGTAAACACAATTAATTTACTGAAAAAACAAACGTTATTGTTGCCATAAAATATCATCGAATAATATCACGATATTGTAGACTCAAATAGTTTTAGGGGTTTGAAACCCGTGGTTATTATACCATTCGTAATAATTATTATTTTCTGATTATATTTTATAAATATTATTATAAAAAGGTAAAAATCGGTGATGAATGGTAATCACAAATTTGAATGCAAACGATATTATCATTATTATCTACTAAACATTTTTAACTTAATATAGACATTCGATTGCGTATTACGACCTATATCGTTTTAAATAATTGTATATACTACACAATAATATCAAGACAACTACGTAAAAAACGCATTACGCATAATAATTATTATTAAACCTACCTGGGTCATATATTAAGTGTATATTAATTTGCCCAGCATAATAAATAATAATACGCAATAATAGATAATAATTATTATAGTGTATACCTATAATACGTATGTTTATTGAAATTCGCAATAATATCATATTATATTCATCACCACTGGAAAACGAACTCAAACACGTGTTCCATGTGTTGAAACACAACAATGCATATTATTCCTATTACTGTAGAGACGTCCGTATATATTATCCGTCGTCGAATTACATTTTCCGAATATTGTCTACATTTAGTCTGCAATAACGCAATTTGTACATATTGAAATACCAATACCAATATACCTACAGTGGCTTATTGGCATGACCTATCTCGACCGTGGCCTAGTTGACGGTGCAAATATTATGATCGTTAAATAAAAAATATGATTTACCAGTATACAATGATTATTTCAATTTTATTTACGATAAAGCAACTTTGTTTTAATTTAAAGATTAGATTTAAATTAGTATCAGAACAATATGAAATATGAATATAATAATTCATATTCTATGTTTAACGAATTTTCGTTTTAAGAATTACTTTGAATAATATCGACACGTTAGGTCGTATATTAATGCTATTAAATTGTATATCGAATATAATATGTACCTACATTATTTTATTTCTAGATTAAAAATAAATAACTAATTCAAAAAACAAAAAATTAATTTATTCTATATTATAAAGTTTATGTAATAGTTAAAAACTAAACTTTTAGAAACAAGATTAATATAGAGATTTAGAATATATTTAGAAACAACTAAAAGAGAATAAACATAGGATTTTATAGGTTATAAAACTAAATAGCTAAAGGTAATTATTTTTCAAATAAAAAGGTTTTACACTAATAAAAAAACTATTTACATTTTTTAAGAATTTTAAAATGTAGATTTTATGATATACTATACCATACAATTTCAATCACTTTATAATTATTTTTTTAACACATGTCCTTTCAATTTTATTTGAGAACAAAATATAATCAATTAATCTAATAATTAGATCATCATATAATAGTTTAAAACTTTTCTTTAAAATAATCCAAATTGTTTGCTGCGAATATAGCAAATCAAATTAAACATTTCACAGGATAGTTTGGTAGATTTTGATTTAAATTGTTATGCCATAGATAAAAAATTGAGAAAAATTATAGATTAATACAAAATACTAATAACTACTTTAAAATAAGTTTTTTTTTTTGTTTTATTTAAACTTTGTAATGTACAATTAGTTTCAACAATTAGGTAAAAGATAAACATAAATAGAAGAATATAATAAATGGAAGATTTATCTTACAAAAATAAAGAGGAGAAATATAAAACCAAATTAAATTAAAAGTCTGTATGGTTGAAGAAGTTCAAAATGACTTATCAATACAAATCCCTCAAATTGTACTTTAAATATTATCTGTTCCTCGATAATTTTATCGGTTTATCCACATTGCGACATAGTTAGCTGACGTAGACGTGTTTCGAAATCCATCCATCATTGTGAAAATGCTGTTCTCTTCACCATACCTAAGTGGCTATTAATAAGACTAATAATGGCTAATAATGCTTGACAAGTTTATTTTGAAAGGTCAGGTAAGGCCGTATTAGTTGGTCGCCATCATATTTGACGTGTATACTTATACAGTTATACTGACACAATAAACTCGGAGGAAGTTCTGTAGATTCGTCGAATAAAATAAGAGATACATGGATGGTTCGTTTGATTAGTTGTCTTTGTTAAAGGCAATTTATGTATAAGTATAACCATCAATAATAGCTAGTTACATTTTGCATTTGTCAAAACTTTTAATGATAATAGTAAAATATTAAATGAGTCAAAGTTGATTGAAATAAATAAATAATAATAAAAAGCGTTTTCATGCTAACCAAACTGCAATTATATATCTTGTTCGAGTACCTGCAAAATAAAATAATATAATAATATCAATTACCTATCTTCTATGCTTTTATAATTATTATCGTAGTAATAGTTTTTCTATGTAAATACTATTATGAAATATCAAATAGCCAAAAATCAGCTATGTCGTTGTGGCATCGATAGAAAAAATATATATTACATATAATTATTATTTAAATTATGTCTCGTTTAAAGTAAAAAAAATCTCATATATGAACATAATAATATAGTATTATGGTATTTGCTGTATCTATAAATCGATAAAACCAAAAATTGACCAGAATAACCTTACCTGACCTCCCGTTTTGGTGACGGAACAGTATTACTATATCATGGGATGTTCAAGCTATATAATATAATAATATGTGGATATTAAATTATGACTTTCGAAATACGACGATAATATTATAATTATGATGATTATGATGATGATATTATCGTATTCGTGGCACACCACGATATTGTATTATACACCCTCAAACATGTGTATTATATACTTACCGCAGTCGGTGGTACACGATATGATTATTATAATAGCATCACGCATGATAATCAGCTCTATAGTACATAATGTTTCGATCAGTACTGTGTTCAGATGTAATATATATATTTATGTATAAGCACGTGTAAGGTATCTGATGGTACTTCAATAGTACCTACGCACAGTATCGCTGTTCGCAATAATGCCGAATTCGAATTGAATAATTTTTTTTTACTGCGTGACTGCGTGTATAATATACTCGTATGTAGGTAGGTACTTCCGAAGAACAATAGTCAATGGAATTTACCTAGATTCGTCCCACCAGACACACTTCACGTGCTTTCATGCCCACGCGATGCTGAATATAAAACTATATTATATTATAAACGATGTTAATGGTATTATAATATGATATGAGTTCGTGTAATTTAAAATTTCGATGGTCCATGGGTATAAATAACAAAAATTAATTCATTGACTATTGTTGTACGCGTGCGGGGTAAAATTTTTATGTGCGTTTGAGTTGAAAAGTTCACATATTTTCTTGCTTTAGTCAATCCACATACTCTTAAAAAAGAAGAAAACAAAAAAATCAGAAGGTTGCAGAACGATAAAGACAATAATTGCTTTGAAACATAAAGAGCAGTAATCTAACCAATTTATATGATGATTTAAAAAAAAAAATCTATGTGTGAAACCACGGCAGGCAGAAGTAAATGCAGTCAGCTTCTGTTAGCAGCACTTATAATCGATAGATTATCAGCCAATAATATTAGTATATATAGTATATTAGTAAATAAGACATATTTTATTTTACATATTTTTACATATTTCGTCATAAATACATATTTTTCCATACTTTGTAAAATGTTCGATTTTTTTTACATATTTCGTAAATTTTGACAATTTTGGTGGTTTAGTAATATTTTACATTTATATTTCGATAACGGTACTCGGCAAATTGTAGGTGTATAATGCATAATATAGGAAATAAATAGGTTAAAATAAATATTAAAAACTTGATTTTAGTTTATCTTATCTGTTTCTGTTCGATAACCATACCTTAATGATCTTAGATTATACTTTATATTCAACAATTATTTGACAAAATATATTTACGAATTATATTTAGAAATTTACAAAATTATTTAGAATTGTATTTTAATTTAAAACTTTAACATATTTTTTAAATTTTTCTTAGTACATAATTTTTATTTTATACAACATATTTTGGCAATTTTAATTACATATTATATATGTACATATTTTTGGTTTTTTATTACATATAAATCCCAGCCCTAGTTACCACTTACCGTACGCGGTACACCGTAATTTTTCGTATTTTTCCTCACAATACGGTAATTACCGTACACCTGGCAAGCGGAGCAGTGCTTCCCGTAATATTATTACTCTATGGTCACCCACTCGGTCAAGGAGTGGGGGCTGCGGTAATTGCAGAAGTGGCAGAAGTGGTGACTGGGGACGATTAACGCTAAGTACCAAATGTTTCAAACAGCCCAATATCGCCGTATAAAGTTAAACTTTTAAAAAAAAAAAATAGTTAATCATGGTTAATTACAATCGCTGATACCGAACTGTGTGTACGATAAGAAATCCAATATAATATTAGAGCATGTTGATTTTGCAACTAATATATGGTTTTTCTAGACGATACATACATTCATTATTCTCAGAAACAAAAGTGTTATATAATATACAATTGGAAAACAATACTAGTTTGCCCGAAACAACCATTGGTCCCCTCGCAACCATAAATGATATTATAATACGATGTACTGTGTCTCTATACCATTTACAACCTCAATTTTCGCAATTATTTTTTTTGTTATTTCATGATTTTTAAGAGTAGATGTTTACAACAGTTTTCCATCAAATAACGGCTAGAATAATATTGTTTTAGGGTAATAGTGCTGCAGTTCGACGACATCTAAGCACCCAGCAACGTCTTTGAAACCAATCATTTTTGCACCCGGTATTAAAATTATATATATATATACACCGCATGACAAGACAAAGAAAACCTAGACGAGTCGGTCGGTAAAGGGGAGATGGGTCTCAATATATTGACAAAAAAGCTGGTGTAACAAATTTCAGTATCTACAAATATGTTCTTTAATCGTACTTAAAAATTCCAAAAATTATAATTTTAATAAACTAATTGTTAATGGATAAAAAGGGGTGAGCATACCCGGTGATAATCACCCTGTATATTATGCGTATGTGTGTGCTTGTAAGGGCAAAAAATACGCCTTTTGCCCACGATATCGCCTTAAACGACGCGTAACTCTGTGTAATTGAAAAAAAAACTAACGTCTATAATCGATTTTTAATATAATTTATTTAATAGCGTGTTACCCTCTCGGCGGGTCGGCCGTTGCTTCTGCAATCCAAGATTTGGTAAACGCCACGGGGATCTCAGTTTACTTTTCAATCTATTTTCGGACCAGTGGCAGGGCAGGGGGTGGTTTTGGCCGTCATTTGCCAATTGGGTTTATTTTTGAATGGTCGGAGGACAGTAACCCAGAAAAATCGACTGGACCCGATCAATGAGCGGAATGAGAGTCGAAAATGCATCGCAAATAGTGACCAAATTATATTTAATGTATAAGGAACAGTATCGCCGTAGTGTTAGCAGTATACCAATAATATATTGTATGTTAAGGTCAATGACGAAAACGATGATATTTACGTTAAAACCCGGCTAATGTGACTTGGAATCTGTAAATATTCAAAAGAAAATAACACTGAGAGAAGCTGCAGATTATATTCAGCTTAAATGTTGTGTAATTCAAAACGTCACAACACCATGCCTTGTTAAAATAAATAATACATTATAATTAATATAGTATAATTTATTAATTAATAATAATAATACAAATAATATTATAACTTTAGACTGTAAAATTAAATTAATGTTTATATTTTTCTTTCACTTACGTAATTCCTAACCTAACCATCGGTCAATAATGTTATTATTCAGTCATTGAGGTAAAACTGATTTATTTTATTTTGTAATTTACAACAATAATCGATTATCTTGGAAACTGACGTTATTCTCCGGTAGTTTACGAAAATAAAACTAGCAAGTTGGCTACTAACGTTATAATGACCGGTTAATGACGTAAATGTTCAATTTTTGACATTAACCGTAACATATACAAGTTACGAGTTTACTACTTTTCAAAAATCTGCACCAGTGTAGGCGTCTTTACACTGCTCATACATTAAATCAGATAATTTATTTATTTTTTTTTAACGTAAAACACTTAGCCTGTGATTGTGCTGTGCTTTGTTTTTTGAAAAAAGGTATCAATCGTTTTTAGTACTGAACTTTTTTTCTTAAACCATTGATTTATATTTCATTTCTAAATCGGAATAATTTTTCTCAAAATGTTTTTACTCAAATATCGAATACTCTCGAAGATGCCTTATTATTTATAAGCATTTAAAGTTTACAGATAAGATGAGTAGAATGGCTACGGGGCTACCACAGCTGATACTCTAAACTTTAAACGCATATAAATAATAAACTATCGGTTTGGTGTAATATATTACTACGTATATATATATATCGGCGGTTTCGTGACTATACTTATTCCGGAATATAAAATTAAAAACTATCAGTATAACGGTGGAGGCCAAAGAATTTATACTTTAAATCTAAAACAAATTATCATCATAAAAAAACAATAAAACTAAGACAAATTCGATTTTTTATATTTTTATAATAATTATACCTTATAATATTACATGGACATAGTTTGCTGCTATATTGTACGGTGTTACCAGGACTGTCCTGATTAAGGATAACAGCTTACACCTTTAATGATGCGTACAATTATAATATAGGGCGTATTCGAGGGAGGGCCATGTGGGTGCTCGAATCGCCCTCCCACAGACCTTTTAATTATTTTAATGTGCAGGTAACTAAGTTTGAAAATGTTCCTTTCGTGATAATTTTTTTTTAACCGATCCCTCCCCCCCCCCTTTCCCCATAAAAAAGTTATGGATACGCCACTGCTTTCATATAGTATAATATGTTTTCACGTAGTTATGTGTCTGATATGGTTTTTTTTAGCTAGAGGGACTTAATATAATTATATTATACAGACACGAATCAAGGGGAGGGGGGAAGGTGTCCTTAATCTCAAATTAAATATGTAACTCCCCAAAATGCACTGTCTTATTGTGGATCACCCTGTATACAGCTGGTTAGTACCGTCTGCAACTATAGAGATAATAATTACTACGTTTACACGGTGACGTTAAAACCATTTTAAATGAACTCGCTTTCTTACAGAGAGTTTGAGTTATTTTATTAGCCAGTAAAAATAAAATTCTCCGTGGATTTAAAACGGTTTTAATGTCATCGTGTAACCGTAGTAATTATTATTTATTACACAAATACATCGTCTGACGACGACGTGTTATACCTACAGTAATAAGTGGTTCATTATAAGTGTCGTAAAACTATATAGAAGAAAAAGAAACGAAAATTACTATACATGCTGCACCTACTGCTGTTACTACGAGACCTGCAATGTACATAAACATTAAACATGTTACTAAGTGCAAATAGTATCATCAGCATAATATTATAATCTCTATACATAAAAATGAATCCCTATTTCCCTTTGTCATGGCATCACGTGTGAACGGCTGGACCGATTTCATTCATCTTTTTTTATAATAATTAGTTCACGGTTCTTATGAAAAGAAAAATCAAGAAAATTGGAAAATTTGAAAATTCTATGTCTTGCCAGTGGTGCCATCTATCTATTAATTTTAAGACTAAAAACTGAAAATGCTTTTTCGATGTGATTTATATTAACTCTGTTTATTTATAGGGTTGCTATTGGTTATATATTTATTGTATTAAACAAAGCGAAATGAGAGTTAAATTTCAGAACGACCAATCTGGAGAAATTGTTTCCAAACAATTGGTCGATATTGTTAATGGCAAAATAACTGATGACTCGTCGTCTGGATACATTACATTCCCTACCAACTTTTGTCACTTTACTGAATTAAAGACCGAACTCATCGAGATAATTTTCCCAAACATTGCTCAAAATTACAAAAATCATGTTTGGTCGGACAAACGAGTTATATTGACTGCAAAAAACCTTGATGCTAACGAAATTAATTTTTAAATTCAAAATAAGATAGCTGGCGAATTGATGACATATAAATCGATTGATTCCGTCACTAACCAAGATGATGTTGTCAACTATCTAAGGGGGCATTCTTAAATTCGATGAAATTGTTTGGATTACCACCTCATAATCTGAAATTAAAAATTGGATCGGTAATAATTATGTTACATAATATAAACCATATTTGCAATGGCAACCGACTTGCGGTGAAGAAATGAAATAACAACGTCACCGAAGCAACAATTATGAAAGGGAAGTACAAAGGCAAAGACGTATTGATTCCGTGGATTCCTTTGATTTCGAACGACATGCCATTCGACTTTAAATGGTTACAATTTCCAGTGCGGCTAGCATTGGCAATGACGATAAATAAATCGCAAGAACAGACGTAAAATGTTCGTGGCATCAACCTTGAAATTCCATGTTTTTCACATGTACAATTGTATGTCACCTGTTCCCGTGTCGAAAAACCAACAAAGCTATTTATTTACGTGCTAGAAAATAAAACTTAGAATGTTGTGTATCATTAAGTATTAAAATAATAAACACTATGATTTTGGAATAAATTTTTTTTTTTTGGTTTTACAAATTCGATTTCAATATTTATAGTAAGACAGGACAACGTCTGTCGGGTCAGCTAGTGATGTAATATTAATAACCATGTCGATCGAGTAAAAAAAAACATTATAACGAGCGACTACCTTACAATATAAATATATAAATAGTAATAATTGGAAATACTCGACTTTTGTGGTAAAAAAAATGAAGCGTTCCTATTAAATTACATTAAAATATGGTTTGTACAATATTTACAAGCTCAAATACAGTGCTTATAATAGTGCAATATATTTTGTATTGTAATAGGTATTTAGGTAAAAAATATTATAAAATTAAATACATACAAATGCTCTGACGAATTTCTGCAACAATAAATAACTATTGATCACACGGCGTCTTGGATAGGCAATTTAGCTACATCGATGACAAGAGTTCATTTTACGATACCTAATAATTAAGTAATATTGTTTAATTTCAGACCTTATAAGTTTTTTTTTGATAAATTATAAGTATTATAACACGAATAAATTTAATTTGTAGCTTTATGACGTGACATAAGTTGAATTTTTGGTACCTGCAGGTAAAGTCATTATATTTATGATTCGTAAGTAATGAGTCGTACTCTGAAGTATGTTATTTTAGATTCTGAATGGAGCGATAAATGTAGTGGTCTTACAATATTATAAATATCGATAAATATTGTAATAGCTATACAGCTTGAAAATAAAATACAACTTTTTTGTATTAAACAATAACAAAACCATTATATTTTATAAAACCGTTTTGTTAAAAATAATGCAATACAGTATAATAAATTATAAATACTGCACTGAATATATGAACATCAAATCGTGTTTAAAATAACTTAACATTGACTGTCAATAATTCCTAAACGACTAAACCTTTTTTCAACAGCGCTTCTCAAAGTAGTAATGTTACTATATTATAGTGATAGCCAAAGTTGGACATCATTTCAAAATGTATATAAATGAAATATTAAAAAAAAAAAATGTTTGTATAAAAATGTCCCATGTCTCGTATACATAAAAAAAACGGAATCTATTTTCGATTTGATACATTTTATCTTTGTCGGTATCATCATTGTTGGTCCCCTCAGCCCTTAGGGTTCTCTGAATTCGCAGTTCGAATTCAATTTGAACTCAAATCAAAGTCGTGAGTTCATCGGATAACATAATATTCTTAGACGATATCGATATAATGGACTATTTTCGATATCAAATATAATATCAATGTGTCGCAGTTGGCAATCAGAACTAGTAACCATGACTTGCAAACGTTAAAATAACGTTATAATATATTATGACAAAAAAAAAAAGATTGAAATTTAGAAACGTAATTAAAACGGAAAACGGTAAACAAAAATAATTAAATACCATTAAATAAAACAAAACTAAATAGTAAATATTATAATATAAAATATCATTTAACGAAAAATAACACAAAACGACATAATTTAAAATCCGTTTACTTTAAAGTTATAATGTTGCGGGTTTCCTAGAAATATTTATTCAACGCGATTTATTTTTATCTTAGCAATCAATCCAAGAATTGGTTATATTCTGTATTCAAGCCATTTCCAGTATAATATATTATTTTTTAACTATACAACGATACACCATAAACACAAAAGTTGTATAACGTTTTACTATTATAAATAGCGATAAACTCAAAAATTATGTTACTTTTAAATATTGTAAATAGCGTAAAACGAAATTTTTTCAAATGCAATCCCTGCATAATTATAGTAGGTAGGTAGCTAACTATTGTAATAACTAAACGATCATAGTTTATAATTTAGTATCATGTTTTGAGGACTATTTTTTGTTATTTTTCGTACAACTCACATTTATATAAGTGAAACATACAAACACGCGCAAGGAGAGCCATCGCCCTTTTTATTTTAAAAAAAATGATCACACACAATATTTCTTTTAACCTGTACATAGCCTTGTTAACATTTTTAAATAATTTAAATATGATTACTCATACATACATAATTATTGTTAAAAATTATACATTAAATATCTGGTCTTAAACGCAAAACTAAATAACTGATAAATTATTGTCATATAGACTCACAGCAATCAGAAAAAAATATTAAAGCTTATCAAATATTATTTATTTCATCAGAATAAAAAAAAAATGTCTCAAATTCTATAATTAGTTATTGATAATTGGGATACTGTAAATACTGTAATAAAATATTCGTTACACGCTATATTTTATAATTTCATACTACTCATCACAACGAATTTCGTACTACACACAGTGCGCGTGTAATGCACAAAAAATAGACACCCGAGTCGTGTTCTATGTTTATTTCTTGTCTTCTGTCGGTCTCTTTGGGCGTCTCTCTCCGTCTCCGTCGTAGGTATTGCAGCAATGTTGCAGCTCATTAATCTCAAATTCGGCGGCGGCGACTAGAAAAATATTACGACCTACAACACTATAAAATACTACAAACGATGGCTATTGTAATAGATAGTCATCTACTACTAATAATAATGAAATATTCGTCAGTATATGACCACACGTGAATTATCAGAGATATTACAAAAAAAACAAGACGAAATTCCTCGTCGACTATTTTTCTAGAGTATTTCTTATTTTTTTCTTATATCGTGGACCACGACGTAGTTGCGTCATCTTTTTCGTCGTCGTCGTCGTCGGCGCATACCTTCCAACAGATATATAATTATTGAGTCATGCACACTATTTTTGACGCTCTAATTGCGTTTTAATTGGATTTCGACCTTTGGACGAGGCGAGCCCGCGGACAGAAACGCAGCGAAATAGATTATAATAATATTACAGTGTGTCCTTAGTGAGAGTGACGTGCTGCACAGTCCTCGGCAGGATGGCTGGCCGACAAACGACGCGATAATTATTTATTTTACGGCGGCTGCCACAGCGAGCGCACGCAAATCTGTCGGAGTTTACGTTATAAACTTATGATAATAAATTTAAATAATAATAACTTGCACACAATATGATTATAATAAAAACTATAAATTATCTTTAAAAGTATTAGGTTATAAACGGTTTTTATTTTTTTCATTAATTGAAGTCGTTACAAAACAACTTTTAAAAAATATAATATATACATTTTTATTACATAAAAATTATAATATTTTTTATATACATTTTTATATCTATTATTAAGTTTTTACTTTTCTGAATGTGAAAACATATATACTCTTAGTTTCATATTCCAAAGCAGGACAATAGTGTCTGAGTATTTTGATATATTACATTGTATACAATTATTTTACTCTGTAGTAAATTAGAAATGTTTTTTTGAAAAAAAAGTTTGTTTACATTGGAATTTTTGTTTAAAATACACAAATCTAATAAACACTTATTAAAATTAAAGGATTCAACCTATAGGATAATACCTATTAAATTATGAGAAAAATTTGAATTTTTAACTTTTGGATACCAGCTCTTATGAAAAAAAGCATGTGTATTTTCTGTAATACAAATTAAAACGAGTAGATATCATAAGATGATATCATATTATAGATGCATAATATAATTAAATCAAATTATTAATAATTTAAAAAAAAAAAATAATTACATTTTTAAGCAAAGGGAATATTTCAGAAGATGATTCGAGATAGGTAGTTGATATTAAATTACCTAGGTACTTGAAATGTTCAACAAATATATTATTTAATGGTGTAAATCCCCATTAGGTACAGCATTTATATTTTTTTATTACGATGTACTTATAATATATAGCAGGTGATCCTGCACGGCGTTTCCGGTGACAAATTTAATCTCTGTGGATTTACACCTTCCTAAACTCTGTTAAACATAATCTGCTTTCTGCGCAGATTTTCAACATATTTATTTGGGTTGTTTTGATTTAAAATAGCTAGTGCGTTTTTAATGCGTGCACGCATATCGTATGCGACAAAAAACAAACTATTTTGTATTCTGCGTTTACGTTTGCGGTGCGTGCTAGAAACGCACTAGCTAGGACATAGCGTTATAAGACATAAGTAATAACCATGGTTAAAAAGGTGCAAATTTTTTTTCTGTGTACAACTCATGGCAACATTATATAAATTTTTAAATTATAATTTTTCACGAGTCAACTATATTCAACGTTTATGTGTAGAAAAGTAAAAAGTAAAGCCTATGAGACTATGAATCTTGTTGAATCTAGTGACGAAAATATTATGAAAATCGGTCGAAAATTGCGGATTTGCATAAGGGTGATCCATATTTAAGGCCTTTGATTTTATTCAGTAGACTTATTTTTTAATTATATCTGATCCTCTACGGCGTTGCCCATGACAAATTAAATAATACCAGTGGATTCACCCTGTCTTAAGCTTCATTAAATGTAAGCTACTCATATTTTTAAAACGGTAATTTAAGAGGTTTTAACAAAAAATTAAACACAGGTCTAAAATTATAAATATTTAATTATAATGACTATTTAATTTTCTGTAACCAATGGCAACCCTATACAAGCAAAAACATATTAGGTTTTGGTGATTCCCCCTCCCCGCTATATTTGTTATAGATTATACAATTATTATAATTGGTGAAACTATGGCATTTAAAAATTTTAACAAATAGTTTTTTTTAAGCAAATCTTATAATCAAATACTTATAAAAACATAATTACAGAGGTTAAATTTATGATTTTAGATTTGCAAATTTGCAATAACGATTTGCTTTCTTAATTCATAATGATATTAGATTTACGTCGACTTTTAAGCATTCATTGAATCTGTCTCTAGTTTTTTGTGTTTATATCAAAAGTATTTCCAGAATTGTATTATGAAGAGGAATATCATAAAATTAAACATTGTAATTTTGTTTGTATTATATTATAATAAATTTCAACTGAAACATAACTGAAAACTATAAAATTGTAGATTAATAATTTTAACCCGGGAATATTCGCAGTCAGTAATTTATAAATTCTTTATACGTACCTAGTGTAATTTTTAAAGAAAATCTATGGGATAAAAATGTACATCATTTCATCTCGAAAATGACGCCCTGATAATATGTTACATTATAGAGGTAAGTATACATAATACATTATATTATACAACGCAGTAAGTGCTTATTTTAACTCGTAAACTGTTAAAAAAAATATTACAAGAATATTTACTGTAATGGTTTTACACAAGACGCTGACTCGTATTGTTTACGTCACACCCGGCGAATTTGCTTAGCTGGAAAGTCGAGTAAGAGCGCACCCATTTATTATTCACATATTATTATTATACAGTAGGTAGTCGGGTGACGAAGTAGACGGTAGTCACAACTTTTCATTTGTATACAATCGATTTACTTTTTATAGGTTCAATAACCCATACCGTATACAGAGAAATCATAATAAATATATCGCCATCGAGGATTAATAAATGTAATATTGTTCAACTCGTACCCCGCCTCTACTCCTGTGATTATTATTCTCAATAACACTCCGAGAACACACTCGTCTCTCGAGAATCTAAGGGTTACTTGAAGAATAGTGTACCCCGTTTTATTTTATTGCCATTTCAGACATTAAATAAATCTACGCTTGTATACACAGCTGTTTAGCTGGTTCGACTGTATTAGTTTGAACGGAGGTCATATGACTTCATGAGTTTCTATAAGACCATTAGGACCTGTAAAAAATTATAACTTTTTTCTATATCGGTCCAGCAACTAGTTTCGTGTTGTGTGTTGCGACAAATTACTCGTTACCAGGATATGATTATAGACTATAGTTACAATAATATCAACGCAGCTACTATTGGTTAGTTGGGCTGAATGAACGAAGCCACTGGTAAATTTTATAAATAGTTGTTAATTCTTCACTCAAATTATACCGTAGCCGGAATAGCTGCGGTACAGCCGGTAAATGCGATAACTATGGTAATGTGATTTGCTGACTGCGAGTTAGTACTACATTTTAAAACGGTTTAATATTATTATAATTTATATTGCGTGCTATATATTATTTCGAATAAAATGTTTACTTTATTTTATAACGGTGATTTTAAAAGTTTTTTTTGGTCCTTATACTTTCTTAATAACTTATATTTTTAACCCCATATTCTGAAGCAAAATAGATTAATCAAAACGTGCATATATATATATACCTATATATTTTAGGTAAAATATTTAATAATTAATAACGCGTCAAATATTGAACAGATATTATGGGTATTTAGTTTATTATTTATATGCCTTTAGGGTGCCAGCTGTTGCTACTCCGCTAGCCTCAACTCCGTAAACTTCAAAGTTTGTCTGCATATAAATAATAAAATATAATAACACGCCATAAAAAAAAAAAAATAGAAAAAAAATGTTCATGCGAGTCGTCAATATTGGCCCGAGTCCATCGAGGACGAAATTCCAAACAGGAATATTCTCGTTAGCATAGTCTTTACAATGATTGTACATAGTTTATAATATATATGTATTTAATATAACAGCGTCTCGACGACGACGACATCATAAAAATGCATAGCGACAGCAATAAAATAAATACATTTGATGATTATTTTCACGATAATTATGACCGAAGCCAAGTACGAATATTGAAGTACTTCGCCAAAACGCTAGACAAATGATAACCAACTGCCATATTATATTTAGTCCAAAATACGTGACGTCGTCGGGAGCAAAATAATGCGTTTAAATAAAATAATATGTAGTTATTGGTACACTCCGTGCATATTATTATTATTATAATTATAAAGATAGTGATACCTAACCAGCTCAGCCGAATTCATCGACTAATCGTCTTTAGAAAAAAAATATGTCTACACCTTACACGTGTCGTCTATACAAATAGCCAATATATTAGTATTTCCTACATAAATACCTGCGTGATACCTATAATATAATAATTGTCGCTAAAAAAAAATACGTCTCAAAATATCTAGTAACAACTATTTTACAAATAATAACCTACCTACTTATAATAATTAAACAACATTTTTGTATCATTACAGTTATAAAATTCAGTGTTATTTTAAAAAAAATATATCCTTAACATTTAAACGAATTATTTTATTATTTAACGATTGTATTATTATGTAGTCTTGTAGAGTATTAATTGAGTAAATGTATTCAAATACTTTTGTAGCAATAAGAATACTTGTTAAATAGTTTTTGAATTAAATATTTGGAAAGTATTTTAAATACTGTACATATATATTATGTATAATATGTATTTCTATTTGAAAATGAAATACTGTTATTGAGTTGTATAGAAACACTATTTAAAATTCAAAAAGAATTATTTTAATTCACATTTTAAATTATTTTTAAAAATCGATACATTATTTTATTAATAGTTCAAATAAAATTGTTAAAAATGTATTTATTTTATATTTCATTGACATAATAAACGCGTATTACTGATGACAAAATACATTTTTTTACTAACTTGTACAATAAATTATAAGTAAAATTAAAAAGTATTTTTTACAAGACTATTATTATGTCGTTAAACGAGATGAACATAAGACAAGTTGAGAAAATATAGTATAAGTAGATATTGTAATAATATATTTTATAAGCGTTCTTGCGTGCGACTTTAAAGTATATCTACCTATATAATATTGTAACGATGCGGTGCTTTTACTCCGGAAACTTTATTTAGGCGTATCCAAATAGTTTAGGCGTTCCTTAGGTATTATAATATGATTAATATAATTAATAATATATTCAAAGTAGTTTTGCCATGGAGATGATATTTTATTCAAGGCAAAACCCGTACCTATGTACATGCTATATATTTATACGGGGAAACATAACTATATATATATATATATATAATGCAAGGTGATCTGTTTTTAAACAGTCCATTATTATATTGTACTCGACCGCCGCTCCGCCTTATATTAGTATTATAATAATATGTAAGTACGTTTTAATCTCGAGACGTACAATAATAACCAGCTATATTACATAATTATTGGATAAACGAATGATAGAATGCCAGATGAATTTTTAACATATTTATGTAAATTATTCACGTATAAAATGGGTAGGTATATACAGGTACTTGCCACTTGGTATTTGGTGTTATACTTATACTCCATCTTAGATTTTCAAGTGGCTTCTCAGCATACAGGTGGAAAAATGGCAGACTCGAGTGCAGATAATTCCTCTCTCATCCCTTTAAAATTGCTCAGTGGCCCTTTCAAATGTTTGTGATAATAATATTATGTTTATCCATCTTACATCACCTATTATTTATTTATCAATATTAATATGCAATTATTGATGCAAGTCATCATTCATTATTGGTTCTACTAACTGGTCGATTCCGTAACAGATTTTTTTTAACAATTCTTTAATATCATATAGGTATATGCATAGATAATAGAAGAATTAAAATTATAGATATAAAATTATAGATAATTTTCTTCTATTATCTATGGGTATATGATACACGTTTTTAAATTTAATAAAAACAATACACATATTACATTTAACGTCGAAAAGAAATATTTATAAAACCTATCAATTAATGATAGCGCACGTGTAGTGTAATTTATTATCATACTTGCCATTTTTCTATATTATGTTTTAATTAGCTCTGACAAATATTTTAAATCTAAAGTCATTTATAAGTCATAAAAGTGATTCAAATTATTCGGTACAATGTGATTTTATTAAAGGTAATAAGTATTAAACATTATACAAATATGATTTGGCTGGTACCAAATTAATTAAAATAAGGTCTTCAATCGTCATTAAACAAAAGATAAATACGGCATGGACAAACTGTTGAGATAATAAATCCCATTAAAAAATTAACTAAGAAAATTTTAAAAATTATTTACAAATGACATATTCCCCAACACTCTAATAGAAAGTGATAGAAAGCGATAGAAAGTGACTTTCACAAGAGCAAGAATAATAATTATTGGATATTGGAATATGGATATCATTTTTATCAACAATAATAAAAAAAACCAAAAATTGATTATGCCTATGATAATTTAAAAATATTATTCGTGGGTACTTGCAACTTTTAAAGTATATTATTTATTAGGTATATACTACACACACAATGACATTTTCAAACATGCAAGTTTTTCGGAGCAATGTTTTTTAATAGCAATGTATTATCATAAAATATAATAAGAAATTGGGCGGACAGGCTTGGTCTTTGCTCAGAATCATTTTTCGTATGCTATGATTTTAGATCATTGATCTCAAATTTAACTCATCCATTACAGGCCCCCCCCTCCCCGATACATTAAATACGTTTTTTAGAGACACTTAAAAATTATATTTTCCAAGATATAAAACGTGATGATAAACATTTATCAGATATTGACATCATATTAGGAATTTCATAACAATATTTTTAGCATGCGATTCGATCGAAAAGAACATGACTTAATATAAATTTAAGACTTAATAAATTAAATGGAAATTGTTTTTTATATCATATCTAGGTTAATTAATATCCAAACCTAAAAATATAACACAATAATAATATATCTAATATTGGCTGACAACAAAATGTTTGATACAATCACTATAGGCATAATCAAATATTATTTATTAGATGTTATTTTGTTCATAATACAATTATTTACTTGTGAATTTGTGATCTAAACTTCATTTGGTGTATTATCGTCAGTACCTATGTTTAATAAAATGTACTCATATATATCAAAACGCTGCGTGTTTAGCAGTGCACCTAACAATGATCGTGAGAAACAAATCAAAGAGGATTTAAAGGTAAACAAAATATTATATACATCTATAATAATTATAACGTAAAATAGCTTGTCGTATTCTATACTTGGCATATAGGATATATAACAGCGGATTAAGGAACGATTAAATCTGTATTAAAATATAATTCAATGTTTAAATAAAAATGTAATAGTAACTATATTTCTATTGTTAGGATGACATGGATGAGACTTTGTTCGATGCTGAGGGTGGAAGTGACCACCACCCGAGTATCGATTTAAACGTGTCTGTGGAACAACGGTTTAAAACGATAAAAGGTTAGTTTTTTGCATAGTTAAATTATTTTTTAATCGAAAATATCCTCATATAATTCAATACTTCCTAGAGCTGTATATATAGAGAGGAAGTGAATAAACAAGCATTTGAAGAATTGCGAGTAATAAGCAAATACATTTTGAACAATCGAATGGACAATAATCATATTGGTAGTGTAATGAGTGGTTTTTATTTCATTTTCAGTTGCTTCGTTGCGAAGGATGTCGGCGTACGAGTTTAGCACAAAATATATACAAAGACAATATCATGCGTGAATTGTTGTTAGGTACAGTAAAAAAATTACAAAAGAAAGTGGACGGAAAACAGCAATTAGATGTCGTAAAAAAAGATCACGAAGACCAAAGGTTTTGAACGTGTTGAACGCTTTAACAAAAAATGCAAACGACATCAAAAATCAGATGTCGTCCGTAGAACGTAATATAATATATCTACCTATAATAATATATTAAACATTTTTTTTTTCATTTAACTTTCGTTTAGGAAATACCGAAAAACTGAATACTAAGTACGGAATGCTTAAGATCGG
The DNA here is from genome assembly GCA_022818045.1 of Neotoxoptera formosana. NCBI lineage: Eukaryota > Metazoa > Arthropoda > Insecta > Hemiptera > Aphididae > Neotoxoptera > Neotoxoptera formosana. Next base: position 31,938,537 of record CM040633.1, read on the forward strand.
ATCGCAAACCTTGAAAGTAAATGGGAAAATATCAGAAAAGTATATAACATAGGTACTAATAATGTTTGTGTGTGTGTGTGTGTGTAGAAGAATCGACGGAAAACTCGATGAAAATTATTGACGTGGATTATTCGCATCGAACGCTGTTGTGGACGGCGGCCAAGCTTCGACAAAAGGACAGTAATGTTGTACGGTTTGCCGAAAACCGCTTCGACCGAAATCCGCCGAACGCACATCGCCCGCAACAACCCGTTACTCCCATGACTCCGGCAGACTTTATGCGGACAGCAGGGTCTTCGCCGGCACACGGTATTTCGAGGCCACCGCCCCCGCTTCTACAGATGACCTCGGCTTTTGGCTCACCGCCGCCAGCTCCGGTAACCACAGCTTTTGGCCCACCGCCTCCGCTGCCACCGGTAACTTCGGTATACGGCCAGCCGCCGCCCCCGATGACAACCGGTATGATGACGGCACCGTGCGGAACAGGCTCCAGGCGACGGCGGTCAGTTGCTCTCCGGCGGCCACGCCTGAAGGGACTGCGCAAAAACAGCCGCATAATAGTCATAACGGAAGATCTGCTCAAGTCCGTCGTTCTGAAGCCGCCCGGCCAGAGGAAGACCGGAAATCGGATTTTGACCGAAAACTAACCGAACTACGACAAATTGCTCACAGGGCGGTATCCACTGTATTATGTTAAATGTTAAAATACAATACTTATTGTTAATAATTGTTGAATAAATAATAATAATAATAATAATATTTTGATCAATACAATATTATTTGGATTGAGTGATGTTGCTTACGTGATATATATATATATATTCAGAAATAAATTCTAGATGTAGAAAATAGTTGTGGTAAATTGAATTGGGTATCACCGTCGATATTTTAGCATAAGAGTTGAAAATTATTAAAGATTACAAAAATAAATGTAATATTGTACGCTTCATCTGTATTTTAGTTTAACTACGTTTATGCCATGGCTGAAATAACAAAGGTATAGTAAATTTAAAAAATGTGGCAAGTGAATGTCGCTCTGCTGAACAGTAGGCTACAAGTGGGCCACTGTTATGGATGGTGTTAAATTTGTATTCAATGATATATCATTGTATACGAAAAACGACTCTCAGCGGAGACGGTCTGGTCAGCCTAGGATAATAGGTATTTTATATTATACTAGCTGGCCCGCCCAGCGTTGCCTGAGCCAAATATTTAAGTTAACATTAACTTCAATAGTGATTTACGTGCATCTAAACCACCTAGGTGAGCAATCCACTGCATTATATCACCGACAATATGGACCCCACGAGGTGCGTAATTGAATGAAAACAGAATTAGGTAGGTGAAAAACATTAGAGTTGTCATTTTGTAACACCACTGACATATTCAGTTTTTCTAGCCGATCCCGTGCACTTTTTATTTCATTTTTAGCTGTTGATCCAGGAATGACTGGCAGCGTTTGGCGAAAATCTTCAGCTAGTAGAATCATCGAGTCTCCGCAGAGGTTCTGATTGCTCTGATTGAATCTCTTTAACTATTTTAATTTATATGAACCAAAAACACTACCAATTTGTTAGTTAGTTGACATTGTTGAGAAGTGTTTGTAGCGAGTAAAAAATGACATCTTTCATATGATTAAAACTTTATTGAATTTGTTATTTAATGTTTTAATACAATGAAATATATAACTAATGGCAACCCTATAAATAAACAGAGATTACCTATACGGCTATACCATAGAACAATATACATAAATGCCATCGAAAAAAGCATTTTCAGTTTTTCCAGTACTACAATTTACAGATAGATGGCGCCACTAGTAAAACATAGTATATTCAAATTTTCAATTTATGTGCAACCTAGAGGTATGAAAAATAGTTTACATTACTCCCTAGTCCCTGAGACCTACTTAATTTACACACAAAATTTCATGAAAATCGGCTGAGCCATTTCGGAGGAGTTTAGTAACAAACATTTTTCAGTTGTGACACGAGATTTTTATATTATATTAGAATATTTATACTGCCATTATTATTGATTTCAAACGCTCATAAAAAATAAGTTGGACTTTCCGGTAAATTTTTTTTTTAAGAAAGATAGAATGTATTTTTATTATTTTTGGTCTATTATTTAAACAACTTATAAAGAATTTTGTTTTACATTTTCAAGTTTTTAACTTAAACTAAAAAAATACTAAAAAAATTCTTATCGGCAATAATAAAAAAAAATCGAAAATTAGTTATGTTTATAAATAGCTTAAAACAAAGTAGCTAAAGTCAAAACATATTGAAAATGTTATTGTGTAAAGAAGTTTCTTATATAAAAATGTTGTGAAATTTTTATGTATTTATATGGTCATTATTTCTTTTGTTACAACAAAAATAAAAATCAATTTTGTCGAAAAAAAAAAACACACATCATTGTAGAATCAATACATTCATTGCTTCGCTCAGAATCTAAAAAACTTATTATTTTATTTATACATTTTGTGAAAAATCATGCATTTTATCAAATTTGATAGTAACCTATAATACCTATGTATAATTGAATAGTTAATATTTTTTAATATAAAATGTGCATAAACTACATGATACCTATATTTTTTTTGTACTACACAGTGACCTATAGTATGGTTATTACTTATTATGCATATCTAGCAAAAAAAATTGAGCTGAACGAATAAACAGATAATAATATATGAGAATTCTATTGCAATGACACATAATATATAAATCCTTAATTAAAATTAAAAATAAACAGCTTTGATGTTTAAATGTTATCTACATAGTTCTCCGTATTTTAATAAGTTAATAAAGTTTATTATTAGTATAACAAATGCTCCTATTGCACCTAGATTAATGTGGCAATGCCAACAGGATTCAACAGAATTATTTTTAAATAAAAGTCACCAGTCGATTGTGTTTGAAAATACATCACTAATTTGTTAGAAGTTCTACAATAATTTTAAATTCAAAACTGAAAATCACTCTATAAGTTATCTAATTTGTATTATTATTACTTATTAGAATATTAGATAAATATAACACATACAACAAAATAACAAATTATAATATAATATAAGTTCCCAACAAAAGCACGTTTGGGAGTATACACAATTTATTAGGTAATATATAATAAATTTTGATTTTTACAGTAACTTTATAATTTAGCTAATACCATTAAGTATAGATACTATCTATACCAGGGGTTTTCAACCCGTGTCTTTATTTGTGGCCCGCGAACATATTTTAAGTATAGCGTGTATTTTTTCTATTTATTAATGAGTATTTTATTTTTTGCTTATTACTTTATAACTTTACTGTGTACCGTACTGTGGCCCGTGAGATTTAAAAATAATAATAGGTGGCCCGCCGCCTTAAAATGTTGAAGACCCCTGATCTATACTCAATGCTAATACTTACACCTAAGACACCACTTGTTCTACCTCCTGTACAATTTAATCGTACAAACTTATAAAAGCATAACAAACCGGGAATAATGAAAACAATAAGTACTATATCATAATAATTTTTAAAATATCTATTTTCGGTTCCAAATTCTAAGATTCTATACTTAAAAAACATATATGTACACAATTCAATAATAATAATATCTTTATAAATTTAAACAACATAATCAACATCATTGGTAGATAACTAATAAAGTTGAAACAGTTATATAATAGTATTAAAACAAATTTCAAGGTAAATTTAAGATTAAAAAAAAAAATCTGTAACAATATTCTATTTACAATAAAAAAAAATTAATAATAATAAACATTAACAATATTGGTTAATAATATGAATATAATATAATATACGTTGATATTAGTCATTTAAATGTATTATATTTGTCTACAGCAACACATAATAAGCCTACGACTTTTTTCTATACAACGTAGCTCATCTAGACATTCTATGTTACAATAATTGTATCATTAATATAGTTTTTTGCTGTTCAATTTTTAATACAAGTATATTTATCCATACGCAATGCAAATACGATATGGTTGATAAAAAAAAAAAAAAACAATAATAATTACGATGATCGATTAGGTACATTAAATTATTTTTTTCTTTTCTTTTTGAAAACATTTTTCATTGTTTGTGCAAAACATTTCAGCAAACAAACACAAGTGCTTTAAGTCAAACATGATAGGTAGCTGCACCAAATAGAATAACAAGCGACATTGCAAATCGACATTTAACATACAGAAAGGAATGTAGACTATTTTTTTTTATATTATAAAATACTAGGTTAGGACATTTTATAACAAATCTGTAAACACCAAAACAAATGTCAACTGTCAAATCTAGGTCCTTTATAAATGATTTTCAATATTCAAATAGTGGAATACCATTTATACAAAATCACAAAGTTGCAAACATGTTGTGCAAAAAAAAAATTGTTACATTGCATTATATAAATCTCATTTCCTGACATTTTAGTATGTGCAAGGAATGAAAATATATACAAATATTCACCGTACATTTTTTGTTGTTGTTGTTGCTTTCTATGAGAGTAAATTTATAAATTAAGGAATTTAAAAATATGAACTTAACTATAAACAAAGTTAACGCAAATCTGGAGTGTCATTCACCAGTTTCTTAATGCGCAATAATATTGTTGTGTACCATTGGTCCAATCGTGATATAGAATCGTAATCTTTAACTGCTTCAGTGAAACCATCTGCGTTTTGCTCTTGAATGTGGTTTAACAACACCTTAAGGAAAAAAAATCAATTTTAAAACAATTCTTAAAATAATCTACAACATCAGCTAAGTTTAAAAATAAATGTTTGCCACTTCATTATATTTGCTATAATAAAATAATTAATTATGTTCTTTATCAACTTAATGAAAATAACAATTTAATATTATTATTAAAATTACCATACATGTTTTCATCGTTTAAAACAATATGATTATAGAGAAAGTATATTTTTCAACTTTTTATAGAATGTTTAAATTATTCAAAAAATAATGGTGTTTGTAAATAAAAACCAGTGGAAGTTTAATGTTTGATTTAAATCAAATATCCAATAAAAATGTATCTACTAAGATAATTCAAATTGTTTAGACTCGATAAGTGATAAACATATGGTTATAAAAATATTAAATACAATATTTAAAATAAAAAGACACTGTTTTATAAAAGTTAAATGTATTGAAAATATGTAGTATTTGGCATCAGTTAATTATTCTAAAATAATTATTTAATATTTACAAAAACAAATTATAGTTTAAACTATTATTTTTCACCTGTAATAATTTAAATTCTCTACTATCTTGGAATGCCGGATATCTTTCAGTGTATTGGTTCATGGCCAGTTGAGCATTAAGCACATCAACACACAAATGACATAAAGCAGCTCGGAAGTAATATTCTTTTGCGCTGTACTTCAACAAAGAACTGTCCAATGATGTCCCAGCAACCTATAACAGCATAATGATATAATATAATATACATTTATAGATTGAATATTTGAATCCAAGCTATTAATTATACCTCTTCATAGATCTGAATAGCTCGGTCATAGTCTTCCAGCTGTGCAGCATACTGTGCCACCTTAAGTTTGCATTTATTAGCTGAGCTCTTGCTTTCTTCAGCCATGAAATAATCTGCGGCCTTTTCATAGTTCGTTATGGCACGTTCTAGATCAACAGCTTCAGTTTCATACATTTCCGCTATATTTTGGTGTTGTTTTGCAGCCATTGTAAAACGACCCATATCTGTATAAATGTCAATAGCTTTTTCCAAACATATTGCAGCTTCTATAACAATAAAAAAAAAAACAAGCAAACAATTTAATATTACATAATTATAGCAGTTAGATGCAAAATAAAGATATAAAAGACAGCATTAACCATTACTAGTCATACCTATACAAAAACAATAAATTAACATTTTAGTGCTCACATAAAATAAAATAAATAAGTATTAATTTCATAATGAAGTCCAATTTTATATGGGATTGCCTATTTAGAAACGATTCTTTATGTAGCTCTTTAATGTTTAGATTATACTCAAAACAAGCAAACAAATATAAAATACATAGTTATAACACTTTAATTTTTGTGCATGAATCATACAAGTAAATTGAGAATATTTCAAAATTAAATATATAATCATACCATTTGGATCAGTTTTTTTAAAGCAGTTTGCAGCGTCTACATAATTTGTAGCAGCGTCATGTTTACGGCCTGATTTAGAGTTGAGATCAGCAGCCAAAATAAATGCTCTACCTGCTTGTGACCATTTTTTTGCCATCTTAAATAAATTTGCAGCACGTTGATAACAGTCAATTGCATCTTCTACCTTAGAAACATTCCTAAACAAATAATTTTAAAAACAACAGTTAGATGACAATCGAGATAACAATTTACAATATTAATAATAGGTATAAAAAATACATATTTTTATTTAAAACTAATTTAAATATTAATTATCAATAGTTAGTTATTAAAAATATAAAAAGATTGTTAGGTAAATACTGTCCAAAAAATGTTTTCATTTTTCTACAGGTCATTAAAAAAGTTATATAAATAAAATGTATAAATTTTCATATATAATATAATATAAGTACTCAATTTGGAATAGACCAGAGACAAATCTATGTACCTGTATATATGTATTTTAGTATAGGAAGAAAAAGAGTGCCTATGGCAAGTGATTGGACGTTTTTGAACTCAAGAAGTAGATATCTAGAAACTACTTTTTTTTTGAAAACAATTAAGAAAATCATTAATTAATTTAAAACAATTATTTGAATTAGGTACTTCATTTTAATATTATGACAATTTTTAATTGCTTAATTTTTGTAATTCACAATGTCAATAACTTAAGTTAAATTACTGAGTAGGTAGTAGGTAGTAGAAGTACATTTTGTTCAGGTTATCAAAATTAATTATACATTTAAACATTTTTATGTATCTAGTTATAAATAATAATATGGGTACTGGATTAAAATTGCCCAAGTATTTAATTTAGGTACACAATTAAGGATATTCATAATTCACGAATCTAAAACAAAAAAATCAAAACCAATAATTTGTTTTAATTTTATTATGAATTGTTGTATGATGATTTAATTTATTAATTTTATGTATATCGACCTACATGGCTACACTACACATTTGCTTCTTGGAGTAAATATATTGTCAAAAATCAACAATGGTATTAGACATGATGACAATACAAATTACAACTCATTATACATAACTGCTCATATCAAAATATTTAATGAAGGGTAAAAAAAATACTTGAAAATGTTATAGGTTATATATTATATTCAGTTAAGGTATCAGCAAAAACAACATGTAGGTATCTAACGGTAATCAAAAATTTAATTGATTGAACTTGAGGTAGGTACTGAGAAATTCATTGTAAAAGAAATAATTGGGGACAAATGTGTTGTCTTAATTATTTAGAGGTAATAAGGTTACGTTACCTATTTTAGCTCCTAATAAAGCATTATATTATAATTATAATTTTTGAATAACTATAATTAAATAACTAACAAAATAATTCAAAATTGTTGCACATTTTACTTAATACACAAAATACATACATCATTCCCAGTATTCCTCATTAATAAATCAGGGAATAAATCAAAGGTATGTTTAATGTGAATATAGACATGTAAAAAGGAGGATGAAATTCATTAATATTTAACTACTATAAATAATTCAATTTTCCAAAATCAACGTCTGTATTATAAATAGTTAAAAACAGGGTTCAAAAAGGGAAATCGTAATGTCATTCAGTATTCAAACGTAATACATAATTAAAACAAGTACTTGAATGACTGTGTATATAAATTGTTCATCCTCAAAGAAAATCATAGCTTACATTAATATACACGAATACAGATAGTGAATCAACTAAACAAGTATCTATGCCTGTACGGCTGTATGGCCGTAACGTAAAGACATGAGAACTTTCTGATCACAAATTATTGTGGATATAAACTTTATGGCGTCAAAGAAAATTAGAAAGGCATGTAATCTTGCCTGTGTACAACCAGAATGGTGTAAGACATTGTCTTTCAAAAATACCTAACGATCGAAAATATTAAAAACAGCTTAGAAGCGTTGTATTGTTTGACAATAATTCAGAAATACGGACGAAAAATGGCAATTTCGATTGCAACTCACCTCCCTTTCACCACATAACAGAAAAAAAAACCAATGTATACTCGTCGCCAGGCTACGGCGACTTTCCAAAACGGACTCGAAAACTGAGACCCCCACCCGCCGAAAACTAGTTCAGAAATCGAGTTTTGCGATCAGGGACCACCCTAAACTGTTTACAAGTATACCTAACACTCACCCGAATAACGAGGAGAACAGTCCTTTTGACGAGTTGAGTTTCTTGTCAGCTTCGGTCAACAGGGCGACGGCTTTTTCTTCGTTGCTCGACATGTCGACTATCGGACGGTCAGAAAAAATAAAAAAGCTGAAAACGTGCACACCGAACTCCAACGACCTTTTTATTATATTAATTGTCTTATGCACGCGGGCGATCGGTGATGAATATTTTTTTATTTTAAGGCGCGTTTTTTCACCACAGCGTAAATACAAGATGATCGCGATCGTAGTGCAATCCAGAAAAACAGATCGATCGCTTTGTAGCTATTAGTGGTTAGTGGTTACGAAACGACGACGACGACGACGACGAATTAAAGAGCACAATAATTCACCGAGCAGACACTGACTCAGTGCTGACTGTCGTCGACAATCCGCGAAAATATTGATAAAATGATTGTGTTGCAACGTCACGAGAGAGCGCTAGTGCGCTACCACTGATACAAACGGAAAGTTGTATTTTATGATATCACAGAATAGATTAAATCAGAAAGGACACTATCAATGTAAGCAAAAACGTGGCGGCCATCTTGCCATTGGCGCATTTTAGTGTTATCTGTTAAAAAACATATGTTAATTTCTTAACACACAAATACATCTTTGGGGTATTAATGTATTTTAACTTTTGATTGTATTTAGTTTGATAATGAATTAAATAGCATATCGATTTAATCTAAAATCTAAATTTTAAAAAATGAAAAAAATAGTTTAAAGGGAAATATATATAAATGCTTGCATTTTCTAGCATTTTGAGAATAAAAAAACAATTTATATAAAAAAAATTTTGAAAGGGGACACTGGTGCCCTACTGCCCTCAGACATATTCATTTTAAGAAGAAAAATAAAAATGTATAGGTATACAAGAAAAAGTGGACTGCAGTCTAGTCCAATTATTACACAAGAAAGTAGAAACTACAAAAAAGAATAAGTCTATATACAAGGTTTTGATTATTTATAGTGATCACCCCGACATAGCTGGCTTAAAAATTGATTAGAATACAAATTTAAGGTAGGCAAGTGGGTACCACTCTGCTGTACGGTAGGTAACGAGTGAGGGTTTAGTAAGTTCCACGAAACATAGCGGGTAAGAGGGTACATATTATGTAAGTTCCCTCAAGAAAAAAATACGCCCGTACGTAAGTTCCCACACGAAAAAAAAATTATATCGACTACAAACTTCTAATAATATAGAAAAATAGAAAAAATCTAAATCAAATTTTATTTGGCTTATTGCAAAAGCTCAAACACGGAAAATAAATTATTATAATAGTATACTTAAAGCCTTATTCATCATTTTATTATTATTATTATAAATTGGTCAACATATTTGAACTTTAAATGTGTATAAAAAAATAGTGAGTACAAATACAAACTTCAATATTTTTAAATCTGCATTTAGAAAAACTTACAAAAAAACTTCTTTTTAAATTTCATTTCTTAGTTAAAAAAATTAAACATTATTATATACATTTTTAACCACAAAATAATTTCAAAATGTTCTATACTTCAAAGTCCAAATATTAACTTAAAATGTCTATGAAAAATTATTTTTTAAATATATTTTTTGACTTTTTGGTTATACTATAAACTATTTACGTAAAACCGCTTGTTTTAAATTTTATAAATAATTAACTAGAAAGCACTTTGCAAATATTCGATGATAAATTTCGGTCAAAATTTAAAATTTAAATGCTTATAAAAAAACTTTTAATTATTTATTTTTGTTATTTTAGAGTTGCTATTTTAACAATTTATAAGAAATCTTGTATTATATTTTCAAACAATTTGATAAAATTAATTTTTTTTTATCGATATATAAAGAAAACAAATACAACCGAATCAACTGATCTGTTTATAGAAACTATAAAATGCTTAGTACTTAATATTATTTTAGTATTTGGCATTGTCTTGCATACTATTTATACTATATTTAATAATTAATTTGATTTTAAAGGAAGAACATAAAATCTAAAAATATTCGTAGAACTAATAAGCAAACAAAATATTGAAATAGACAATTGAAAACTGAAAATTTTGGTTTTAGAGACCCCTTAGAGCTGGAGGCCCGTGTGCATGGCACACCTTGCACACTATCAGTAGTTGCGGCACTGCGGCAACAGTTCTTATTAGTTTCATCTATTTCTTACATAAAGGTATATTACACAACTCTAATATTGTGTTAATATAATCCCATTTAGTTTTTGTTTTCTTGAACATAATGTTTCAAAAATTAATGTATAATTAATGGGTGTAGTATTAATAAATTATTGAACTAAAATAAACACACTTTAATATTTTATCGGTACTTTATTAATTAATAAGGAATACTGTAATAGTAATAAATACTTGTATAAACTATTTTTAAATAATTGACACATAATTACTAGGTAGGTATAATGAAAATTAAAAAAAAAAACATTATTGATAACATTTAACGGATTATATTGAAAACATGGTATATGTACCATATGATTATACTATTATAATAGGTATTTTATCATAATATATTTAATTCATTCACTTACTATATAACACAATAATAACATTCATAACAACAAAAGGTAAAAATTACTTTTTTGGCCAGACATTTATAGCAGGAAGTGCAACTGTGTAAGTACAATATTTTGGCTTTTATTGTCCCACCTTGTGATTCTGAAGTTTTTCAGACATTAAGACATATCAAAACATGCCTCTAAAACTCTGTTGACCAAACCAAATTAAATGATATCAATCATTTTTACATTCACAGTTCAGTAGATTTAACAGTTGAAGAAGTAATTATTACTTATAAAACCTATAAAAATAAAAGGGGTTTATATAGGCAAATTTAATGCATTTTGTATACTTGAAAAATAAACAATTTAAGAAATAAAATAAAAAATGATAGTAAAATCAATGAAAAAATTATACTTTGTTTTTTATACAGTTGACTTCAAATAGTAAACAAATTAATTTAATTATATTTAATCATTCAATAACTAAATCAATTGCCAAAAAAAAATATTTTATATTATTATTATTATTTAAATTAAAAATAAAAACTATTTTGGTTATTGTCATTTCACATTTCAACGAACAAATCGTAAACAGTTGTATTATAATATATCAGCTGTGAAATGTTCATATTGCCGTAATATAATATCTATCATCTATGGCTATTGCCAAAATCGTTGCAGAGAACGATTCAGTATAATTTCATTGTGCAAAGCTAAATGAGCTGACATGGACAAAAAATTTTTGTCATAAGTTTAATTTTTCATAAATCACACTATAATTTTCAGTTCAGATGAGCTAAAGCGTTATTCCACGTTGGCGAGGCGGTAGTGCACTGTGTATACGGCACGGGGATTGGCCAAAATATTCAAAGTCTACGTAAGTTTCTATTTTAAAACGCAAATTTACTTTTTTTACTTAAAATATATACCCGCATGTGTTGTCTCCGTCTTACAAGTGTGTAACATGGCAAATTTTACGCTCAGCAGATCACGCGAAGCTCCGTGAATTTAAAATTTAGAGTGAATCGACCTCTTATAAAAATTAAAAGTAACATTATTATCGAGGGCATCTCATTGGCTTTTTATTATATTTTAATTTTAAAGCGAGTTATGAGTATTTTAAAATCGTAAATTGTTTGTATATCTTAAAATACCCATAACTCGCTTTAAAATTAAAATATAATAAAAAGCCAATGAGATGCCCTCGATAATAATGTTACTTTTAATTTTTATAAGAGGTCAATTCACTCTAAATTTTAAATTCACGGAGCTTCGCGTGATCTGCTGAGCGTAAAATTTGCTATGTTACGCACTTGTAAGACGGAGACAACACATGCGGGTGTGGCGTCCTCCTGCTAGTTGCTACCCAAGTGTCGTGAACGCATATTTTATTTCCAAGTTCGCAACGTATAAAATACGCGAAATCGAATTGTCGTTTCTCCGCATACCGGTTGTAGAGTAATAGTAATGTTTTAATACATAGAAACGTACATGAAATAGACATACATTTTAGTTTAATTTACAGAAATACACGTCATGAGTCATAAGATACAATTTTATTTAAAATTATTACATAAAAGTATAGTACTTATATATTATAAATATTAAATATACTATAAAAATAGGTATTTTATCATATATTAGAATATTACTCTTATTCACATATAAAGTTATAACTCAACACTGACCATATCGTATAGGTAGACAAGGTAGTAGTGTAAATTAATTAATAAACAATAAAAGTTTAAAATTACTTTACATATTTAGATAGTTGCATTGTGTATAGGTACATACATGATATCATACATTATGAGAAAGCTTGTATTACATCTACACGGTTTTTGATATTAAAAATTATATTTTAATATTTATCGAGAATAAACTATATCTACAAATTAAAACATTTCAAATACTTTTAATTAGCTTATAGTTATAAAATATAACATAATATTATGATATAAAAATAATTTATATACTAAATGATAGTATAGTTATTAATTTCGTGCTCAGCAAATCGGAGTAAATGTTTGACTTGGAATCTTACAAACTATACTGGTTTTAGCAGTTATATCATATTTTTAAACTATAAACTATTTTGGTTATTGTCATATCACATTTTGATTAAAAAAAAATGTGAATACGAACATGTTTGGTATAAAATTCGGCTATTTCATTCGATTTCAACATAAATTCCAAGTCAGATATCGATAGTCGTATTATATTATTATAGCTTTAGACTTTTCATATTGACGTGAAAATATAATATCTGTCATCTATGTCAATTGGCAATCGTTGCAAATGATGATGGTGACGTATAGACACGTCATTAATCACGTCATTAACGAATCTAAAATTTCAATGAACAAATAATTATTCAGTTCCGTTCGGTTTTATTTTTATAAATTACAAAATTCTCATTTCAGTGCCGTTTTTTTCACGTCGGCGATGTGTGTTGTGTGTACGACACAGGATTCGCCGGAAGGGAAGATGTTTAAATAAGTTTGTATTGAAATATTCTTTTGGACAAAATGCATTCACTTGAGCAGCATAAACGTCGTCGTCGTTTCACCGAAGCCCAGGTCGTAGAATAATAATATAATATACCTAAAAAAATAGAGTTATACATGCCCGTGGAAGTTCTTATGTCCCGTAAAAAACAATAATTAATATTTTTGTGCATAGAAATATTTTTAATTTTTTTCAATAGATTTATATTTAAAACATTTATGTTATAATTTAATTTTAAATTCAATATTATTCATAATATTTAAAATTTTTTCTTTTATCAGGTACCTTAAATACAGTAAATTTATTATAATATTTTCCCAAAAATGTACAGGCATGGCTGTATTTAGATATTGTGTACCTCCCGGGCTTAAAATTCGTGCTAAACTTTTTTTCATATACAAGTACCTACAGAGTATAGATTTGTAATAAACGCACCATTAGTGGTACTTATGTTAGGCAGGGCTATATATTTTTTTTTCTATATGTGTAAAGCTATAAGGTTTTCTTTTAATATTTTAAATCGATCAGGGGACACGTATTGCCTGTAACATTTCAACTATTTGTATTATAACTGCAGGTATAACGCTATTCCGGCTATCAATAAAGCTATGATAAAAATAAGGTAATTAGTCAGGTCTAAAAATGCCTCAGTGATATTTAAACGTTTTCTCCTACTAATTATTATCAGGTACGATGACCTGTAAGAGAGACTGAGATGAATGGAGGAGAATGGGTAGTGTATGATAGGGAAAGATGAGTGAGAAGGAGGGGGGGGAGGTGGAAAGACGGAAAAATAAGTGGATTGACAGAATACATAACATATGGATGTATAAGGTAAAGGTGACTGTTGTGAGAGAATGGGAGAAGAAGTGTGAAGACGAACAGTTAGGTTAACAATTTCGAATACGTAGGAAAGGATCTAGAATTGCAAAGCTCACTAGACTCTTTAGCAGATACTGCGTTTTAGTAGGTTCACAAACTTTGACTTATTATAGGCGAGGATAAACGAGTCTAAAACCCCAGTTGGTATTGTCGGTTAAGTATTGAATTCAGTGCCATCAAATTGAAGAAACTGTTGATTGTTGAAATTTGAAATTAAATGTGGTTAAAATATTAAACTTAAAAGTAAAAAAGCAGGAATGATTGGATGTAAAAGTAATAAGTATTAATGATTTATGCGTAGGGGCTTATAATTAATTATCAAGTTTTCAGTGCCGTACAACCACGGTTTATGTTAGAAATTATATATTAGAAATAATCCAATGTGATAGAAACCTTTAAATCTTAATAGTATGATAAATTTTAATAAATTATGGGTACCACATAAGACGTTCGTACAATCATGCTAGAAAAATTAACTTGGTATCCTAACTTGGAGAAAAATGTAACTTAAACGTGTCTTAAAAAAAACTATTAAAAATAAATAGGTAACAAATATGATGCAAATACTTCGTAATACTGGATAATACGTTTAACATAACCAAAACAATATTTCAAAAACGTTTCGCAAGAAAAAATTTATTTTACAATTTTTAAGAACAACATTCATTTTGAATTCTTTATTTCCAACAAAATATTTTATGGAGTACATCGATAAATGAAAATCAAATTTTAAATACATACATTAAATTTTAAATATTACATTTATCTTTTTGTAATTTTACTTTCTAGATAAAGTGCGAAGCTAAATCATACAATTTGTACTTTATGAAACTTTTTAGAGAACATTTTCTACCATTTTCAAAGGCATAAAATAAAAATAAAAATCAATTTAATGGTTATGTATGTTAGGTCAGTTGTTGATTTCATTTTCAAACATTTCATTTTTATATTTGTCAAATATTGGCATCTATATACTATTTTAATTATTCATTAATATATTCTTTAATTGAGATTTAAAAATGCATAAATTATAAAATTTATGTTACGTTATAAGTACAATAACGGTATTAAGTGATTGATATTATTTTTTTATTTTCAAATTTATTATGAGTAATCACGTAAACATAGGTAATATTTCATGTCACATACGTATTGTTAATTATTATCTAAATTAAAAAAAAAAAATTATGCTTCAACATAAAAGTTAGACATATATAATAGACATACGATTACTCGTTTACTTATATATCTAATAAAATATGTTATGGTTTCTATAAGATGTAAAAAGTAATTTGCCTCTAACGTGGGTGAAATACTACTCGTAAGTAGACATTGTATTACTGTTTGACAGTATGGCATACTATTGCACTATTGTGTACAGTGTTCCGTTCGTATCCAAAGGAACGACGGCCCATGATTCTGAGGTTCTTGTTTATATAATGGTTTATCACGGGGCGACTTATGGTCCCGTCGAAACATTATAATATGTTTTTTGGTGTTAATTTTCTGGCTGTTGGAGTTTCATGCCAGTTGGATTTCTCTGTAAAATACTATTGACCAATAAGACAAAATAACAAATTTATTTAGAATCAAAAAGGGTATATAAAAAAGTGTAAATAAATACAAATAAAAATAGTAAAATCGTACATTGTTTATAGATATTATATTTCACCATACAACATTACTTCTTAATAATATAATCATTGACAATAAGTATGTAAAATGAGATATTATAGATTATATTATACAATTATTGTCAAATTGGAGTAAAAGATACATTTTGAATTTTGTAATTCAAATATTGAATTTATTCGTTTATTAGATTTTGAACCATTTTGAACAACAAACGCATAAATCATAAGTAGGTACAGAATACTTTTATAATTTACATCCAATCATAATTACAAGTTGGTAAGGTACGGTTTCCTAGATGCAAACAGATTGATCGCCGCTAAAAGCCGCAGCGATGAGCCGCGACGACTGCTCTGCTATGGGACAGCCAAAAAGTCGATTCGGCCGACGACTGTGCTGTCCGTGAGTAGTTCAGTGCGGCACGATGCTGCGGCGCGGCGATCAATCGCGTCTAGGAAACCGTACCTTACAGCTTGTAATAATTATGATTGGATGTAAATTATAAAAGTAGTATGTACCTTGGGGGGGGGGGGGGCAACAATCAACGGTTCAATTTGATAACACTTAATTCAAGAGATCGGCAACGCCAACTGAGACCGTTCTATCCAAAAGCCTGGTTGGATAAGTCTCAGTCTAAGAAGGTTAATTACAAGTCCTTAGACAATATACTACGATGCTAGTATATAGGTCTAAGGTCAACCAATTGATACAACGTTGATGCTATCTTGTGATGATTGATAATGGACTATCATCACTGGTCGTGAGCTTTACAATGATACTTTCTTACAAAGATATTCGATATTGTAAACATAACAATGACAGAAAACATTTAAATATAACTGAGGAAATATCAGACGTGTCATAGTCAGAAAATCAGTGCCGGGCTAGCGTTATACAAAAAAACTAAAAACTAATTATATTGCGTAATGTTTTGACTTAAGAACCATAGGATTAAAGTTAAGTCTTAATTATCTTCTCCAAAAAAAGTTGTTTTTTTTAACTTCTTAAAATAAATATGCCTGCAAATAACCGTGTCTTCTTATCAATTTATTATTAATTTACTAAATTTAACTTAAATGTATATACTATTAAATTATTTAGCCAGCTTAGCCAGAGTACTCTCTAAAACTAATCAAAAATAGTTACGAAAATACCTTCGGGTGCCCGGTCCCCCTTTCAAATTTTTTTTTCATATAGTTAACTTGTGTAATTTTTTTATCCCTATAAAACGGAGTAGACTGCAGGCATAGTCTGTGTATTGCTTTCATTCTTTAAACCAAAGTTAAATTAATATCCTATTTAATACTTTAAATAGCTATATGCAATATTGCGATCTCTTTAAATAACCAATACCTAGGTATAATGTATTAAATTGTTTAATTTTTTGTTACTAATTATCTATAAATAAGGCTGCAGTCTAATTTTCTTTTCTATACCTGTAACGTTATTTTGAATTTTTTTTTTTTGCTTTTTAAAACAAAAAACCTTTGGGTGCCCGGTCTCTCTTTCAATTTTTTTCTCCATATAATTAACTTGTGTTATTTTTTAATCCTTAAAACTGAGTAGCCCACAGGCACAGTATATGTATTTCTTTCATTCTTTAAACCAAAGTCAAAAAGAAATCCTATTTAATACCTTAAAAAGCAATATAGGTACAATATTGCGATCTCTATAAATAATCAATACTTATTGAAAATGTAATATTTTGTTAAATTTTTTGTTTGTAATAATCTTGAAATAAGGCTGCAGTCTCATTTTCTTTTCTATACCTGTAAAATTATTTTGAATTTTTTTTTTGCATTTTAAAACGAAAATACCTTCGGGTGCCTTGTTCCCCTTTCAATTTTTTTTGTCATAGAATCAACTTGTGTAATTTTTTTATCCCTAAAACGGAGTAGCCTGCAGGCATAGTCTTTGTATTGCTTTCATTCTTTGAACCAACGTTAAATTAATATCCTATTTAATACTCTAAAAATCTATATGCAACTGATATGATATCACAGATAATTTGATTAGAAGGTATTAATAACAGTATAATTATTATATTTAAAAAATTTTTTTGCTTCTTAAAATCGAAAATCCCGCAAGGGCCAAGGCCCCCCTTCGCATTTTTGAGATTTTGGGTAAATTAATATAATGTTTAATTTTTTGACCGGCTATGTAGTGATCCTATAAATAATACAAAATAAGATTACATTTTTTTTTGTAAATTCATGTGCTGGAAACGTTCAATGCCGATGTCGGATACCGCCCGTCGAACATTAAATTTAATTTCACGTATTATAACCTTTTTAAAAAATAATTTTTCTATTTAGAACAAATTCTATTACGTCTGAATGTCTGATATGTGTTGACATCGGATATACGGTGCAGGATCCCACCATATATCCGGCATCTTCATTTATCCGACGACGTCTTTTTTTTCAAATATTGGCGTTGAGTATAGCATGATACGCCAAATTATATCAGCATTGTACGTGGTAAGCACAAGAAATTACAAAAAATAATAAGTTTAAACTTTTTTTTGAATATTTTTAGACATTTCTTACATAATCACTTTTTTTATACCCATACAAATTTTTTTTTGCTTCTTAAAATCAAAAATCCCGCAGGGGCAAAGGCTCCCCTTCCCATTTTTTTTTTGGATTTTTGAAATTTAGCTTAAATTGATTTAATGTTAAATTGTTTACCCGGCTATGTAATTTTATTAAATTGTTTAATTTTTTGATACTAATAATCTAGAAATAAGGCTGCAGTCTCATTTTCCTTCCTTCACCTGTAAAATAATTTTGAATTTTTTTCTTGCATTTTAAAACGAAAATACCTTCGGGTGCCCGGTCCCCCTTTAAATTTTTTTTTTGATAAAATTAACTTGTGTAATTTTTATTCTTAAAACGGAATAGCCTGCAGGCATAGTCTGTGTATTATATTCACCCAGAAACCTATCACTGACTTTTTTAAACCGACGTGAGTTTTAAATTGAAAAAATAAACTGCGGAACTTTGCATATAAGCTTTTTGACCCATAATGCTTACATCTTCTCCATCAGTATCTTTTTTAGTAGAAAAGTGACTCTATAGTTGGTACTTTAGAGAAATCATTTGTGAACATTCCCAGTTGTTTTTAAAAGCGTCGAGAAAAACAAAAAAAAAAGAAAAACAGCCCTCGTTTCAAACGAGAATTTTTAACCAATTTTGTTTTTTTGGCATAACTTAAAAAAAAAATGACGGTAGTAAAATCTTTACCTAATTTTGAAATTATTATTTTTCCATTATTACCATTCAATTCAAAAAATATTTTAACTCTTTTTGTGTTAACTGTAGGCATAAAAAAATGTTAATTGTTTCAAATTTTTTTTTATACATATGGATAAAAAATTGTTTGTTGGATCAAAAAGCTTGAAAATGTTATACATGGTTCCTCATAAATTGTTCTAATAGTAATTTAAAAATATTGAAAATACATTTGGCATACTTTTTTTAAAAGCATTTAAAGTTCAAATTTGGACATCATAAAATCGAACACTTGCAAATTATTTTGTTGTTAAAAAATATGTATAAAATGTTCAGTTTTTATTGCCAAGGATTGACATCTTAAAACAAGGTTTCTCGTAAGTAGTTAATAATGGAACCCAAAAACGAAATAAAAATGTATTCACTTGGTTGTTTTGTATAGACATTTTAAGTTCAAATTTTGACGACATTTTTAATCTATTCTGTGGTGATACCAGGCATGGACATTGATAACTATTAACACGGTAAAGATACAGAATACTCAAAAACGCGGCAGCCATGTTGGCGTTGGTCAATCGGTGTTACCATACCAGAAAAACAAAATATTTATTACAATATTTTTCTAAAAATGTATAGATCCATTGAGTATTATTCAAATTACTTTGGGTACTTGCTTAAAATTTTAGTTTTTTATTTTAGCAACCGTATAAGATTAGTATAGATCAAATACACAATTAAGGAAGTATCAACATACATGGTGAAAAAAATACACATTTTATTATATCAAAAATATATTTTATATATAAGCAGCTGATGTAGTTTTGAATGCTAATAGTACTCGAGTGTTTGAAGGGAGGCTTGAATAGTGGAGAGAGATAGCATATGCATATGGGTTAAAAAATAGAGAATAGTTTGAGAAAGCATGTTGAGGTATGAAGAAATAATGAAAGTCAAGACAGGTGACTCAAATTTGAAGGAAAAAGATAAAGAGGATTGATTATTACAGGAATATGATGGCATGTTGAGCAAAAATAAGAGGAGTTAACCCCACTTGCATGGAATAAAGGCAAAGCTGGAGAAGCAGAAGCAGTTGTGCAATATTTCTGAAAAATAAAACATAAATTAATATACATAACCAATAAATTAGCCATATTAAAATAATTAAATGATACTAATGAGATCACTTCACTGCCAGTGATGGTCAGTGTCTTAGATAGATTTCTATCTTGTATATTTTGACATAGTTAATTGTAATTTGTATCTTTATACTATTTTCAGGTATTTAGGATCCTAGTGTCTAAAGTCCCTGTAAAATTATAACATTAAATAAGTCATTATTTTTAAAATATTAGATAACATGTAATCTCAAATTAGACTAAGACATTTTTTTAAAACACATTTAACACATTTTTGCTAACCATTTATAAAATTCATTCTGCTAGTCACATCTGTACCACTTATCTTTGAAATAACTTTTAATTTTTTAAAAAATGAAAGCATCATAGAAAGATGTTCTATTTGCATTGGTGTATTTTTAAAAGGTCTCCTGAATGATTTGCTATTTGGCACTTTACATGAATTAAAAATATCAAACAGTTTATCCATTTTACCAATGACATTAATCGTAATTGCTGCTAAATGTCATATTAGTCTTTACATACCTGGAAATAGTGTAGGTATAGCATCTGGTTTTAACCTATTCTCCAAATAATTGAGAAACATATTTTTCTCAAAATGTTTTCCACATAATTTAATATATTTTTGAGACAGAATGTCAGCTGGTAGTTGACAGCGTTGTAACTAGATTTCACACCTAAAAATGTAATAAAAAAATTGTTTATTTATACTACAAAACACAATTAACTTGGTCATTGTTAAATATTATAGGCGCACTGCATTGTTTACTAGACTTAAACATTTGGTATATTGTGCAACTGTGTAATATTATGTTATACATTTAACAAGCACCATTGAATTGTTTGATAATTAATATCATTATAAATTATAATATAAAATACTTACCGAGCAGGATCTTTGGGAAAAGAAAAAAAACTAATAGATTCTTTTTGTGTTTTCATTTCTCCGCACGATTTCACAACGCATTTAAAGGAATAACCACTCTTTCGACCAGACTTTGTTATAATATGTAGATATATAATAAAATACACAATATTATTCACAAAAGCACAGACCGCAAGAGAACAGTTAAAACTTTAAAAGGCAGTAAATTATTCTATTCTGTGCCTTAAATCGTGAATTATGATAACAGTTGCTTAACTGATAACAATAAATTGATAAAGTAGCCAACGCCAACATGGCCGCCACGTTTTTGTTTACATCCAAAGTGTCCCTTCTGATTTAATCTATTCTGTGGCCAAACCAACGATACGCGACGCGGCAACGTCGGACGAACCGTGTTTACCTGTCCTTGTTATCACAGGTGGTACATCGCGCCACGATAATGTAGTATCAGTTGTTGTTATTCTGTGATTCTGGCGCGTTATCAACGTATCACATCAGTGTCTAAAAATTAAGTACGGAGCAGCTGCAGCAGCCAGCGAGCGAACGCTAAAGCACTTGGTGACTGGAGTCTGGACACTTCGTCGACCTTAACCACTCCGTCTCGACGCCTTCACCCGGTGTAGCAAGTGTAACGCCGTCCGCCATGAGCACGAGCAAGGTGCAGAAGCAGGACGTGCTGCAGGCCGTGGTGGTGGCCAGCTTCTTCCACAAGAACTTCTGGCCGGCCGCCGACGGGGACAGCGCGTGCCTGATGCCGCTCGTCAACCGGCCGCTGCTCCACTACACGCTCGACATGCTCGAGTCTTCGGGCATCGTGGACGTCGTCGTGTTCTGCTCCAGTGGAAGCGCAGACCGCATCAGGGAGTCCGTGCGGCGTGCGGCCGGCGCCCGGCGGCTGAACGTCGTCTACACCACTTCGGACACCTGTCGGTCGTTCGGCGACGTGCTCCGGCACTTGGACGAGTGTGCGCTTATCCGAAACGACTTCGTGCTGCTGTGGGGCAACGTCGTGGGCCGGCTGCCGCTGTTGCCGCTCGTCAAACGTTTCAAGAGCCTGCGGCAAAATGGCGACAGGGGCGCCGTCATGACCATCGTCTATCAGCGGTCCGACGACCCGGACGCCGCCTCCACGGCCGGCGACCAGACAATCGTGTTAGCCGCCGACACGGGCAGGGTGCTGTTCCACAACAGGGCCCGAGGTAAGATCAGCCTGCCGTTGGAGCTGGTACTCGACAGCACGGTGAACATCAGGCGAGACTTGGTCGACACGAACGTGGTCATCTGTTCGACGGCCGTGCCGCCGCTGTTCGCCGACAATTTTGACTTCCAAACCAAGGACGACTTCGTCAAGGGGCTTCTCATCAACGAGGAGATATTGAACAGCACGCTCTACGCTCATGTGGTGGACGGCGATGGGTACGCGGGCGAGGTGTTCGATTGGCCGTCCTACCAGCGGGTCACTCGGGACGTGTTACACCGGTGGACTTACCCCCAGGTGCCGGAAGTGGGTGACAAATACAGCCTCAGGTACGGCAACGTCTACATTGGCGAAAACTTGAAGCTAGCCCTGACCTGTGACGTGGGTAATGACACGGTCGTGGGATCTGACTCGAGTTTTGGTAGCAATACTCACATATCCAACACGGTGATCGGCAAAAATTGTACGATCGGCAATAACGTTGTGATAGAAAACTCATACCTTTTCAACGGCATCAACGTCAAGGATAGATCCGTCATACGGTTTTCGGTCATTGGAGAAAACTGTACAATCAAAGAGAACAGCAACATTTCGGACAGCTGTATTCTCGGTGATGGAGTTGTGATCGAACCGAACACTGAGTTGAAGCAAATACGCATTCTCAGTTCTGACTATACTAACAAATCGAAAAAGTTAAGTGCCAAAGCATATGCATACGAAGCAGAAGACAATTCTGATTCGGATGACGATCAAGATGTAAAAGGACTGACGTTTCGCAAGAGGTCTTGGTCAATCAACAGTGGTTCGTCATCGGATAACGATGACACTGCATCAGTTGCAGCTTCCATTCCCGATGATACTTGCATGTTCTACTCCGAGGTCGTGGATTCGTTGATCAGAGGTTTTGAAGACCACGTGCACTGCGATAACCTAATATTAGAAATTAATTCATCGCGGTACGCATACAATATCAATTATAGAGAAGCAAACTTTCAAGTGATCCGAGCAATGTTGACACTGAACAGCAAAGCTGAGCTCGAGGCTCTGAACCAAGTACGGTATTATACTCAACTGCAGTCTAAATTAGACTACTTTCTGCCAGTTCTGAAGAATTACATCAAATCTACAGATTCGTGTGAAGACTGTCTGTCTGCAATCGAAGACATTGCCAAGGGTGAGGAACTACTCAACACAGTCATAGTTAAAGTAATACATCATTTATACAACATGAACATACTGAGCGAAGAATCAATTCTGAAGTGGCATGAAAAGGAAGAGGACACTCAGTTTGCAAAGACTATAAGAGAAAAAGCAAACAAACTAATTGAATGGTTAAAAGACGCAGAAGAAGAAACAGATTCTGATTCTGATGATAGTTTGTAATATTTTTAATAAAATTGTTTAAAGTGGCATACATATTATAAATATATATATTTACAAAAAAAAAATAAATACAAATCTCATTTGTTCTTAAAGCAAGAAAACGACAGAATACATTTTTTAAGTAGTAAAATAAAATTATTAAGGTTAGTTATACATAATTTTTGATAACATATAAATATTTACATAAATAACTTAAATATAATATGGCTTGGTAATGAAAATAAATTGTGTTAAACTTAAAAAAAAAATATCAAAATAATGCAGTATTGACAACAAAAAAAAAAATCAACAATGCACAGCCATAATAAAATTCAATTATCTTTGAAGATATGATTTTTTTTTAAAAATAAATAGTAATGTGTTGGTCTGTGTCTTATGGTAACACTATAAAGAAATTGGTTCAGAAATGAGTAGTATTTTATGAATAATACAAATACAATTAACTTAAAATTGACTAAACAGTAGTAGTAGGTGGTACTTAATAATGTGATTATACAGTAAAAATGTCAAATAATAATAATATTAAATTATAGTCTTTTGTAAATGGGATACATGGTGGGAGAGAGTGGGACAGGGAAAATAAATGTATGTTTTATCATTCGAATAGATGAGACATGACAAACATAACTGTTATTCCAGCTATTATTAAAGTAAACTGTTTGATTGATTCTCTTGGGTTCTCTTCGAGTAGAAGCTCAGGCAATACAGTAACCAAAGAAATGTGAAGAAAACCTCCAGCTGTAAATGGCATAATCCAAGATGTCTTTGCCTCTAAAAAAAAAAAAATTCAATATTTGTCATTATAAGTTTTAATAATTTATAATACAATTAGTACAATAAACATTTTTTTCAATGATGCGTTCAAGTAGTAAATAGATACGTTTTCCATAAGAGTTAATTCATGTTTCTGTTATAGCAGTAGAATATAATATAAGAATCCAAGCCCAAACAGTCAAACTAAAAAAAAGTTAATTTAGAGTAGGCATGATAAGAGTAGTTATTTTATTACAATAGTACCTACAAAATTTATAATTTATATCAATCTTGAAACTTTTTCTTAGTAATGCAGTATGCATAAATATTTTGATTGTTTTAGTCAAGAACAAAAGAATGAGGGTGCCAAAAAAAAAAACAGCTTGTCAGAATACAGAATAATCTAAAGTTAAATTTACACAAATTTGAATTATTTTGTAAGCTGTAACGTTACTTCTATTGGCATAAAAATATGTAAAACGGGCACTAACTAACAGTTTAAAGTTTAAAACAAGTAAAACGTAATTTACTTACCAACATCACCAGAAACTCCACTACAGTAGATTGCTGTAAGGGCTCCAAATATACCAGCAGAAGCTGTATACACTTGAGCACATGCAGCTTGCCAACGACTGAAACCAGACTTCAAAAGAATAGCAAAATCACCAACTTCATGCGGAATTTCATGAACTATAAAGAAAAATAAAGAATTTATTTACAACAATACTATTCAATAGTTATTGATAAAACGGTTAATAAATATTTTTAGCATTACCTAATATTGCCAATGTGGTGAACATACCAACTCTTGGGGATATGAGAAAACTTCCTCCTAATGCCAAACCATGAGTGAAATTGTCAATGCAATTGGCAATCAAGTTTAAATAACCACTTATCTAAAACAATATATCAAACAGTTATGTTTCCGTCTTGGTATGTTAACTCAATATAAATAATAATTATAACTCACCTGAATGTGATTTTTTACTTTGGTCACCACATCATTATTACATTTAGTTGTTTTTCCTAGATCTTTATGGTTGTTATTGACTGAGTTTATGTCAGTAGACACACTGTTATCAATAGTTTCATTAGTTTCTTTATCATCTGATAATGAAAACAATTTCTCAACTACGATGAATACTAATAAACCCGCCAGAACCCACCAGCCATCCCGTATCCAGTCTCCATGTCTATCTTTAAAAAATAAACAAATACAATGTGATTATCAGATAAAAAAAAACAAACATATATTATGAAACATACCTTTAGAAGAAATCCAAACTTCAGGTAAAACATGTAAAAATACATCACCCAGCATACCACCAACGGAAAAACTTAACAACAGACGCAAGTGTTTACTGCCAGCTAAAAAAAAAGTTTAATTATTCAAATATATTCTAATCTATAGAAATTACAAATTTATTTATTTTTAAATACATTTCAACAAAAATTTAAAACCTTAAATTTTAACCAAAACTATTATTTATTTTTTATTTGCTCAATTTATATGAAACAGATGAATGCAGCTATACATATTTAATTATCATATTTGTACAACTAGGTACTTAAGCATCATTGACATTTTGATGTAACCCTCAGTAGTAAATATTTGGTTATGTACAATTGAAAACCTAAAGATATTATCATTGATTATAAATAATTTAAAGCTGGTATTTATATCAGACTGCAGCAGTTTAAAATGGCAAAAGCGCAGAATACTTTAGCCTACAGTGAGCAATCTATAGTATATTTAATTAATGATATTAATAATATAATCAAAAATAGTCGCATTCAATACATTAAAAAATCTTATTGTCATTTCTTTAATTGTTTACAGCTAAATTTTAAATCATAATAGCAATAATATTTTTATAAATAAATGAGTCATTCAAAACTATTATTAAAGCCCCGTGTTCAAACTTTCGACATTAAAACTAGTATGCCAAAAATTATAATTTAAATAAACAAACTTTTTAAGATACATATTCTAATAATATATTTGATAAATAAATGTCTATTGGTCATGCCCATATGTAATCAAACTCAGAATGTGTATGAAATAAAATCAGTTTAGTATTATAATGTACAATTATGTACCAACTATAAAATGTGTTATAATATTTTACAATTTTAATTTCAATAATAATTACCTTTCAATAAACACAAATTGTGACACATGTTCAACAACAGCTGTACTCTATTACATTTATTAGTTAGTACTTGCGTCAATATAAAGGCAATATTTAATGTAGAAATTAAAATAGTTTGAATAGTAACTAATTATGAACCCAAAAATTGATTTCAATAATTGAAACATGTCAGACATTTGTTATAGACAGTGAAAATTGATTTTACTATTTGAATAACCTTGTAAAAATGTAGAGACAACATATATTACATAAATAGTTCAGTAGAATTAAATTAATTCTATTGTTTTATGAAAATAAAATAACAACAAATCTATTCAAACAAAATATGGTTTTTATAGATAAATAATCAATGAACATCAAAATATGCTATAAAACGCAAATATTATATTTTTTTTTAACAAAAATAAAAACAAGAAAAAACTGCTTGAGGCCTAAGAGACTTTAAAGTTCTATCATTGCGGACATATCAGAATTTTCCAATGTACCTTCAATTAATATAAAGAACTAAAATCAATTTTCAAGTACAATCACAATCACAATCCAAAAAAATGATAATTCAATAATTGGTAAATGATCTAAATAAACTACCTCAAGGTTAATGGTTACAATTGAAAATAAAAATAAATAATTAGTACTTTTTCTCACAATTTACAAAACATTCCAAGATATTGTGCTAAAGAAGCTAAATATTCTTAAACCCTCAGAATATTATCAAAAATGCAAAAAAAAAAAATGTTCTTATAAATTTTGTGTGTAATCAATCGACTTAATAGTTCACTCCCAACAAACTACATACACTCAGAGAAGATTTGCAAGCACTCTACTGATAAGTTATAATATTTATTTACCTATTTATATTTTATAATCATAAAAAATCAAAAAATCTCAAGAAAAAAAAATGTAAAGTAATTGTACTGTAAATAATACATCACTGTATATTTTCTAGACTAAGAGTTTGTTGTGTACCTAGCTAAAACTCAAATATATCTTTTAACAATACCTATAAGACATAATTAATAAGTATCACTTAATAATTTAATAATTAATAAATAATAAACTTTGCACATGTATTAGGACAATATTTTAAATATAGTTGTCTAAATAATTAATAAACGCATGAACAATTTGCTTTTTTTATTAAACCAGTTTGTTGATTATTACTGACATGATCATGTAATTATTAAGTACAATGCACCGTAAAATATATTACAACACAGTTACTCACAGAGACACAGATTCAATTGTGTGACAATTCCTTACTCACTTGCTCAAAACCACTGTTTTAATTGTATAGCTGAATGCACACATTATTGACAAATAATATTCAGTTATTCAATGCCAAAATTATTTTTCATCTATGTAACTACCTACCACAACTAACAAATGTATTACTGAATTTGTTGGTACACAATATTTTATAATATAATAAATGTGAAAGTGTCTGTTGAATATGCTGTTTATTAATAATAATGAACAATTAATTTGTCTAAAAGTCTATACCTCAAACAGGATGTATTTAATCGAAAGTGTATCTAATCGCAGACATGCACACTGTCAATCATCTTCAAGGCCAACTAGAGGATCTTGGACATTTATGCTAATTTTACTTGTAAGGTTGTAAGGCCATTATAGATTTCTTTGTTGACACAAACTTTGTATTCAGATATAAAAGAGCACCTTAAAAAATATAACTGAACTTATATAAGACATATTAATTATATGGTTGATATTTTATAAATGTCTTTAAAAAAGTCATAATTTGGTATAAGGTTATTAGTTGTTGAAATACAATATATTACTTCTCACAAAACTGTGTTGCAAATGGTAAATTCATAACATTTAATTTGTATTAAATGTATTAACCACTATTATAGTAATATATTATTATAATAATATAGCAAGTTATAAAAGTTTTATACACGTTATTCGAAGTGAAATAACTAATAAATTGTTTGAAATATATTATTTTTATTTGACAATATGTACAAAACAATAATTTAACAAGACTTGTAGACAAAGACTGGCCTAGATAATACAACAATTTACCTATAGAAAAACAACACAACTCGAACCATGATCATTCAAATAGTGAATTGGATTTTGGATTAGTATGTACATGTAACTATTAAAATATCTGTGTCAGGCATACAATAAAACAAACAACAGCCATACCAAATCCATGTAAATAAAATGATAAATAATTATTTATTGTTATAAGGTACTGCATTCGTATAAGTATAATTATTTTTTTCTGTTTTGCTACTACCTAATACCTAACTACCAAGTTAATTTATTGTTATATTGTTGAGTGCATAATCAAATCACCAGTAGAGTAGGGTATACCAATTATTTAAATTAATTATAATATTCAAAGATTTATTATAAAATTATATTGGTAAACTAACAGCACCTTTATCTTATTATTACTTTTGAGATAACAGTTAATATATTAAGTCAATGTTCGAACAACTAAACAACCACTATCTAGTTTAGAATGAAAACATTGATTAAAAATTTAAAACCAAAGCTATTCAGTTTGATTAGAAACCTAGTTAGTTATGATTTCATTCAACAGTCTTTTCACCTCAAATTTCACCATGAATTATTAGAGAATAAGTTTTATTGTAGAATAAGAATATGAATACTTACGTCCAGTTTTTAGAGAAATTGAGTCATCGACTGGCAATATGAGAAGGGGGAAAAGTCCGCTAAGGCCCACGACAATGGACCCGATCACAGACATAAGGACCGGCTGGTACTGTGTGGACAGGAGCATTGTTGCAGCTGTTCCCATGATATTTGAGTAACAATCACCAAATAATTCGTGACCAATTAGTGTAGAGTTCTGGATGTCGTATACAACAGGAGCGGTATTCATGTGAAATGCACTCATAGCGCAAGAATACAAATACGATATAATATGCAATTTTCAAATAAAAGAAAATGCACGTCTAAGTCTGTGTTGGACGTAGGGTGGTGGACGTCCAAGACTGCTATGAATGCTTCTGACACCGCACAGCAATCTCAACGACAAAGAATAAGTTGTTGAGTTTTTTTTTTTTTTATCAGCTCACTTCACCTGAAAAAAAAAAAGTTCCCAATAATAATAACACGAGAAGAGCAGCAACATTAATCTAAAACGCAAATAAATGATTTATAATCGTCTCTAATAGACTCTCACACACATACCACTCTCTCTTCTCTCTCACTCTATATCAATTCTCTCGTAGCAGTTCTGTATCTCTCCTATATAGCCGCCATGTTTACCTCTCGACACGACAATACGCAATATTTACATAAAAGAGGATATTATTAAGTAGTCAATCAGTAATTAGAGTAGTTATTTATATTATTACTAGCTAGTCGGTTTTTGTTTTTTGCATCTACGACCTACCTATATTCGCACTTCGCGTGCGGCCGCCGATGATTAAACCGGCTATAATTATAATACTATAATACACGTTATTATTATTATTTATTATTACTATATTACCAGTGACCGGGTTATCTCGCCGCGCAGCACTCGTCCGACGACTAGGCGGGCGATTCGTCGTCGCTGCCGGCACGTCCGCCACGGCCGATTCCCATGTTCTCGATAAATACTTATAATAGGCACTGTTATTATTGTTTTCGCGCGAAACAGATTTCGAGGGTTCTTCTGCTGGCGTGCGCGTCTCCGGGCTATTCGCGAGTGGTAGGCACAGTCGGGCGGATACGGTTTTACGCGGTTACCGTTCGTAACGACCGCGATCGATATTACCGTTTCGTTCAAAGTATTATAGACAATAGCGATAATATTATTATTATTATAATAATGACGACAGTACTATTATATATATATATATATATATAGGCAAACGGAGTACGATCAGTGTCGGTACATGTAACGCACGGCGTAGCTGCTGCAGACTGCAGGCTGCGGTGTTATTGCTTATTGTTGTTGTTGTTGTTGTGATATCGGTGGCGGTGATGGGGGGGTGGTGATAGGAGCCAAGGTCGCGACGACTATCGACCAACCGCGACGCGGGACGAGCGGCAGAGCGGCGACAGGAAATGAACGGACAAAAGCGAGATGGCCCTTCCTCTTTCGTTCGGACAATAAATCCTATTATTATTATTAATTATTATTGCGAACATAACGTTAATATTATTGTTGTAAAAAATTATTACATTTTTAGTTTGAAAATTATCTAAAGTTCGTCGTGGTCGCTCTATCTAGCGGTCGTCGATCTGATCTCGTGCACATTCCCCGCTGCTGCCCACACACACGCGAATCAATGACTATAATATAATATCACAGAATATAATATTTATATATTTCATATATTCTGTGATGATACCTACTATTATAATAATATTGATCAGGACCATTACTTTATTTAAACAACGTATTCGAAAATAATTCTGAGAAATGCACACTTTTTTTTACTCAACAGGTTTTAGGAACAAAATATACCACTGCAGAACGCAGAATGTGTGTCTGTCGTACTCTATAGTCTACCAATAATTGTAGCCTGTAAGTAATACGATACAACAATAAAATTGCATGTTTTTTAAGTATTTAGTTTAAAGGAAACATACGTTGTTTTATTATCTCCACACCGACATACTTATTACTTACATACTTATCTTTAAGACTTACGAGAAATTCAATGGTCTGATCGACTATTTTGATTATAATTGCCTCTTACTATTATAAGCCCTTAAGAGTGTTTGGTTTAACAATGATGATTTGTTTTTTTTTATACTTATCTTAGTAGAATAATTCTTCAACCATCAACTTCTAGGGTTATTTCTGGTTGCAAATTGAATTAAAAGAAAAAATTACCGCAATTAGTTATTACTTTTATTAATAATAAAATATAAAAAATAAATTTAATTCATACGTTGTTTTTATACTTAACAAAAATAAGTTGAATATAAAATAAATCCATATTCATTTTTTATGAGCGATTCGTGTTGGGATTATGACAAAAGACGTCAAAATATTTTAATTTATTTATTTCATATTTTAATCGCGAAAATTTTGTTAATTATTTTCTGGTTGAAATGCATAACATTTTTATTTACATATACACCAGTAAAATTTGAAAATGTAATACAATACTCCTCGTACCTTTTGCTTACTAATATTGAACAAAACTAATTGTTTGTAGAGTCACATTCATTTTTTATGAACGTTTGGAAGTTCGAGTTTATATTTTTATATACCTACACAATGACATTTAAAAAATATTAAGATTTATTTTAAGCTATTCTAGGTACGTACGTATCGACATTGACTTTCGAAAATAAACGAACGCTGATAGTTTATACGTCGTCTCCACTCAAAATCATTTTTCGTTTAGGTACCAAAAAAAGTACCGTAACCGAATGTCACCAATATTATGAAACGCAAAGAAAAGAAACGAATACAGGAAATTAAGAATTAGAAATTGTAAATAAATAGAATTAATAGTAATAAAAATAAAAATTCCAAATAAAATGTAGGTTTGTTATATAGCTAATGGCCATTGTTGTTGAAGAGTGTTTGATTAATAAAAAAAAATTATAGATTATATGAGTCTAAAATAATGTAATTATACCCATCTACCACGAGATAACGAGCGAAATGACACTTGTTAACTCGCAACTGGTGGTAGCCAGTAGGTAGAATATTACACATTACCTTCTATAATTAATATATAATAAATTAATATACATACCTATAGGAGATACTCTAATATTCCGATACATATAATATATATATAGTATATATTAATACAATATTATATTATTATGTCTATTATAATTATTATGATCTCGAAAATTCAATTTTTAATTGATTTAACTAACTATATTATATGCATATTTAGGTACTTAATGGAAATAAGAGATAATAATATATAGATAATGTGATTCAATGGGAAAAAATAACCATTATTATCATTGGAAACTAGCATCAAATGGCTTTAATATAATAAACTATTATACCAAACTGTTATACACTCGCATTGGTATAATATTTGATAGCCGTTCGAGAATAAGCGCTAAACTATAATATTAAATAGCCGTGTATAGTCTACAGTCTATAGAGCATAGGCCATAGAGTGAAGTTAACATTGCAGTCTGCTGCATATATAACGTAGTGGGTATATAATAATAATAATAATATAAAAATTATTCCCAAACATTTAAAATAAAATATGTTTAGTTTCAAGATCAAGAAATAAAAACCGGTGTCCGGTGGGTTCAAACCCGGTTTTGTAATCCGAAATATTTCGTAACCACGCGTCTCCTTATAATATATAGGTATATATGGCAGTATACGCCATACGATACCTTACCTAATAATACGAACCCGAAGCCCGAAAGAAGTGAATCCATTTTGGGTCACTGAAAAGAATTTACACGCGCATTCCTATGCACATCGTATGCACCAATACAGGACGTATACTGTTGCACTATGCTTTAACACATCATGGTGCATATCTGTGAAAATATCTTAAAAGTAGATTTGAATAGTTTTTTTTTTTTTAATTCCTGCTAAGCCTATAGCGAGTGAGAAATGTTGTATGCATAGTATAGTATAACCTAACCGACGAGGCTACGTATAGTATATACGAATAAATCTACGTTTAATAAACTTGAAAGTAAGTACCGAAAATTAACTATTTTTTCGTTAGGTATATGTATATACATTTATTATAGCTATTATCTGTATGACTGTATGACTCCGTTTAAAGGACGCCTCTAGTTGCGGGTATTTCTTTAATCTTTTCGATAACTTCGCAATCTGACTCTGACATAATATATACATGCAGTAA
The DNA here is from genome assembly GCA_022818045.1 of Neotoxoptera formosana. Lineage (NCBI taxonomy): Eukaryota > Metazoa > Arthropoda > Insecta > Hemiptera > Aphididae > Neotoxoptera > Neotoxoptera formosana. The sequence goes on from CM040633.1 coordinate 31,971,968, forward strand.
GTATTTAGCATTAATTGTGAGACCAAAACCACAGAATCACAAAATATAGTTATCAATATTAATATTAATATTGATAAAGGATTTACGCATTATTTGTGTGTAATAGCGTAATAAAATATATTATAAATGTATTTATATGTACCTATCCAAATACATATTATGTACAAAATGTATACATACTTTAGGTACCTATTCATCAATGACGTTTTATATTTTATTACTTACTATTTTCGAAATTGAAATTTTCTTTTCTTTTCATACACAACCCATGATAAAACTAAAAAAAAATCACAAATTAAAATTAAATCTTGGTAAATTAAAATATTTAAAACTGTGTGTATTATTTCTAATAATTTCTTAAACTTACGAGGAAGTTCCAACAACAGTTAAGAACCACGGGAAAAAAACCATGAAAATAAAAACTAAATTTATTTATATTTTGTTATTATATGTTATAAGACATATAATTATTTTATTAGACATTAGTTCTAATTTTCTAATTAGAAATTTAGATCAATCATGTCAGATGATGGCTACGTTATGTACGTTATGACTAAGTGTCTACTGTCTAAGTATTAAGTCGTAAGTATAAGAACAATAATTGACAAAAGTGGTATACTGATATAGACATTGTCGGACACAGGTGGGGGTTTGGGGGAGTCAGCTGACCCACAGTTTTTTTCTCACTACTATAATATGTTGCCACTATCCTGACATAAATACAATTTTATTTGAACAAATATAAACAGCAATGGTAATTTTCAAATTGTATACAGGCCTCTCTCCAATCTTCATAAAATAATGAAAAAAGCATGCATATAAACAAAACAGAAATGTTAAATTTTTTTTTAATAATGCTAATTATTAAGAAGCATTTTCAGATTTAAATAAAACTAACTGACCATTAAGAATGTTGAAATGTAAACTTTAAATAATGTATGTTGTCCGTCAATTGGCTAATAATCAGTTGAAAAGTTTGTAAAATGTACTTTTGTTTTACGTTTTGTATGTAATTAGTTATGTTTTTTTTTAAATATCGCGAGCGAAACTAATGGTTTTGGTTTTATAGTTTGTTTCTTACACATGTGGCCTCATGTGAGCTGGGACAATATACAGTACTAAAATCCTGGGTACGCCATTGATATAGACTTATAATAATGTAAGATGACCAACTTATGTTTAGGTATATATTCGTGAAAACTTGTGCTTTCCACGGCTATTTGTGTACTTACGCATGAGGAAAGCTCAATAATATTGGGAATCAGTGGCTGTGGCCAATCTAAGTAACTATCTACTGAAGTATATTTAAAATATTGTAAACACATTATTTTTAATAACAAACAATTTCAGTTAGAAAATAATTATATTTAATTTATCTGATATAACACCTATTCTTGAGAAAGTTTTCAGATTAGATTAATTATTATTCGTGAGATCATAAGAGATTAGACGTTAGATAAATCTATACAAGAAATAGGTATGATTTCGTACAATTATTGTATCCTAAACTATTCAAACTGAAATACATTTTTAATATAAAATATTCAAATGTTATTACTTATTATTAAAGTAGATGAGTAGTATACATTTATACGAGCTGTAGGTACACACCTTACCTGTGTAAAGTGTAAATTATTTAGTACTTTATCAACTCTATTTTTCCCCTTTGTTGATAAATTCGTATTTAAAATATTTATGTTGCTTATCGAATAATTGGAATAATAGCTGATTAGGTATTACAGTATTAGTTATAATATTTTATAATACCTATACTCTATAGTAGTATTTAGTATTTACAATTTACTGTTTACATACCTTCATACTGTAAAAATAATGACGTATAATAAATCCAACGTACAACTGATAAGTTAAAACAAATTATATTTTAATCTTCCAACTGTTTTTTTTTCAACTAAAAGTCCGCAAAATAGTTAAGCACCAATTATTAAAACGATTTATAGTATACAATTCATACCTACTCAGTACTTACAGAATAGAGCAGAAAGAACTGATGGATGTAAATAATATGTAATTAAATAACTAAACCTACTTAATAACTTTTGTTCTTATCAATTTTACATCATTTACATGCTTACTTATAATAATAAATTACATTTGTCACATATTTCTGTACATATACACTTTGTGCTTATAGCCCAAAGGTCAAACACAACATGCAGTAGCTATACATATTGATCTTATATCTATATAGCAACAATATTGATATAATATATAAACACAAATATGTATTTTCTTAGAAACATTATACTTAAAAAAATATATATTATTATAAAGCATTTTTCTGTTACTTTTGTAATAATGATTGACCATCTGCTATTCTGCTATAATAAAACGCTAAGATAATTTTAACCATCGGTGTAGCAGCTATACGCCTACCTAACATAATATAATATTTTACGACTAATTTGTTTGATGGATGTTTTTTTTATTCCAACCTCAATTGTTTTAGAAACGATAATAATAGGTACCTAAATATACGAATATAAATATACAAAAAAAACATACCTACTTCAATTTGATTGTACCCACATAATTTATAACTAATTCGTATAAGGTTCGATAGGTACCTATTCGATTCATTATCTAAAATCCTCATACAAATGACAAAACCACTTAGTTAATTATAATTATTATGATAAATTACACATTATGTTTACCCTATATTATATTACATACACTAGGCGTGCTTGCGGGGGCGATTGTAAACTCGGCCCGAGGAAAAAAAATGTTCAAAAGGTCTATTGTAAACTCGGCCCGTGTTTTTTCAGGTAAAAATGATTTAGGTGTAAACTCAGCGCGGGGTTTTTGCAGGTAAAAATTATTTAGGTGTAAACTCGACCCGGGGTTTTTGCAAGTAAAAATGATTGACGTGTAAACTCGGCCCGAATAAAAATGTACATTTAATTTTCTTATAAGTTATAATATATTTGAGAACCATTTAGCATTATCCAGAGGACACCATGAAGAATAAATCTCATTATGCTCAAAAAATGTTTTTCAAATTATTATTCATAGTATGAAGTTTGTTATATAAATGCAAAATGTAAGTAAAATGTTTCAGTAATGGATTTCATTTGATAATTCAGTGCAAAAAATATAAGTAAAATGTATTTATGTAAGATTGTAAGTATAAAAAAGTGTAAAAATATAAGTAAAACTGTAGTGTAAAAATGTATTTACATTGGGCCGAGTTAATAATCGACCTTTTTTACTATCTTAAATTTCCGGGCCGAGTTTACAATCTACCTATTTTATTACCTAAAATTTCCGGGTCGAGTTTACAATCGACCTATTTTATTACCTAAAATTTCCGAGCCGAGGTACAAAAAAGGTAACCACGGGCCCGGTTTACATTTGCCCGTTTGCGGGTATGGCTGATTGGGTTGTAGCCCCAGTGCCCCACTTGGGCCTTTTTTTCAAGTTGATGGGTACTGGACAGGAGCGTATCCGAGGGGAGGGGACTAAGAGGCTGCAGCACACCCAAAATTTCTGGAAATCTTAAATTATTATTTTAAATTATGACTAAAATGGGGAATGGTAAACTCCTACAAATGTAGTGTAATCTCCTACAAAAGATAGTGTTAACTCCTACAAAAGATAGTTTTAACTCCTACAAAAGATAGTGTTAACTCCTACAAAAAATTAATACCGCTCGTATTGCTGTAAAAAATATCAGTCTTGCAATATATTAACACATAATATAAAAATGGTTTGAAAAATATAGTTATAATATAATAAATTACAATAATAGTATAATACATTTTTAAAATATAATAAAAGTGTTAATAAAATAATAGTCATAATCATTTAATCCAAAAACAAAATATGTTTAAATTCAATAAAACAATACTATAAGTTAATATAATTTTTTTGGAAAAATATAATAAAAATTTTAATAAAACAATAATCAAAATCATATAATTTAAAATTAAAATTTTTTGAAATAAATAATAAAAAATTCAATAAAACAATACTAAGTCATAATCATTTACGTAAAAAATATATCGGCAATAAACGCAATAATTTGTTCGGAAATATCCGATACGGACGAGATTATCATGTTTTATCGTTATTCGACAATATTCGATACCATATCGCTGCTCTATTTATAACATTTTGTACTGCAAGTGTAGATATGAACGTATAGTATAGTATATAATATGGACATAATCTAACCTTCGAGAATCATCATACAGCGTATAAACAAGCTCTATTCAAGCGTTTGTTTATTAAATAATATAATATATTTATTATTTTCAAGTTATGATAATTTTGAGCTTTTCAACTTCAAAATTGTGAATTTAAGTAATATTACCCTATTTTTTAAAAGGAAAAATTTCTATGTAGGAGATTACAATATCTTTGATTTTCAGGTAAAAATTTTAAAAGGTTATTAGTGTAGGAGTTTACATTTAATGATGATTCAGGTAAAAAGGTTATTCTTGTAGGAGTTTACATTTGGCCACTAAAAAAACTAATATCAGTATTATTAAACCAAGCTTCAGGTCACAATAAACCAAGAAAAATTGGAGGCACTTTTGTGATGAAATGTATATTTTTTTTGTGTTATGACCGGAGCGGAAGGGTGTGTTTTCGCTGGTCAGATACAATTTAGTCATATCTGAATCAGAATTCTGCGCACGCTTATGATTGCTATCAATTTATTCGCACATAACCGCAATTATTATATACATAAATATAAGTTATCTGTGATAAGAATTAAGAAAGTATACCTTCCTCCTTCCTAGTTTACATATTTGTAGATTGCAATTCGAAGTCCAACAACTCCCATAATTAATTATACCCATAGGTGCCTCTATCTAATTGATTAATCAATGGTACTTTGTATGCAATTTAATAATCTTATTATTATGTACATATTTATTATAATATATATTATATACCAAGATAGATTTATTTTGATGGACATATTAAGAATTTTTAACTTAAAAGCATAATCATACATACAACCGTCAATCACATAATATAAGCTTATAATTTTAATTACATTTTCATTTACACGAATCAGAGTAATTATAAGTAATAATGTCCGAAATTATGACAATGCAATATGCAAATGATAAATATAAATACTGTTATGATAAAATAATAAATTAATAACTATTCATACAAGTAATAGGATAGATCAAAATATCTTTATATTATAAAAAAAAAAAATTTAACCACTAATAAGTCGTTTATTTTTATTTAATGCTATTTTTAAAAATTGCTCACATACTTACATCATTCGTGGTATATAATATACTTATTATTATTTAATTAACATCCAAGCACATTACCATATTATAAATTAAGTATAATAATGTGGGTACCTACCTATATTATACGTCGTAGTTGTAAGTTGTTTAATACGCATGAAGAAATGCTAGTTGAAGTTTTTGTGTTTGAAAATGGCTTAGTTCCAAAGAATCTAACAAAACATTTTAAGAACTTGATAATTTGATATATTGTGTAAGTAGTACTATGTAGACAAAGTGTGGTTAAAAATACAAAACTATGCGTCCATATGAGAATATAAGACAAGATAAAACATAAAAAACGATAAAATATTATCTAATATAATTGATATTATTAATTATATAATTAAATAACGATTAAGCAACTAGATCAATCGTATTTTATACTTTAATTATATTATATTGTATTTACCTATATTTTTCAAAAATTAAATAATGTGACCAACTGTTTAGATTGTATACAATTCAAACTTCAAATGCACGACAAAATACACAATGAAAGCGTTTCCACAAATATTTTCCATCTAACTCGATGATTTATTTATTTTTATATTATTATTTTAATAGTTAAGAATGTGAATAACACACGGGAAATCAATACTTCAGTATCAATATGGTTCAAAAAGTGAAGGTAACGCGAGAATTATTATTGTTTTGTATTTAATTACATATACTATAAATAGGTGCAATTTCTAGTAGATTGAGTAGGTAGCCAGGTATACTATACCTGTATATTAAGTCGCTTATAGTATTTGGTATGCTGAATATGATATTCCAATATCGATATGTTCTAGCACATTAATAATTGTTATATTTTGTACTTACGAGTAAAATTATATAAGCATATAAGCATATTATATTGTTATAGTAAAAAAAGAATATTCAATAAAAATGTACCTACGAAAACACTTGAAATAATAACGAAAGTTGGACATTGTCACTATTTTGCAACACGCAATATTATTAATAGTTATATTAATTACACCTATAATATATTATATTGATCAGTATTACAGATCACAATTGTTAATAACGATGCTAAAATATCGTTGAGTAATAAATGTGTAACAGTTTCATTCTTCGCCTCTGAACAGATTGGAAACGGACCGATTCAATTTAACGAACACAATTTCGTACTATACAATGTATAGGTATAAACACTCCAGTTTTTAACAAAGTATTTACATTTATTATTTATCCTTTCCTTATAGATAAGATCTAAGATAGGTACTACCGCGAGTTAATTGATAATTTAACTTTTTAATTATTAATACAGTAAATGCATATTTTATCGAAAGTCGAAATCTTGAATATTTTGATATATCGAACTTTTTTCTCGAGCTTCGACATAACGAGGGTTTACTGTACTATAAAATACTATTAACATATAATTTAAACTGTTCGCCAAATTTAAAATGAAATTATTTAATTAAATAACATTATTTATACATCACACAAAAATTATACATTAATTATACCTCGGTAAAGTTCTAAATCGAATATTTTTATAAAAATATTTATAGTCTTTACTATAATTTGACTATAATTTCTGTACATCTTATACGTCTTCTTTTTTCATATTTATTATTTACATATAATGATATTGACTAACGACGCACCTTTGCACGCACAGACACGATAATCTTCAACTAATTGATATTAGCTTAGTGCTTTAATTTAATAGTTAACAATTTTTTTTTTTATAACTTACTATCCGTCTCATTGTCTTAAATGACCTCAGATGACTCCGTATAAAACGGAAATTGTCTCATTTCTTTCTAATTGAATAGAAAAATAATAACACAACGGAAATGCCACGAATTCTGTCAACGTACGATTCGGCCAGCAGTCGCATCGCATCACATACAGTTATTATAAAAATAAAATAAATTCACTGCAGATTGCATGAATTTACTATACCTAAAATGTTACGAGTATACGACTATATTATGATGTCAAAGCAATAGGGAGGGGGGGAGAGGTTTGAACACCCTTCCCCCCACACATTCCGAACGAGTGTACGTCACTGATTATAGTTTCAAATATATCAATATTTATGTTGTACGAGTTTTCGACCAATTAAATCAATTATTAATCAGTGATGAGTGATATGTATTAGGTATGACGAATGGTAATATTTTTTAATTAATAAATCATTAAACATATAACATATTATTTACAAACCTATACGTGTTGTTTACTGTTTAGGTACATATTATAATTTTAATTTATGTTTAACAATCAATATAACATATATATTTGTAGTGACGTTATAATATTTGAAACGAACGACAGTACATATTTTATACTTATATTTTGTGTATAATATTATATTGATAATTTTTATTATTAGTAGTTGATACACAATTCGCGCTACACGCATAATATTTACTTATTTGTATATGTGATTGCCATTGGGTGACTTGTGCCAGGCGCTGTGTAGTCGACGAGTGAAAAGATTTCATTGTATATTTTTTTGAATAATTATTAGTAAGTCATTCATTGATCGATTGGGCTATTATTTATTTAAAAGAGCCAAGCCTCCATCCGATCACCGTATATGTGTATACATAAATAATATCAAAACTTAGTGAAGATAAAAACATATATATATATAAAAGTAAAATTATATACTTTTATACTTTTGTCGGAAGCTTGTTGATTTTTCAGTGACTAATGACTTGCAATAAATTCTAAGTGCTAAGGAAGGAGTGTGGCAGAATCGGATTAGTATTATTTAATGTAATCTATTTTTAAACGGTCATATACTTTTGCATTAGCTCTCAAATGTCTGCCTTCTGGTAAGACTGGTAGGCGGGCGCGAAGGCAAAATTTCCCCTTAACACCTCACAAGTTGTTGAACATATAAACAATAATAATAAGCTGTCTCGTGTAGGTAGAATGGATTATATTACGAACTGCGTCATGATGTTCGCATTTGTTATGATTATAACGTTAAAAGTGCCTTTTTTTCCTTAGTCACTTAGCCAAGGTAAAAAAACCTGTGAGTTGCTTCATAAGAATTAAGACTTTCCGGGTCAATAAAAAAAAATTGGTGGTGTGTGTCTACTGTCTATATTAAAAATATAATTTTGCAACATAGCTTGGAATGAATCTCGTCACCATTGCAGCTATTATCAACGAATTAGATATTATATTATGTAACACTGTAATTTTTGAAATACCTAAATATTATGGCCTAGGTAGTAGGTACCTCCTATACTGATATTTAAATAAAAAATAATATTAATAATCTTACTGCACACATATTTTACTATGACGTACACTTAAAGCTATACTCATTTATAACAACTAATTTGCTTTATACGAACAGTCCTGAACTACGCGAATAATAACAATTAAATATGTATAAGTAAACGTTACAGCTTACAGCATATTGCCATATTATATAAAGTATCTGTACATCGTATATAGTATTATATTTATCTTTCATCTAATATGATCGCGTAACAACCATCTAGTAAATGCTAATATTTCAATAATAAAAATACATCCACAGTATATCGATGTACAAATTGTTTATTATTTTCATTATCAATTATATAATATTATAGACGTTAAACAGGCGAAATATTTTGATAGGCGGTACCTACTCTGCAAGGAAAACAGTTGATAACATTTTATTATTACTACTGCAACATGCACATTGCACGTATATGCGCTAAATATTAATAAACATTACACAGCGAATTACACACTGTTCAACAACTTTCATTGTTCATAAATGTATATAACTAAATGTATAACTCTACGTCTTATTTATAAGGATGTATGTTTGGATTTTTTAGTTTATATAATATTGATTTGTATAGGTATATAATATAATAGTTGAGAATCCGATGTTCGTATGAATATAGTGCTTACTTAATAATATTAATATTACGTATTATTGTTTATTCAATTTGATTTCCTTACCTTACAAAGAAAATATACTAGACCTCAGCGAGGAAAAAATTTTGTGGAAGCCCAAGGACTATAAAAATAAAGTCGCCGTTTGTCATCCAAACTATATTATTACTGCCAGACTGTCAATATTACTATATTCAATATCATATTATAATTATAACTGCAAAATTATAAGCGTGCAACCACAGAATAGATTAAATTTATTCTATTCTGTGGTGCAACCATCATATTATATTGTATTTTGGAAACATTATAATATTTTTTATTTCAATGTAGTTGTGTATGTACCAGATAAGTTTATATTACTATGTATCGAAGATGGTTGGGTAATGAGTATCACTTGATAAATGATAACCAAGTTTCGTTAACACGAATTATAATATATTATATGATAGGTACATTGGTCAGTCCTTCAAAAATTAGATGACTTTTCAATTATTTTATCATATCACTAGTTATATTTACAAAATAATATTATGATATAAAGCACTTAAGCACTGAGTGCTCGAAATATTTTCAATATTTTATTCAATATGTTTTTATGTATCGAGGTCAAAATATTATATCAATGTAGACATTTGTCTATGTATATTGTATATATAGTATACCTACCTAACTGTAATATTATCATTTATTATGTATTTTAAACTTTTTGTGTAATTTTACGCTCAAAAACAATTTATTATATTATATTTTGGATTTGACTCATATTTTAAATATTACTGAATCGAGTAAAATGTTAAATATCATATAGTATGGGGAAAACAATGCTAACGCAGTTTACCATCCCCATGTTAGTGGTTCTAAACAAAAAAACATATCTTACAGACGTTTAGTTATGCTTTTATTTATGATTTACATTTATTTGGTTATTTTTTTTTCTTTATAAAAACTACTTAAAAATGACGATTTTTACCTTACTATTTATTAAAGGTATAAATATACACGTGATATACCTACACAATTTAAAATAGCGATCTTGAAATATAATTGAACTAGGTGTTTAAAAAAAGTCGGTAAAAGTTTACTGAACCAAAAATAAAAAAATGCACGTGGCTTTATTCTATTACAGAAGTTTCAACTTAAGCTCGACTTCCGACGGTTGGTTATGATTTTGTTAGCTCATAACAAACCGTCGTGTAACGCGGGTATTGTAATCTTCTATTTCGAGGCACCCTGTATACGGTTGGATATTTAACAGAACATAACAAATAGCGAATGCAAATTTGCACTCGACATATGTAACAACTGACGAATAATTGGGTCGACAATTGATCGATATTTAAGCGTAATCGAATTTGGCGCTCCCTGACTCGATTCAATTTACGCATACTGCGCCATATACCTATACGTTTTTTTACTATTCTCCGTCGTGTCTCCCGCAGCAGTACATAATAATCGGCATGAGGTGCCACGATTTATTATACAATTATTCGCGTCGTCGTCGTCGTATTTATAGTATTCTACCGGTGCTCGCCACTTCGTCTGATAATCTATTTTCAGACGTCCCCTCGGCGGTCACAGTCGATGGGATTCGATTTGTTCGATTCCGTTCGGTTCCCGCGGGCCCGCGGTTCACGGCACCCGAAAATCGGCGATCAGTGTTTCCGGCACAAGCACATTGATCGGACATATTATGACCAATATACGACGTCGTAACACAATAATACAATGACAATATATTAGTTTTATGTTCTATATGTACCGCGCGGTGATCAATAATCGCCGCTAAATAGGGTATATTATATAATATACGACTCTATTAAAAGGACAAATCGTGCACATCCCGTACAACAGCCGTGTCGAGTGTCAACTGCGGGAAAACGTAATAATATATTATTATATAGTCTACGTTTCGTCTCGTAATGGATTCGTGGCTGTCGGTGGACGTGACGACGGCCAACGTCCTGTCCAGAGACAATCGAGGATCCGTCCGCGGAGTCAAGACGGTAAAATATTATAAAAATAATATGATAAAATATATTGTACACATGCGCGTATTACGGGCGGCCGGCGGCGTTTTCTGTCCGTTTTCCCGTGGTTTCATATGAGAAGAAGAAGAAGAAGAAGAAAAATAAAAAAAAAACCAACAATAATCGTCGCCCGCGCGCGCCGTTTTACACGGGTCCCCCGATCATTGGCGTGGGTACCCGGTTTTGCGTGTATTTATAGTGTGTGGCACGAATAATAAAACGAGATTTTTTCACTCAGAAATCGGTGGAGGCTGCGTCGGCGGCCGCGGGTTGGATAGATCTTTAAAAATAACTTCACCGCGCTTGCATATTACGTGGGTACTTACAGCAGACGGCGGCAATACGCGGCGACCGGCATTCGGCTGCTCCGATCCATATTTCACGTTTTTCGTAAAAGTGCGTTATACTTCATCGTCGTCGTATTATAGGTGTAAAATAATCATAATATATACATATATCATATAATATAGGTATTATTTTTTGTTTCGCGAGCGTACATTGTATTGTATTTTCTTCGACTCGGCCGCGGACAATATGGATATATCTTCAGACGTCAGTATTAAATATTTTAACAATAACAATAATAATAATAATGATAATAATAATAAAAACAACAATGATAATAATATAATCGAATCGTATCGTGTATACGTATTATATATATATAGGTCTGGGGGCAGTTAGCATTAGAGGCTTCTCAGGTGTATATCGATGACGGTACAGGAGGACCCGCCAAGAGCCCGTACGCCGGAACGGTAAGACGTCGACGATGAGATATGTCTGCATCGCGCCGACCATATATTTTGTAATAAATAATAATGTTATTGTAATGTGACCGGCAAATCTTTAATGTTTTTTTTTAAAAACGGAGAACATATATTAAACTAACATCGTGTATACGTTTACTCACATGTAGAAACTATTTTGTTGTATCATATAATCAAAAATCATATTTCAAAGACTGTAATTTATTAGGTACAAAAATTGAATATATATAATAGAGTAATTCATATAAGAACAACGTAATATTATAGACTAGACTTATTACAACAGTCAAATATAATTTTTTTAAAACATAACAATTTTTCAATTTATGGGGGACTATCATTCCTAAAAGTGCAGTGGACAATATTCCTTACATTTATTATTGTTGACAATTTTATATCATACCATTTCTATATATTATTATGTTTGTACAATAATAGTTATCCAATATATCAATAGGGGCGGTTCTAGGATTCAAATTTTGTACGGTCATGAACAGATTTATAATTAATAAGCTATTGAGTCAGTGTTAATCGTCAAATTTTTCCCTTCACAAATAAATGCCAAAAATGTTGGTACACATCTGTCCGCCTTGCCCTTATACGCTTGAACCACCACTGCAAATATCTGACGGGATGGTTTCAATTCCTATTTTCGATAAGTTTTTCGTAACCGGGGGTTTTATCACTAATGAAAAACAATTATTTTATTATTGAGGAGAAACGTTTGGTTCACAACCAATATTTATTGTTTATATATTTTAATATAAGTTCTTTACTGTATGATCTGAAAATAGTATTGTAAATAAAATATGTTCCTTCAAATTCGCTCGTGTTGATATAGTGAACGTCAAACTAACTGCAATGTGTCGTTTTTAAATAATATTATACTAATAATTTAGAAAGAGCCGAATATTGTTGAGTGTGTCTATATTATTTTATGTTGATCAGTTTTCTATACTATTTATTTATTGTTTAATTTATATATAGGTAATGTAGAATGTATTAAATATTACACGCCGCCGTACTATTTTATATATACCCAGCTTTTGGGTGAGGTCTACTCGTTGGCTTCGCTTGTTCTTAGACGAAGACAATTTTAACAAAATATAAACATTTAAACGTTATTATTGTGTATAAAGTTGATAGCAACATCCCTACATAGGTGCCCTATATATTAAAAATCGAGTTTTTAAATCAATCAATCAACGAATTTGAAGAAATTCACCAGGCTATACACTTTTTGTATGGATAGTGAATAATTTCTCAAAAATGACTTAATGATTAGGTATATTGTATGCATTATTATGAACGGTAAAACTAATTTAACAAATCAGGAAAACTAGCTCTGCTATGAGGTAATGGGTGTCGAGTGAACCTCTTAATTTATTGAGAAGGTCACTGTAACAGATGTGTTCGATTTGAATTTAATGATAGATCAAACGATTGAAAAACGACTCTGGACGGAGATGGTCTGTCAATCTATATGATATCAGAGTATATAGCTTATTATATTATATTAATTTGATATATTATTAGGTATATAAAGTGCTTTTTATTTATTTCGTATGGCTGGTATACAACCAGATTCAATTTTCAAATAAATTTTTAACAGTCCCAAAATGTGAAAGCAGACAAAAAAAATTATAGGTGCATCATTGTAAAACAGATACATTCGTCGCTCCGTTCAGAACCAAAAATTATTGTCGAATAAATAACAAGACTCTAAGAAAGTATTTGTTTGTATAAAAAGATGTTTTTCATATTAAAATATATTTTAAACAGGGGTGAATTAAAACAGTTTTAATTGACAAATTGTATAAAATAATATTAAGTTGTATTTATGAACAACAAATGGATTTATAAATTATCATAAACGAACGATTAGACTGAAAATAAAACATAAACAAAGACATAATATTTAATATACAGTTGAATATAATATATTATTTTGTACATAAGGATGTATTATGTTTTTAGATTTAATTTTCGAAGGTGAACAAGTTATTACTATTAAATATAAATGGACGAACTCTAAAATATATTCACTGAGTCAACACATTTTTCCCCTTTCTAAAGTTATAAAAAAGTGATGATGATATATAATTATCATAGTAATTACTAATTTATGCGATCCATAGTAAAAAACATTTGTTTACCATTAAACTTAACGCTTCACCCATGTAAAAAGTAAAAAATACCCAAGTAGACTTTAACCTGCAGTTGCATCGACTCACGTTGATATTAATTTGAGTGCGTTTATGTCCTGACAAAAATACATTGATCATTATTTACAATTATTCTGTATGTCGAAAGTTTAACAATAGTATATAAATTGTAGTCGCGCTTACGTGAACGTATGTGAGAATAATAATATAATGTGGTGTATCGTTCGTCGCCAAACGTCAATAAAAATACCTACGTGATTTTTTTTCTTGTATATAGACGATCGAAAAATTGCCGGATAAAGTGTTGCTGAACATATTTTCGTACCTGAGCCACAAAGAAATATGTAGCATGTCCAGAGTGTGTAGAAAGTGGCGCACGATTGCGTACAACACGTCCCTGTGGTACAGCGTATCTCTGAGACCGGAAATATCGGGACTACACGTCACGTCGCTGGACTTCCTGTTATCTCTAATCAGGTGACTACATACATAGTGCTTCGAACGTAAAAACATATATACATACATATATATATATATATATATAATTCTAATGTACGTGTGTATGTCACCGAATTCCTCCTAAACGGCTGGACCGATTTGAATGAAATTTTTTGTATGCCTTTGGGTGACGCCCTGGATGGTTTATATTGACTATGGGGTGAAATGATGTGGTGAGGGGAGGTGCTCTCACAGGGACTTCGAGATTTACGATGGAAATATTTGTTTATAAATGGTTGCTATTGGTAACCATGGTTGCTATGTATTTGTTTATTTGTAACCAGGGACAACCCTATAAATAAATAGTACATATAAACCATGGTTACCAATAGCAACCATTTATAAACAAATATTTCCATACTTTCGATTGATTTCGATTAACTAACCTAAGAGGCCATAACTCCGGAACCACATATCGCACAGCGTACAAACTTCACAGAAACCATCTAAATATCAATCTTAATATGCCCTAAAATTGTTATCGAAATCGGTTCGGTGGATCTTGAGCTATAAAATACTTAAAATACTATACTATACTTAAAATTATAAAGAGGAAAGATTTGATTGTTTGTTTGTATTGAATAGGCTCCGAAACTACTGAACCGATTTAAATGAAATTTGGTACATAGATAGTTTAGACACTGGGAAGGATATAGGCTACTTTTTAATACTAAAAAAGGCTGTAAGGGGTTGAAATAGGGATTGGTATTTTTCCCCCAACGTAACACCATTATTAATTTTTTTAATGGGCAACGAAGTGCACTTGATCAGCTAGTATATATATATATATATATATATATGTATATACCTACTTAATTTATATATATATATATTATATTCAAGGTGTAACAGAAAGTACTGATAAAATATGTATTTAGCCAGCTACCTATATGTATGTAATGACATTTGTTTTAATAACTAATATTTAAAAACAAACATTTTTTTAAATTTTGATTACCATATAAAAGGTGCTACATAATATAATGAGCGTTGATGACATTTTTCTGCAGTTTTTTCTGTTACAACCTGTATATATGTTTGTATAGTGAATTATATATATGTATTATATATGTATTATGTATGCACCTAAATATAATATTGTGCCTGAACGTTTCACCTTACCGTGTCGATGCTGGTGTATACCTATAATAAATAATATTTAGTGTGAGATTCGGCTCTTCGTTGCGCTACATCGAGCTGCCCATCGAGCTAATAACACACACAGTCCTGCACGAACTGGCCAACAGGTGTCCAAACCTCACTCACATGCTTCTCGACTTCTCGACCGCCATGCAACTTCACGATTTCAGCGAGCTCCAAGCCTTCCCCACAAAGTTGAAATACCTCTGCGTGTGCCTGTCGGAAGTGATCTTCATGGAAGGGTTCATGAGAAAGATCTACAACTTCATCAACGGGCTGGAAATACTCCATCTGATAGGCAAGTCGGGTTCCACCGTTCGTACCGCAATATTGTATATATAAATACACGAATATTAACGATGTGAATTCACGTCCCGCAGGTACCTACGAAAAAGTCGAAGAGGAAGAGGAAGAGATTTACGAAGTGATAAACGTGCACAAACTCAAATCGGCCACGCCGAACTTGAGAGTCATAAACTTGTACGGGATAAATTTCATCGACGACAGTCACATCGACGCGTTCAGTTCCAATTGTATACAACTCGAGTGCCTGGCCGTGAACTATTGCTCCAAGGTCACGGGATCTACAATGAAAACGCTGTTTCAAAGAAGCAAAAGGCTCAGGTGTCTTTTAATGAATCAAACGAGTAATTTAAATATAATAGTTGTTATTGGCACAACAACGCGCACGGCGGCTATAAATCGTCTGACGAATGTAATTTATTTTAGATCTCATCAGCGAGTACGTAATGCAAGTAGAATGGGAAAAATCTTCGATTCAAGAATTGGACATATCTGGGACCGATCTCTCTACGGAATGTCTAATCGATATGTTAGTTCGGATACCGAATTTGAAGTTTCTGAGCGCGGGCCAGTTGAACGGATTCAATGATACCGTGTTGAGTTCGTTCATGGAACAGGGTAACGTCAGGAACCTGATCGCTCTGAACTTGGACTATTCGGACAATTTGTCAGACGAAGGACTTTATAAATTTTTGTCCCGTTACGGACATCAGCTACAGGGGCTGTCTTTGGCCGGCATGCCACATATTACCGATCAACTGTGGAACACAGTCCTACCGGTTCTCAACAATGTCATGTAAATATTATATTATTATAATCATTAACGTAAAGTGTATACATATATCATAATAAAATAAAATATATGACATTTGGATTAATAATTGATCATGCAAATGTTATATAAATTATTGAGCTAATGACGGACAACTATTTCAAAAATAAACGAAATTATAAATAATAATAAAACTTGAAAGGCGAAAAATTAATATAAGTACGTAATATTGATTTATTTTAGAATTATGGTTATGGGCACTCAAGAGAGACTATCTGGTAACGTGCTAGTAGATCAACTTATGGACGGTATAGCTACAAATTGTCCGAGATTAGAGAGACTCGAACTGAAATGGGATCCGGATAATTTAAGATTTTCGGATAAAAGCCAAAAAGCTATTGATATATTTCGAGTGAAATGTTTGAAACTCAAATGTTTGGTTTTAAGGTAACACGTAATAACAATATAAGACTGAGCAATCAAAACAAACATTTTTTTTCATATTTCTACACGATCGTAATATGTTTTTTTCTGTACTTATGTTTATGTTTTCTTTTTCAGCGATGGAAGGTATTACGAAATAGTGAAAGCGAACTTCGAAAGAGCAGATAGACTAACGGTGGTTAGAACCACTACATGTTGTAGTGTCTCCAATTATTACCTACTACAGAATTACAAAGATTTAATATTTAATTGATTCCAGATAATTTATAATTTATAAAATAAATTAAGCTTTTAAAAATGTAAATAATTATGTTTCCGACGGTATATAATATTATTATAGTGTCAGCCATATTTAGTATAAGCACCTAAAATAATAATAAAACATACACATTTCATAACGTATCGATCTTCGTAATTACGCAAGAGAAAGTAAGTAAATGCACGTCATTACTTTCACTTCCCCCAAGAACAAGTTTAGGAGAAAGTATAGTTTAAAAGAAGAAAACGATTTGGTACATACTGATCAAATTCAATCGAGTCGCACAGCACAGCACAACTAGACTACATCGTTGTTTGTTTGTTTTTTATTTTTTTTCTAAACAATTTAACGTTTATTTCGCATAGTATATACACATTTTCAAAGATGTACATAAAGTACGAAAATCTCGAGGATAAATTCGCCAAGAGACTGGACGATTTGTTCGGCGTTAAAGACTGTTTGATCGAAGTCAACCCGGGCAAATGTATACTTCCGCCCAAGTACAAGGATTTGGGCCAGAGAATTAAAAACATGGAGGTCAGACCCGATGATGTATGGCTTGTGTCGTATCCAAGAACAGGTAATAATTTCAATAATTTACTTCCGGATGCTTAACGAGATGTGAACAACTACACTAAAATAGTTTCTAACAATGTCGTTTTCAGTCATGACTAATATAATTTTTTGTCTGTGTTAAATTCACTATATAGGAAGTACTTGGGCTCAAGAAATGGTTTGGTGTATTTGCAATGATTTGGATTTCGTAAAAGCCAAGAGCATGATTGGACAACTAAGGACACCGCTATTAGAGTGAGAAACACCTGCAACAAATCCTACTTAATATTGTTGTATTATGGTTATATTGTAGACACGCTTTTCTCTGACATCTATTAAAATATATATTTTTCTAAATACTGAAATAATATCAATAAAAGTATTATTTATCGTATTAGATATGTATATATGCTATGACCATAGTCAAAGATACAGTATACAAAAACGATTTATTTACGACACTCATGATTAACTATGTTCATAGTTAAATATTGTTGTTGATTTATTATTATAAAATTGCATTAAACGAAATATTAATACACATGTTAATTTGACTTTAAATAAATAACAAGAATTTTTTATCAATTTAAACCAACTACTTTATAACAAAATTCAATTTCAATTATTTTTTTGGCGATAAATAATGAAATATATTTATACACAAAATCTATTTAATCAAAAATAATAGAGAAATTCAATATTGACCGAGTAATAACAAAATACGACTCCCCATTTTAACGAGAAAAATAATATATTACACTAAGATAAATGACGTAAAATCGAATAGCGAGGCGTGTTCGTCACACATAGTATACCTGTACAGGTGGTCGGAACAGGCTTGATTCGATTTTACGACGACCGCAATGACCAGCCATATTATCACGTCTGTCGTATTACACTACGATAATAATCATTCGATCTACAATCGTAGACAATGGATGACAACAAAATGTATAATATTATTGATTCGATATTATAGTATTATACGTACGCAGGTTGACAGCTCTCATGGGCAACGACACGAGCAAATTGAAAGACGAATTGGGAAACTCGGTGGAACAAGTGGAAAACATGGCGTCGCCCAGGTTCATAAAAACACACTTGCCGGTGCCGTTGTTGCCCGAACAGTTGGACAACGTGAAACCGAAAATCGTTTACGTGACGCGCAACCCAAAGGACATGTGCGTGTCTTATTACCACTATTGCAAACTGATACACGGCTTGCACGGGTCGTTCGACGAGTTTTGCGATCTGTTCATACAGGGCAAGACGCCGATCGGTCCAATTTGGGATCACATACTGGGCTTCTGGGACCAGAAAGACGAACCCAACGTGCTGTTCATCAAGTACGAGGACATGAAAAAGGTAAGCGAGAGTCGTGGTCGCCGCGGTTGTAGTCGACAACCGTGGTTGTCGTGGTAAAATCATGGTAACCTGCAGCTTTGCAGTCCTAAGCAGTACTGTCTGAGAATGTGCATTATTATTATGTTCGGAATGTAAATGCAAAAAATCTGATCTGATAAAAACGTGTTATATATATTTAAAATTTCGAAATGTTTAATGCATAATTTTTTGGTGGGTTTTTTTTCAATAAATATTGTAAATGATCGTTGGTTCTATATTGCATAATATTTTGTACATTTTTAATATTTTAAATAATTTAAAGGAAAAATAATTTTCTTTAACAAAATTAACAAACTTCTATTGTTTTTTTTTGTTATTTTATAAAAAGCATTAACCTTTTGCAATTTTTTTATGAAAAGATTATAATTAATGTATAATTTGACTTTAAAAAAATAAATATCAAATTCTATAAATTTTTAATAAAAAATATTTTTTCAGATTTTTTTAATATAATAAAATTTAACTAGAAAAAATTAAAAACATTGGGATACTCCACTACAGTCTGCATAGTACATATTATTGTATTATAAACGGTGCATGTTTAGTTGCATATCACCACTTTTTTAAGTGTATATATGTCTAATTTATATTTAAAAAATGTTATTATTTTTTTGGATCACTGATTATAAGTATTAATACATAAAACAATAATTACGTCTTTACAATATTATAGGACCTGAAAGGAGCCATCAGACAGGTATCGGCTTTTCTCGACAAACACTTGACCGATGAACAGGTTACCGCTCTCGAAGATCATTTGAGCTTCAACAGCATGAAGAAGAACCCTGCACTGAATTTAGAACCAATCCTAGCTATGATGGAAAAACGACCATCGAACGAGACGAATCCTGACGAAACATTTATTAGGAAGGGAAAAGTTGGGGACTGGAAAAACTACATGTCGGAAGAGTTATCGGACAAATTTGACAAATTCACAGAGGAAAATTTGAAAGGGACTGACCTCGTTTTTGAGACGAATTGATATCATTGACACTATTTATGTATATATAAACAATATTGTTGTATCACTCTTAGTTTTTAAGTATCCAGACAATAAGAACTACGTAAAACATGCGTACAAATTATATTATTAAATAACATTTTAAAGTTCAAATAAAAATTCTAATTTTTCTTTGTTATTTTTAAAAAAATTACTTTCCAAGAACTTATCATCGCTCCGTCCAGAATCTAAAACTCTGTAGAATAGTTTCCCGAGTTTATATCTATCCACTTAGTGAAAATGAACTAAATGATAACGAAAATACAAGTCACAGTTTTACTAGTTTAACTCTTTTTCATCTATTTGGAACCAGTTCCAAATAACAGACACTAAATTATCTATGCTATAAAAAAATCAAAACTGAAGATCCTAATAAACGTTGTATTGACTTTACATTACAATTTATACAATTTAAAAAAGGAACATCATAAAGACGCCAAAACGTTTAACTGAAAATAATTTAGCGTTATTTCAATATTGCCTATCAACATTTTTTAAAATGAATTTAATTTATTCAAACAATGACATTTTATTCATTATTATATAATATTAAAGTCTTCCTTAACCCGAGAGTGTATTTAATGAATGACTGCAGCTCTCCTCAATCATCGACGTGCACAATTCGTATATTTTAATTAATTTTATCAGCTTCAATTAATATGTAATTTATTGTACAACTGTCTTATAGGTATATAATAAGAATTTAATACTGCAAATAAAAAAAAAAAATGTTAATTTATTTTTAATAAATAATATATTATAATCGATTGAAATGTATAAAAATGGTATTTATTAAATGAACAGCTACATTTCGTCGTATTTATATATTCGTATTCTAATATCAGGTACTTATAGTTAAAATGTATAGATAATAACGAAATTCACACTTCGTACTCATAAATATTTTAGTAATAACATTTTCGATTCATTTTATTGCTTATTATTATGAACTATGATAATATATTACAACGAGTTCCACATAATGTGATGAGTATTAACATCGGTGTAAGTGATTCGTTGCAAGCAAAAAATCATCACAGTGATTCCAAAAAATATATTATACTCGTACTTACAAATAGAACAAAATTAAAACACATTTTACATATTATACGGTAATCCAAAAATGGTACAATAAAGAAAATAAACTTTCAGTATTTGATTAAATTTGATAGTTGGGAAGTTATTTTTCTAAAATAACCTACAATTACATTACCTTAATATGTTATTGACTAAATATTAAATATGAATATGAATCTATGATGTTATAATCGGTTTTGATTTTGACTATTTAAAATCATAAAAAATGATTCAAATATCCAGTAGTGACTTCAATAAAAGATAAATTTAACAATACAAACATAATATCAATCATCATAGATAACCTAATCGGTTAAGGTTTTTTTTTTTTTTGATTTCAACAAACGTTTGATGCTATAAATTAGTGATCACATTATGTGAAACGCGCTGTAGGTATATGCACCTATAAAATAATTCACGGAACGTATACAAACTTGAATTGACCATGAGCAATGAATTAATATAAATATCATTAGTTTTGTAATTATTGCGTTCTCATTAAATACCTAACACCATAAGCACTATTGTATTACCTACTTAGTTAATTTTATCAAAACTTTAATCCACGTTTTCCTAGACATTTCTCTTCCCATTCGTCAAAAATGTTCACAAACTCTGGTGACATTTTTAGTTTTCCTCCTCCCACTGTACCACTTCTCATGAAAGTTCCATCGGCTTCAATTAAATTGTGAGCTTTATTAATCTCAATAACTGGCTCGTAATTGACAGCTCTGTTGTTCTTCATGCTTTCGAAACTTAAATGATCTTCCAAAACCAACACCTGATCGTCAAGCAAATCTTTGCCTAAAAACTGAGCTGTTCGACGAATCACCGTACGTAGATCCTATTCAAACAAATTAAAAATGTTATGTTAAAATAGTGTATACTATAACGTATGTAATGTTATGATTTTGATGTTGCAATAAATTAAACTAATTATTATTATTATTATTAACTCATCAGTCATCATGTCATAAATTAAAAGGTAAATAGGTGTATTTATTTATTTATTTTTATTTTTTCATACAGTATATGATAAAATGGTGAATGTTGTTATAATATTTTAAATCAAACCATTGATCGTAAAAGTTCTTTAAATTATATATGTATGTATGTATTGTTATTTGGTCATCAGACAAAATCCATGGTTAAATTTAACGTTAGCCGGCTAATCTTAACTCTGGCTGAGCGTCGGACATTATCCGTAACATACATTTTATTATGAGCAAATCAAAATAACACGTATTGATCGATTACCTGTTTCATGTCTTCGTACTTCAAAAAAAGTACCTGCGATTCGTCTCTTCGGTCCCAGTAGCCAAGAATGTGATCGAAAAATGGGCTGAAACAAACTTCATTGCACACGTTGTTATAATATAGTGTACGCGTTGTTTTAAAAGTTATATTAGATTTTTTCACTACGAATTTACTCACGGGAATCGGAGGTAAACAATTTACAAAAATCTTCAAAATTTCCAGTATATCCCTCTAACAAACAACAATGGTGAAAATATGAAAGGCATGTGTCCTTTGGATTTCTGGCCACGTAAACGATCTGAAAGTTCGTATACATTTAATACCATTTGGCCTAACTTGAGCGATAGAATATCGTTTTATCTCGATTAACGACCTCAATATTTTTTTATTTCAAATTAAATGTCTATTATTGGAAAACGGGTAGTAATTATTTGTAAGTTTCATAAGTTTCTAACAGATGGTGGTGTAAATAAATTAGCAGCAATATGGATTTTAAATTTTTTTACAGATTTTTGGCACGGGCCACCGTCACGATGTTTTTCATTGTTTCATTTTTGCATGTTTCTTATTCTGAATTCACTTATTTTAAGTATCACGCGAGGCAATCAATCCTCATGGGGATATTGTCTACCTGATAGTCCACTGCTCGCATATAGTCCGCGATCCGATGCAGTCGGGATTACCTACCTAAGAAGCTTAGTTGCATGTAAATTACTTGAAGTTAATTTTAACTTAATCTTTGGCTGGGACAACGCCGTGTGGGACAGATAGTAATAATATATAATATTATGGCGCGATCTTCGAGAGCGTACTTAGCAAAAATCTAAAATGTGACTATGACGAAGAATTTAGGGTGACATTATATACATAAACATAATATTATCATAACTTATTTTACCAGAATGAAACTAAGAATGCTAAATCGTTGTTTACTACAGAAATAAGTAATATACGTTTTAACCATTGTGTGGATAACCTGTAACAATAAAGTGGTCTTACTAGTGGATATAACTTCCTCTTCACTGTATCACATTTGTATATCTACAGATTGTTTCGTATTACATTTTTATTAAAAAAAAAAATACCAAACTCTCTGCGAAAAGTGAAATAGTCGTGTAATCCTCAATATATGAGGTAAGTAATTATTTTTTATATTTTAGCAGCTTGTTCAAATAGTTGGTACTACCAAAAATAAATGTAGCCAGAATATTGGGTGACAGCCAGTATTTGTATTGAAAGCAATCCTTGGATTTTAATATTGACTTAAAAACATTGTGTAATGTATAAATGTATGATATTCCATGATAAATAAACAGAAAAAAAATCGTACCTAATATTTAGCTTAATTAACAACTAATTTCACACGTCGCATTAACCTCTAAAATCTAAATTATATAATTTTATCAATACAACAGGTCGAGGCTTACAGTATGGTTTTTATTACCTACTTGTATAATATTATTTAAAAATACGTGACCAACTGGCAATTATTATACTAATCCATACTATTAATAATGAAGGATTATTGATAATATTAAACACATATTTAAATTATTCAAATCCTTCATATAAGGTATATTATTTGAATTTAAAAAAAATGTATAGGAAAATATATTATGTAAATATTATATAATATTGTAATATTAATTGTTACAGACATATTGAACACATAAAAAGTTGTCGAAAAAACGATCACTATAATATTTAATATGTAAATAGTCGTAAGTTAGGTCTTACTTTTGCTTTGGTACTTTGATCTCTAAGTTTCTTCGGCAGTAGTTTGTATGGTAAATGAGTCTTGATAAATCTCGGAGATTTTAATCCATTTATGAACTCGATCGAATCGGACACATACAACGGTAGCTTGAGGTCCGGTTTTTCCGGCAGCACTTTTTCATAGTCAAATAATGGTGTGTGGCTAAAATTGATTCCACATAATGTCAATCGTTAGATAAAAACATACGGTTTTCTATATTATAGTGTAGTTACTCTAAAAATGGAAATCTTTCGGGCAGAAATTGTTTGGCACCTTCAAAGTCTAAATCGTTTGCAATACACCACGTCATCTCCTGACACCACGTGGTTCCTAAAACACAATAGGTTTTTTTTATACGTTTGGTCGGAGTCACGAAAAACAAACGCCTCCGAGCAATATGATATGACAACAAAAGAAAATACCACTTTCTTTTTTATTATTATTATTATCATTATTATTGATTGACGGTATGACATGATGGTATTCGCTTGTCAATCATCGCCTATCTATATATCTATGACCTCCTATTCAAAAATGCTATACTTATGAACAATACACATAATATATGTTATAATACACATTAAATTATTAAAGTTTTAATACTACATAATATAATGGTGTAGCTACGTAGGTCTATTATTGTTATTTATTACCTTTAATAATTATGTTAAATCAAAAATAGGTACACAAATAATAATGTTTTTAAAACCAAAAACATGTTATCACGTTATCGTGACGCATTGTTATTTTAATTTTTTTTTCCGGAAAACGTGTCCAATATTATAATCAATCAATAAAATGGGTCGTAAATGTAATTGCTGTGTTTTAAATACGTCTTGTTGTATACTTTGCAATTATTGGTTTCTGTTACAATACCTACTAAAATATGAAAATACTGATGTCAAATTTTCGTCTTGATTCGGTCAGCCCGAACAAGAAATTCAAAAAAATAATTTTTGAATTGGTCATATTATATAATGTTAAGTGTATAATACATGATGTGTGTTAAATTATGAACGTTGAAGATTTTTTGTTTATTAAAAAAAATTGAAAACTATTATTCATTGCATGTTCGCATTCCAGACACAATGCATTTTAAATATAGGTAAATAATATTATTATTATGTATTTTAATTATTATTATTATTTTTTATTTTTAATATTAGCTCTAATCATTATAACTTAGTACTGTAGAATTTTTCTGAAAATATTATTTCATTTTCAACATTTGTTATAAACTTGCAACTTATAACTTTTACACTGAACATACCAAATACCATAGTATTTAAAGGAAGTATATTTATTTTGCTATTTCGATCGGTTGACCTTATTTTATATTTTAGAAATGTAACTAAAATAATTAAAGTGATTTTTTTTTTTAATTAAGACCCAAATCCTAAGGGGGCTTTCTTTTTGTTTGATGGAAATAAAAAAACAAATTATCAAAATGACAATAGAATAATAATATTTAATAATATTTATGACTGTATATCAATCAATAACGTATTCACTGGCCCAACTTGAATCACATATGCTTAAGATAGATGCGTACAATAGAAAATAATCATTATACATAGTTGCACAGTGCTCGTATATTATAATTAACTAATCAAAATCAAGTTCAATTACTTAGATAGTTTTGAACCTGTTTCCATTGCCTTCTGCAAATTATTATTGTTTAATGAAAATAATTATTGCTAACAGACAACAGTACCAACTATTAATAATATTGATAAATAACTGTATACAACAGCAAACGTATTTGCAATTATGATTTTAATGCGGTGCTATATTCTTGGTGCCTACATTTTGAAGATTTTGAAACTGTACGCGATGTGATGTCAATTTCAAATGATCATAAAATGGTCTTGTTTAATACTTTTCGACTTTATAATACGTTTTTAACTGAATATATTTAAATAAACTGAAACCTGTTTTTGGATAGCTGCAGACCCAAATATCGTCGTCCCTGATGTCCATGTCCTGTATGCGTTGTCCAAACTTCTTGAAGTACACGGGCAACACGACATCGTTAGCTTTGATGTATCCGTTTCGAAAGCTGGTAACGAAACACTTGTTCAGAATGTCGGATACTTCATTGTCCACACTCGAATACTTTATGTCAGCCATGTTTACACGTACCGGCCGGTATGATTATGCTCGGAGACTTGTTCAATAGAAACTCTAAAACATGCGATGATAGCTGTTTTTATACATCTCTAAAGAGGCGTGCTGTGTTGTGGAGAGGGAATTCCCATTATATTATTATTATGTGCTAACAAATATTTCTACTATGTCATTGAATGCGTTGCCTGTGGACTGTGTGCGGTGTTTATTTCATTTATTAAATCCTTATGAATATGGTCGAGAATAGTTATTTATTTAAATATTGTTTATAGTCGTTGTTTTCAATAGTAGCTAAGGTACCTATACTGGGAAAACAAAACTTTGCTTGCTGTTATGGAAAGTTCGAAGTATCATAGTCAATGACCATCTCTACGGGTGATAATTATACAGTTCGATATAGTTGCGGCCTAGACCAAAAAAAAAAAAATAAACAATAATCCAACCGCACAAACAGTATTAAATATATAATATAAAAGGTTCTTTTGTGGTGATTCATGGTCATTATTTAAATAATGATTAATGATTACTGATCCATTTCAGCAAGAACATTTTAGGAATATAAAATTGAATACAAACGATTTGTACGTACCAATATATATATATTGGCATATTGCATAGGATAGGACCAGCTGTAAATCACAATTCATTGTATTTGTGAGATGAGATGACAATCAAGGCCGACCTACTGTATTATTGACCCTATTATTTCCAAGTTCCAAAGCCTTCAAAGTTTGAGTTTGTACAAACCAAGGTTAAAATTATTTTGATGCCTAGTCTAATTTTTTTACCAGTTTATACCGATTTCCATTTACCACCACTACAGCCGCTATCCACAGATGAACCAAAACAAGGCCTAAATAATCTTACCTTGAACGCTGAGCAAAAAATATACATAAATAAAGTAATACATTACACAAACACAAATTCAACAACAACATGATAAACATAATATTATAATACATAAATTAATACAAATTGTATAGATAAACTAGATATTATGATATTATGTTTGATTACTTAATTACTCTGTAAAAATAAAACTGTAAAATGTACTCATGTAAGTTTGGTATTATAAGACTATTAAACTACTATGATAACACCCCAGATATAAACACGATTACTTACTCTCGGTTTAGAACTTACGTATTGTTCATAAAAAAAAAGTATTTAGAACCCATAATTTAACTTCACTAAAGTTAAACGATTAATTCACGTGCCCATAAGTATTTACTATTATATGTGAAAACGTAAGTCTCAAATCGACAATTGTCGAAATGCTTGTAAGAAAATGTGTAGTTAAAAATCTGTGAGTCAGCTGTAGGTTCCTCCTGTAGTTTTTATATGATATTGTAAGTATACAATATACCGATTCAAAGACACAGTCCCGCAGTGACTGAGAGATTTTTAATTACACATTTTTTCTATGCACCTACAGTGCAACTACAGAAAAACAGGTTACTAAAACTTTTTGTGACTTACCTTCGCTTGACGATGACTATAGAATCTATTAATTTAACAATATTAAGCATGGAAAGCATCGTGGGATTTAACCATTGATGCAATAAAGAATCACACTACATTTATTCAAATAAAAAAATAGAAGAAAATTATTTTAGTATATCATTGTATTTTTTACTGTAGATATATTTCTATCTATAATGATTTCTTATAAATTATACCTAAAAGTGACGAAAATAAAAGATTTTAATTTAATAAAATGTTGATGTTTATTTTTGTTTTGGATAAGAACTAAGTACGTTCTATTTAGTATTAAATAAAAGTAAGAATGAAAGAAACAAGCATAAAAACAAGACAAAGATGTTATATTTTTTTCTTATGATACTAATAATCATTTATACAAGCATTATTGCAGATCTGAATAAAACTGAACTTCCAAAAAATTCTAAAAATTGTACTTAAAATGATGTATCTAACAATTACCTAATTAAATTGCAATTAATAAAAATGTATAAAATTTACATTTTTGTATGCTATTAGTTAGGTATGTTTTATCAAAATATGAAATTAATTATGTAAATCGCGAACGATTTTGGATTTAATAGTTGGTTTCCTACCCAGGTGGTCGAGAGTTGGGAGAGTGGTTTACCCACAATACCTACTAAAATCCTGGGTACCTACGCCGGTATTCTACAAAAATGTCCGAGGAAAAAATGTCCACGGTAAAAATGTCCGGGAAAAAATGTCCAAAACCAAGAATGTCCGAGTTAAAAATGTCCGAGTTAAAAATGTCCAAGATAAAAATGTCCGAAAAATAAAAATGTAAAATAAAAAATAAAAATGTAAGTATCGAAAAATAATAAAATGGAAACAGGTTGTATATGTCAAATATACTAATAATAAAATGGGAACACCCTGTATATGTCAAATATACTAATAATAAAATGACAAAATACCTGAATACCTGTAAATATTTATACCTAGGTACCTAATTTCGATCACATCCAAGTATATGGTTACTGATAGAAAAGATGCGATTAGAATTAGGAGTCGATAAAGTTAAAATTGGGCAAAGAGATATTGGACAACCTCTGGCAAAAAAAAAAAATGTATATTGGTATGCAAGAAAAATTAAAAAAAATATGTGAAGAGTACAAAAATAACGAAAGAAGTATTGAAAACTTTTTAAAATGTATAGCATTGACTTTTATAAATTTTAATTAAGTAATATTATATAAATTATATGAATTTTTTTTTGACAAGTTTAAATATACAGCAATAATGATTTTTATACATTTTAATTAGGTAATATTATATAAATTATATGAATTTTTTTTTGACATGTTTAAATATACAGCAATAATGATTTTTATACATTTTAATTAGGTAATATTATATAAATTATATGAATTTCTAAAGTTTATTTCGTACAATTTTACCATGGACATTTCTGGTTTCGGACATTTTTTCCTCGGACATTCTTGATTTTAGACAATTTTACCATGGACATTTTACCCCGGACATTTTTACCGTGTACATTTTTTCTTCGGACATTTTTACCTAGATTCACCTACGCCAGTGTACTTACGTACCTTGTACCTATAACCAACATTATACACACTCTGACTACGCATTATGATTTAAATCTGCAATATAATATTAAGTACCCACTATGTTGTCAAGGTTATCATTAAATTTAGTTAATTTACATGATTATATCAATATAACAATTATCTACTTTTGCAATTGCACGGTTTACCAAAATAATAATAAATGATAAGGTAAATATTATAATATATAATTTAATAATATGTAGGTATGATACTTAAGATTTGATAGTTTTTTGCATGTACAGGTATTTAAATATTTAATATTATGTTTTATTATAATATATTGAATAATTGCTCTAGTATATTGTGTAATGTTTATGGTTAAAAAACTATAAAAGTGGTTGTATTGTTTTTTCGTTCAGTATTTCGACTTTCCTAAACAGCATTTTTGGTTAAGTGAACCAAGGACAGATGTTTCAATCAATTTTTTTTTATTTGTCAGAATTATAAAACATTGAAAATTAAAACACATTTCGATACATTTTATTTAATATAGTAATATTTTAAAGGTATACTCACTTAACTCATCGATGAGACGAATAACCCATGTCGTGCTGTATCTGTAGTCTGTACCTCCTATTCGTTTCTTCTAAATCTAAACACTAGCTTTAAATCGATTTTTCGATTAAAAATTGCGGCCTGCAGGCATGACAAACTAAGCCTATAACTGCTGTTGGATTAGAAAAGTCAGTGCACATTAACGTAGATGATCACTGTGCGTTCTTGCGTGCAAATATTTTAAAAAACAACTTCTTCGTAATGCAGCTATATAATATTATACAGTTTAAAAAAACAAGTTTTGTAAAGAAAACAGGTTTTGTTATTCTTTAAAAATATTATTATGCATTAAAACGAATCAATTTGAACGTTAAAATTGTTTTTATCTATTTTAAGTACACGATAATGCTATACAAATATGCGGTTTTCGCAACAATTTCGATATATTTGATTAAACGAAATTCTATTTAAAAAAAACTTTGCTGTTATTTCGATTTAATTATTTATAAAAGTTCAAACAATGTGCTTATTCTGTAAGGCCGTCAGAAGTGCTCGCAGGCACAAAAGTCCAAGACACGATGACTGTTAGAACTAGGGCTAGGATTTATATGCATTGGTATCTTTTTTTTGCAACTTCCGATTACTGCTTTTATTTGAAATGCTTATTACGTCACGATGAAGCAAATGGTTGTTATTTTATTTTGCATATTATTGCATAATTTGAATAAAATGCATATTTAAACAATAAACACCTAACAAATACACCATACAAATTTATTGATTTTACAATGATGTGTGGTTTTTTTTTGGGGGGGGGGGTCTGTGATCACGTTTTGGGGCAGTAAAACCAAATAGTTTTCAAAAGCGTCGGGAAAACAACAATAAAATTAAGGGAAAAACGGGAATTTTTACGCAAAGCCAATTTTTGACAAAATCGATTTCATTTTTTTGGTGTAACATAAAAAAATAATGACTATAGATACATGATATTTTCACCTAATGTTTATATTAGCATATTCTGTACACAATAAAAATTTTAAAAATATTTAATATCGTCAATGGGTTTATATTTTCACTTATAATTAAGTTTCTGTCGATTTATTTGTTGTTTCTATATTTCTGGATAAATGTGATCATTAAAACTATCTATACAAATATAATATGTTTTGCCGACAGAAAATAAACAGAAAATCCCCGGACGTTAGTGAGATTGAAAAATATACAAGCTAAAATGTACGTACGTTTCAAAAATACCCGGGCCGCCATTTACCTATATAATTGTGACCTTTTTTAGGGGACGCAATTTTGCTGCATCCGAATTACATGCCATCTCTTGGAGGGGTCTGTCCGATCTGCGTGCCATCACATCTTACAGGAATCTGTCCAAATTGCATGTTTTGCATGCATTGCAAATTGCATGTTTATTAATCATGACGTACTTATGTGTATGACTTAAATTTTTTTTTGACTTTTCTAATTTTTCAAAAAACGCAAACGTACATAAAAAACACTCTTTGATATTATGGTTATTAAAACTGATTTTTTTTTTAGATTAAAATATTTTTATATCTGAGTAAAAGTACTCAATTTGCACATATATATGACATCAAAGATGACAATATGACGATATTATAAATATTTTTTTTTTTTGTATTATTATTATATTAAAAAAACGTAGAAAATAGTATTTAAGAATAGTGGTTGAAATTATGAATAAATTAAAATAAACTTTATGTATTTTCTATGAAGAAATAAAAATGTTGAGTGATTTATTTTTCGTTTTTTGAAAAATAAGAAAAGTCCGACAAAAAAGGTTGATAAGTGAGTACCGCTTTACTGTATAGTAGGCTTCAAGTGGGTCGTTGTAACTTGTAATGAAAAATTAGAAAAATTAAGTCTTGTATATAAGTACATAAGATGTGGCATTTACCGACTGCGGTTCAGATCGGTGCCACGTGGTTTGGCCGAACAGGTGGCCAGGTGTTTTTTATCGGCGAGTCGAATGAGCTGGATGAGAAATCTGCCCTAGTGCCCTACTATATACACGCACTAAACATAAATAATATGTCAAATAGTCCAGACTCGTGAATCATAATACACCCTTGATCAGTTGACCCCTGAACCAGTAAAGTTGAGAAGTTTGAAAAGAATTAACTTTTTAATTTAGTTTTAATTTTTAAATTAGCTAATGTCAACCTTTTACATATAGTATTATATTACACACACATACATACTTATCATGCCGTAAGCACCGACAAAATAGAAAATGAAAGTGTTTATTATGGATGGTATCGACATGTGTATTGTGCTGTAAATATCTAATAACTATCGATGATTAACGTATAAGATATCCTAGAACATAATTTTTACAAGTAGCTGGTATTACTTTGATTGTTTTGTTTCTCGCTTTCGAAAAGGCCCTTACGGCGAGATCAACTCGTGCAGCGTTCGTTTTTTTTCTGCATTTCATACATGTCTTAGACATCATACAGTTTTCTTCGCCGATTGAATGAAACGTATAGGTAAGCAAGAACTATATACACCTAACAGAAATGTCGGATCGTTCAAATACTGTACATTTATTTTGAAATTTTAATAATTGAACGATTACAAAGATTATGCCTTTATATTATTATAGAAAAGTTGATAAATAGGTAGGTAGATACATCATACATATTATATAGAATATAAATAATTTTGAAATTCAATAGGTCATAAAAAATATTTATTATAATATTCATTAGTCTAAAATAATAACTGTAATTTGATCGCTAGATAGCTCCACCATACGCAGCATACATACTACTTTTAATGTTATTAAATATTTTGTTAAAAATGTATTGTTTTATGCAGGTAAAGATAGTTAAAAATGAAAACAGAATATTCAAATAATAAATTCTAAACAATAATGTCATGAATAACAAAAAAATTCTTGAATGTTGTATATCTTTTACAATATGATAGTCGACGGATAATGAAATTAGTAGTAGAAAAGTAAAATGCTAAAATAAATACTGCAGATGACATTATGACAATACAATACTACTAGACGAAAAAGTATAAAAATTGAAATGTTTAAAGCGTTTAAAAAGTACCTATTGGTATGGTTGATACATAATACAGAATAATTTCCCAAGTATGTTCAACCACTCTTTATTTTTAAGTTGTAACCTTTTAATAATACAGTTGTTCAAATTTTTATTTTTATTTGTAATTATTAGTTTATGTAAAGATCATATTTTCAGATAGGTACTTACATTTTTAAACCACTTAACTTCCATTTGACTTCCCCCTTCTTGCCGATCAATGTCATAATATTTACTTAATGTATAACTTGTAAATACAGATTGTAAATAAACTATTATTAAAATGAACAAAAAAAAGTAAATAAAAAAAGTAAATAAAAAAAAAAATAGTTGTACAAATGCCCTGAAAATGATTTATTTTTAAATTAATTGGTTACACAGAACAAAACTATAAAAGTCACTTGGGAATCAGTTACAGATTAGACTAAACGCAATAGTGCAATACTATAAACAACAGTGCAAATAGTGCAATACGATTACATTATTACGACTTCGATAAAGAACTTATTGTGTTATCTTTATTACAGCCGGCATCGTATTTAACTGGTATAATCGGTAAATCTATAATACATTTTAAAGAAAAAATATGATTATTATTTCTTTTAGGAGGATATATAAAAATAAATGTTATCAAATTTTCTGATGACTATATGAAGTATGTAAAATCATAAAAAAATACCTTAAGATTCTTAAAATGCACTTAAAATGTCAAAAAATGCAAAACAAAAGTTTAATTTTTTAATTTTTAGATTTATTTAACAGATTTTGTGCTTGGAAAGCATTGTTTTAAGCCAGAAAAAAATGGAATTTGCATTGAAATTAGCACCTTAATTTATCACCCGTAGATGTCTTGGAAACTCAATTATCGTGTATTTAAGTGTTATTACTTACCTATTTCTAGAGCAAGTACTTTAATTCACTAAAAAATCATTGAATATGCATTTAAAAATATGCAGTTAAATACGCTCTAAAAAAATACATATTACATTAAAAAATCAAATTTTTTCTTTAAATATTTTATTCATATATTATTATTATTTATTAAGTTAGTACATAAATTAAATATGCGCTAAAAAAAATTACACCCCAAAAAATTACATTTTTTATTTAAACATTATATTTATTTTAGTTTATTTAATTTTATATGTATGAAAAAAACAATAATACAGCCATTACCGAACTTATTCCCCGTTCAAAATTATGCTGTAGTTTAGTATAATTGAGTATAGTTGACCTTGATTCATGAGAAATATTTACCGAAGTGCTTGATTTTCGATAAACTCTCAAAATATGCACTAAAAACTTAAAATATGCTCTTATTATAATAAAACAAAATATGTCCTTTACACCCAGAAAATGTAAAAATATACTAAAAACTTTGTGTATTTGATCATAAACGTTGTGAAATGTATTGTGTACTTATACTAAAAGCATACGATAAAGCTAACCAGAAAAAATATTCAAATGCACGAAAGTCCTTGCTTTAGTGATCGCTTATAATAATGACGAAGTACACTCAAAACCTACTATAGAGAAGAGAGAGCTTTCTGATTTTTTTTTATCTCTATACTCATCACTCAGTCTTTTTGAAATGGATACCTGCAGTACTCGTGTAGGTACAACAGGTTTTAAATATTTGTGATAAAAAGTACACGGGCGTAGTATTTTAAATACTTTCTTAAAGTAACTGTATTTAAAACCAATTATAGCTACTCATCTTCGAATACTTTTTTTCTTATTTCGTATGAATTACTACATATTATTTTTAATTAAATCACTTTTAAAATAAATACAATTATAAATGAATTATATGAGCGTTTAAACCATAGAATATAATTTATATAAAATGGTACAAAAATGCAAAGGCACAAAAAGTGTCTGAGATTTGGCAAGGAGGGGGTCTGAAATTGTGATTTAGATGTGAAAATGTTTTCATATATTCCAATGCGGTGTAAAATTTTCATCTTAGGCTTAACTCCATACCAACTCCAACATCCAGACCACCGCTGTTCGAGCCTATGCAGTTATGCTAGAAGCTTTATTTTCATTTATATATACATTTAGGGACATATAGGTAGTTTCATAATATGTACAGATTATCATTTCAGAGGCACAAACAATTCATTTACTTCAAAATATATCATAGATCTATGGTAGTATATCAAAACTAGGTACTATAATGCCGATCATCGATGTTATAATAAAATTAGAAATACCTTTATTGAGATTTGTGATAAACATTTGTAAATTCTAATAATTTTACTCACAAATGAAATATTTTATTTTTTTGTCTGTTATTTATTTTTAATTGCATTTTTAAGTAAGGAAAGCCAATGGACCAGGTGTACCTGCAGTAAGCGATTTTGTATACAAGATACTCAACAAAATTATTGTACAACAGAAAAAAATGCCAAAAAAATCAATTTTAAATTAATTTTAAGAAGAAAAAAAAATGTTATTAAGATTTTTTTAAGTATTTGAAAATATCATTTGTACTTAAATACTTTTTTACTGAGTATTCTAGTACGTATTTAAAATACCATTCAAAGTAAATATCTGTACCTTTACTTAAATACTTTTAAAAATTATCTTTTACCAGCCTGTAAGTATTATTAAACTGATTACTCAGTTCAGTGGTAAGTACGAGTATAGTGTATATAGTATAAACTATACATAATTTTTAAAACTAAAAAAAATAACCTTCTTTTTTTGTTTTCTTCGTTTTTCTCTATTGTTTAGTTTGTCAACATAATTCTAGTGCAATTGGTATACAAATATTTAAGATACTTCAAGTTTCTTAAACTAGTACTCATACCCTATTCCATCGATAAAAGTTCTCCTTAGTGGTGGATATAGAAAACCAGTGCATTTCTTAAAGTAGTAAACTAGGCGACACTAATGTCGCCCACTGAGTATATTTTGTCGCTAGTTTTTAAAGACTGGGCTACACACACATTTAAAAAATAATAATTAAGTGACGAATAAATATTATGTCTTTGTTTAAATTACCTCTTATTTTAAATAAATTATAACTGACTTTTATTAATTTTCACCATTTACTTCTACTTCATAGCATTAATATTTACTATAATACAATGTATATTATATATATATTATATTAATATTTTATATTGATAATATTTTTAATAATTATGAGAGCGAGCATAAAATCCTACTATAATTTAATATTTATTTTGAGAATACATTTTTGTCGCCCAGTGAAAATTCCTTAAAAAATGCACTGTAGAAAACTATGTAAAATTTAATAAAAATAAATATTAACTTTTCTTGAGCCAAATAAATAAAGTTATTATTATCAATAAATAACAGTAGTTACACCGATTGCTGTAAGACCCTACATATAATAAGTCGAAGAAAATCAAGAATAATAAACATGATCTCGCTATAATACCTATATTATAGCTCGTATTATAAATTAAAGCAATAATAGCTGTCAAATAGTGTACTTTAAAAAAAAAATGTTTAGAAATATTACTATGGTAGATAATACTGTAATAGTTTTGTATAACTTATAACTTTTATTACCGTGTAAAAATTGTGTAAGTATCTTCGCCGGAATTTTATAGGTAATCAAAAATTATTAAAATCATTAACTATTACGAAATTATATAACTATATGTATTATGTAATATCGTAAAAATGGAATATATTTCATTTCACTTGTATATTAAATGAATAATAATTCGTCAGTCTATTTGCCTACTCTGTTCTAGTGCCCTCCGGGCGCACTTATTCAACTCTAAAACTGTATTATAATCAGCATAATATCCATGAAACTACAACGGTATTTTTATATTTTTTTTAGTTAAAACATCGCATCAGACGGCACCAATGTCCGACGAGATCGTAAAAAAAAAAAATTAATCTGTAACGCGTATTCTGAAAAAACATTCACGGCAGTAATACAAACAGCTGCGTATATTATATTATAATATAGTCACTGACATGTTGTGTTGCCTATATCGTGCATTATTAGTATTTATAAACTGCATATTATAGTAAGTTGTTATGGTACCATAGTCCATATTATAAAATAATATTATTATGCTGTCGAAAATAAACTGATTTTGTTAAGCGCGATAGTAGTTAATCACTGATTTTCGCGTTATTGCTAATTAATTTCTGTTGCTTGTATCGCGTTTACCATTCTGTGTACCTACCCGAGCGTGCATAAAACACTACAATTAATATGTATCGTGTTAATGTAGGTACAAGTGCTTAGTAGATTTAAGAAGAAAAAAAATAATAATACTTTAAACGATAACAGACGTCATGCGCATAAAATATGTATGTTATACGCATTACGCAGACTATACAGCGCTGTAGTCTAAATTATTAAAATTCGCCAGAAAATATTGCGTATAATAATAATACGTAATTGCGCCATGGTACAGGCGACATGCAGGTGACGTTTTATGACTGTTATTTGTATATTAGTGTTGGACATATTAGTGCGCGCGTAGTGTATGACGCGTGTGACTATCAGACTGTAATATAAAAAAGCATATTAATATTGTATTTAGTAATTAATTGACGAAATAAACAGTTGAACGAAATTGATGTTTCTATGCGTGTCAATATTATGTATTCGTGTTGGGACAAAAAAAGCAAATTAAAATTAGTTAAAATATAATAATATGCGTGAAGACTGCGGGTAAGGATTTAGTATTTGATATAATTTTAACCGCAATAGATTTAATTGCTATTTTAATACACGATAAACAATGAATAACATTTGAAAATTAAAAAAACCTTAATGCGATCTTTTATTGTAAATTATTATATTAAAAATATCATATTTACCTACAACAAATGTCGACTGCCCAGAGTTTCGCATTACGTGTGTATGTATATTTATTTATTTACAAAATATACCTCCACGTGTATACGTCAGTGACGATAAATATAAGTGGTATAACACATAAATACAATAATTTATACTCATGGTATTTCCGTTTAATAAATACGTAGTAAATTAAAAACATAGGTGCCGCGGAATAGAGCGTTAGAAAAATATAGTATGATTGTCAAGAAAACACCAATGGTGAAAAACCTGAAAACTGAAATATTTCATAAAATGTGCTTTTGAATGATAACAAATTATATTACAAGGAATAATAGTAAATACTAGTATAATACGACTGTGTAAATAGTCTTTCAAACTAATGGTCATAGTTTTTAATGTTATTTAGATCAATGATAATAATAATAAAAAAACTACAAGGATGATGTGGATTAAATATAAAAAGCTTAATCACAGTCAAAAACATACAACCTCTTGTACAGTAGGTTTACTGATATTTGAATGAACATTTTTTTTTTTATTTTAACAACCGTACCTAAATATTATGTTAAACCTATATATAATAAACATAATTTAGTACATAAATACCTATTCAACTTGAAACAAATAAAAATATCCCTTAAAACAATACAAGAATTTCAAATTTATATTCGGTCAAGAGCTGGAAAATGTAATACTGTTGATCTAATATTCTAATAGCAGTTTAAAAATATCAAAAATACACATAAATATTT
Organism: Neotoxoptera formosana; assembly: GCA_022818045.1. NCBI lineage: Eukaryota > Metazoa > Arthropoda > Insecta > Hemiptera > Aphididae > Neotoxoptera > Neotoxoptera formosana. Next base: position 32,010,882 of record CM040633.1, read on the forward strand.
TAGAAAAAAATACTTTCGGTGTTTTTACCTAGAAAAATAAAACGTGGGTACCTATAAATTATATTTTGCCGTCAAAGGCAAATAATTACAATTCTACAGTACACAAAAGAACCGCTACTACATGTATGGCTATATTATCGATCCCGAGACCGATTTAAATTTTTAGAAATAGTCATGGTTCATCATAGTAAACGCTTTACAATTTTCCACACAATTACACGAGCACCGCGTTTCGTAGATGTTGCCATTAATTCGTCAACTGAAATGAGGTCAATATCAAAATAAATAACTCGACCAAGTTTTCCGTTAAAAAAAATCACTGAAAAAATAATTGAACATAATAAACAGTACAAAATATTTCTATAGATTGCAGCTGTACACGTAGATACCAGACTTGATAGAGCCTTGACAGATTCACCAAACTTGCTCATCCCCATTTTTCCCTTTTTATAATGATTTAATTTAAATTCTGATTTTTGAAATGTTTTAATATACAGTGAAACCTCGATAAGTCGAACTTCAATAAGTAGAAAAAATTGTATTTCCCTTGAGTTTTGACTTATTAAGGTTCCACTGTACCTACTCATAGGGACCACATTTTCAAATACTTTAATTTGTATAATATTTAAAAAGTGTTCTGTGGTGATACAAACTTCAATCATTTTGACTGTAAATTATTAAGAAGACGAATTTTTTTAAATGTTGATAATTAATATAATATCTAAATCAAAATTCGAACTCGCAGTTTCTGGGTTATTAAAATGTATATAATAAGAATAATGGCTCTTAAAAATAGTTTTACAAAAATATAAAGTAGGTGTTAATGTGTTATACTAAATCTAGTGCTTAAAGCTTATTATAGGAACTCAGACAAAGTGTACAAATTATACAATTTTAATAGATAAATGTTATTTATTATAATTTTCAAATAATCTTAGACCTCATATCTTTCAAACATATTATTATATTATATCTATTATCTTAAAAATACACAAAGTTAAATAACTCGAAAACAGCTCGGCCAATTTCGATACATAACATTTTTTAAATATTTATAGGCTTAAAAATTTCCAGAAAAATAGGCTGATATACACATTTGAAAAAAGGTACATCTCAAATAGTACAAAAAATCTAGATATTTTAGATATAATATTATAGATATATTTTTAGAATATAGTATGGTCCTTAACCCAAGTATAATATTAACAATAATTATAAAAGGAAATGATTAGAGTGAGCTTGATGAATCATCTTGTGTATAATAACTTGTGTGGAAATAAAAGATTTCCAAACTCCATACTTCTAACTAACTCTAGATTTCCTACTTAAGAAAGTATTATATGATTAACCGACCGGTTTATCACATTATTCATTACAATTCTCTGTTTGGTATTTTAATCGTTCATTGACCTAGAAGTACAGTGTCATAAATAAAATGACTTTTTGGTAGGGTGAAGGTTATTATTTATAATTACATTTTTTTTATAATTCTCATACATATTATTTTTATTTATGATATTAATTATCAGTTACTTTGTAAGTACGGAGTGTTTATAGCTATATAGGTGTTGGTATTAGTTATATTCATTATACAGTTATAAATTGTTAAAATTAAATTTTTGATTCCGGGCCAAACGATTTGTTTTTTTTTTTATTTATATATTATCATTCTAAAAATAGGTTGTCCTATAGTTTATATTGATTAGATCGGAAGTGTTTTCATTGAGTTGATAGAGACTGCAATGGAGGTTCATATAGACCTAAGTTTTGGGAAAATGACGTATTTTTTAAATACAATTTTTCATTTGTATTAGAAATTCATTTAGAGGACTTCAAAATTAAAGATTGTTTTTTAATTAAAAAAAACATACAAGTCACCACTCACCACTATAACCACGAAACCAAAAAAAAGAAACATCAAAACATTGACGACGAAATAGCTACATATAAGCCTAAAATAGCTATATAAGACAGATAATAGTGAGTAATATTCGAAATGACTACAGTTATTTACTTTCATAATAAACAAGTTAAAAAAACCAACAATAAAATATTTATTAATAAGTACAAAAAAATTATTCAAATCTATTTCAAATGAATGCCATTAGCACTCTTGAGGTATGTAAAATATTAAAATCTGATTTTTTTGTAGAGACTTAACAGCTGCCGTTTCTCAATTAAGTATAACATTATATTTAGGGATTAGTAATGTATTAGCCATTGGGCAGTGTTGGGGAAGTTACTTATTTTGGGTAATTAAATTACATTACTAATTACTTATCGAAATTGTAACTAAATTATTTTTAAGTTACTTTTTTTTAATTTTGTCAAGTTACATTACTTTTGAGTTTAAAAAGTAACTCAATTACAATAAAAGTTACTTTTTTTTTTAATATCACTGGAGCTTAATAACAATTTTGTCTATATTACAATACACAAACTAAATAATGACAATCAACAATATGAAATTATTAACAATTAATACTAATTTTGATACACATTAAATATTAATCTTTATTTTTCAAGTTTATTTTTAACAACAATGACGTGTTCTCAATATGGTATATTTTAATATGTACACTCATTATCAATAAGTTCTTAACATTTATTAAACCAAAAAAATATAACGAGTAATTTAGTAACAATTACTACAAAAAAGTAACTTAAATTACATTTAAATTACTTACAATAAAATGTAATTAAATTACCATCAAATTACTTAAAAAGTAATTTCGTTACAGTAACTTGTAACTTAAGTTAAGTTACTCCCCAACACTGCCATTAGGTACATAGGACATAGATACAGCAATATTACTAATAATTTTACTTGGGTTATGTTACGTATGTTTTTTTGTTTCTTTAGGTATAACATTTTGACTATTTTGAGTCCAATTTTCGATGGATCAGGAACATGTAAATTATTTGACAAAAGTTCTTTAGCAATCAATTTCATTTTTAAAATATTTCATTCAGCCACAACACGCTTTTCTATTTCCACAAATCTCCTCTATAGTATGACACTTCATCGGTTTGAAGATCTCTTAAATTTAAATATATATAAAACTATCGTATTTTACAAGTGGTTTAATTTATTGGAAAATAAAAAAAATGTAATATTTTATGTTGACATCAAAAAAAAATTACTTTAAATAATCAAACAGCACTTTAACTTTAGTACTTTTTTACACAATTTATACGTTCCTATTTCATATACCTAGGTAGTTTGCGGTTGAACACACAACTATCATAACTCGTGTCACGTCAATATTAAGTCTAATACCACTGATGCTTGTCGATTGAATAAACCAACTATAAAATTGACGTCATTATATGTCTACGATTATAGACTTTTTACGTGCAATTTATCGCTGTTTTTTAAAATTAAATAATACAAATTAATTTTATTGTTGATATTTTTAATCTGAACATTATTTGATTCCTTAGAATTCATATATTTTGTATTATCGACATTTTTATAATGTATATTGTATACATATGTATAGGTACTTACCTTATACCTATACCTTCTTATTAATTAATAAATATTTTATTGTTGATATTTTTAACTACCTAGTACCTACCTTATTTTTCTTTGTGTTATCGCAACTGAGCAACTGCATATAAGAACTACATCCTAGTCCACTTCTAATACTCAAATACATATTTTATATAATAAACAATTTTAATCATTTTGAAAATGACCTAGCTACTTTGTGTTTTGTCTATTTTTTTTTTTATCAAATTAAGTTTGCAACATCAATGGTCATTGGACAAACATTAAGTTTTAGTATTTACAAAAAGGTTATTTTCATGAGCTGTTCATTATTCAAATACAATTGATATAAAATAAATTATTAAATAGTTTTTAGATTTTGATGAGAAGTTTTGAGTTGAGTGGAAATGTCAGAGTGGCTCTAACGATACATGGATCTGGATTTAGGATCTCGGAAAGGTGATATGATTGGAACGACTCTCTACTACTTTGTACATTTTGTGCCATGCTGTTTTGACATAGCTATTTTGTCATTTTGACGTAGGCTACTTGGGCTTGTAGTATTGACGTGTTACCAAAACAGTATAAAAATAGTTATAGTACATACATGGTGATTCACCAAGCAATTTTTCGTTTAAAAATGAATTTTAAATTATATTTAAAGATTATATTATTTTCAAATTCTTGAGATTTTTTGTATTATTTAAGGAATATCCGGTGGCGATACAAACTTCTATTTTTCAAATGAAAACTCCCCCTTTTTACTGTAAATTATTTAGTGGATAATTTGTTTAAAAATGTTAATGTACCTTGTACCTACCTAATTAAAAAATTGAACAAGTAGTTTTCAGTTATTAAAAAAAAAATTTAATAAAATAGTAGTCCTTAAAATAGGATTTACAAAATTTAAAATATAATAAATACGTTATCGGATCTAGTATTTACTATACTTGGACCATTTTTTTTAAATTATGAATATTGATTATTGATATAGGTTGATATAAATGACTACAATTTTTGAATACAAATTGCTCCTATATGTTCCATACCAATTAATATGGGCTTATTATCATTATTAAATTAAGTTAAAGAGGTAACTCATAAAATATACTAGTTCAAATTTGTATTTTGACGCTTTCAAAGTTTTAGAAAAATTATCAGCAGTTAATAAATAAATAATAATTATTATTAATTTGCAGCTTATAAAAGAGGATTCTTATTTGAAAAACGGATAAGATCGTTTTTCCACAAGACATTTTTTAGTAGGTAGTACAACAAATCTCAAGAGTTTTAAAATAGGTATGGTCTTTTAGTATATGTATATTTTGAATATTCCAAAACTCAGATTTTGAATAACAACATGACTAAAGAAGAACTATGGGGGTTGAGCATGCTTGGGGAATCATCCAGTATACATTCACATAATGTTGTACATATAGATGTAGAACATTGAGTGTATAGTATCTATGGTATTTTATAGAAACATACTATATTTCTTACGTACCAAAGAGTTTTCAGATGTTCACTATTTGTTAGCGAATATTTAACGTTGACGCCTACCTACGTATCTACTTAATTTCAATGTTTTTATAATAATATAATATAATACCCAGGTGCGCAATTTCAATAAAAAAAAAAAACTAGAGAGTTACAGCCCTAAATGTTTACAATTAGTCATGTGATTATTGATTTGTGATTATATACTCAAATACGTACTCATAGATATACTCAATAAGACATTTTGCCCCCTCTCATTGGAGCATTAGAATAATAATTTATTAACACTCTTAGCATCACGCCCCTGGATTTGATATCTTTCCTAAAATAAATTTACCAACCCAATGGTTCTATCGATTTTGAAATTACCTATATATTTAGCATAAGAGTTTAAGAACATACTAGTATAAGACTGAAATAATTTTAACAATAATCAATGCAATATTTGTATACGTTTATTATATAATAGCTGAATATTGTATATATATTATAATTTATAATATTACCTAAGTCATTTTATTTTAGTGTGTTTAGAATACCCTGAGTATCATCCTGAGCTAATTAGTTATGATTGGTCTGGTCTCATCTCATATATCTAAACAAATTGATACAATGAATTGGAATATTGTTCATAATATTATATTTTAATATTGTATTATTAACGTATAATACCGCAGAAAATGATTAGAATTGTTCATGTTGTGGAGTATATTATATACATATTATTTATTAGATCCATTCTATGGGCTTCGTTCTAGAGACGTACCTGATGTAATAATGGTGTAATACTAAAAATATATAGTTTGGCTACAATTGCATAACTAAATTACAATATATTAATGTTTGACATTTAACACCACGATTAAGCTAATCGGTTTAATAATAATAAGTGATATCACTATTATTGTGATTTGTGATGCAGATGATATTAATTAAACGATACTCACGCTTCACTATAGACTATAGTTTAATGAATAAAAAAAAATCGATTATGTGGAACGATTTTCTTTATAAAAGTTACTAATTATTAAAATGTAGTAAATAATAATAATAATAATAATAATACCCTTACATCGCATGCAGCAGTATAACCTGATTGTACTATTATATATTTTAATTCGTATAATATTATCGATACGCGCATATAATTCTTCTCAGTTCTCGCAATATGTATAATATTATATCGATCCAGTTACATAATTTTTCAATTTTGATTGAATGCTTTTTTTGTGCAAAGTATCATAATTAATGAATAATATATTATTATAGTTTCCCATTACGATATCCCTCGTCTATCTCGATATCTTTCGACCGTCTGAGGTACATGCCCTGCGCATGGTAATGTGGTATTATACGTGTTAGAACGAGAAGGTCACTCGAAGACGGCAACGAACGACCTTGACATCATCCGTACATATTCATCACATCCTCCGTATTTTCAAGTTAAATGATTTTATTTGTTTTATTTTGATTTTTTTTTAATACACAAAAAGTGTTTAACCAATCTAACAATTTGGATACCATATAAAAATACGAATGCACAAGTGGATATAATTATCAAGAATGTTAATTTTAATCGTTACCAGAAGAAATCTTTTGAAGTTATGACTAATGTTCACTGTTCCGATGGTACGGTATGTTGCGTACATCTAAGTTTCCAGAAAAGTGTTGTGCTTCAGACTGAAATTACAAATATAATATGGATAGATCGAACTACCGACAAACATAATATTATAATATAAAAATGACAGATCAAGACTTGTATTTTTCTAAATTACTAAACAGTTAACGTTCGTACTGTTTAAATCATTTTCCTTGATTATTATTATATATATTACAAATATTTGCAGATGAAAATAATATTATTTCAATACGAATTTGTATAGTATTATAGAATTTAAGGAATCCATTAGAACCCCTGCCATTTGTATTCATATGTGCCTACATTAAAATATTATTTTAATGTAGTCGAATGTATTGTACTAAAAAAAATTACATAATATTACACATTTACACTTTTGACGTAATAAATTCATCGAAATGTAAATATATAATAATTGACCGAATTCCGACGAAATGGTATTTCGAACGAAACATATAATAATGTAATATTAATGTATCAACCTAACATTTCTACGAAGACGGCGATCCGAACATAATAAAATAATAATAGCTAACCAGTAACCCGGTCTGCTGTTGTAGTCCAGTGGTATGTCAATGGCCCTACCATAACAGGTTTATACGCGTTCCGCCGCCTTAACCGCGCGTGGTCGGGTTTACCGCTACGTCCGCGGACAGCCCCTCTCTTTTTTCACAGACGGTCACCACTACCGCGGTGGTAACCACTATTTTAAGCCGCGACAGTCATCGGTGATGGGGGGGGGGGGGGGTAGGAGCTGAGTATTTGGTTCCGGCAACGATGGACTCGTCCCGTCAGCCATTCGGTCATATCGCATCGTCAGTCGTCACAGTCCTCCGACCGACGTCTACCCCGCCACACCGCATAGCTCGCCATATTATATGTTCGCCGTGCCGATTATGTGAAAACGGTTCTTTATAACACCACCACCGATTTGTACACACATAATAATTCGTCGCGTTTACTGCCGTCGAGCAGTGTTTGCATAATATATTTTTCTAGCCCGATTTCCATCTTTTGTCGGACATCGTCATGATCCGGTTATCGTTCAACTCCGCGCTGCTGCTAGCCCTGCTACTGGCCGGGCCCGCGGCCACGTCCTCGGTGGACGGAAACGGCGTGGACGACGGCGAGGAGAACCCGTTCCTGGAAGCGGCCAAGTCGCTGCTGCAAGACTCGCTGGCCAGCGGACAGGGCGGCGGCGCTGGGGGCCTGGGCTCCGTGCTCCAGTCGTTCATGCAGACGGAAGGCGCCAAGTCCGGACTGGGATCGATCGTTTCCGGTCTGGCGGCGGCCAAGGGGTCCGTCGATCCCCAGATGATCGGCCAGATCGTCGGCATGTTCGCCAGCGGCGCTGCTGCGGACAAGTCATCGTCCGGCAACGATGACGGGCCCGGCGTGGACTGGAGCTCCATGATCGACTTGGCTTCCGGTAAGTTCGTCTCTGGTGTTTAGGTATTATATTATATATTATATATATTATGCACATTGCCCAGCATCGTGACCACAGAATTTTCCATTGCACTTATTGTATTATTATAATCGTATAATATAAACATAGTAAACTCTCGATTATCAGCCGAATAAGGGCAATACAACAACTATGAATACGAATTGAAACAAAAATGATATTTCTATATTATTGAAAAATTATAATATGTTGTATTAAATAGTATTTAAAGACACTTAGAAGTAAGTACTAGGTATACGAAGTATTTTTATTTAAACATTTATATAATTATAATATACTCGTATTTAATATTATACAATGTACATAAACACTATTTGTATAGTGTACTGTACATAGTTTCACGGAAGATTCCGACCGCGGATAATCGAGAGTACTATATAGGTACGTATCAACTCATGCACAACCATCTTGACCTATATAATATATAAGTCTGCAGTGTTGAATTTAAAAATAAACCGACGCCCGAGTAACTTCCATCAACTTTTTTTCCTTACAGTATTATCATTTTTTAATTTTTATTTAATATTGACAATATTGTACCATCCATTTTAGTACAAGGCAATGTATGTATGTATGTGAGAGATCCACAACTTAATTCTTTCGCACTCGTGGAGCTGAAATTTGGTACATAGGTAATCCTATACCCAATTATGTGCACCAAGAAGCCAATTAATTTTGCATTTTAAAGACGGGCTCATTACACAGGGGTTGGCTCACGAAAATCCAATGTTGTGTTTGTACAGGGTGGCTTTTGGTTACATAAAATAAAATAGTTATTATAACTGTGTATTACATTAGATCTGTATCTTATATTGGGTCAAAATCACTATGTTAAAAATGTGTGTACCTATCTAGTTAACATTTAACGAATTTTAATGCAGTGTAAGTCCACTGGCATTATTTAATTTATTACGGGCAACGCCGTGTAGGACCAGCTGGTTATATGCATTAATATAGTTATAAATACTTAAAGAAAAAATTAAAAATCAGAACCCCAAGGAACTCGACCATGGTTATCATAAAATACCTTAAAAATTATGCATTTAATGATATACATTTTTCTTATTTACGTCATCTGTAATAGTTTATTTACTTATTTGAATCATCTTAACTTTACGTTATTAATGATAAAAATTTACAAATATTTATTAAAAAATCTTTTAAATGTTATTTCAATTTAATATACACAATACTACGACACCCTTACACTAGTGACGTCATTTAGGAAAAGAAGACGTTTGATCTACCTAAAGTTTTAACATAGTCGGGTCGATCAAAATCAACACGACACCGCTTTTTATGTAAATTGCACTAAAGGGCCTAAAAGTTTGTTTTTTGTAGATATTTTTTATTTATTTAAATATCTAATAGTAGAAAATTTGCCCTATACGTTTATACACTCATGTTCCAAAATAAATGGTTATTGGTATATTATATAATTTATATTAAATATTGAAATTATATATATATCACTATATTACTGTAGTACGTCACTAACAACACGCCTGCAACATGTTAACGATGATGATGATGTGAACGCAAGCACCCATCATGGGAATTTATTATTATAGTACCTATATTGAGACCGATGATCTCTTACTTATAATGCAGCGGAAATAACAATGTGACGTCTACAAATTTTCAAATAGATCACTTAAAATTGTAAAACGGACTTGACATCAACAGTTGTATAGTTAAACTATACAAGTACAATAATAATCGTTTATAACGTAATATTATGTATACTGTATAGTGGTATCGGTATAATCTTTGTGGTAACTGTGTGGTGAGTCACTAAATCGATCATTTCAACTGAAACGTGTCGTAAAAATCAATAAATGATTGAAATAATATTTGTGGAATATTTTTATTTATTTTTTATTAAATTAACTATCCGCAGCGACGGAGGCCATTGGACGTACTATATTTTATATACATTACATTACATAAATATTAATAAGAAGATACATAGAAAGGTATTCTAAAATATAACAAATAGTGAAAAATAAAATGAACAATGGCTTTACTTATTGGGTATTATATAATATGGTTTATATTTTATTTATAAGTTGTGTTTCTATTAGAAACTGAATGAGTTTGGAGATGTTGTTGGGTTCTGGGTTGAGTGTTTCTGCTAGATGTTCTGAGATATGGAATTTTTCTCTTTCCTTGTCGTAAATTCTACATTCTGTTAGTATATGTTTGACTGTGATGGGCACACCACAACCTGTGCAAATGGGGGGTCTTCCTTATTCATTAAATGTGAGTGTGTTATTATTGAGTGTTCATTTTTGTGAGTGGAATATTTTTAATCTCGTAGAATGTGGTTATATATAGGTAAATATATTTACATTAAAGTTACATCTCGTCGGTGTTATTAGTGGATGGAGGGGGCCATTAGAACTCCTTATAAATTATATAATATAACTTATATAAATATATTTAGGTTTAAGGTACCCAAGTTATTTTATACTTATAGTTACATTTTTGTTTTATATTTAACATAGATACTTATGTTTTAGGGCTGGGTACAATTTTTTTTGACTGATTTCGCGTTACAGTATCTAAATACTTATATACATATATATATTACACTTAGAAACCAATGTATAATATAATTACGCTACCAAAGCAATTTATCTTTGATACATTTTTTTTGGCTTTTTTTTCTCTTAATTGATTTCCATACCTAAAAATTGACATCCTAATTGGTTCCCGATATTCTAGGTGGCACACATCCGAATCGGTTCCCAATAAAGACTTTAAAAAAACAAAATACAATCTAATAATATTATTTAATATTAGTACAACATGTTGCCTATATAATATATATATTATATAACATCATTATGTGTGGGTGTGTATAAAAAGAATTAAATAACTAGATAAGAAAACAAATATATAAATTAAATAAAAAGTCTGTATACAATTTAAAAGAAAATTTAAAATGCTTTTAATAGAATCTGGGATCGAATTCAAATATACCCTTCTTTATAATTATTTGGGAACCAATATTCTATTACACTTTTTTTTTTAATCATATGATTAAACTTTACTTAACTTATTCTTCTCATTTTTTTTTGCGCTATAGTAGTTACATTAGAACTTATCTTTTATAAATAAAATCATAAAATATAATATCTATGATTCATTGTTTTTCAATGCAGCGGAGAAAATATCAAGTTGTTTTAATCAAACCTTGTCATTCTCTTATATTCTTGTATCGACGTATACGCCAATGATACAATGATATGCTCTGACCGCTCTGGGTCATTATGAATTATAACTGTGAATACAATGTTATATTTAGTACACTTAAAAGTAACTATTCTAGAGTTAGTTTTCTCGTATTCCGTGTACTTTTTCGGCCTAACTGCAGATGTCAACGAACCGTGGAACCGTGGTTTACGCTATTATTTTAACACCACATTCAAATTTTTTTAACTAGGTTACTCGGTTATTTTTTGAACGATATATTATTGACACACATTATTATATTCTATAACGGTGTTAACCGATCGTTTATAGGAATAGACGTTTTAGTATTGTACATTTGTTCGTACCTATTATGTATGTAATTGATTAATGTGTGAAAAACGTATTTATATCACCTATCCAAAAACCTAAAAACCTAGTACACACGTCTCGTAAGCCACAATATCTTTGAATAATACACAACGAGATTAATACAAATCATTGAGACTTAATTTTAAATAATGTTTGATGAATTGTTTAGTGTTTTATAGTTTTAACTTTATGATTATAATAAATATTATGTAGGTATCTTACATTTGGTCTTATAATAATCCTGGATTTGTAAATAAATATACGTATAGTAACTTATTTTAAAGCTTTCGGTTACCGCACTGAAGTTTTTTAATTATTTGTTACAAGCATTACATTTGATAGTATTACAAGTATTTGTGTAGTTATTATTATAGTTATTACATGCATTTTAAAATATGAACCCAAAATCCTATACTTGTACTTTGTAAGTAAAGATTTGTGTTAATAGTTTTTTGTAACATGATGCAAAAAAAAATGTTGGCGCAAGGGATTTTTTTGTCATACAATACTCTTGATACGGAGGGCTTACTACCACTGTACAAATGTAATAGCTTCTTCAATTCTTTTTATCAGTAATTCCAATTGTTTTTGTAATTTGTTGCATTATTCTGTGGATACTTGAGAAGTTATAAATTCAGCCAACCGAAGTGTATCTTTATTATATTTAAGAGAACCTCGTAACAAACACTCCTCGAATCAAATAATTTCCCAATTCCTCCAAATAGTTAATTATTTTTTTTCAAATAATCGTTATTCTGGAACATGCATAAATTCTACAAATCGCATGTTGTTTCTTTTTATATACATTTACCTACCAGTAAATTTCATTATGTGTGGAAAATTAAATTATCCAGACCGAAGATATACTAGTATCATTATATTTGAATAAGACATTAATATCTATAAATATAAAAAATTAGACCTAGTTTTTTATAGACTGAGTAGTTTGAGTTAATTTTTTGCAAATATCGTATGAACTTTTCTTCTTTCTTTTCTTAACTTGTTTTTCATATCACCACCATAGCCACGTATGGCAACTAGTAGAATTAGATGGTAACAAACTATCGTTGTTGTAAATAGTTTACAATTAATTGTTCACTTTATAAAATTGAATAAAATAGTTTAATTAACATATTCAAAAAAAAAAAAAATCATGCTAACTACGACACAAAAATAACATAACAATACTGAATTAACTACTAAATATAGAATTCAAGTTAACCGTTACGTTAAGTTATACGGAAGTCGGTGATGTACTTATATACCATATTATATCTAATACCTAAAAGATCGTAAATCGCAATTACTAATTACGATCATGTAGATACCTACGATTTATTGTACGTACGACAGTGACAACCGTAGTCATAACTCTACTAACCAATTTTATTATCTGGCCGATACGATATTTTTGTTCACTTGCACACACAGTAGGTATTTTAGTGTTTATGACTATAATGCCCAGGTGACATTGCTCACAAAATCGCAAAGATGATGATTTTTTTGTTCCACTAATAATTTATTTTACGTTTCTAAAAAAAAATCACAATCGATTCAATGATATAATATTATTCCGTATTATATATTTTGATGTATTTAGGTGTACGGATAATGTCGTTATTTCTATTTTACAAATGTGGTTTGTATCGCTTAGTCACAACGGTTGTTGAGGCCATGCATTTATATTTCACCATAGTTGGCAAGCAGTACAACAACTATACACGAGTACACGACCCATAGTTTACGTGCAAAAAATTCCGCATTAGTCGAACGGTCAACGGTAAATCAACCGTATCGATATATAATAACCTGTTTGGACCTATGCAGCCGCTCGTCTAATGTTATTTTTACAAAATTCGTCCATCATTATTGTCTCATTATATGATATTAAAATAAAACAAAACAATTTTGTCGATCTGATTTGTAGCTCAAAATAATATAAATTTTATATTAGGTACCATACGATAATCACATGCTGGTTAAATTATTATTTCGATGGACGACGGTGTTGACAATTTTCCAAATGTATTTATTGGATTTATATTTATTAGTTGCAAAAAAAAATCGAATCATATCAATACTATTTTTTTACTTTATCATACCAAATGCATTTCTCTTATAATATTTATATTATGGGTATCGAAATCTGTCGGCTATTATCAATACCTACATAATATTATTATAATATACCGACGCTGTTGTGGTGTGGTGTAAAAACGTAGATAAAAAAATGTATATCTAATTATTTTTACTCGAAGCAGACTGTAGTATACGTATAATATTATAATACAATAATACAATAGCAATGTTCTGGCGGTTCCTCGTGCGCATCTTCTTTAAGTTGTGTTTGGGTATAAATGTATTATAATATTATTTACATTATTCACATACATATTTAGAATGAAATAAAAAACGTTATTCGCTGGTTATTTTATAGGGTTCATGTCGTCGACGGGGGGTGCAGGCGGCCTCCAGGGTTCGTCAATCGAGGGTTTCATGAACGTACTTCCGGTGTTGGTGAACGCGTTCAGTGGCGGTCACAAGCATTCCGACGATCCGGAAGTGGAAGATTTCGAAGAGCACGAGCGACACGCCAGGGCCTCGACCTTCTTGCCGCCGTTTTTGAGCAGCGCGTACGTGTACTGGGAACATTTCAAAAACAGTGAACTGGGCACGACCCTGTGGAAAAACAGCGGCCTGGGCAGCATCCTGAAGCTGTTCATTGACAGGGACGGGCACTTCCAGGTGGACAAGATTTTTGAGTCCATGGAAAACGCCACGTTCAGACGGCGGTGGGTCAGGAGTCTGACCAGCTTCGTCGCAGAATGGATCAAACACGTCTCCGACCCGAACACACAGGCCAGGTAATAACCACATACCCGGTACACGCGACCGGCTACTTGTATACATTGAGCACATGCGTTTAAATATAGGTATATCGTGTATGTATAATATGTAATATAATCGCAGCGTGGGCATACTACAATAATATCATCATAACTCGACGAACACGCCTTGTTTCAAACGAACGGAACTGGTTTTGCTCGTAGAGTTCGTTGCCCACTGCTACATCTATAATAATATACTACTACATACAACAGCGGTACATAGGTATATTCCCAATACAAAAAAAAAATTCATTTTACACGATAACGCGTGGACGGTACTTATATATTTTAATATTAGTACAGAGTAACATTTGTTTATGAGTACGGATTCGTTTATTATTCTGAAAGTATTCGCAATTTAAATGAAACATATCATACTATTCTAAGAAATGATATAGTAACGTCGGACGGTAATTTATCCTTACAAATTATACAGTTCGACACTTCGACGTTACTCTTCCTGTTTTATACTCGTAGGTAATTAAGGCATATCGTAGGTACCTACATAATTATTTTAGGTAGTAGGTTACTCTACAGTCGTCACTTTACTATATATCTTTAAATGCTCAAACCACATTATCAAATATAAGTATGAAATAATCATATAAAGATCTACTAATCATCTACTCTAAATCTACTACTTATTGAAGCATATATTACATAATATACTTACCTCTCCTTTCTTAAAATAAAATATATAACATTAAAAATCAAAACGTAATGATTAGTGTGTACGTAGTAATTATTAATTAGTATACGACCATTGATATTTTTGCTAGCTGTATTTTACTTACTACTATATTATTCCAAAGATGTGGTATAAGTGTGTGTGCTATAACCGTGCGTGATGGTAGAGAGTTTACAGTTATCCGTATAAAATAAACAGTTGTTCAGTGTTCTAATCTTAACCAACGCAAAAACCTTAATATTCTTGGGTCAAGGTCATATGACAAACGCTTTTGAAAATAATATATTTGTAGTACAATAGTATATCTTCGTCCTTTAACAATTTAATCACATAAAACATAAAATAGAAAAACAATAAATCTACAAATTGTAGTAACGCTTATATTATACTACTTGACCTTTATACACTTTATTTTTCGCAGTAATGAACCGTTTAATTTTAAGTTAAATCGCAAATATTATGTAATACGAATTATCTTAAAACTGTATTATTGGTATACTGGCATACCATCAATTTTATTCATGTAAATAAATAATAGTTGTATTAAAATCTTACCCAGGTCGCAGACATCCGCCCCCTCAACTACACATATTATTTTACCGTAACAATACTATGACGTCACGGAGCAAAATATTTAAGTACTGCTACTCGCTTTATAGGTAGGTACCTAACCTACCTACTCGTTTCAATTCAATCTTTGTACGGTTTTTAATTTTGTGAACGTTTACGTCAGACAGTTATTAAGTTATACTCTATTTTTACGCCCCATTTTAATTATAAATAAAGGTGAGGGGTGGCTGCAGTGTACCTATACGTGCGTGAATATAAAATATATACATAATCTCATCATTACAGTTCATTGAACACTTATGGCGACCAAAAAAAAATGTAATGTTCAAGTCGTGGTCAAACAATTTAATAACATAAATTATCTCATACCTATATATAGAAGATATATAATATATTATATTAACAACACGTCCACTCGCTTCGGTACATCTGAACATGCATCCATATACTTATACACTTATATACAACTAACTGGTTATTTATTTTTTATTTTTTACAAACGTACGAGCTGCACCTCCTCGTCTTATTGGACCTATATTACATTATAGTATCGTGTTATAATACGTAGTTCTAAAATAATAATATAATGCCATGGAATTTATTGTAAAATACGCCCATGCGTACCACTATAATATGTCAATGTCCCTACGTGTGATTTTTTTTCGAGGTGAAGCATAGCTGTTATATATATTATAAAATAATATTATTATGGATTCGAATTAATTACGTTTTTCGGTGTATTAATATTTAGTAGTTAGCTGAGATTGCGGACAAGTGCGACAAATCTGCAGGGAAAAATGATTATTGTCGCCCTTAATAGATAGCTTTTTTTCTGGCCATTTTTTTCAGTTTCATGTTACACTCGACGAGAGAATATTATACATTACACATAATATAATTATATTGGTTCATGAAACTGAAATTAAGGAAATTATATATATATAATCAGGTGACCGATTATATCTACATAATATAATATATGATACTACCTACTACGTGATTTTTTTTAATATTAGACGATACGCGCTGTAATACCTAAGTGTAAATAAAATAAGATTAACATCTCGGATTCAACCCCAAATACCAATACTTTTATATTTTCTCCAGACATACAACATTTTATTTGTGGCGTCAGTCCAGATCCATACGATGATAGGATGATAATATATTTTTAAGTGCTAACCTACCTATCTATAACTATATATATAAATGCATCATACAATGTAAAATCAAAACATGTTAAATGTATACACGAACAAAACGTAGTTTTTCTTCAGGTACCTACTATTGTCAATGTGCCTAAATATAACTATACCTATATGACGTAATGTTTTACAGATATTTGTCGACGACACAATTCATCATGAACGGATTCTTAAAGTCTCAAGGTTATTCTAAAGCAGCCCAGTTCGATCCAGCAAGACCAGCAGAATCACTGAGCTTCCTGGCCGACGCGGTTTTCAAACGACAGTTCGGACTCAAAGTCAATTCCGCTACGTACATCAAACCTGCTATCGCATACTTACAAGTACGTATAATACGTTTTAGGCGTGTTAAATTATGTAAATTAAATATTGTTTAATTACAAAATATGTTATAATACATTTCTATATGTGTATATGTTTGCTTGTTCGCATAGGAAGTGTTTAGGTTGGGCCAAAGCAAAGGATTGAGCTTGCAGCATTTGACTTCCAAGGAAATCGAAGAGAAGCTATCGGAGCTGTTGAATCACGAGATAATTGATCCGGTACTCAGGGTATGGAGGGTGTACAGGTTCGTGGGTAAGAAACCAGAATGCGACCGTTACTTGGTGTGCAGCATTAATCGCAAAGGCCAATATCCAGATAGCAAAACAGGACTCAAACCAGGTGTCACAAAACTGTCCAGGTATGTGTTAGCTAATATTAATATATATTAAAAATACTTTCTATTCCCGTGCTAGTTAAAAAAAAAAATATGAGAGGAATAATTAACGAGTTGTGTAGATATTATGCGAATTTAAGTAAATAATATCGTTTTATTTATCTACGTTTATCATTGATTATAAATACAGTGTTTGTGGCTTGGTGTGGCGCGGTTGTACGATCAACTGCGGAAACGCTCTAAATGTACGTCCCGGCCGGTGTGGCTAGCTCTTGGATGGGTGACCACCTGGGTTTTTAGCAACAAATCCTTGCCACACATACAAAACGTGTTATAACCAACCGTTCCCTACCCCACAATAATAAAAATCTACAAAAACACCTACAAACAGCTAATGGCCATAGTTGCCAGGTTTAAGTTCAATAAAAAAAAAATACGGTGTTTAGGTATAATGAATGGACAATGGTAGATTGGTAGTTATTATTTAATACCTATTTGGGTTATAAAGCAAATATTTTATAATTTATAATATGCGTTATGAAATGAATTATGGCTGTTATCGAATACAAGATAATAATTTATGATTCATTTGTAGATTACACGTGTGTGATCTCAGATAGCATTTGGGACAGATAGTATTTTTTAAATACTATAATTTTCCATTCGCTGTGTAGGATAGTTAATATAATCAATATAAATTAATTAATAACTTCGCAAATGCTTACTTATGACTTCTATTTTGTTTAACAGTTTAATCGCTTCGTGGTTCCTGTCCAGCCAAACGGGAACGCCGTTCTGGAAACTTTACAACGCTGCAACCGAAGACCACAACTGTTCGGTAAGTTTTTTTTATCGGTGAAATAACGATTTTTGTTTGACTCTGCTCTCATCACTACGATTATGTTGTCTGTTTAGACTAAATATTCGGCCAACTGTCAAGAATTTCACGAAGAAGATTTGAAAGCTACGACTGAATATTTCCACAACGAACTCTAAGAGTGTAAAAATAAACAACAAAAAAAAACTATCAATAATTGCGGATATACATATGCATAGTTTCAAAGGCTGTTTCATAAATTTCGGTTTTTGAACATTTTATATAATATGTATTTTAATTCTAAACGGGGTGTACACTAGGTACTCGGGTACTTAAACCTAGTTTAAGCCACCACTGATATACTACCTTAATTTTGTTTTATAATCTTTTTTCATATATTATATTTATTATGTATACATTAACTAAATTATTTTTAGCATAATATTTACTGTTAGGTAGGTAATATTTTTTTGCAGAAAAAAACTGCAATTCACTATATATAGGTATTTTACCATCCCGAGATATTTTAATAAGGGACCTTATGGAAGTGCAGATGGAACTCAATTGAAATATTTTATAATAATGAGTTCCATAAAATAATTATGTCTTTCGGATTAGATACAAGTATACACCGTTAGTCGATATTACACCGTCCTAACTGCAAAAAGCTAACATAATATTATATTATCATCAATAAGGTGTATTGGTACACCAATTTATAGCATATTCATAAAATATTTAATAAGTTTTGTAATTCGTTTTCTCTTGTCATCGTTTTCTACAATATAGGTATACTTAAATTATTTGTGTACTGTGGTTTTTGATGATTGTATACAACACAACTAGATAAATAAAATAGATACTTACCAAAATATTGTTTTCGATTCTATAGCAATGCACTCGTCATTAATAACGATTCCTATAATTGTATCACTATAGCTATACAACGAATGCTGATTGTTTATAAGCGATGTACGAATTAATCAGCTAATATACGCGATCAACTCTTTCGTTATAATTTTGAATGTGCTGTAAAAATAAACACGCTTGACATCAAATTCAATACAAATGTACGTACATATCAGATAATATAGGAAATGCTTATGATATGACGAACTCATAGCATAGTTATATTTTGCGATAGACAAGCAGGTACCTACCTATACGCGACATCTTTGTAAAATGTTAAAATAAATCAAATTATTGTAATTAATATTGTTTTGATGTTTTACAAGATTTACTGACTTCAGAGAAGTTAAAAATTATTTAATTTTAATCATAAAACGTTCGTCTTTCATCAGTTACATATTCAGTTACAAGAGTATATATAGGTAGTAGGTGGTACACATAGTAATAGATTATTATAGAAGTTAATTAACATAATATATTGTATAGTATATAGCAAGAATAGATATAAGCAAAATCGTATATTTTAAATATATAATAAATTATTTTTATATATTTTACATGTTTAAAAAAATATTATGATAATAAAATATTTTACTAATTAGTAATTCTTACATATACCTATGAAATAAACTATAATAATTAGAGTGAAAATATTCATTAAATTGATATCATTACTTCTTTTTAACATTTTGACTGATCCATTCCAATCCTTCCTAAAAAAAAATAATCATACCCATTTAATAGTAAAACAGATTATTTTGTAGGTTATAATATATTATAATTTTTAATCGTAGATGTAAATGGGTGGGGGGGGGGGGTAATGGGGCTTACCCCCTTACTTTGTTGTATTTTTACATAAACAAAATAAGGACTATAGACTATAGTGCATTATAAACATAATACTTTACTATCCTTAATAAGGTAGGTAACTAATATAATGTTCAATGAAAATATATTTATACATATTAATATATTATAATGTATTTTAGGAGTTATATTTAATAAATAAAAATGTATTGAGCTCTAAATGTTGGTAGGTAAAGATAAAAATATTATACGCTAAAAAAAAGAAGATTTGGATCATCTAAGACAAATATATTAAGATGTTAATATTATTTTCCAAATCTTTTATGCTTTATTTGAAAAGTTGCTTTAATAGTATCATCAGACATCAACTTTCTACAAAAGTTGTTTTTCCACCAAGCACAAAATAAATCTTTGATTAAATATTTCTATTGAAAATAATATTTTTTTAAACAAAAAAAGGACTTTGTTTCTTGAAAATACCGACCATGTTATAAAATATTTTTGTAATATGTACCTATACAGTTTTTATATTGTAGATAGATGCGCGTAGTCTGTGCGCGTATAGTAAAATTAAAGTATTTGATCTTAAGTAATTTTTTTTTTGTCTCTACCTTGTATCTTTTTTTGCCGAAATAAAGCCATAACTTTATAACTAAAGAGTGGATTTTTATGCAATTGTATATTTTTTCTTTTCACGATTTTCGTTAGTAATCTTTACGAATCATAATAGTTTGAAGCTTTTGGCAAATTTTATTTTTGCATATTACGTAATAATTATTACTTATTGGTGCATAATTTAAAAAATTCAAAATGTATTGCATGTAGAAGCAAAAATGTAAAAAAAAAAAATACTTGTCAAGTAGTCAAATAGAAAATTCAATTATAACTTTTGTAGACACTAAAAATAGTAATTGAAATAATGAAACGTTCATTAAGTATAGCCAGTATAGATACCTAATTATAATATTTTGTTTAATTTATTTTGAATTATTTTAATACCTCATAATAATTATCGAATACAAATTGTGCATTCTATCACCATATATTAGCCAATTTAAAGCACTGTTCTTCCATATTTGTTAAATATTTTCATGATTTTGACATGACATATTTTGTGCATACAAATCCGTGCTCTACTACATAACATATACATCACGATGACTTACTTTGATGCCTTCCCCGCGTATGCCTGAACACGCCTGTATTTGCCACGGCCGATCTCGAATTAGATGCAAGTTGAGTTCTTGCGCTATTTCAGACGCTTTCGCGGCCAGCGCCAAATCTTGTTTATTGGCGTACACCAACACCGGTACACCGAGAAGTTTATCGTCGTTGAGCAGTTCGTTCAATTCGAATCCTGTTTCGTCCACTCGTTTTCTGTCTGCGCTGTCCACTACGTAAATCTGCAACACGAATCCAAACAAATATTTATTGAAGTGTACACAAATTTAAAAACACTTTTAATATTAATAAACTTGACAATAGTTGGTAGGTACGTCCTGTCGTTATGGGTAAAGTCCCAATTCCGTAAAATAAATATACAGATAGGGTCATTTGCACTGCATGCATGGCCCCTCCATTTCATCCAACAATTGTGGAGGCATTTATTCAAATAAATTATGTTTCGGTATTATAAATTAATATTTTTATGAAATATTTGATTTTGGACAGTTATTATTAGTACCTATAGTTACAGAGGCGTGTAGAACAAAAATTGTCTATACCTAGTGGCTAGCATCGCCGCCCCCTTATCAGTACTTTTTATAGGTTCAGTACTTTTTTTTACTCATTACAAATGAAATTATCATTCGAATAATATTATATTTAAGTAACAAAATATTTTTGAATATAGATCATTGTAGCCAATAGAGTAATATAAAATAATAATCATTTTTCGTTACTTGTTTCAATACTCCGTAGCACGAGTTTAGGAAAAAAAAAGCAAGTGCATAAAAATCAAAGGAAAATAAAAGCAAGTAAAAATTTGGAGACACGTTGCTGTCGTAAGCCGTTATCCGAGCTGCAGCGATAACAAGAATATTGACGAGTTATTTATTATCATTTTGTATATCCTGTATTCTGTCCTACCTTATAGGTAATCGTGCATAATATGCTATAGCATAGGTTATAGCCATATTAATCAATAGTAGTAATTTTTGTTATTATCTACAAGGTGATGCACTGTAAAATGTTAACTTGCTTTTTTTCATTCACTTTATTTTCTATATGTTTTTTTAATTTGCTTTTTTATCCATATGCTTTTTTTTCACTTGCTTTTTTTTCACTTGCTTTTTTTTCTAACCTCCCGTGGCACACAATCGTTTTTATTCAGATTATACAGAAATTTCATAAAACTTTAACATAAAAAAAATGTCAAACATTATCATGCTCCCAAAGTCCCAAATATGTTAAGCGAGAAAATGTGCCTAATATGAACAAAATCGTTTATATGTAATAGTTTAGGACATTAAGGTAGATGTTAAATACTGGCAGTTAAATAAGCTAAATCTTAGAAGCACAAAATATAACTCACTATTTGTTAGTGTTGTCACGGGCAATGACTATGGTACCTAATACACTATAACCCAGGAGTTGCAAACCTTTTTTGGGTCACGTGCCAACATTTCTTAACCCAAAGTTTTGAAAAAATTGCACGTACTAGTATAGTAGGTTTTTGTTCATAGGGTACCTATGAAAAAAATTTTCTGAGGAGATGAGTCAAAAAAAAGTTCACTGAAATGAGTATAATGTATTTTGTTAGTCTTAAATGTTTTAATGAACCACAAACAGCATTAGCTTTAATGAACAAAGTGAATATGTGATGTTTGATTTGAAATAATTCATTGTGGAAAATAAACTTTCACATATTTGAATGTTGATTTAAATTTTGAGTTTATTTGGAATGAGCTATGAGCCCTCTTTTTCAAACTACAAAATATTATGTCTGGAAGCAGTGAGTTCCAAACTTTTACAACTGACGAGTTTATTGTTTAGAAATAATAAATAATTTTGTTTTCTATTTTTTTTTCACTAAACGCAAAATGAAACAATGAAATAAAAATATTTATGAGTGCCGTGAATATTTGTGCCATAAGTTCGCCACCTTTTTTATAACCTATATTTGTACAGATCATACAGTAAATTAAATGTAATACATTTTTATTAGTTATTAGTTTATTACCTCAAATACCTAGATCTACAGTCTTCGCATCCGACTACCCACCCGCCAAAGTTGGTTGAGGCACAGGCCTCAAAAAACCACTAGGCCCAAGCTATGGGTTAAAGGCATACTGTATTAAATAGTTGGCCCCCTCAAAATATAATATACAAATTAATAATAGACGAGAAACATGGTTAAATTTAGTATTCGGAGGTTATTATAAGTTCGGTACAACCAACATTAAAAAAAGAGTATATCTCCACTGCGTGCAGATACATCGGACATGTATATGTCGGGGTTAGGAAAAAAAAGCAAGTGAATAAAAAGCAAAGGAAAAAAGCAAGTAAAAAAAAGCAAGTGAAAAAAAGCATATGGATAAAAAAGCAAATTGAAAAAAAGCATATAGAAAATAAAGCGAATGAAAAAAAGCAAGTTAAACATTTTACAGTGCATCACCTCGTAGATAATAACAAAAATTACTACTATTGATTAATATGGCTATAACCTATGCTATAGCATATTATGCACGATGTACCTATAAGGTAGGACAGAATACAGGATATACAAAATGACAATAAATAACTCGTCAATATTCTTGTTATCGCTGCAGCTCGGATAACGGCTTACGACAGCAACGTGTCTCCAAATTGAACACCGATTATAGATTACAAAAATTAACCAAATATATCCGACTTCAGTCTGTCCAAAGCTACGAGATTACAGCTCGGCTGCGTTCATTACTCTAATATAAAAGTTCAACGTTTTTTCTAC
The DNA here is from genome assembly GCA_022818045.1 of Neotoxoptera formosana. Classification (NCBI taxonomy): domain Eukaryota; kingdom Metazoa; phylum Arthropoda; class Insecta; order Hemiptera; family Aphididae; genus Neotoxoptera; species Neotoxoptera formosana. The sequence goes on from CM040633.1 coordinate 32,035,022, forward strand.
TTCGTTTTAAATTAATATTATTATTTTACATTTTTTGTTCACTAATTGAAATGTCGCATCAAATAATAAAATCTAATAAAAATACGGAAAAAGTTTGTTTAATTATCGCCCATTCACCTATTATTATTAATTATTATTATTGGTATTTACTAGTATGTCAGTGAACTCGAAATAGTTGCGCCAATACGGTCTTATCTTGCGCTGGCCGCCAATGTCCCACACGTTCAGTTTCATGCCATCCGCCTGCACGGACTTAATGTTAAAACCCTGAGTGGGCGTTATGTGCGACACGTCCTCGGACGCAAGTTTCTTCATCAGCGTCGTCTTTCCCGCGTTGTCCAGACCCAACAGCAGGATGCGAAGCTCCTTGTCCGGCGACGAACGCAACCGCTTCAGCATCGACAACAACCCCTGCAGCATTTTGTCATGAGATAATATTGAACACCACTTGTATTACGTACTAAAATATAAACTAATAAATAACGATGTGATATAATAATAATTAATTATCCAGACAAGAATGTAGGGCAGGTAATCACAACGCCAATAATTGTACGAACAATATAGCATTATATACATTACATATCAATGTATAAACCTTAGATCATATACTAGTAAATGATCTAAGGTATAAACGCTATGTCCGTGGTATGATAATAATCGTAGGTATAATATGATAATATATTATGTCATACTCCTATAGCTATAATATCTTTAATTAACTTTAATAACTTTAATATTCATGATATAATACGGGGTGTCGGGTAGTCCGTTTAACATAAAACACCGTTCTTTATTTCAAAAAACCCAAAGGTTTTTTTAAATATTTCTTTCACATAGTTTTAAAACTAAAAACATACATTTTTAATTTCATAACACCCTATTTATTTTACAGACACATTAAAACCTGATCATTGTAACATTGTATCTAAACAAGTATATAACCGTTTTCACTCTTAATTTATAATTAAATAGGCCTACTCAAAATCAATATATTTTATGATAATAAACAATATAATGTAGGCGTGTAGGAGGTTCCTGTGTATACATTGTACAATTTAAGACTTAACGATATCTTACTTTAAATAAATATCTACATAATATTATTATATATTTAAAACGTGGGGAGATTTCCTTCGATAGCTTTATTTGAAATTTTATCCAACCGATTTGCGTGATTTTTTTTAACGCAAGTGTTTAGTGTGGATTGTTTTAAATGAATGTATTCACGATGCCACAATATATAATATATATAATATACTAGTAGTAGTATACTAGTGTCTAGTAAAGCCGTATAGGTAGTGTTTAAATATATTAAGTACCTATATGGCTATATAGTTTACTATTTATAATACTAAATAGGTACTTTACAACACCTAATGTCAGACTATAAAATAATAACTCACCATATTTCGATAGGTACTGGTCCGATCACCTCACTGCTTAGTCTGCAGTTTCCGTCATATTATTTTTAATTTACTAAGGGAAAAAAATGAATACGAAGTAGGTACTTTGTTCTTAACAATACCGAAAGAGAACTGTGTCATTTTCTATTGATTTGTGTTGTGTATCGCTTAGGTTTTTTTTTTTGTTTATGTTCTTTGTATAGTAATTGTGTTGCTATGGAAATAATAATACAATATTTAGAATTTCAATCACCTGTGTTGTATTGCGGTGTGTGCGGCCGCGGCGCGTGTTCGGTAATACAATCATCACAATTTTACGTACATTATGTTGCCAGAAGAAAAATATTATATTCGGAAAGTGATCCAAGGATGCTCCGAACTGGGAGTTCAAGTCTCCAAGGAACTGGCATCTGAATTTGTAAGTGCTTGCTATTACATACATCAAATTTAAGATTTGCTTATTTTATCTAATGCAGGGAAGTATACAATAAGTACAACTTTTTTATATTCGTTAGTGAGCTATCAAAACGGTTATTACTTATTGTAGCTGTGAAGATTGACTGCATTTTGCGCACGCTTGTTTAAATTATACAATAATTATGAACAACGGTCGGATAAGATTAGGTTACCTATTATTAATTTATTAATCTTCATTATTACTTTATTATCTTCTAGAACTAAGTAGGTACCTATATCTACCATATACCAGCCTACTTATTTCCGATTATAAGTAGCAACATTTAAAGAAAAAGAATATTACACTTTTATTTTGTTTCTAATAATTATAATGTAGTTTAAATCCTGGTTGTTAAAATCGAACGTGAGGAATTTACGAAAACAGCCATTAAAAACTACAATGGACAGAATTATAGACCAATGTATTAAGAGTTTATCTGTTCACAAGGACCCAGCTGTGTTATGCATTAAAATGCAATTACTCATAGAGAACGACTATAAAAACAGAGGTATACAATTATACAATAAACCAATTAACTCCATGTCTCCATATGCCTACTAATCTTTTTTTTTAACGACATTACATTCACAGAATTTATCATAAATAAAGTTAATGATGATAATGATGAAAAATTTAGACCATTATTGAACGACATTTTAGATAACGTGGACCACACAGGCAACAAAATGAGCACATACTATCAAAAAATAATACAATACACTATTTTAATCATTTTATCCAACTACATGTCAGATCCGACATCACCAATACGCATTCAGGAAATTTCTGGTTAATAAATACTAAGTATATCATCATCCAGAGGGTAATTGATCATAGGCCGCAATGGCGATATATAATATATATATATATTATTATATATATACATATAGTATATATTGTACCGGTGTCTAGTAAATAAATACTAATACACAGGCCATAAGCTACTAAAGTAGTAATAAGCCTCTTGTTAGTAGGTAGGTAGTTCTTATTTAATCGGTTGAGAAAATATTGATTGGTAAGTAACGTAGTTTTTTGAAGTTTTTATCCATAATATTTAGTAGGTAGGTACCGTCCTACCTAACTAGCATAAGACGGAAAGTTTTGCATTCGTCGTTCTGACTACTGCAGGGCAATACTACTCACAATCTGATTATTAATCAAACTACCTACCTATTATAAAACCATTATAACCTCTAAAAGCAAAAAAACCTATTAAAACTTGTAAAATATAATATTAGATTATAGTCTTTTGATATTTGACATTATATCTACGATTACCTTTCATTCTTTCAGATACATTAAATAATGTTTTAAATCGAACAAAATCGTCAGAATTTGATAACCAATTACCATCTTTGAAAATAAATCAATTGAAAGAAATATCAAACCTGGTATGTGGCATTTGGCTTTACAACATGGACAGTAAAGATATTAGAAAAGAAACATTGGATAGTACGTAAATCAATCGGAAACAAATTTAGGGAACTCGCTCTACTGTACCTACTTATATCAGGTTTCGACTTTCAAGTGTATACCTCGCATCGAGTAGGTTACCTACTGTAATAGATTAGGTTATAGGTTAATGAGCAATGACTAATGGATATTTTAAATTTGAATTCAATAATAAATCGTAGTTGTATCTATACGAAAACCTTTTATTTCTAAGAATATTTTATAATACATTTATAAATTATTTTACTACTATGACTTATAAGTAGGTACCGGGTATCCAATTTATTTATTTTTTTACTATACGGTAGGTTGAATTGATTCTGAATTTACAAATCCATTGCGTAGGTATATTATAATATACCATTACACAACTATATCATAGTTATAGGACTACTATAGAACTGTTATACAACTATAGGTAGATTAGGTACCTATTCAATTATTGTTATTATAGTTAGGGAGCCATTAGTTATTACAGACATATTCTATGTTCCAAAACGCGATAAAACATAAGAAAAACATAATATAATTGTTAAAACAATATATTCCTAGCTTCTCTCATAATCTAATAGAACACCAGTTTCTACATCTATTAATACTTACCTTCGATTTTTTAGTGATAGATACACTTCCTAAGGCCGTTGACTTGTCTCTACAAAATATTGATCAGGAATTAAGAGATAGTTTTAAGAAAGTGAAAATGACAACTTCATGGATACTTCAATATTATAAAGTGTACACCGAGATATTAGCTCCAATATTTGTCATAAGGATTAATTTTTCAACTGTTACATTAAAAAAACTGAACGATTATAAAACTGTCTTGGTATTTTATCTACAGTATCGGAAAAATTTAGAGTATGTAAGCAAAAGTAATGTTCACATTAAATAACTAAATATTTGTATAATTACATTTTTAGAATAATCAAAAAAGATTTAAATAAATTAAAAATTGAATTGCCTGCATTACTCATTAAATTCAACATAACATTGAAAGAAATAAAAAAATTTAAAAATAATGACTTTGATGAGAATACAATTTGTGTGAGTACTACATTCTAAATAAACACATTTTTTTGATAATTGTGCATTTTAATTATAAATGTTTTTACATAAATTAAGTATGTGATTTTTAGCCAGAACTCAACAATGCAACAGTTATTTGGAGTGAAATTACAGGGATTTTGAGTTACCTGGGCATTACATGTAGTTTAATACTGACCATGAAACAATTGGAAAATAAAGTAATTTTTTTAGTAAAATGGTGCAAAAAAAAAATATTGCCTAAAAATGTTATTTTTAGATAATTAATATTAATGAGGATATTAATATGTCAATCATGGAATCAATTCCAATCAATGAACTGCATACAATTTTTGAAACATATCCGTTACATCCCATGTGTGAATGGCATCCACCTACAACCAGCACAGACGATGGAAGGAACTTATTTGTAAATGTTTAGTAATGTATTTTAAATTATATAATAATTAAATAGTTATTTATTTAGGCAGATGGATATTGTGTGGTCATGATAGTCGAAACTGAAGGAACATTAATAAAACATGACAAACGTTTAGGTGTAATACAGTATTCTGGTCAATGGTTTGGATTTGCAAGTATTGAAGCAGCCTTACATTTTGGTACTAAACCAACACAGTAAGTAATGTTGCAATAATTTTTACAGGTTAAAATAAAAACTCAAATGTTTATTATACTGATACCTGAGATATTTAAAAATAACTTGATCTAAAATATCTTTATAACCACTGTGTTAAATTAGATAAACTTGTTGAGCTTCTCAACACCTTGCAGCATAGTTATAAATCATTTTATCAATATTTATTACATTATAATTCAATATATTACATATTTAATACAGATGTAACATTTTCACAGCTATTTGATCCACTTTTTTAACTTAGTGAGGTCTAAAACAGATTTATTATCATTTTTCCACTTATATGAACTATTAGCAGAAAAGCAACACAATTCCAATGAACTGTAAGTAGTACATTGAGTAACCTTCATAGAATGTTATATTTATAATCTATACATGTATAGAATGGTCGAAAAGAATAAGTACAAGGATGCACAAGTGCAAACACTATTTTATCCAAGTGCAATAAATCAACATGTCCATAAAACAACGGAAATAAAACAATGTATGAATAAGAAAGTAATTAACACTATCAATAAAACATCAAAAGTAGCAACTCGAAGTACACAAACTATAGATGTCTACAAATCAGTTCAAGTGCAAACTAAATTGTGTGATGTTGGCAGTAACACTATGAGTGAAAAAGCCACAAACACAAATCAGTCAGTTTCTCATACATCTGCGCGGTTTAAAAACAAGCTTTATGCAGCTGTTGAGTATGACGATATAAACAATTTAATGTGCTCAACTACAACAATAAGGACCACTAACAATTGTCAAACAAATATCAAAGATTCAAAACAACATCATAGGCATTAAATTATTATTATTCAATTATATTAATTATAATAAAATTATGATGTAGATTAATGTCTTAAAATTATTGTAAAAGTATTCTAAAAACACAAAAATGCTTGTTATAATTGTTTACAAATACGTTTATACATTCAAACATTTATAGCTAGACATTATACCTAGCAAGTGTGCAAAGTATGAAAAAAAAGTTTAAAAAAAAATATATTTCACTCAAAAATGACATCAATTTAAATTGCATGCCAAGACCATTTAATTAAAATTTTTTTTTTTAGGAATGAAAAATTATAATACTTGAGAAACAGTTTCTCATTAATAAAAAAAAAAATTACCATGAACTTCCACAAATTGAAGAAACACAAAGGGTAAACATAATTTTAAGATAAATGAAAATATTGAGGGGAAGGGAAGGGTTTAGGATATTCCAGTTAACATTTTTTTTCTAGAATGTAAAACCAGTTATGATATAAAATGATTTTTTAAGAACTTCATCATACCAAAAGTTCTGAAACGTTTAACTCCAATAACTTTCATCAAATCATCATCGCAAATAGCATATTGTTTGTTAGATGGATCCTAAAATACAAAGGTATATTAGGGATATAATTTTGTTTATAATAGTAGAATTATAAAACTTACATAAAGATTTCTCTCTTTGATGATTGCCCACATTTTTTTAACAACTTCATGACGTGGTAAAGCTTCAGATCCCATGAGAGAAGCAAGTTCAGGACTAAGTGTTACTGATTTTGTGTAACCACTATTTCCTCCTCGTTTAGCCTGCAATAATTAATTGTTAATTAATACAAATTTAACATTTGTTATTTATTAATTAATATGATATAATGTACCCCAGTTTTCTTTGCTCCCTTTTTAGCACCTTTCCAGTCTTCATCACTGTCACTGTCATCCTTCTTCTTACGTCCCCGTTTGGCCACAGGGGTCTTCTTTTTAGTTGGGGTACCTTTCTTAGGACTATAATCACCGTCATTTTTGTCACCATCATCCTACATAAAATTCAATGTTTAGGAATTATTTATAATTATTATGAATTACTACTTACATCGTCAGAACCAGCACTTTCATCACTGCTATCAGCCTTCTTACGCTTAGGGGCAGCTGCTTTTTTAGCTGGTTTCACTACTTCTTCTTCTTCTTCTTCTTCATCATCATCGTCGTTTTCTGCATCTTCGTCATCATCATCATTCTCATCATCGCTATCACCTTTACCATTCTTTTTGGTAGCTTTAGCTTTTTTAATAGCTTCCATTACTAATGTGTCAATTTCTTTTTTCCTATACAATAACAATCATATAATTATAGATAGAGAAGTTTCATTAATAATAAAAAATAAAATATATTACCGATCATCAAGATCTGTGTCTAATTTTTTTTCAAGTTCCTGTCTTATTTTTTTTGCGGAGGTTTTTGTCAAATCTGCTGCTTTTAGGAGAGCTAAAAATCAAAATGTATACAGTATATGAGCACCAGAATATAATCACAACTTAGAAATTAAATGAATTTCTCAATCAACTATATTATAAATTCAATAGAATTTGAAACCAATGAACCTATGATTTAAATTATATGTATTCATTTTGTGTAACTCTTCCATTCATATAGACACATAGGATACATGAAACATTTCATAATATTGAAATAGATAAGTTACAAGTTTCATTCGAACATAATTTCAGTAACTCATTGAGAAGAAACTCAACTCTACGGATAATTGGTTAATTTTTAGAGCATGATATTTGGTAATAAAAAATCGTTTCGGCTAGAATAAGCAAAAAACGAAAACGGCGGCGGCTTATAGTCGTGGAAGCGAATATCATTACGATATTCGGCCGTGGAATAGGAACGGTAGCGTCACCGCCGCCGGTTTGATTTTTAGGACGCCGCTTTTGTTTACACCTCGGCCGACCGAGGCGCCATCTAGCGGACACCGGCGGCGCGTCGTCGGCGGACGTCATTAATAACGAAAATTCGTCCCCCGCGCGGAAAATGACTGACGGGAAAAATGGATACGCACGAATCGGAAGACCAAACGGTCTAACCGCCGGCCGGAGTGCCCGAAAAAATCCAAAAAACACCGGCGACGCCATTAGCACGTCGTCCGGACACGGGCCAGCGGCTCGAAGCGTTCGGCATTGGCGATTAAACCACCGCAAACGAACGAAAAAAGACGACGTGATCGACGGCTGGTAAACGAAAGCATTTGGACGAAAACACAAACGCGTGCACGGGAATTGTACCGAGCTCGGGGGATTCAAACCGCGCGGTGCCGCCGCGCCGCCGACTATCACGGACATCCCCCGCATGATCGCGCGGTTTCAAACGGAAACCAACGCGAGTCGCGTTAGCGTAAAACTTAACGACGAATAATTGCTAAAAACGGTCGCAGAGCACGACGCAGTCGTGTAGCGACGGAGCACAATAATTACCGGCGATCTCTTTCTTCAGCGTTTCTTTGGACACGTCGGACATGATGATTGTATCGGTGGCGGCGGCGTCGATGTCGATTGGTTTTCAGTTGCCTGGCGGAACTGTGCGAACGATTTATAATTATTTATTATTAATATTTAAAACGATTGCGCCGGCGGTCGTTTGACGGTTAAAATTCACTATAGTGGAGGACCGCGAAAATTTCGGCGTACGAAAACCAAACAGTACCGACGAGCGGAAATACGAAATGAACGGCGGCGGCGGTGTTGGTGTGTGTGTGTGTGCTCGCTGTTTCTGCGGCGGGTGAGGTGGTGGCGGGCGAACGATAGCGTATAGACTATAGACAACGGCGGCGGCGACGACTACAGCGACGCCGCCGCTGCCGTGCGCGCGCTTGCTCGCTGGCCGTCGGGGTGCGGGGCGGCCAAACGGTAATCGCGACGTTGCCATGTGCGACCGGCTCCACGCTAGCCGCGGTCCACGGACGCCAACAGTCCGGCAACGTCGCGGCCGTTTCGTTTCGCGTTCTTAATTTTTTTTTCTCACGAGCCACGGCCGATCGTCGCGTTATTAGTAACAATAGTTGTAGCCCATTGGCTAATACCATTGATATTTGATTATTAATACTATTAAGTGTAAATTACTTGTTTATAGTATCTATAACAAATGCTAAATAGTAATGTCATACCTATAAAGATTAAAGACCTTTGTTCTTTATAAAAGTCTATTATCCTAACTCGTCCGTTTCGGCAGGACAACGATCGCGTAGATAAACCGTTTTTATATTAGGAATTCCACAGTTATAAATGTTAGCATCACACGCATGTTAGTAATAATCGTATGGCTTAGAATAAATATAAACAAATCGAGCTTAATATTTTACTACAATTAATATCAAATTAGTGCTAATTTATGTTTAAGTGTTAGTCTAATGGTCTCTAACACTACGACTCTACTAGTGCCTATTGAGTCTCCAAATCAGTTATTTATATTCAAATATTGGATAATCGCTTATTATAAATATTTTCGTTTCTTTCCTTTGATCGATCGATCTTTCTTTAATTTTTTATGAACTGTAAAATTGAATTGTGTTCATTCCAATCTGCAATCTTCTAATTCTGCCATATTAAAATAAATATATTGACACAAATTGTCTGCTTCTATGTATAAGCAACTGTCGCTCTGTCAAAAATGTTTATAGTCGATGGAACACGAAAAAAATTATACCACAATCATTTTGAATAAAGATAATCTTGAAATATATCATTATTATTTGTGTGATCAAAATGTGTATGACAGTATAATAAAAAAAAAAACATGCGAATATGTAATATCGTCTGTGATGCACAATGTAGGTATTAATACTATTATTTGAAAATGGCGGGAACTTCAGTCGTGTGTACTTCGTCGGAGGTAATCCGCAATTTGTTTACATTTCTTATCAGTTGACTATTTAAAATAACATTGTAGGAATAGAAACTGTATTCATAAAGAATGCTCAAGACACCAAACAAATACAAATTTGACAATCGTCAATGGTTAACCGTGGCGGATTCGTGGCGGGCCCCAGCTCTCGGATTGTCAAACATTTTGAATTTTGGTCGTTTCGGCGGCGGTTGTTTTGCTGGTTTTGCCGGTGAACCACCAGTGCAGACGTACCCTCGCCATAGTGGTCACACTGTAATATCGCATTTGCCGCCACAAGTCCGACGAACCGGGGCAAAAAGAAGTTGCTAACGGTCGTTTTGAAAAACCGCCGCCGTCGTCGTAGTAACTATTTTTTTTTATAGTACCCCTTCACGAACGTTCGAAAAAAATAAAACGTAACTGTCAAGGCGTCTCCACCCCTTTACCCACCGTCATTCGTTGTACGTTTTATTTTTTCGGTGATCGGTTTACAATTTTACATTTTTACATAATACGATAGGTACACGGTTTGCAGCTCCGAATCACCAAAAGTCTAAACGCTGAACAACCGATTACCGAACGCGTTGAGAGGTCTCTCGAAACGTGTCTAATATACGTCGTCCGATCTACAATACCTCGCGATCCCGGCTTTACGCATTTGAATCAAACAAAAATCAGCGATCTGTTATTATAATTGCGGGGGTAAATAAACATTGATCAATTAGAACAAATAGTTACCGGTTCAAGCGTCCAGGTCTTTATATCTATATATCTTTACGGTTAGGTTTCAGGAGCTGAACACCTTAGATTCTAGCACCCTTGATGTCTGTGTGTAGTGTGTTGGACAATAGATTTAGCAACAGTGCCGCGAAATTACATAATTTCGAATCCCCAGCTGCTGTCACCCCAGTGCATTTTGAAAGGCCTTTGCCAATCAAATTATAATTTGATTTCAACAATTGAGGGTGGTTTCTGTTGGAAAATGTTATCTAGTTAGTACTTTTGAGAGGTAAAAATTGAACATTGCCAATTCTTTTTAAAGCTTCGGTAAAATAACAAAAAAAAAAATTAGGTAAAACGGAATTTTTACGCAAACCAATTTTTGACAAAATCGATTTTGTTATTTTTGATGTAAGATGTGACTCAAAATCAAATAACCACAGATACATAAAATGTTCACCAAATGTTTTTATAAGTATTTTCTGTACTTGATACAAATTATAATTATAATTTTATGTAGGTACCTACGTATTTTTTTTCACTCTTTCTTTCTCTTTTTTTTTTGATCGTCGCGTTATCTCGTAGGAATATATGATAATAATAAAAATAATAAAATAATAAGTGCAATACAAACAATATACATGTATGGTTTAATAAATATATGTATAATATGTAAACATTACTTCCTAATTTTGGCCCAAGTTTTTTTGGGGGTACTTACGAATTGCCTACATTTTTTTATAGCGTACATACGAATATTTAAATTAGGTACAATATAGGTACAATAGGTACATATTATACTAATTAAACATTCAAAAAAAATAAAATTCTAAATTCTAAACTTAATTTTTCTTCTTATTTTTGTACAGACTTAGGTCTGATTGGATAGAAGGACTTTTGATTGAATATTATTTTTTTGTTGGTGGGTGAGCGTGACGGGGGGAGGCATACAAGCATTACCCAAAGTAAAGTGCCTGTCTCGAATACTATATTTACACGGTCGATGGATGTATATTGTACATACAATTCTATTTGGGGCGGGCATTGACATTTTAGAGAGACTAAGCCCCCCCCCCCCCATTAATAACCATCTATGGAGTATTACGTTTTATATAAATAATTGAGTTATTCTCCTTAATTGAGTGTCTTGGCGAAATCGCATATATCTAAACTGTAATTGTTGATATTAATTAATATTTTGTGATTATGTTATTTTAATTTTAATTGGGTACGATATCATTTTATACCCTATATCGCATAATTTGTATTAAACATAATTATTTCTATATTTATGTCAATCTAATTTTAATTTTATTGTATACTTTTGTAATTGTCGAACTATAATAGCTATAGCTGAAAGTTCTAAAATAAAAAAAAAAAAATTGAGTTATCTTAACAGGTATCTAGATGACTAGATATATTATATTCAGTACATTTTTTATCGATAATAAAATACGATAGTCTCATTTTTCCATTTGAGTTTCTATATATTTAGATCACTGAACAACAATACAACAAATAATGCATTATTGCATTTGATATTTTCACTTTAACTTAAGTTTCAACAACTATTTTGGAGGGTCCTAGGTAGTAACAATTTTTAACAACTATTTACAAATAGGTATGCACTTACCACTCTTGTCTCTTAACATTAACTTTTGCATTACTACATGAGATAATGATAATCACATATAAATTATTCACTATTCACTGCAATATACGTATCACATCTAAAAAACAAAAAAATCGTAAATATTATTTACAAATTTACAATTATTTATCAGTTATACTATACTATTAATTATTAAAGAACACATCGCATAGTTGATAGTATACTATTGTGTCCGAAATTGTAATTATTGTTTAGGTAACTATACTAACTACAGGTATATAAGTTGCGCTCAAGAAGGTCATATTTTTGTTCCTTAAAACATTTAACAATAATTAGGAAAAAATGAAAATTTACTTATTGCTTACGGGGCAGTTTATCTGAAAAATTCCCGAATTTCTGGTGAGACTGATTTCAGGATGGGTTCCCCTGGCTCGTGTACGTTTTTATAATAATAACAGGTACGGTATTATAAGACCTAAGCCCTACGGCCTACACAATAACAAGCAATCACTATGTTATTTATTATTGCAACACAAAAAATACATACTAATTACTAACAACATACAAAAAAACATATTTTTTATACTTAAAATCATGTTTCATTAATATCATGGCATATTTATCCAATACACGGTGTGTATTGATAACTCGGCCTCGGTTGTGTCGAATGGATTTTATTACTTATACCTAATCCGTCTAGATACATTATAAGCAGCAGATAAATACCCATCATAATAATATTATGGTATTATTGGCTATTGCAGTGCTCATACAAGTTACAACACTTTATTATTATTATAGCGAGTGTTAAGCATGTGCGGGTGAAGGTAAAATACCTTTTGCACATCGTAGTCCCATCTTGTCCACCCATCATCACATCGTCTTATCTGATAATAATAGTTCCAATAAATTAGTTTCCTATTAAATAATAAAATGACATTTAGTTTTAAAAGGACTGAAGATTTTTGGAGGGTCGTTGATCACAATATACTTCTAAACGTGTAAATATTAATAAAATTATTCCGTTTGAACAATTATATACCAGCATCATAATAGAACTATATCTATATATAGGTATAGTAAAAAATAAAACTTTAAGGTAGGGTCATAAATAGTTACATATTTGTTCATTAGGTATGTACTTAAATAATTATTTGTACTTATTTTGAAATACGTCTAGAAAAAAGTATTTAAAATAGAATATTTAAACTACTATGTATATTTGAAAGGGCTGCAAAAAATTCGAGGTAAATTTTCTGTGGGATCAGTCTGTTGAGTTTGTCCACGTGATAAAGTAAGTATTTAATCATATAAAAATATTTATAAACAAAAAATGTACTCTTCTAAACAAAATAATTCCGGCCCTAAAGATCTTGCATTAACAAGCAGTATTTTAAAGTTGTTATATGCTATTTAAATTTATTTATACTTGTATTCAAAAATACTCATTGGAAAATAATAATAATAATAATATTTTATGAACACATTTTCATTAAAGTATTTAAATAATTTTCAATTTATATTTGAAATACATATCAAAAGTATTTTTGATAACTTTATAATATGATGGTTTGTTACTCAGTATAATATTGTATATGCGTACTTACTACAGGATGGCCCGACGTTCTATTACGTCCTATATAATAATATAGGGAAGACGGGAAATGACGGTGGGCCACCTTATATTAATGGTTTTATTTTACTTATTATCTATACGTGATATGAAACACGTTTGAGAAATATTAAGTATTTTCTGTACATTTCAGTACTACAGTGTTAATGTATAATATATATCAATACACTATGTTGTAGTACTTATACTATAAATCTGGATTATGTAATATATATGGGTATGTATATTACTGATAAAACTGCCGTTACGAAACAGATGAATGAAATACACATGCGTGCGGTGTACTTAAACAAGAGCAGCCTAAAAAAAAATTTAAGACCTATATGCAGCAGGTACTATTATACTACTGTACGAAACTACGAACTACGAACAGCATTTTATAGTGTCAATGTGTCATACTGAAGGAATCGGCCAACAGGACAGTTGGTGTTGGCTTTTGAGGCGTAATGAGAATCGTTAGTCAATATCATAACGGACCTATTAACTATAATTTAATGATCGATATTATCGAAACGACGAAATACATTATATAATATAGTATCGTATAATTATAAATTACGATAAAATCAATCTTGTTATACTCACCAAGTCTAAAAACCAAAAAACTATCTAATTAATTAATTAATTTGTAAGAACACTGAAATAAACAGTTATATGTAGCCAATTACCTACTTAGTATGATGCCTAAATAATTAATTGGCTATAATACCTTTCAGAACTTAAAACATACTAAGAAAAAATAAAAATAGGTTATGTCTAGTATATAGCTGGTACCTATTTGCGATATAACTATCTATGTAAGTTATAGTTTTTTTTAAATACCTACCTCCTATAATTATAATTAAGAATATATTATATCCTAAGATAATTAGGTGATGGATGTTAGTGATCAAGTGGTTGGGTTCGATGAAAAATTAACTGTTGTACCTTTAGGGCTTTAGCTATAGTTAATATATAATAATAAGTATATTAATAGATATATATTAGTCTACGGCCATTGATTAGGTAAAGGTACAATATTAATATAAAGTATAAAATAAATCTTAGATCATGTAGGTATATATGTATATTATGTTATAATATTTTTATGCGTTCATATACAGAGTGATCCAACAAACATGAGCTCGCCACCATTTTTTTCTTTAATACTTAATAAATTATTTAAATTTTGATTTTTCGAATTTTCAAGTTAGGTTAGGTTTGAATACTTATAGATCATATTATTTATAAATACTTAGATTGTTATATACCTGCCATTTAAGAAATGTATACTAGCTGATTATAAAACTTTAAAACTTTTGATACTTTATTTGGCGTATCTACCTACGTATAGTTAAATATTTAACACGATAATAATTCAACTATTGATGCATTTAAATCCAAATAAAGATTAGAGCATTAGTTTAATTAATTTTTTAACGAAAAAAAGAGACATCACGTGAACCTTATTTGATATCTTTGTTAGCTAGAATGAGTGTACATTTTGATGTGTAAATATCTATACGCGTCCCTCCATAACATTTAAGGATATAGTCGGACATCTTGCACCGGTCAGACAGGCGCCGCTTGTGGCTGTCGGTGCCGGTGTAACAGGCGAATCATATCCTAGGAGCCTAGGATATTCGTACCCCCGGACTTAGTCCTCCCCAATTTCGGTCAAGGCCCTCCAGTTCAAAATCTAGTAATTAGTACTAATTTTTATATTCTGTGGTACTAAGGTTATATTTTATATATAATTTTCAAGAAAAAAAAAATAGCTAAAACTGGTGACAATAATATACCAGTTGAAGAAGAAAATGAATCTCATTCATTGCTTACTGTTGTTAGCGTTAGCCCAACACTCACGAGTCACGGCTACGATACCCATCAGCTCGGCTACATGCGAACGATCCTTTAGTGCCATGAGAAGGGTGAAAACTTGGTGAGGTCAACTATGGATCAGACTAGGTTCTCCTTCTCAACTCTATCTATCCTACATATTGAGAGGGATTTATCCAATAATATAAATACAGAAGATGTTTTACATGTATTTGCCGAAAAAAAACGGAGAATTTCGTTAAAATAAATATATTCTAAAAATGTAATACTTTGTATTTTTTATATCGATAACGATAATTGCCGAGTGGGTTAGGGATGTTATGGAGAGCGTTTCCCTCCAACATTTGTTTTACTTATATTATGACATATAGATATGGGGAGGAGGCTAGAGTCCCCCCAAAAAATTTAGTCAATTTGCGCCTATGGTTATGCGTTATGACACACACACGAACTATGAACATTGCGTTCAAATTGCCTATCACGACTCCTTTAAAACCGTCGGTATCCAATCCCCTTAAAATAGACTACGATCGTTAAGTATCGGTATACCTACTACGAGTAACGCAAAAGGTTATATTATTTTATTTCTTGTATTCGACAATTTTATGAGCAACTTTATTTGTCATATACCACACACCTTAAAAGTTTAAATGTTTAATCAACACGATTTGTTTAAATTTCAAAGTATACGAAATTACGAAAATATATGTCTCGATTTTTAATAATATTATAATTTATAACACGTTTAATTAAATTGTATTATATTATTAAAATAATGATAGGTCGTTTGGCTGTGATTATTATCTAATGCAGTGATGCATTATCAAAACTTGAAATTATAGTGCACGATTAATCCTAATAAGTAATATGAGTCTTCTACATAATATAATATATAAAAATAAAAATTGTTTTAAAAATCTCAATTGTGAGGATAGTTATGACTATCATGTGTGACTATCATATATGACTATCATGTATGACTATCATATATGACTATATGATAATTTAACTACCTAATAATTATTAAAACAGTACCTGTAGGTATATATAGTTATTAAGTTGGTACATCTCATAATCATTTAAATGTCACGACAGATGACAATATAATATTTGATTAGAGTTCATTCGAGATACAATATTACAATAATGCGTATTATAGTTTTTAATATTGTGTTTGTGTGTATACTGTATGTCTGTATACTGCTGTATATGTACGATGTACCCACCATAAAACCGGAATACCCGAAAACGGCCACCATGTACATCGCGGTATATTCGTAACAGAATACTTTTATGTAGTTATGCTCATTAAATCTAAACTGACTATATAATAATATACAGAGTGGTTCACCGCGATTTCCCGTTTTCCTGCAGTGTTATATGGTTTTAAACGAGATAACGGAAAAGCGCGATCGCCCCTGCTGTACAGTATACTCAAGATTTTCAAGGATGAAATTGGAGCGTATCGATACGTATCGATTCAATATCGAGTGTTCAAATAATTACACGTACCTACGGTATACCAGCGGTACGTACCGACCCGCATCGGACTTGGACTTCGATACGAGTCGGTACGTGACTATTCTGTATCGAAATACGTATCAAATAATATTCTTCTTGAAAATCTACCTAAAATACCTAAAATAATCAAATTTTATAATAATATATTATAATGATTATTACCCGTTGACGGCTCGAAATAGTTTTTATCATAATATATGTTATTATATTGTTTTAACATATTTTAATCGTTATATTACACCCGTCTCGCGAAGGCGTACCCTGCAGCATCGACCGCATCACAACTACGGCGCGGCGGCACCTATTTTACAATTTTTTTCCACATCTCGGATAACTTATCGTACCTATTATTTATTACGGCTACGGTTAATGTATTTTTACTCGACGAAATACATTAGCGTTTTTTTTTCGTGTACACCTAACTTGATAAATAATGAGTTATTATTATAGGTACATGCTCGTGACGGATTCAGCGACTCGCGAAATAGACAGCCTCCCATCACATCTTTGGTTGTGACAATATAATATATTATTATTTGCATTCAAATTATTATTTTAACCACTATTATACATGTTATAAAAATCGTGTACCGCGGCCACTGCGTATATACTGGTAGGTTTTTTTGTTAACATCACCGTCTACATATGATCATTCTACTAACAACTACGCGTCACTATATATATACTATAATAATAATAATATGTATATCTATTACTGGTATCTCATTTTAGTATAGTGATTATAAAAAACGATTTATGAACCATTAAATATCCAGTTTTTAAATAAGTATAATTTACCTGGGTACTTAAAAAATGCAGACTCAAGGATAGAAGAAAAAAGATTATTAGGGCGCTGGCAATGGCTCGTATATACAACCGCCGCCGTATCCAGCCTCACTGCTGCGCGGTGTGCGCGATATTATAATATTATAATAATTATTATTATCGTCGTCGTCGTCGTCGTCAACAAGGGGCCAGTGAAAATATTAACAAACGTCGTCACCCCGTACACGGGGTAGGTATATATACACGCAATAATATAATATATAATATAGGCATGCGTTTTCGTTTTGTCTTCTCACCCCTTATATCGAACGTCCCGCGAGCCGCCGCGTAGTCGTAAGCGTTTGCTGTTATGATATGTGTACCTACACAATAAAAATATTGTATAAGAAGCCGCGATTTTGGGTGGCACGAAAAAGTCCATATCGTGGCTATACAGAGTGTAATCCGGTGGATTTGACACTATTCAAGAAACGAGTTCCAGAAACGCTCGGTACATATTTTAAGTATATACATATATATTTCTAACGGGAGCGTTAAAAATAAATGAACACAATATTGAAATAATTAGTTCAATTTTATTGTACCAAATCAAACTCTGAATTATTACTATTACTATTCATATTACTTTCTTACATTCGCACCTAGGCATTTATTAATTACTTTACATACGAATGAGTATTCTTCTATGTATAGTACACGATACACATATAATATGCATTCATTTATATTGTACCCATATACAACCGATGTAATAATTATGAAGTGTAAACACAATTTTTGTGAACCGAGTTTTTTCTAAATTGATAAGAAAAAATAAAGAAAAATCCACTCTTACAACAGCGTTATTGCGAATATAATATGTTAAAAATATATTAAAATATTTGATATAATAGTATTACGTTCTGCAGTACGCTTTCAAATTAATCGCGTATACCTATATAATATATGAGTCATAAGCTCACTCGATAATTACGAGTTTACGACTGGCGTGTAAAACGGTATTATAATTTATAATCTACACGAAATCACGAAATAAAAATCGTAATAGATTATATTATTTTATTATATTTTTGATCGTGTCACCGCTCACCGTGTGGCTATAATATTATTACAGCGCGCGCGTTTTCGCGTCGAGTAGATTTTCAAAAATTCTCGACGACGTACAACCGGTCGCGGACGTACGTCTAGATGTCGCTGACGGTACCCATATTATATACTGAAGTAACTATATTATTATAATATTACACGGTTAATAATATTCAAGACGACGGTACTTATTACTATAATTAACAGGAATATTATATTACCTACCTCAATAATATTGTTGCACAGCTGATTTTTTGTGCATCGTCACAAATATTGAGCTAAGATAGGATTGGAAGGAGGGTGGGAGTAAAAATACCACAGACGACTTTACAAAGACCATCAACTCGAGTTTTCGCACCAAATAACCGCACTAAGTAAATACAAAATGCTTTCTACAATAATTATGAAATGAAGCATTCCTGCAAGTAGGTACATAATACGATTCGTGTAACACTCTAACAAATGCTCATAAGTGCAGTCAAACTTTTAGCTTATATTTGTTAGCATATTTTTTTGGTGATCTTATACATTTTCACCCAATGTGCACCTGCCACCTGAATGCAGTTAAGTATAGATAATACAGCAGCCAGGGCCCATCTCGGTTTTAAAATAAGGATGCCCAATTTTTAGGCTGGCCAAACTTTTTCACCTATTTAAAGTGTACCTATCATAGTACTATGATAAGACCATTCATTTCTTTTCATTTATGACTGCAGTTGTCGGGATGCTATTTTTTGTACCCATTTATATTATAGACCTTATCCCACAATTACATATTTTATAATATTCTATAATTACCAGACTGCCAATACTCTATACTTTATAAAATGCAATTTATTATATTAGGTATAATTACTTTAATTTTGGCTGTACCCTGAATCTTGCATACAATTAAGGCAAGCCAATATAAAATAGGGTCACCAATGAACACTCTGTGAATCCCAAAATGGTGCCTCTAACTGCAATTTTATTTATGTTATAGTCAATATTATACCTCCTTCGGGAACGCCACTTGCCCACAAAAAAAAAAGGCAAAGGGAGTATCACGGGACCCAGGGAGTATAATGAACCCACAAACGATTATTATCGTTACCCGCTGTAGCTTTTGCTGTTACAGCCTTCTCGAAAGTTTAGAAAAATATTAGTTAAAGAAATTATTACGTTATAAGGTAGGTATAATGTATAATGATATTATTTATGTATAATTGACACTTAAGTAAAGGATATTATAAGACATAAACTACTATGATACAGAATTCTCCGATAGTAGATATTACATCCACTGCAAAATATTCACCATAGTACAACGAATAGACCAAAATAACACATGAAACTATTTTTTCAAATAATAGGTGCAATAATATTATATATTATATTATAATGATTACTTATAAATTAACTGCGGAATATTTCGTAACAAATGTGTTTGAATGCATCATTGTTTTGAGTCTTTAGAAAATATAAATTGCCAATAGGTCGTTAAAGCGGTTTTCAACCTTTTTGTTTTATAAAAAAAAATCTATAAAATGTGTCTCTATACACGGACATAAACGTACGTTATGTTAACTTTTATTGCTTATTGACGGTGGAATTTTAATTTGTGACTAGGTAGGTAAACCGCCACACCGGATTAACTTGTTAATCTGTAAAATCTTTATGTGTTTATACTAAAAAAATATATAATATGTGTATGAAGTATTTTCGGTACAACAGCT
Source organism: Neotoxoptera formosana (assembly GCA_022818045.1). NCBI lineage: Eukaryota > Metazoa > Arthropoda > Insecta > Hemiptera > Aphididae > Neotoxoptera > Neotoxoptera formosana. The sequence goes on from CM040633.1 coordinate 32,055,556, forward strand.
ATATATAGTATATTATTGCAGTAAAAACTAAATATTCGTTTTGATAAAATTATATTTCTTTAGATTATTGATCCAATGAATTTTTTTAAACTCTCTATAAATTAAACGACCTTTTCAAATTATTTTAATATTGTAATATGTATTTTCAATTGACGGTCCACTTCCATACATGGCAGTTGATTTATAGCTTTATATATTATATCCCAATGTATAGTTTTTGAAATGTCAATAACAAAATGTAGAATCAGCACTGCATTAGCATATATAGAAATATAAAACAATTGTGTAACTGTTGTTATTGTACTATAGAATATACCTATCGGTATCATGGCAAACATATTTTGTAAAAAACATTTTTACATTGGGAGAAAACTCATCACAAATCAGTCAAATGACAATACTCTGACATTTCAATTATTACTATAAGTATAAAAGTATAAGAAAAAAAACACAACTATTCTTAAAAGAAAATATTTCAAATTGGCTAAGCCTCCTCAGACAGTTGGGACCCTTGCAAACTTGCCCCAATTGTGACCGACAATTTCGTCCAGCCATTGAACAACAATGTATCATTAAAATAGCTGGTAGGAGTATTTTTTCAAATCCTTTTTACATAACAATGGTCAAATTATTTGATATTAAGTATATATTTTACTTGATCTACTTGATATAATGCGTTTGTGAATCATCTATACGTACACACTAGACATGATAATAATGTTTATGATTAAAATACAATAATAATGTTAAAAGAAAAATCTCATATAATAATTGCATTTTATATCATTTTTATTTATTCCATATAGGTATCCAATTTAAGTGGTTATTAAAGAATATTTTAAACTTTTATAATTTTAAGAAAATACATTTTCTGTCGAATGAATAATATCATTTTTTTTTTTAAAAGATTTTATATTATATTTTACAATAAAGCAACATTGACTAGAACTCGACATATTTCTTTGGGAAATGAATACCTACGCAGTAAGTAGTAACATGAGAATTTATATTGAAATTATGCTATATATAATTTAAAGAGGCAATTTCTTTTTACAAGTCAATTGTATACTATTTATTTTTTAAATTTATTATTCCTATATTTTCTTGGCGAAGGATTTTAGGGATCAAAATATAATAATATTGTGAGTTCAATTGTATATTTATATTTCCATTTCAAAATGCTTTTGAAAATAAAATACAAGAACATGAATGATAATATATTTATATGGAACTACTTATAATGTACCTATGTACCTATTCATGTAGGTAATGATAAGTTGTATATAAGTTATCAAAATATAAATAAAAACAGTAACAGCACTTCTGCTGCAGCTAGTAGAGTAAGTTCATATTATAATATAGAAGATCGATTCCACTGAAGTTTTAAACATATTATCAGATAAGAAATTCAAGTTTTTAATTTACAGTTGTATAATAATAATAACTTTTACAGTTTTACCTGCCATATGTCTATGTGGATTATAATATCCATAGGAATTTTCTGTCCAATAAATGTATCCATACCTATCCAGGTAAAATCTAGATAATATATCCTATACTGTTCAACCTGCACGACCTATCTGTGGTTAGTGGTTACGTGATAATTATTATTAATAAAATAATAATAATATACTATATATTATTATACTGCATTTTAAATCCAGATTACTCTCGCTCGTTGCAGCCGGTGATGGCATAAAATATTATGTTTTCATTTGTAACGCATCTGACACTTGTAATTTTTTTTGCACATCCGTGATAAAAATTCTATATTGCTTTTGTTTGTGTGTATAAAGGTTATTAAGCATTAATTGTAAGAAAATGGTCTGTTGAAATGCATAAACATTTATTAAAAACTAGGTTAAGAAAACAAATCTGTTATGCAATATACAAACAAATATATTATTTAATTTATTAGCCAGTAAGCTAGTAGCAGTGTTGAGATTAGATAAGTATTTTTTTATCTAGATTAAAATGATTCAAATAACACAAATACAATGTATCTATAGACATACATAAAAGATAACGAAATTCATATTTATCCTTTATAATAAGATATCCTGTGAAGCGGTCACTATAGAACATGAGTGTTAATTAAGTGTCTACATTTTAAATTGTTTTTGTCAGAAAAAATTGGCATAAACCACAAAGTGGTGCACAAATTTTAGCTCGAACACACGACTCTGCAGAGATTAAGAGTTTCGTCAGCGGAGGTCGGATGTGGAGGCGATGCGGCCTACATGCCTCTCCATTGGGTCTTGGTTAATTATTTTTAATACGATGGATATATAAAAATAATAATTTATAACAATTATTAGTTACAGTAAAATGTAAATATTATAAACGTTTTAAAACATACATAAGTATTATTATTGACGGATAACATTATATTTTAGTTTGAATGTCTACATTTTGTAGATTGTAATTTATAACAGAATATATTTATTAAAAAATATTTTAAGAATGCACTTAGATATTATTATTTTGCGTGTTGAATGAGCGTATACTTTTAAGTATAGCTGTATAGCAGTATAGCTGTATATTTTTAAGTTCTTAATCAGCAGGAACGAATGTATTATGAAACTGAAGCATGTAAAAAGTGGTACAATAATCTCGGATCAATGTGATAAAATTATGTAGGTATGTCTGATTGTTACGAAAAAACCTATAGTCATGCCCAGTGGTGGTCTCGACCCCTAAGCAACAAAAAAATGTTTTTAGCCCCCCTTGGCGCTCAGTCCTTGCGAAAAAAACCTCTGTGAGGCGTTCTATGTGTTTAATAATATTAATATAACCGTATAAATTATGTATGTAATACATAATATATTATTGGATGCACATGGTTATTGGTCGCTCCAGTTTTCGCGAAAACAGTCGTATACACGATACACGATAATATGAAATATATTCTTGTAGAGAATGATTAATGATAAATAATTATCATCATTAATAATGATATTTTAAAAGTATTCGCATTTAAATGGAAATTAAACCAGTCAAAAATAAAAAATAATATTATTTGGTTATTTTAGATTTCGAATAAACTCGAAGGTTATAATATCATATTATCTGTAGTTGAAAACCGAGTTATAATAATATCTAGAATATATATTTTTTTAAATTAGAAACCTATTTGAGATATTAAATAAATATATTAACTTTACATCATTTTGTTGAATTTAAATATAAATAAGAAAAAAACATTTTTATTGTTCGAACAAAATATGTAAAAACAATTTATATTCGAATTTGTGATTATATAATATAGTCCGTGTTAGGTAACGTGTTTTCTGGAAGTCATGGTAATTTTGGCCTTTTCTACTAGTGCAGTAGTGCATTAATATGCACTGTAACTGCAGTCGAGTATAAAATATAAAACATAATCTGTTTGAATACGCCCTTCGCTGTTGCAGTCACATTATCAAACACCTTGCAGAACAAGTCAAACCACGACCGAATGTTAAGCCAAAGTCCAATCAAACTTGGCTGAACTTCAGAAATATGAAATAAACATGCCACCGCCGAGATTTGAGATAGTATATAATATAGTTTGATATGAACCACCTTGAAAATCCCGAGTTAAGTAAGTACATAATAATATTATTTAACTCAGTTTAACAAAATTAAATAATATGCATAATTATATGGATGTTCCTACATAATATTATTATATTCTAGAGTACCTACCAGTTTTATAGGGTTTCCGAAAGTAAAATAATATTTCGAATATTTTACTTCTCCCGAGTGTCACAGAACACGTTATTATTCAAATTATGTACTGAGTTTTGTAATGGAAAAATATTTTTTTTTCATACAAAAATATAATTTAAAATTTACATGTAATCATATTTTATTCAAACTAAAAAGTAGTGATCTTGACGACTTGACTTGTATCCCAACTACCGTTCAACTATGATATTATGACTTATGAGCAGTATTTATACATTAATTTTAAATTTAATTATATGTATGCAAATAAATAATAAAATATAAATAAATATATTAATCATTCTCGGTGGGATGAGCAACCCGTGCAATTCAAAAAAACCGGCACGTAGGATCGTGTGTATAATAAAATTATCATCTTGGTTAAGTGATAATAAAAGTACTTGTTTATAGATTTATTTTACCTTTTACACTTATAATGAATTTAAGTCGTCTAAACTGACACTTAGTATAGTAATATCCGGATTCTACACATAGTTCAGCAAAAACAAGAAAAATAAAATATATTGTACGGACAATGGGTGGTGTTATATATTACTATCTCCGAAACACTTAAATCACCCCCCCCCCCATATTAACAAGTGGAAATCAAGAGGGAGAGAGGCTACGGGGGACTTAGACCTCCAAAAAGTTTTAATGAATGGGATGAGCCCCGCCTAAGATACGCGATGACTATAAACATACTAAATATCAGTCATAAATATTATAAGCATTTTTATAGAATAGGTATAATAATTTAATTTAGTTTGAATAATTATTTTTAAAAATCATACATATATACGAAAACAAACAGATATAGATCTATGCAATATAGATTAAATAGTTAAGTTCCGAACGATCTAAACCTTGCTTAATTTAATATGATATTATATTAAAAACTATTTTTAATTTTTATTGGGTTCAAAGGTGCAAGTGTATTATGTATTATACAGTTTAAACCTCTTCCCCTAATTTTTTTGTTGAAAATGTCAACCTTTATCTTATTATTGCATATATACCACCGTTCACCGCCAAGACACTAAATCGGCTTGAAAAATGAGTATTTTTCAATACTGAAACGAGCTGTAAGCTATACGTATAACTGCAGTCCACCAAGTCTATTATTTTTAAACGCGGCTGATACAGCATGTTTAATACTTACTCATCAAGGAAATAATGTGGTCGTATAAAAATACGTGTTATTACCTACGATAATGTTTTAATATCATTTTTTATAGATGCACTTTGAAGATTCTAAGTGTTCGGTTTTGCGGTGTGCCGCTCACATAATATATGTAACACGTATATACCTATCTACTTAATATATTATAATGTTATTATGTGTATAATATTGGCTGTGCGTTTTTTATGGATCCAAAGCGAGTAATTAACATCTCCGCGTTTCTTGCGGCCAATAGCTGTATTATTATTATGATAGAGGTGTACGATTAGATATTATTTTGTCGACAAAACAATAATAGTTATTATCTGCAGCAGCGTCTAATTACGCGAGTATACAGAATTTGAACGAAAAAACGGGTTTTCTTTTTTCACAGCGCGTCGAAGTGTAAAAAGTACATAAAAACGATTTCTCATAATATATATATATATATTTGTATATATAACTATACGAAACCTACGACTACGGTCTTTAAGTTCGCGATGGAAGGGCGGAGGGGGTGGGTGCCGGAAAGACGATGTATATATTATTATTTATGCATTATATATAAAAACAAAATAAACGAACTCATCCGCTGCAGCAAATGATGATATTATGTCGTCGGTTCCGCCGATGCGTCTACCTATACCTAATATTATTATTGTAGTGATCAGACGCGCAGCATCAAGTCCACAGCGATCTCTCTTACTCTAATTTTAATATACAATTTGTATGGTATATATGTATTATAGATTAGATTGTAGCAGATGAATGTGAGTATTCATCACAGACGAGACATATTATTACAAGTTGAGTAAATCAATAGTCAACGTATAGCGTATAACAGGCAAAACTACACTATTATTTTAATAGGTACACAAGATCTGTATACATTTATATATTATATGTATATATATACCCAACTAATTATAACCATTCCATAATCCTTATGAAGTTAAACTCTTATTTGAGACAGAGTACGTACCTATAAGTTTATATATATATATAACAATACATCATAAATCATAATATATGGTATAGGTACAAGATGTTTATGGCAAAAATTATTCAACTTAGCTTATTAATTATAACTTTAAAATAAACTACTAATATTTCTATAAATTAGTTATAAAATTGTCTTGGAAATAAATACACTGATAGTTGCACTGTCTCCGCTGAGAATTATTTTTTGTTTGCATTGATTTATCTTTGAATTCAAATTTAACACATCTATTACAGTGACCTATTCAATGAGATTATAGATACATGTACAACACAGTAGAGTCATTTTCTGGTTTTAAAGATTGAATCACTGGAAGTTAGAAGGCATCCACTTAACATTGTTTCATCTGTATTTTACGGTCATTAATTTTTTTTTGAATACTTTGATTTTTGATCTACTGTCTTAATAAGTTAGGCTCGCGTAATGGTGGTTGGTCTATATTATATATTATTAAATGTTGTATATAGATAACGTGCTAGGTGAACATCGCTTAATCACATAGCGCAACTAGGGTGCAGGGCTGTAGGTGATACGCTACCCAAAATATTAATCTCAGCCACTATTATTCTTTGAACTCGCATAATATCAATCCAAAATAAATAAATGAAAAAAATGTTTTTTCACTAGTGAATGATTACAACGTTGATGCAAAATCCGATCGATGTATAGGTATTATATAAATATTAAAACATATTGTTAAATCCAATTATAACATATACTGATTATGAATAGTGAAAACCAATATCAACAGCTTGGGCCATCTGTCCATATATTCCCAATTTATTTCTACTGTAACTCGAATTATGACTATATATGTATGTATGTGTACGAAATATTCATCATCAATAATTTAAGACTACAATGCTCAAACGAGGAAATCGATACTCTTATCTCGATGGAACAGTACTTATATAGACCTGAGTGGTCAGTCCGGTCCTGAATAGTATAATATTACTCTCCAACAAATATATCGTACCTATTGCGTATTTAAGATTATTTTTAGTGATTTTGCTTACTGGTAATGTAGATATCTTCTGAAATTCCCAAATGGTAACAAACAACAAATATGATTTTGCTCACAAGTCTGCCAGTCGGTAACAAATATATCAACTGTAAACAATAAAATTAAAATTAATCTAGGTTAAAATTTCTCGCTTTGTTAGTCATAAGAATTTGTACGATGAAAAGAGATAATATGATTGGTGGAGTGATGGTGGATACCAACGGTTCAGTTAATTGTTAGGATAAATATTATGATGAAAAGCTTATACGGAGTCTCCCACTGTTTTGATTTTAGGTTGAGGCGCTACAAGTCACCTATCCACAACGCCGCGCTACCGAAATGCGTTAAAAATTTATTTTGTAAATATTATTTACGTTCCACTTATTATATTATTTTAGCACGAGTTGATGTACGTTGGTCGTTAGCTATCATTAAATTAAATAAAGTAAAAATATTCATCACCTGAAAACAATTTTACATTTACTTCACAGTTCACGTTCTTAAATGTATTATCATAGCAAAATACAAAAGCATTTACAAAAACAAGTAAAAATTATAAAAATTAAAATATAGACACTAATTCAAGCCTATCATTACTCGCCCAATGTCGCTTGTGTCATTCCATTTTACCGGTAATAAGATCACACGATATCGAGTATATAAAGCAGTGGTTCTCAACCGGTGTGTTGCGACACACTAATGTGTCACGTATCACCACGACGTGTGTCGTCAAAAAATGTGTTAATTTATATTGTAATAAAATGGTAATGGTTGATGTAATAATTTAAATAGGTTTACAATTGTTAATTTTCCGAAAATTCGTTAATTTTTTGAAGTGTGTCGCGATTTTTATCGATCTAAATAGGAGTGTCGTCGTAAAAAAAAGGTTGAGAAATACTGAAATATAGTGTCAAAAGTTTTTTTACTATCGATCAATGTATAACTCCAACGTATACAGGTATTTAAAAAGACAATCGGTATTATATATGTCTACTAAATCTCATAATATTTGCATACTATTTATGAATAGTACGATTTGTAGTTTGTACCCACCCATAAAGGATTATAAGAATTTTAATTGTTAGAACAATTTCGCTGATCAGACGGCGAGCAATTTTTTTTAAAAGTTTCAGATTTAATAAAAGTGCTAAAAATGACGTAAAAATATTTATAAATGACATAAAAACTAAAAAGTAAGTGAAATAGTGTAGTGAAATATCCATAAAATATTTCAATTCATCGATGTCATTTATATCATACATATTGCATTTACTCGAAAAGCTGTACCTACATCAAGAAGATCATTAAAAAAAAAAAACAGCAAAATTCCATACGGTCATACGGATTATAAAATAATTTATAATAATATTAAAACACGATAATATCATATAAACACATATTACACATGGTAAACATCAAGTACGACATACTACACAATTGTGTATAAATAGGAAGTATCGGCGTACCTGCAGCTGCCGAATAACTTATAATAATAATATTATGTAATACAGGCATTATAGCGTATGTATGTTTATATACTTTTAAACAACTTGTATCGGCATTTTAACGATCTGCAACTTGCGATATACTTATATAGCACCAAAAGTCGAGATATTCGTTCAATGTTAGCGAGTAAAAGCCTTGTCGGGAAACCAGTATAATATTATAATACCGGTAGGTACACTTGATTTTTTTTAACCCTATCAGTTCTAATGATATTTTTAAAAATCTGCACGTATAAAGTTCAATTTTTTTATCCTACCGGTTACTTACGACGCAGTGTAACCAACACCAAAATATACGGTTTTTTTTGTTTTACACAAAAAAGAAAAAACAGTTTGATATCAATCATATTATAATTGTTGTCGATAACAATAAATTAAGAGCCAAAAACAATTATTACTGCAGAAATTTAATGTCGGGAAAATTCTGAGAAATAAGGCTTTTTGTAAAAAAAAATCTCTACGTCCAACCGATTACCATTAATGAACCTCATAGGATGTACGCATAACTGAAATATTTCGACTTGTCGAGATCAATTAAACCATATATGCGCCAGGTCATAGACGACAGTAATAATTGAAATAATAGTTTTAGTTGTATAACAACAATAATTAATAATAAATAATAATTAACACCGTAAACGATTTTCAATCGAATGACTTGGAAAAAATAATAACTGCGACAGATGTATAAATGTATGATAGTACAATAACAATATTATAACAGGCAAAGTATTCGAGACTTACAATGGTCAGAATTTCCATATTATGTTATTTAACAAATTTATTTGTCAAATGTTGTGTTTTTGTAAAATTAATTGAAAGAATTAATATATTATTTATTATAGTCTATTATCTTTGAATTGGCGACGGCGTCTATCTAAAGTCTAAATCTGTTACTGTTAATAAGTATGAATATTAATTTTAAGTGAATAGTGGACAGTGGTTGCTACTACCTAAATTACAGAATACTTACCATGTACTAAAGTACATTTTCGAAGGGATTTGATGCATGCTAGAATCATTAGCTTTGATAACAACATTTTGAAAATTAAAGTGGGTGGGCCGACTTAGTAACATTGAAAACACACACTGGCCACCATGGTTTCTTCCAAATTCTAAAAAGGGACTGGCAAATACTTGTTAATCATAAGCTTTCGTTCGATACATTTTTTGAAGTTCTAGGATAATTTCTGTGAGCTACGTGAAGTTAGCACAACTTTTTTATTTTTGGGTTCACTGTGAAAGTTTGGACTTGCAAATAACTTAAAATAATGGCATGAATTTAAAAAAAAGTGTTAAACGATTTACCTTGCAGGACCTATATCTAATAAAAAGAAAACCTTTCTGTATCCAAAAAAACACACTATTTTCATTATAACCTAAATGAGTTTAATTTTTATAAAGTTTCGAGCGCATGGTAAATTTTACGGAACAGTAGTATACGTTTTTAAATATTTTATAATAAAAAATTGTATACAATTTATAAAAAAATTTATAATTTATTTTATAAAATATTTACTTTTTAAGCATAAAACAATAATAATTGTAATACTGCAGACAAGGAAAAATAACAATACTGTGCTATAAAAAATTAAAAATTACATTGATCTCTCCGCTCAGAATCTGAAACTTATTTAACATTCTGTATAATTAGTGTTGAACATCTACCAGCATTAAGTTATAACTTAATGTTATATATTAACTTAAGAATTAATTACATTTTTGTATTTTATTTTTATTTTTGTATTTACCTCGTAGCCTACGAACCTTTATAATGTCGTATTAGTATTATTTCATTGTTTTTCACTGTGAAATTATTAACTAAAAACGTATTAGTTTAAAAAATTACTGTGCTTATTTCAACGTTTTTTTTTTTGTGCACACGCATCTGAAAACTATATGCGTTATTTTCAGCGCTACAGCTTACAAGCACCGAACTTGGAATTATTATGAATTTATATAATCGAGAATTCGCGTCACATTGAATATGCTTAAGTTGGCGTTAAATCCGCAGTAGTAGCTGCAATAAATACGAGTACGATATATTATATATTATATTAATATAATTAAAAATTAAAATAAATAATTATTAATTATATCACACGATTTTTTATTAAACTGCAGTGGTGGTGAGTGATGTCGAGTGCGTTATTAAAAAGGCGACGTGGGTCTGCTGTCTGCAGTAACTACCTACCAATCACCGCCGCCGCCGCCGCTGCCACTGCGGGAATATGAAATCTCGTCGGTCGGTGGTTTAAAATATATATATATATATATTATAAACTTACGAGAACCGTCCTCACATATAATATTATGTACTCATATAATATATATATACGTGCGAGTATGATATTGATATACGATGTACATACACATACCTATATCGCCGTCGTACTTGCGATTTTTTTTTAAGTCTCGTCTAGACACTCTGGCGCGTGTATTTAGTGCGGGCGCGGGCCACTCGTACGAAAATGATATATACAAGTATACATATATAATATAATATATATATACACACACATAGACATATATACAGAGTGGTTCGCCGAGCGTGCTCATCGCAATTTTTTCGTCTCATTGTGCATTTAATATTTATTCGAATTCTGAATTTTGGATATTTTAAGCATACGCGTATTGTATATAAGGGCCATATTTTTTATATCACTTAGATTGTCCAAGCCATTTCTCTGACGATATAAAAACTTATTTTATTTCTCACGAGAGATCTCGTTTTTAATAAAAATTGTTAATAGCATATGGTTGACATGATGTATCTCAATCGAAATTCAAGCAACCGCAGTATTTAAGTTATTTAACTCTTTGCACCAAGGGTAATATGTTCACGAAAATAATAGTAATTTAAATAAATCTGAAAACATTTTTTAATGATTTGAAAAATTTGTCAGTTTATAATAAGCGGTGATAGTACCTTTCGACTAAGTGTTAGATATATACATATATCACTATTAAAGTTTTTATCTTTTTTTCACTGTGCAGTATTGCCACATGGGGGTGAACGGTTTGCACCATACTTACCCCAAGGTCATTTACATATTCTTAGTAAACACGTTTTAACATTTTCCATACATTGTAACAATGTAACTCTTATGCTACTCGTTAAATTGCTTAGATACATCAAAGTTATAAAACAAAAAATCGTCTGCTTAATAATTTACCGTAAAGAAGGTTGGTTTTCATTTGAAAAAAAAGAAGTTTATACCACACTACCTTCACGTGACACTCCTTAAATGGTAAAAAATCTATGTTTTTGAAAATATGGTCTACTTCAAATTTGCAGAAATCAGAATTTGAATACATGTATTATTATTATTTATTAGGGGGGTGAGCGTACTTGTTGAATCGCACTGTATATATGGCGTATACTATTATATATACATTGAAACAATCCCTTCACACCACACCACACCACCCCGTTACCCGATGGTTATATGCACATAATACTATCAAATAATAATATTATTTCCCGAGACGGGCCTCTTCGTTTTTATTTTATTTTAATGATGAATGTCAGTGTGCCACCGATTGAAATAATAATATACATATGAGGATCGAAAAATCCTTGGACGACTCTATTCGGCAAGATTTCACGACCGTTAATCATATTTTAATAATCTCGCGCTTATAGGTACAAATTATTATATAATAATAATTATCGCCAGTGGCGCGTGTGTGTGTGTGTCTGTTGACTGGCAGTGTTAATAATAATTCTTTATTACTCATTAAACAACACGGTATAATAGTAATAATGATGATAATTTATTGCTCAAAGGCCAAGCTCGCTCGCTGCAGCCGTTTACCTTCGATAAATACTGTCTTGTCAAAAACGCATAGGGAAGTGTACTTGATGTAGCAGTCGTTACGTAATACCACGTTAGTTATTCGTATATTATTCTACCATAATAATATACACATCAAATTATTATAATATCTATTATACCTACTGGCTACTACACATATATATACGCAGGCCGCTGAACGTGTTAAGTAATTTTGTATATTTATTCAGTACCACCGTGTTTAGCATATTTTCTAGGGGGTAGGACGATAAATTATTTCGTTCACAGCCTCGTGTCTCTCTCCCCTGTGTACTACAAAATATATATTAAACACCCACCCACATGGCGTTAAGTGATTTGTGATAATTTGTACTGTATTAGGTAATTAATAATATGTGATTATGGTTTATTCGATTAAAGAAAGCTACTATTGAAAACGAGAAAAAATGAAGAAATTATATTTATATACCTATAGTGATGGGCCCTGTTTGACAAGATATAGTTTTAATATTGAAATCATTTATCGGTTACCGTCTTGTAAAAACATTCTTTGCTTTATGTATATTATACCTAGTTTATAAGTGTAATAACGTAAAAAATAAATAGATTACATAAAAAGGCTTTTAACGCCTCCTTAAGGGTGAGTTTTAACTCGTGGTTACTATATGTATTAAGTTGGGTGTTACGTATCTGTATAATTATCTACGCCTATAAGTGTAAGAGAATAATATCAGACGTAAGTATTTAAATCACGCCATTACCTTCCTCCAGATGTTCGGAGGGCTCTCGAGGTCACCATGTACTCGAGAATTTGATCAAAAATTAAAAAATATCAAATATACAGTACTATACTACAATACAATTTTATGTAAAGTATTTATATACAATATATTGTATATTTGAATGTGTCTTACACTCTTACCTGGTTCGCAGCTGCCTATGGACTATGCTGTAATAGGATATGGTGACACAAAATAATTACTCAAAAATCAAAATAATAAAACGCACTGTTTACTGCTCGTTAAAAGAGGTCCATTTGTCGCTTTCCGGATTCGGTATTAGGAGGTTGTTACTAGGATGGCTGATGCGTATGCACTGATTAAGGCACTAAACGGATATGCTGACCAGAGAGTGGCAGGCGGCTTTATCAAAGGTTCTTGCTCTTCAAAGAGATAGATTTCTCTTCTGCGACATGGACCTTTTACGACCGTCCCTTATTTTTCTGGCAGCACATACCTATGAAAGCCACACGTGTCACGTTTTTTCCGTTACAAATACCTGTTGATTTCTTAATCCTTGATCATATAATACGGATCGCCCTTATTGTTCGTGATGAGGTTTTCATTGGGGCTGTCTGATGTCTGACAATCAGGCCGTTATTTATTAGTCTGTTATATTCATGTTTAATGATGTGTGAGCACAGTGGGGTGTCGAGGCAGTTTTCTTTCGAGCAGCAGCTCCGTTGATTTTTGGGGGTGGTGGTGGTCGATTTGTTAAATATATTGTTTATGTATTGTGTGGAAACTGAAAAGTACCTATACATACGTTAATGTTATAAACAATGGGCTTATATCTATGTTTTTTTTAAATAAGATAGTTATGTTTAAATATTGTCATAAATTATATTTAGTTAACATTTTTACTCTTTTCTTTGTGGTTGAAATCATTCTGTATAGTTATTGTTATTTGACTTCATACCAAAATGTCATGTTAAACGTTTCTCAATAAGTAGTTTTAAACTTTTAAATAGATATGCATACATCATTACAAATGTAGATAAAACTAAGTTTATATAAATAGTATTATGGTACTTTTTTTTGTAGAGAAACACAAATTTCTACCCGAGAAAAATGTATTTTGTACCCAATTATTCGTATCTTTCATAATTTATTATGGTACTTGTTGCGAGCGAAGTGATCGATTTTTTTTGGTATAAAGCCTGTTGTGAGTGGGTGGATGGATAATATTTATTTTGCTCCTTTCATTGAAATTGTTTGTCTCGCCACTGTGTGAGCATATCATTACACGAGTCTATGTGACTATGTGTATAATATGTGTGTTGAGCGAGCGCTGGACCATTCTTTCCATGTGTGTCAGGCAGAGGTTATCAGTTGGCAAGTGATTTCGATGTGGATCGACTCCGCTGATAGAAGCCGATCGTTGCGATATATTGTAACACAGGAAGAACAGATTATATAGTCTTATATTATATGAATGATCGAAATGTTCTCTCGCTGACGAGTTGGCATCGCGTGCTGGTGTCAATGAGCCGGTGCGCAATTCAAATAGAAGAACGAAATTGGTTATGTGACAAGACCAGGGGACTACGGTAGTGGACTAAATCGGAAGATTTTGTCTATGGATAAAGATAGCTGGAGAATTGGTCGTAAGTCGGAAGAGTTAAACTAGTTGAATGGGCTCTTCTCTCCAAAAAAAAAAATATATATATATATAAAAATATATTTATAATGTAAGTATGTGCGACACGCTCTGAATTACTTAATTTAGTTATACATTTTAAAACGTTTAAATGAGAAAGTACTATTTCGAATGTTATGTTTTATTATGGAGCAAAGATTAAAAATGCATTAAAATTGAATTGAAAATGCTCTATAAGAAATCCATCTATGACCTTAAAATGAAGAGTATGACTTGTATAAGCAGCACTTCGATAATAAAAAAGGCAAAAAATAATAATATAAAAATACATTTTAAATAATATGCAAAATACGAAACATACGAACTGATCAATTTACAAGTCTCGATTAATAATAAAAATAAATAAAAATAACAATATATGGGATAATAATATGGATTTCGTTATCGTCGTCTGTTTTTGACACACGGACCATTTATGGACCGGTATTCAGAACTATTAGTAAGTACCTACACTTTTATAATTCCATTACTATTTGAAAATGTGGAAAAAAAAATAATACCATACCAATAAATTGCTCATCTAAATGTATTTAATAGCATTAAATCGTAAATCGAATGAATCTACGCACGTTCTGAAACATAATATATTGATAAACGATGGTCAATATACAGTGTATAATATATATAGTGCAATATATAGTGTATATATATATTAATTTCGTTGAAAACCGTGGCTTAGCGGATTTAGTTTTCATAATCAAGTGAAGTATTATACATAGGGTTTTAAAATTTCATGCAATTTATTTTCTTGAGTTATTTCATGAAGTACTTAATGAAACGTTCATAAAATATTTCATTCACATAAAAAATAAAAAAATATAGGTACCACAAATAATAATAAAAAAAAAAATAGAAAAAAAGCTTGTTTCAACTTACACTCGTATAATATTAGGGTGAGAGAAGAACATGTTTAAAATTACCTATGTCTATTATTGTATGAACACACAAATTGTTATTACAGTGACTAGTGCAATAGTGTGCACAGCTTTCTGAAGATGGCCTAGACCGGCTAGACCTAATCAGTAATCACTAATCGATAATCATATACATTTGTGAATTATTATTTATTAATTTATTATCATTATATTAATTCACATTACAATACAATTACTCTATTATGTATTTTTTTTTTTCTCAAAACGTTAAACATAATATTATTCATCTCCAAACATACACAGATATGCCATAATACAATAATACTTAATTTACTACCAGGTACTTAAGGTTTATTTTACAAATTAAGATAATATGAGTGATAACTAATAAATAATAATAATATTACTAATATAGTAATAACATCAACGTTCCTAGTGCATATGTAAAAAAAAAATATTTTTTAATATTTCATTGAAGTATTTCACAAGGAGTGAAATTTTCGATTTTGAAATATTTCACATGAAATTTTCTATTTTGAAATATTACACATACAATTTTCAATTTCGAAATATTTCACATGAAATATTTAAAATTTAAACCCTAAATATATCCTTATATATATAAAAGAACAGGCCTTTTTTATGTACCAATTTTGTGACGACGGTATTTAACTTTTTTCCAATTTTTTTTCACAGAGTTGTTCCAAATAATTTTGATTTTAAAGGGTTGAAATTGGCAAAAATAAATTTTTACATGTAATTTGTATAACTATATTCATATAATAATAACAATAGCAGTCGGCCGATAACGAGAAATACGGTACGGCACGGTCCGAGGGTTTCCGTCTACCTGGATTCTGACCTTTTTTTTGTGTGTGTATGAATTGTTCGGAGGCTATATAATATTTAATGAGTTGTATAGAAAACACTGACTAAAAATAATAATACATTTCTAATCTAAATGCGATAAACATTTATTATTAATTTGTTGTTAGCAAAAATCCGACCATCCGGTAAAATTGCTATAGGTGTGGCATCATTGGGAATAGCATCCACGATATAGTAAGACTGCACATTCAATGTTCAAGCTACCAATAGACTTAAACATTACCAATATCCCAGTTTGTATATAAAAAAAATTCACTATTAGCCAAAGTATTAACCGATTGTGTACTAATTGTGTGGGATGAGTGCACAATGGCTCATAAATCGGGCGTAGAAGCTTTAGATCGAACACTACGGGATATTCGGTCATCAGATAAATCTATGGGAGACATCACATTAGTATTTGCGTTAGATTTTAGACAAACATTACCAGTTGTTCGACGGGGAACACGATCTGATCAAATAAATGCGAGCCTAAGATCATCTACGATTTGGTTGAAAGTAAAAAAATTGTCTCTTACTGTAAATATGCGAACCAAATTAACAGGAGATATACAAGCAGGACAGTTTTCTACATTGCTCTTAAATATTGGTAGTGGAACTGTAAATGATAAGGATGGGTACATTAAAATTGTAAAAAAATTAACAGTATCGACAAATTCGTTGGAACAATTGATACAAAATGTGTATCAAGATATAGAAATTTGAAAAATCTGAATAATGAATGGTTATGCGAAAGCGTTATTTTAACAACTACAAATAACCGAGCTGATACAATAAACTAGCTAATAATTAGTAAATTTCAAGCAGTAGAAATGGATTACTTTTCTATCGATACAGTTGTTGATAGTGAAGAATCGGTACATTTTCCTACAGAGTTCTTAAATTCACAAACACCATCTGGTATGCCTCCTCATAAAATATCACTGAAGGGGGGGGGGGGTCCAATCATAGTATTGAGAAATTTGAATTCTCCTAGATTATGTAATGGGACTAGGCTTTGTGTCACCTCTCTTACAAAAAATGTAATTGAAGCTGAAATTTTGACCGGATGTGCTAAGGGAGAAAAAATATTTTTACCGCAAATACCATTATACCCCAACGATTTTCCAGTTAAGTTTAGAAGAGTTCAGTTTCCAATAAAAGTCTGTTTTGCAATGACAATTAACAAAGCTCAGTGTCAGACTTTAACTTATTGTGTTGTAGATTTGGAAAATAATTGTTCCTCACACGGACAATTGTATGTGGCATTTTCTAGAGTTGGAAGACCTGACCATTTGTACGTTTATGCACCACAAAATAAAACCCTAAATGTGGTATACCAAGAGGTTTTGACTTAAGCCATATTAGAATTGAGCAACTACGTTTGTAAATATTTATAAAAAAAAAAGTTATATTATATAATCATAGAATCATTTTTTAATATTATTATTAATTTTTTTTTGTCTTTAAAATTCAGCAACTACTACTATTTAGCACTTGGTAGCATTAAGCAAAATACATTTTTTTCTTCTTTAAAACACAACAATTTGTGTTGATTTAAGAATTTTATTTTGATAAAACAAAAACTACACACGGGCGAAGCCGTTATAATTCAGCTAGTACTACATATAGGTGCCTCCGTCTGATTAGGTTTGCCGTTCGTCGGGAGTGACTAAAATTTCAGATGGTTTGCGATATAATATAATATTATTATCATTATCCTCGCGACGACTGACGAACGAATGATGCAACGGACGTTTACATATTATTATTATATTATCTTATATTATAATATTACGCTGCAGATTGCAACTGGACGGTTAGACATCATACTGCATCCTGTTTGATTATGCGCACGAAAGCCGTGCTTTCGTGTAATGATATTATAATAATAATAGTAATAATAATAAAAATATAATATTATATTATTATGGTATGATATTGTAATCTGATTTCCGTGAATTTCGTCTGGACCGTTCTTCGTTTCTGAATATTATAAAACGACGAAAAACTACACAGTTCCCGTTATCGCTTGGGTATTATAAATACCAATATATAATCAGGGCATTAATATTCGTACTCACGAAATTATTCACGAATACCGCCGACACGGCGACGTGGAATGGAATACTGCTGCTTAAAAATAGAATATTATATAATATTAGGTATATACGCGGAGATTCTTCAAAAGGTCATTTAACTCACTTTCGCGAAAAGTGATTTGACGTCGTTATAAAACATTAAAACAACACTATAGTTTTTAAAAAAAAATTTTAATTTTTATTATTTTATATAGGTATTGGTATATATAGTTCTTAAAGTTTTTTTTACATTTCTCAATTACAGTACTTATATATTTTTGGTTTCGTGTTTCAGAGAAGAATATTTTCCCTAGAATAGGATTATAAACAAATCGAATTTCAAACGATTAGTCGTTATGAGTACTAATACTTAAAATGTATGTTAGTGCGGAGTGGCGCTGAGACAAGAATTTCCACCCCTTAAAATGTCGGTCCATTACTCCATCCGTATCCCGGTACTTGATGACTACTATATGATAATTACTTGTTAGTTGTTATTCTTGTAACATTTTCAAAAAACCTTTAATAAATAAATTCTATTATAAGGTGGTTCGTTAATAAGTCATATAGGTACAAATAGTCTGCAGAATTACCCGATGTGGGACTTAAACATCTCATAATATATTATAGACAAAATAATATTACATTTTAATAATATGTATTTTAAGTGCCTCTAAAACACATTAACCGTTTATTAAATAATTGTAGATATGATGTAAAGGTATCATGGTTGTAGGGGGTGAAGAAACCCTACACGTTTTTTAAATTAATATTTCATTCAGGCCTACAAAAAAAAGATGGCCTCTAGTCGGCCCTCCCTCGGAAAAATGTATTCTCGACAAATTCCAAAAAATCGGGATTTCAACAACTGCATAATCAAAGGATTAAATGATAACGATAATGATGAGCGTGTTTGGTTAATGGCACTGTATATAAATATAATATGTTTGCCCTTCGCGTTTCCCCTGGTAATAATATACATAATATATTATAATATACAGTTTTTGTTTTAATTATCAAGAAGAATTAATGTTGCAAGAAACTTAAATTTAAAAAGTTCATTTACCGATTTAATGTCAGACTCACGAATCTAAAGTTTATATTTCTGTACAGCATATATATTATATTTATTATGCTATGCACGACGAATCCTTTACAATATTCACGAAAACCAAAGTGGGGATCTGGTAAACTTAATAATAAGAATTAATATGGGTTTGGCCAGAATATTATTATTATTTTAATTGATCTTTATTTCACTTCGACGACTTGGCCGTTATAGCGTTAGCGCTACAAAAATATTATTATTTTTATTATTATTAAACACGATTTCTCGCGGCCGTTTGAAATATTTTTCTACTTTAGCGTATGTACTTTAGGGGGGCTATAGGAGAGTATTATAATAATAATTCCGTTCGCTGCGCAAGGAAAACTACATTCGATGGTATCAAAGTGCAATGTTAAATATTCTATACTACTCTATTGAATTCAAAGAATGTTAGAAAAAGGTCTGCCAGCAAATTCAATCGAAAACACGTATTTTATTTAAAATATAAGAAATACTATACTTTGTACAGGATACCGGGAAATTCGTTTACGAGTTAAGACACGAAGGGGGCTGTATTATAATTCCGAGAAATTTTGTTGGAGTAATTTTTAATTATTCATATTTGTGATTGCATTCGTGAGCATATCATAGTGTTTATTTTTTTTTCACTCACTTGCTGTAATATTTTACACGAATATAGTAACCCTTTTATGGTAAGTATTTTCACATATTATTACACACGACAACTGTTTTGATATATTATTTTATATAGGTTAAGTATCGGCATACTGACGGATACTTATAGAGCGTACAAGTTTCTGTATGGGATGCTATTATGTGAATTTATTACTGTGAAGGGAAGTTGAGGATATATTGTTCTTAACAATTATTTGTATACGATTTGCTAAAATTTGGCATTATTGATTCCTCAAAATTATTACTTTCTATGATTTATGATTTAGTATATAACTAATCGCTCTGTATAAGAATTACAAAATATCTATTCCACGTTCATTTTACAATAATACAATATAATAACTTTAGTTTCACATATTTTTTCTTCAGATCTACGGCGAACAAAATTGCTACCCAACTATCGTGATTTTTTTTCTATGTCGAGAAACGTTTTCAAGTACAATATTTATTTAGCTTTAGGTTATGTCACAAATTGATAGCTATTATTATTATTAAATTTTTTTTCTCTATTTATATTAATTATTTATACATGTTTTTGTTGCACGTGAGTATTCAAAAATGTATTATATAATTTTCATCGGATTAATCCTATTAGTGTAATACTTTTCTTGCTTATCCAACACAATATTATACAATAAATCAATATATATTTATAGTTCATTTATTTATGAAATTCACTTTATTTATTTATTATATAAACGATTTTCATTTACATGTTCGTCAGCAGAAGCGTCCACGAGTCTTGATTGCGAAGAGAGGGTGAGAAGTTTTTATTGTAAATATGTGCACCGCTCAAATAAACAGAATTATATTCGTAATACCCAATAAAAGTTTGTTTAATAATATGTATATTATTAAAACACGAAAACATTATTCAAGTTTCAATATACCAGGGTATAGAGTTGAGTATATTGGTAATATAATATACTGTATAGTATCACACATTAACGTACGAATATTAGATTTTAATGTACAAAACAAGACTTAATATTCTATAAAAAAAAAGGCTCTATGGTCGCCCCTCTCCAAAAATACACTCATGTCAGTGTGTTTAGTATACTATAATATATAATATAATTTTTTAACTGTTTTAATGTTCGGATCGTATTATTAGACATAAAATATATATTTGCACTCTTCGGTAAGTAATTGTTTGATTTACTAGACCTACTAGACATTCTGAACTTACTGCGGGCCTTTAATTTAGAATTATATTTTGAATCTTTTAACAGTCGATCATAAACTAACGTTGTTCATACAGACGTGGAAAAGGCATTTGATAGAATAAACCATACTTGCTACTAATCAATACACTTAAAGCTTTGGGATTCGACAATTCACTTCTTTCATGTAGTTTTGCCCATTCATATCAGGTCATACGCTGCAGATAGTAAAGTATGAAAATTACCTATTTCTAATCAAATTCACCTCACTTCTGATGTCCCTCGAGGAGATCATATTTTAACTCCTTATATTGTGTTTTCTTTTTATTAACGACCATCTAAAAATTATTTCGCACTCGAATATTTTATTGTTGGCCGATGATGTGAAAATTTGCGAAAATATTATATGTCTAGATGCTATTAAGCTACAGCTTGATTTAAATAATATTTATAAATGGTGTCAAGAGTATGATTAGCATGACAATTTAAATTAATGATCAACGGTTATTTTTTCTTAAAAAACCTCCCCATTACATTTTCATAACTATTCACTGGGAAATAATAATTTGTAAAAGTAACAAGTACTAACAACAAATAACAATACATGGTCTTGGGGAAAAATTTGATTCAAAAATGTCTTTAAATTATCATTTAAACGTTATTAGAAATGACACTCGCTTCTGCTAAGTAGGTTTTTTAAAATGCTATTGTAAATATTTTGAGATAAATCTACAGAAATAATTTCATAAGTCCGATCTCATATTTTGGTCTATAGTCTATACAATCCTTATCTGGATTCCATATTCTCTAACACAAACAAAAATACTAGATTCAAAATAATTTTATTATGTTTGAATGTTTTCAATGTTATGTTTATGGAGCTCCGCTTTCTTCCTATAACGTGACAGTAAGTTTTGTAATATGGAAACAGTATTTTATGTATCTAAAATTAAGATACTTATAAATAAAATACAAAACAATATGATCATATTGATCATCATCATACAATTCTTTAATTAATTCAAATGTTCTCAATAAAAATTGCTACCACAAATTACATGTTAAATTTACCGGTAAATATATAAATGTCCATTGGTCTAATACTATACAAAATATGGATTTTTTTTTCATAACTCTTTAAGAGATTTTTTGTACGATGCAATAAAAATACATGTACCTATTTAAATAATTAATTTTATTCAACTGTACTAATAATGTGTATATTCTGTCTTTCTGTGTTATATTTATTGTTACCTTTAAACAACAGTACTATAATATATGTGTACATAAAAGACACATATTTTGTAATTATTGGAATATTTTTTTTCGTTAGCAAGAATTATTATTATTAAAATATTAAAATGTCAAATAATGGCGTGCAGAGTGTCGTATTTATATAATATATATATACTATACAATATGATTCATATAGGATTCAATACCTACGACAGTGAGAACACTGAAATGGCAGTTGGGCATATATTTAAGGTCTCACGGGGTAATAATTATATAGCGGATGCTATAACCTAACCGTCAACCGTTTTGAATGTTAATATTAAACTTTTGCTCAGTAGTTCACATAATACACTTTTGGTGTTTTTTCTTCACTTTAATTGTTATGAATTCAAACAAACTGTAAACATACAAAATATGCTGCAACGGCCGAGTTGCATACAATAATATTATAAAACAAAATTACCATAATGTTTTTCGCCTCACCTTTTTAGAACGAAAACTAAGTTTTATTCGACCGATATATTTTCGTCATATAGACCCCCACATCCATTACCCACCCTCACAAAAGAGACACTGATTATTATTCTTCATCTAAGCACACAGTGCATATATGCGGAATCAGCTATTTACAATAATCATATATTATATCAATTAATTATACATTATTTATTATATTATTTATTATTTTAGGTACTCGATATATAGTTAAAATACGCACGTGTGTTTGCCTAAGCATCGATGCTTATTCGTATAGCATTATTACGATATATTTTATATTGGTAACATATGGACAATGACCATTATATTGGCTATATTTTATGATATGTTTATTGTATCTAATATATTTTTACTAAACATGGTTCAATTTTTTTTAGCGAACTTAAAATTTGAAAAAAATGTGTTGTATCAAAAAACTTCGAAAAAGTAATTTTAAAGGTTTTTATTTTTTTAAATGAAGAATTGAATCTAACTATGAATATATTTTTTAAGTTTACTTATTTTTTTAAATTAAACAGTAGGTACGTACGAGAAATATTCTCTCTTTAGTTCAAGGGGGAAAAAATTGATAAATGCTAATAAATACTGAATTTAATAATAAAAAAAGCCACTATATTTTAAATAACTTTAAAATAAGATTTAAAAAAAAAACATTTCCCCTCCAGATTTTTCAATTTTATTATAATTAAAAATCATACAAACACCGCAGGAAGAATCTCCAAGTCAAAAATATTTTGTACTATATAGATAGATTCAGAAACTCTCTAAAGTTTGTATCACGCGCTATATGTATGTGTTTTATAAAAGTTTAATAATAATATTATATTATATTATTCTTCCGTCTATTTCCGTCCTCGTTTAATTATTATTATTATTTTTATTATATCGCGGCAATATTGTTTGCACTATAGTTCGATCGGTATAATAATATTATCGTTATTATCGTTTCGGCAATTTTTTTTTCTCCGAATACCGCAAACCCGCGCTCGCCGGACTTTGCATTATACTTTTGTCGGGTGTTTTATACCGCACACGTGTACGTTGTGCAGACGCTCACTCGAGTTTTACGGCTGACCCGATAAAAACCCTAGACATACGTAAACGCGTTCGTATATATTATTATTATTGTATATTTTATATGCGCGTGTGCGGCCGATTATATTTCGCTTTTAAATCGAACCGGCTACGGAGAAAAACCCAATTTTTCGTCGTAAAATTCGAAATCGAAATCGGTTTTATTCGTTTTCGGCGAGGTCCGCCGCCGCCATATCCGTCGCCTTCGCCGGTGCGGCAGAGGTGGTCTCTCGCAAAGTTTTATTACACCGAGCACGGCGGCGGCCGTTTATGCTGCGAACATCGTCTTATATAATATAAAATAATATATTATATTGCTATAGTGATAGTTTATACGATTATATTGCTACTATGCTACTGTGCAAAACCGCCCGGCTGCCAAATCATTGTCGCTCTCGCCGTTTCGAAAAAGGATTTATACATCAACGAGCTCACTTTGACGTCTCACAATTTCCACTTTCGTTGATCGCATCTATCTGCAGTCTTGTCCGATATTAGTCATCAGCGGCTGTATTGATGATCCTCTTTAAAATAAGATTATTTGTCGAGATACATCCCTTGCCCGTTTAACCCACGACGCGGGAGACAGACGAATTCGCTTTTCCGTCTATATTCACCTAATGGCTTACCATTGTTTTAATTGTATGACTCTGTCAACCGTTGTGGTATACAGGTAGTTGGTAAGCGTTCTAACGTCGATAAGTCGTACAATATTAATGTCAGACAAAACCAAATTATTATAATATAATATATTATGTACATATTTAAATACCGATTTAATAATATAATATTAAACATTTTACCAACATCATTTTGAACATAATATTTTGAAATTGTTCTATGTCAAAATGGATTACTATATTGTCGAATCATATTTTTTTTGTAATTTCCCCCTGCGTAAAGCCACGTCACTGCCAATCCGAAGGGTATAGTGACTCCATCCGAGACAGCGGTCGGGTTGGCAAATTGCCTAGGTAGTCGCATTCAGGTTTTGATTTTTCACCGAGCGGCGATTTCTGTTCCTTGCATTCTTAGTCCGAACGGACTCCGAAGAAGCGGCAGTATATTATTATTATATATTATAGGTATATTTTACACACAATAGGTTAAATAATAATTTGTATTAATTATCCTAAACTATATTTTACTAATTAGTTAGCTGATACTCACCATATTTAAACTGTAACCGTTATCAGTCGTACTACATGTTGAGTGAGAACTGTTCATGGTACCGAAATAAATAGACAAAAGAAAACTTAGAAAGCAAAAATAGTGCTCATGCGAGTAGCAACTGTACTCTAAAGTAAAGAACTTGTTACTCGGTTAGTAGTCAAAAGTCAAGTGTGTGTATTCCCAAATATTGAGACATAATCAATTAGATTTAGGGTGTTATAGCAACCATTGAATACGGTCAGCTGTTTTTATTATAGACCAGAAGCTTGTTATTTTTAAAACGTTGTTGATTGCGCCGGATAAAATAGAATAATATTATATAATAATACGAGTTACCTTAAGATACACGATTATCGGATTTTGCATGCGTCATTTCTGCAGCAATAGAATAGATGGTTTAAGAGCTATTTAAAAAGCACTTTATAAAAATAATAATATTATACGCTGTGGTGGACTGCCATATCACCGGTAAACGCACATGAGTTTTATCGACCAGCTCTAAATTTAAATTAATAAAATAAGATTAACTTATTTATTATGTTTTTATCATGAAGTGTGTTAAAATGTGTATAAAAAGTTTAAAAGTATTGGTTATTGTAGATTTTTAACTCCTAAGTTTCTGTAGTTTTGGTGGTTGATGTTGTGAGGGGCTTTACCCCCCCCCCAAATTCTGTGAGTTATTTACAATTTTACCATCCCGCGTTTTAGATGTCTAGTATAACCACACTATATAATATGACGTGATTTATCACAACCCAGAATGTTTATGTTTTAATCGTGTTTGACACGGGTGATATATTATTCTTACCAAATGAAGCGATCATCGACCCAAAATATTATAATAATTATTGATTTGTTATCTTTGACTTTTCTAAATGGTAGTAAATATAAGCACCGGGTATAGAATAAGTCCGCTCGAATACAAGCTTTAGGTAGTACATTAATAATTGAAATAGGTTATAAGTTATATGTTATACTATATACACCAAATATATTATAACGATTACGATTATTATTATTTCGATATTATGATAGTGCATTGTCTGAATTAAATGCTCGAGAAAAACCTTTAAAAATGCACTAAAGTATACCTATAGAATCATTAATTCAAAAATATATATACGATCTATCAAGTGCAAAGTATAGGTATTTTGAGTTTAAGTTATTATTAATCGATTGCGATGTGAGTACATAACTTATTTTAAAATATTTATAAGGCAAAAATCAAACGAAAATTCATAAAATGAACGAGAGCGATTGAATGCAATAACGGTGTATTAAAACAAGTAACGAAAAATAATTGTTGTATTACAGTGGCCCCTTATACATAAGACTCGCGATTGTTTTGTATTATATTCTAATATTTCTGAAATGTACTGCTCGTATACTCACATTATAAACCACGAATCGAAACCAGTATTAACCAACAAAAATATGTAACTTTTCAAAACCAATTAATTTTTAAATCTTAACTTAAAATGTTTATTTTCTTCCATTTTTTTTTTTTTACAAAATTTGAGTCTTATAACCGAATTTTTTATAATGTATTTGGACAGTTCCAGACGAATTGAGTCTAATAAGCAACTGAACATTACATCAGTCATCAGTGAGTCTTATAAGTCCACTGGACCTATTTCTCTACTAACTACAATGAAGTGAACCTATTCAACCTATTCAAAAATATCCTGTTACTCGACATAAGTCAATGAAAATTTTAGTCGGAATAAGAAAAACAATGTAGTGCAGGGAATTCATAATATTTCCTATACATATTTTCTTTGTTGTTTGGTTCGTAAAGGTGATTTTATATGGACGTTGTGTGATGAACTGCGTGCATTTATAATATTATTTTTTAGAATTTTATGGGGGCTTATTATAGAACAATTATTCTTTATTGATCACAACACCCTCGAGAAAATTCATCGTTTTACTGACTTGTGCGCATCGCTGTACAAAGTGTACAGTAGACGCGTATGAGCTTTTGTTACACCTAGGTCCGGAAACCACCTGCACGCCGCTGAATGCGACAAGAAAAAATAAAAAAAAATTGCCAAAATATACACCCTTTAGGGCCCGTTTTACGTAATCATAGCTTAAACCTCGGTTACGCTTAACCTACTGATTTTACCGGTTGAATTCGGTGGTTTAACCTTAGTTTAACAATTGTAATACGGGCACTTAACCGACAGCGTCATATAATAATAATATAGGTAGTATTGTACACACGGTGACGGGGATAAAATACAGTGGTGAAACACCATAATATTATATTTAACGTGCGACCGTCTGCAGGGATTCAAAACGGTTTACTCGCTCACAGAGTACCTATTACCTTATAGTGTAAATATATAACTTAAGTAAATAATATTGTAAATATAGCTATTATGTACGAATAACACGATGTTTTAGTGTATTATATTATATGTTATGTCAATACACAGCACTGTATACCTTCAGCACAGTCGGCGAATAGAGTATAATGTTGTTATCAATAAACGAATATACTTTATTAAAATGAGTTCGACGTGATTCAAGCGCACGGTGATTTTCGCATTGATATTGCGGATGAATGCGATTTGAGAATATAATTGGACTTTTTGTGCTCGTTTGTAGATGCTCTGCTATAATACTATATATTATTTCAATTACTTCAAATTCGATTCGTCGGGAGGCTATATTATATATGTATATAAGGATATTATAATATATAGTGTATAATGTATATATATATATATATAGGTACGCAACAAAATTATGTATAATATTACAGCTGCAGGCCACTATATTATATACAAGACGTTCTTATCACCACTGAACATCGTTTAAAACAATGACGACGACGACACTGCAGCTAAGTATAGTCTTATAATAATAATATGTATAGGTGTACTTGTGTTGTATTGTGTGCCTAATAGATTTGACAAATAAATTTAACAAAAGTTGTAATAAACATTATGTTATTATATTATATTACCTGCACTTATTGTCTGTATACATCAATAATATATATTGAACAGATTATATCAAACGTTTAGCTTTTCATTACACAATTTATAGGTATACGATAATTAGCATCAACCAGTTTCCATCGTCTTGGTTGCTTTAACGATGTAGGTATATTATTATGTCGTGAATCACACAAAAGACGCAATCTTCTTGGACGATATTTATAATCAACATTTTGGTTTTGATGAGCATATAATATTATATTATACGAACAAAAACATTTTGGCCCACCGCCCGCGCCCCTGACCACGTTTAATATCCAAATTTCAAATCAATAATTCGCACGCCGATATTATTATAAAATCAATGATAATATTTATGTGTTGGCAATGATATAGTCTTACGGAATTGTGTTTTGGCCTATATACGGGGATTGGCCAGACATAATATTATTATACCCTTCAACAAAATATAACGTTATAAGATATATGTTCAGTCGATATGCCTCCAAATCGTCACCATAGTTCCGTGGTCTGTTTAAAATGTATCTCTTCGTTCAAACCTAAATTAATGTAAAAACAATTGAAAAACTGCCAAAAATTACTTTATGTATAAATATTTGCTTAGGATTTCACTATCAAAACATAAAGGTGATTTTATTTGGGCGACGTATGATCAGCCGTGTGTTTATATTAATATTGTTTTCTAGCATTTTCTACGGGGGATTATACAATATTCTTTATAATTACGCAACACAACTCAAAAAAATCCTAAGTACGCCACTGCATACGTCATTATGTTAATACACGATTACGATATAATATTATAATACTCTGTATAATGTTATGTGTTTTTGTCTTCTGATTTATTTTGGCGACTTTTGCGCGAGACTTGTCAAAAAATACGCCACTCTCCGATGCACGGACGTCATAACAAATTTTACTCGACCTCGCTCTAATATAATATAATATTATATATTAAGTCGTAAAATGTCCAATAGTTTTTCTTATTGCTCGTTTGCCGTGCATTGTAAAAATCAAAGTTTCTAGTTTGATACGCTTTCCGGTATAATGTACATGACGTGTATACATGCATAAACATAATATATAATACCTCTCTCACTCTCTCTCCATTGGCGGTGGTCGTTATCGGTTTATGACTGTAAAAATACGATTTTAAGCGAACGACGTTTACATCGTAAATAATTTAGATTTTTAAGACAAAATTGCAATCTATGTACTTACCTCGAGTATTTCAAAACAACTCAAAATACGCGATAAATAAAATCTTGTATTTAATCGTTTTACGAATACATATTAAAATACACATATAGATACAATTGCATTGTAGACACATTACACTGTGCAGTGTAGTATACAGTAAAGTTATTATTTTTATTTTTTTAATTGTCATCTACGATCTATATAGGTGCATTACGTTTTTGTGTTCAATAAGGACATTTTTGGTTTTAGTTTTTAAATGTTCACATAAAGTGTTGAGAAAAAGTCTTATGAGTGCGGCACTTTCATCTATATGCAATTTCAACAGTATATTATAGCTGGTACCTATAGTTAGTCATAATCTTACCTTTGTAGTATGCGAATAATTAATTATGATGATCTAATTTCCAAATAGCTTGAATACTGCAATATTATGTAGTTATAGTTAATATAAATAATAATAAAACTGATTTCTCGGTTTTTGTGAAACGTTTATAATACTATACTATTGTGTGTACTTCCAGCAATTCGCCATCGTCGTTCTATAATATTGCAAATAAAAATCCTTTTTTTTTTTTTAAATAGAAATTGGTAGTAGCTTTATATATATATACTAACTATAGTTAATTAGGTACGACGTTTGTTTTTTATGTCGGAAAATGTTAAACGCGACAGCTCGAACGTATTTGAACGCAAATAACGGGCAGGGAAAATCACGTAAACGTTTTTTTACGACGTATACGCTCGTATAGATAATCAGACGGCCGTTAGTCGATTTGCGCGAGTCAGAGAGGCAAAAAAAAAAATACAGTCGGCCGTTTAAGTCGTTCACGGAAAATGATCCGAACTCGTTTCCGTCTAATATAATATAATATATAAAAATGTACGCACGGCCGTCGGAATACGTATCGTTGTAAAAATAAAATAAAAATCACACATAGATTATAATAATAGTAAACAGTTGGAAGTGCAGCTCTGTGCGTTATGACTCTACGACGAATATACTATTATACCTATATAATAGTATGATGTGCACCTATATAATATAATAGTATTGTTGCCTATTCGTTGGGAAATATAATAATATACAAATTCAGACGATTTCGTTTTGGTCAAGACCCGCGCCCGATAAAAGACGACGTATCTTATAATATATTATTATTATTATACGTATATCATATCGGTAAATGTTATAATACCTACGCGAGTGTATATATCGAATACTCGCTCGAATATTATATACATAATATAATATCACATCGTGATAATATATATACAATATACGATGCACTGTTGCACGCGTTCGTGGTTTTTTCAGTGCGATTTTCATAATGCATTTTAAAATAATGATTTACCGCATTCGACATTTCTATACTTTGTTCTATGTCCCACATATATTAAATATATATATATATATATATATGTACCTACAGGCTATAATAAATTCATCAGCTAATGTTACGTTTTATCGTTCTTAATGTACTCTTATATATATAGGTACAACACACACGGCAAGTGAGACTGCATGCGCATGCAATAAACTATTTTTATGACGTTAAACATACATATTATTATATATTATACCTATACGAATTTCGTTAAAGAACATTTTGTGGTAGTTTAGTTTTTTCGATTTACTTTAAGAAAAAAATTGTTCGAGCTATACACGACCGGCTAACGAAATGGTTTCTGTACGTTTTTGCTCGTAAACGTCCGACGCAAATAAACTGGGAACCACTTAAATTGTGCGGTTTTCTGATTAAATTCGATACAATCAAACAGATATAACAATATAGCGCGCTACTGGGAAAATAAAATCCTGTATTCGATGGCGAAATAGT
Source organism: Neotoxoptera formosana (assembly GCA_022818045.1). Classification (NCBI taxonomy): domain Eukaryota; kingdom Metazoa; phylum Arthropoda; class Insecta; order Hemiptera; family Aphididae; genus Neotoxoptera; species Neotoxoptera formosana. The sequence goes on from CM040633.1 coordinate 32,086,885, forward strand.
GCAGTTTTTATTTTATTAAAAGCAATAATAATAGTTTTCATTTGATGTAGCCATGCAGGTTCACTCGGTTCGATTTAGAATCGCTGCAGAGAACCGCATTCTTATATTCACGGTGAAAAAAATTGTCTGTGCCTATTACTGGTTATAACCGCGGCGCTGCAGTCCGTTTAAGATTCTATAGGTACAATATTAATCGTATACCTATTTACAGCAGAGAACATATACGATTGAAATAATTAGGAACGTCTATTAATTATTATTATTGTAAAATACGTTTGGTGTGCGGCACGCGTTTAAGATTTGATTTAAAAAAAAAAAAAAACCGTAATGATGTGGTATTGCGCTTATTACTTATTGCAGATAATAATGGTTTAAAATGATATAGCTTAAATAAAATACTGTGCGAAATTCAACCTGTGTACCTACGCATATTTTACCAACAATACGTTTATATAGGACTTCTGTCGTCTATATTTGTATTTAGGTAAGTTTTAAATATATTATTGTTAAAGCAGTATCGCTATAGTTCTAATTTCGATTAAATGCAAATGTCACTTTTGTAATTTGTTTTATAATTTTATGTAAAATACGTACCTATAATGATTGTATAATATATAGTATGCCAGTCTGTGTGGCCGAGGGGAAGTAATGCTAACGCAGTTCTCCCCTTAGTAGTGGCGATACCACACGGAAAAATATATATAGTGCCATCGGTCTGTTGAAAACTATTTCTAAAAAGCATTCAAGTACCGACGCCGACGCGTACTTATACACTTACTACGAAAAGTATTTTTAAAATAATATACGTATTCAAATATTATACTCAATAAAATATGGCATTGATTATCTATGGAAATTTTTTTTATACGAGTCTTAATTTGTAGGCGTTTATAAACATAATATATAATTATGTTTATTTAGTTTATTTCTGGTATATTATGGTCGCGGACTAAACCTTGGGATTTGTCGGTCTAAGAAAATAATAATATATAGTATTTTTTTTTCACGTGTACCTAAAATCATCGATGGAATCGTATAACAACAACACAATATATAATATAGTTGATACGACCGCAGATAATATTATATTTTCTTAAACACATATAATAATAATATGCGTATGCGACCGCGGTTACCATAGAATGTATGTATAGCTAGGTAGGCGGGAGCGGTACCTATATTGTCTTCTTCTGCAGCGGGTCTTGAAATAAAAATAAATATCTTTTATTTAATTAATAACGCGTACGGCAATTTTGTCGCCGTTAATTAATAAGTCGGAGTGGATAATCTGATGTGACGTGTGAAAAATATATATGAAAAAAAAAAAATTCGTTCCACCGCGCCGCCGCGGAGAGCGTGCGGACAGTGCGACGCGGCTGTGGCGGTGGCGGCGGAGTATTCAATTACCACGTAATCGCTTTGGGAAGTCTATATCGGACGGAGCGAGGGGTCAGGGAAAATTATGAACGGTTAGTGTTGGATTACACGCGGCGAGTACGGCGAAAAATGCGAGAAAAAAATTTACCGCGGGACCTACGCATATAATATAATGTACATTGTAATAGCGTAGTAGTACACCTATGTACATTTTTTTATTATAATACGAGCTATTTATATATTATATTATTATGTAGGTATACCTATAGATAACGAGCGATTTGAGGTGCCTTCACAGCTGCGAGTAGGTATATAACGTGCAAAGTGTCGAGCACACACGGCACTGCCGCGGTAGAGAATTTGAGAGTATAATATTTTTGGTTTTTAGTTCAGTGCACCCCTTATAGCCGCGATGTAATAATAAACAGCATATAATACATACGAGTTATTAAAAACTAGAAAACTGCTCGAATTCCCGTTTTCTCAGAAAAATTAAGTGTAAATAAGTATAATAACGCATGCGGTGGGTATAGGAAAAAAAATATGAAAAATTCCGAGTCCTTTAGCTGAATACTGATTCGGAACAAGGCGAGTAACACGCGTGACTTGAAAAATATTAAACGTTTCGGCGTTTTTGCAAATTATTCTGTAATTATTTTACAATCCGATCGGTTGTACCAGCTTTATTAGCTTAAATACACTTTTTATAGTGCGCGGTTTTTGTAATACGATTGCGAGGCTGGGCTTGTTTTCCAATCACATCTTTATTTTATCGCCGATAGAGTGCTAGAAAAGTTTCAGATGATCCCATTATAATAAGGTGGCGTTTTACTTTTAAAACTCTAGAAATACAAAAAAAACACGATACAAGTTGTAATCTACAGCGAACTCGCATTATTCAGTATTCATTGAACAATAATCATGTTTTGTCAACATTGATTTCGATAGATCTGCAGTTGTAATTATTATTTAATACAGAAAAAAAACGAATAATAACTTCATACTTACTAGAAATAACTCGACATTTTCATCGGTTATTATAGAAGCCAACGAGCGATAGTACGTAAAAAAAGTTTAGAATCTTGACCATTTCGAAGAAATATTTTCTTCGTATTTCCATAAAAACTAAAAATAATATTACGATTATGATTTTTATACTTTGCTCCGGGCTAGTGAACGAAACGAAATACGAACGCTCATCAACTAGTCTGCGTATATCCTGTCAGCTTTATTATTATTTTTTTTTCTACTACGCTATTTTAAAAGTTCATCAGACCCAGTGTAAAATGTGACCTATTTTAATGTATTGATCCAGCATTATATATAAAGCTATATATTTAAAATTATATAAAGCTTTAACTTGAGCTTTTGTATAAGAAAACAAATTCCAGTTATTCTAGTGTTATGGCAGAAGTAAAGCTGCAAAAACATCGTATTCATAATGTATAGTTCGTTTTAGTATAGATTGAATAAATTATAAAATATTTTTCAAACGATGATTCATCCTAAAAGTTTTTAATTGTTTTTAATAAGAAAGATTATGGGTAAAAACATTAAATTAAAAATCTAGTTATATTTCTATGTAATATTATACATCTATAGGTATTAATATATTATTATCATTATGTTTAAACAGAGTTTTTTCAAAAACGTGGTTGATATTTGTTGATAACTTGTGATAACTGATAAGTTTTTAGATAAAGTATATGTCTGTAGGTTTAAAGAAAACAAAAGAGTTTCTTTTAACAGAATTATAATTTATAATCATAAGAATGTAAGTTTAAGTTATGACCTTCGGGAAATCATGAATAATGGTGCTATAGTATAAAAATGTTAAAAATATTTTACCAAATAGAAATTTTATATAAACTATTTTTCATAGAATTTGTTAAAACAAAACCGGGTCAATAAATATTGATTCGGGTGAATTTCTGGCATTAGTTTTAATATCCGTGTAGATGAGTTTTGTAATAGCATTATTTTTTAATACAAAAATATTAAATTAAAAAGTTTTAAAAATTATTCCGACGTATTCGTCTTCTGTATTCAAAACAGGCAAAAAATGATCAAGTTTCATTATAACTAGTTTTATGGCTTACCATAACATTATTATTAATTTAGTAGTTTAAACATGGAAGTTTACGATTACGGCGGCGGTGCACTGTCCCGTAGAGTTATGCTGTAAATTGCTTTTACACTTCAAATTCCAAAAAAAAAAATAACATAAAAACAATTTTTTTCTTTTATACAAAACAAAAACATGTGAAAACCAGCACACACACACACACACACACACACACACACACACACACACACACACACACACACACACACACACACACACACACACACACACACACACACACACACACACACCGGTATGTATAAACACGCGTGCGTGTTTGCGTGCGTAAGCGAGTAATCTTTATAGGCACAGAGTTTGTCGAACTCGCGAGGGGGACGAACAACAACATTTTTTCTGCCCACTTCCTTTTCAACGTTTCCTTCCTCTACATAGCCGCCAAGTCGTGAATGCCTGAAAATTGAAGGGACTATTTGCCGCCTCTCCGGCGCACAAATTGCGGGTATTGTGCAAACAGTCGTAGCAGTCTTCTTTCAACGGCAGAACGCGACACACAGGGGAACCGCGTGCGTGTCTCGCGCCCTCGCGGGGTTCGTTCGGCGGCGGGGGCGGTGGCACAAAGGGGCGCATCGGATTCGGGTGTACAGAGAGAGAGAGAGAGAGAGAGAGAGAGAGGCATCCTGTACGACGTCGTCTGTGAATATATTTTCATTCCGATCGCGTTCGCCGAACGCACTTTTCACGAGTCAGGTGAGACGGTACAAAGCGACGACGACGACGCTTAAGAGTCAGGAAAAATACCATATTATTATACTTACCCGTATAATAATAATAATAATAATAATAATATATTATACGCGTATACCACCGTACACACACACATACACACACGCGCGTTCGAATGCCAATATTGTGTGTACGTATATTAGCATAAACACGTAGGTAGGTATATAATATATATATTTAATACGTGTCACATAGCTAATGGAAAATGATGTGTAAAATAAACGCAGCGCGTATGACTTGATTGTGCAAAACGAAATGCGCGAATTTGCATAGACGCTAAATACACGCTTTATATATATATATATATATATTATAACACACACATATCAATTATTATGGTAAAAATAGTGTTTCGATATAGTCTTCAGAGATTTCAGATTTGAGTAGAGTTTTTGTTCTCATTCCATAATACAGGAAGGCGTAAAAATATTCACTCTGTATACGCGCGGGCTTATACTTTTTGCGCTATAAATCTTATTTTAATTAATATCACCGTTTATTATTATAATGCGAAAACTGGTGAGAATTAATGTATTATTATATATTACTGTTTAGCACTAGATATACATTGAATTAATTAGCTTATGCTATTATTTTGATTTATCATCTATTAGATTTGCTAATTATAGAATATTATAGTTCACCTAGTTGCGAGTAGAAAAATAATACACAAATTACTTTTTACGATGTAGAAATTTAAAGGAAAAATCGGTTATCATCAACGATGTGCATATACAAAATGTAAAGTTTTTTTTTTTTGCTATTTTATTATATATCAGTATAAAAAATATATGTAATATATTATTATTATCTGAATTCAACTAAGATGCGTTGTTAATATTGAAAAACATAGATAAGACGACGAGTAATTAATATTTGTAATATAAATATAATATCGTGTTCTTCATAAATAACTTGTAAAAAAAATGTCTAAACCTATTTAATAAAAAAAAAAAAAATAATCGGATAACTTTCAAATCAACATTAAACTAACAAGCACATCGTACAACTATGATCTTGGGTTAAAAACGGTACATAAATATTTAATATTTTTTTAACCACGTGAAGCAAATAAGGTAAATAAAAAAGGGTAGACCTATTTCATACGTGATACGTAGAGGGTTCTTTAACCGTTGGGTAGGCTACTTTTGAGGGTGTGTTAGAGATGAGTGTGCTTTCATATAAAATGTATAAGCATTTGCCATCGCATTGAAAACCGTTAAACCGTTATCGAGTGTATCTAATCGTTTATACAATTTTTAGCTTTATTATTTGGGAAAATATGATGAACATTTTATCAAATTTCCGGTAAAGACTTAATTTTAAAATGCAACTAAACAACGTTTATAATGTGTAAAAAATAAACACCAAGACTAAGCTTTTTCTTCATTTTGATTAATTTTCTTTGTAGCCATGTGTGTACTTAAATTAAATTAGCAATTAACACACATGAAAAATAAACTAATATAATATAAAGGTACCGACTATCAATAGATGTTTACTTATTGCCTATGCTTATTAATTCATACTTGATTTTTTTTCATTACGTATACTGGTAATAATAATAATTTTGCCATTTTTTCTAAAATCAATACAAATCTTGAATTGGGAACAAGTTTAAACTATATAAAATTCTTTTAATAGACTATATAAATAAAAAAATAACTAAGACCATGATTGCTATATAGTTATGGTATAAAGTAAAAGGAAATATTTTGCTAGTATTTCACTATTTTTTAACATAAGTAAATTTAATTAATATTAATCTGGAAACCTACTTATCTATAAAAAACAAAATTTCCTACCTATCCTAATCTATTTTCTCGAAACCCTGCAAGTAAATACTCGTACCTATATGAACAAAATAGATAGTGTGCTTATAATACTAAAAATATAGTAAAAATAGTGAAATGGTTATTTTTTTAATTGTAATAATTAAAATTTAAAACATTTATACTTCAGTATTTTACTGCATTATTGAATATCGTTTAAATTATAAAAATGTAGATATGAGGCATATATTGAACATTTTAATTATTTTCTAGAATTGAAATAATTAATATATTATTTAAACTAACTAATTTATTGTTTGAATATAATGTTGTAACAGTGCAAATTTGTTTACCTACTCAACAAACTAATTTATATTTAAACACCTCACAACAACACTAGGTTTTTAATTAGATTGATGTATAATTATTGATAATAATTGAATACATGGGTAACAAATATAATTAATGTATATATAGGTAGGTTCCTATATTGTATTTATTCGTAAATACATAGTATGGTACTTTTTGTTTGATAAACTGCGTCTTATCGGATATATAGGTAATAGGTATAATATAGGATTTCGTCAAACTATAGGTTTTTTTTATAATATAAACATAATATTACGCGCGTGTGTGTAATTTAATGACGTGCTTAAGGTCGTCCAAAGTCGTCATCGTGCGCGGTGTGAGGAGTACCTCCTACATAATGTATAGGTATACGACGCGTATACTGTGCACATGGATAATACCCCTTTGGGTTTTGGGTAATAATAATAATAATAATAATAATAATCGCACCATGAGAGGGGACAATGACACTTAAAGCTGCTTATGTATTTATATAAAAAAAAAAAAACGTTTGTCCGTATCAGCGAGCACACACACGCGCATTCGAATCCGGTTTCTCGAAAAACTGGACAAATACCACCGGCGGCCGTTGGAGGGTTTGACACACGGGAAGAAAAAGAGAACGACAGTCGGTCGGGTTTATGCCCTCTCGTACAATGGGACTGGTTTTTTATACGGTTTTTTTTTCGCCGACGACGACGACGACGGCGACGTGGACGTACAGCATATATACGTTTTGTTTTAGACCAAAGAATGAAATAATAATGAGAGAGAGATATAGAGCGGAGTGAGAGGGGGGAGAGAGAGAGAGGGTGAGAAAGAGCGGAGGAGAGGGAGAGTGCATCAGCTCACGCGAGAGGGGACGCGAGGAGCTGCAAGAAGAAGAAGACGAAGAAAAAAAAATTTAACGGCAGCGTGTGCGTGTGCGCGCGGCGTTGGCCTGGCTAGGGGGATTGCTCAACGACGAAAACAACTTTTGTGGACCGGTTGTTGTTTCCACGTCGAACCAATAATAATAATAATAATAATAATAAAAAATGAAAAAAAGAAAAACCACCGGGTTAACATGCGCTCGGCTGCCCTAGGTCATGAGTCTGCCGCCGCCGTCGCCGCCGATAACCAGGGTATCTCAAAACGATTCGTTTGTGCGTGTCAATGCCCACCGGACGGCAGCAGCGACCGCGACGGCGACCACCACTATATATAATACGTACGACGATACGTTTCGAGTTTTCGACTAAAAAATCTATTGTGTATAATATATGAATAATATTAAAATAAATAATAATATTATATTTTGTATAATGTGTTCATTATATATAGTGACTATAACTGTTTTATAAAACTACATTCCCTAATATGAGTTCTATATCGTATATATATAATAATATCAACAGATCGAAGGAAAAAAAATATTTTATCATTTTTGCAAAAGATTTTACTATAACGAGTTTAAGATAAGATAAACACTTTCAATGATAAATAACAATATAATATGTGTACGCAATAGTTAATAACAACTTTAAGTTGATAGTTTAATGTAGGTGAACGCTTTTTTTATTTTGCAATAAACCTAATGTGCAGTATTTACCTTCAGTTACAAGTTTACAACAATATTATGAATACGATAAAATATTATTTGAATGCTGTTTTACATTTAAATAGAGTAATAATAATATGTTCGTATATTTACATAGTAAATTATTATTGCATTCATTGAAAGTTAATAAAACCAAGTCTACGATATAATGAGATCTACCGCCTTAAGTAGGTATATAAAAATGTGTAAAATTGTACATAATTATTTATTAATTATTAGTCTGCTGTTTGCACTTCTGAAGTTTATTCACAGTTCACACATACCAATATGAAATATACAATATATAGTTATAAACTCATTCTAATTAAATTACTACGCTAGAAGGATTAAAGAATGAAGTCTTAAATATTATAAAATAATTTGAAATAATTTGAATATATCAATTATTGATAATTATTAATTAAATTAAAACATTTTAGTATTTTTTACTTTTTTATTGAATGCAATTAAAATGGCAAATGTTAAAGAAAAATTAAAGGGCTTTAAAAGAAGAATAATTATATGAAAAAAATTATCTTCGTCGTTAAAGTAATATGCTTAAGAGTGGAACCTTCATGAAGTGGATGCTTGTAAATACACACAGTTGGTGAGAAATATTATATTCGCATTATAATAATATAACCAAACTCAATTATAAATTACTTTATGCTTATATGTTTTATTCCAATTAAAACGTTAAGTTATATTAATCAAGTATGAAACAACATAATAATATGAAAGAAAATATGATGAGTTTTCTTCATTTATTCAGAGAACAAATCTTATAAAAAATGGTTAAATTTTTTTTTCATTAAGCTATGATGAAAAATAAAGAAATATAGTTTGTACTTTTTATACTGTTTTTATAATTATTTTCTACTTTTTTTAGGACCTTTAAAGAAAACTTTGCATTTTTCATTTTTTCGCTAATATTTATATAACATACCGATATAAATATATATTATTTAAGTAAGCTATATTTTGCTATTTGAGTAGTATAATTGTCATAAATATTTTTAGAAATAAGAAATAAGATATACCTAAATTAAATTTTATTAGTATAAATTCCGTACAAAGTAAAAATATGAGATACAAATAGTACTTATACTTCGCTCTACTACCATCTATGCGAAATACTATCACCCAACCTAAAGATGTCGTCAATATTCTTCTCCAATTCCTCAAAGAGACTAACCTGTGTTCTAGAAAATATAAGCACATACATAGTTTGTTATCACTTGTAATTAAAATAAACAAAACATGGTGTAAAATTAAAAATATTAAAAATATTTTTAAAAAAATGTATAAAATAATTTTTATACAACATTAATGTAATTGTGTTTGTTAGAAACGCCAATAACCAAAGCTTTTAAGGCGTAAAAATCAATTTAATAAAATTGAAAAGTTTTTATACTTAAGTTTGTTTGAAAAAAAGTTTAAATGACTAAAATTACAGAATAGTAATTTTATTATTTCAGTGTGACTTCAGTTTTTGGTTAGGATTTTTATGAGACCATCATTAATAGGTCTAATAGAGAAAGGTGTACTCAGTGTAGGTTGGTAACTCAAAATAAGCTTTCTGTGAAGTGTTTCAAGTGTTCCTTCGTGATAACTTATTTAATTAAAATATTACTCAGTTACTTAGTAATATTACTTAGTAGAAACCAAATAACATTACTATTATGAATAGACTATATAGTTAAAATCACTCTTTATACATATGAATAATAAGTTCAAACATTAAATTTCACATTAAATGAATGATAGAACGTAAATGACAGAAAAAAATCAGTTGATTCATTTACTATACCCAAATAGTTTGAAAGTACATACATTGGATACAAATTAACTATACTTATACATTATGTAGGTATGTAACTATAATACAAACATCAAGTTCGGTTTAATTTTGTATTATAGACAAAACATTTTAAAAATAATGTTATTTTTTAAAGGTTAAAAGTTTTGAAACCCCAATAAGAGAAAACTTAATGTGAGCCATTAAAAACCAATATAGAATAATATAATAATCCTACATTTATTGTTATTATATTTTCTTATTACTATTCAGTATTTACAGCTGCTTTAATTTATGGTTAATTGTTATATAAATAATATTATACAGAAATATGAATGTATAGTATTTTTATTTTACGTCAGTGTATATAATGAGTATAATAAGATTAAAAATAGATGTGCAGACTGTTTTAAAATTTTAAATAAAAGCGTATTATCGGAAAATCAGATTGTGAAAAAAGATTTGGTTGGGTTCTTTTTTTTTAGTTTTAGTTTTTTGTTTAGTTATTCAAATTGAAAATTACAATAATATTTATGAGACAGAATTATAAACAATTATTCATTTTATTCCAACCATATTCTGAGCAACTGCAGTTTTACTAAAACATTATAGCAATACGCTGTAAACAATATAGCGTCTGGATTTGATTTTCTGATCGTATCTCATGGTCTATGGGCTTACATTAAGTTTTTAGTAGTTATTATTGTTCAATTGATTTAGAAACGTCTATTTTTTTTCCTGTGGTATCACTATTGATGTGGGAACCACATAAGTGTATTACTCTTTATAGAACAATAACATACATTTTTAATTTCAAATTCCGAAGCAAAATATATTATTTGTAGTATTTTTATTTATGAAAATCAAATTTCACACAAACAGTTTATTATGTATTAAAAGTTGTTGATGAGCTGTATGTAGTGGAACAACACTTTATTAAATAAAACAATTTTATAAGACTAATAAAAAACATTTATGTGTATTAATTTTTCCATTATAATATACTTAATACTATATTATATTAAAATACTGACTTATTTACCATCATACATCATACAGCATACATCATACTATAATATTACTCATATTTACATATTATTTATTTCGTACATGGAATTATAATATTAATTTATTATCAACACGAATTTCAGAGTACTGCTATATATGTTTATAGTACCCATAAGTACGACAACCTGTGTCTGGCAAAGACGATGAAAAACGTGTTTTATTCTCTACCGAAAACTATTGATATCAATATGGCGGATTGTGATTAACGTAGGTATATGATAATAATTATTGACATATTTAAATACTACAAGCAGAATTACGTTTTGTTTTTTATCGTAAATCGTCATAACACTAAAAAACGAGACTCAACAATATATAAGTGACAACGATAAAGAGTTTATTTTCAGACGGCCTTCGAAATCAATTTATATCTTTAGTCGTAAAGACCAAATATTATTTTATTATATTGTTGAACAATTTGTAAATCGTTTAATTTAAAGATATTATTATTGTACAATGTTTAGTCATAATCATTGTAATACTTCAAAAATGTCAGCTATTGACACCAAGTTAGTGTTAAAATATAATCAGTAGAATGATGTCTAATTACAAATTATATAATTTATTGGTAATATACAATATAAAATATAAGAAGCTAATTGTATATTAAAGATACAGTCGATTTGATATAGTATGGACTGCATGGTTATAACTAAACGAATATAATATGTGCAAAAATAAATTAAATGAAAATTGAATCCATACATATTTTATTTTTTCATTTTCGATCTAGGAATATATAGGTACTTATTGGTCAGTGATATCGATTTTTTTAATACTACCTATGTCCGTAGGTAACATTGTATTTCGATAATAATTTAAATAGGCACTTATAATACAATTTTCTACCTAAATGTATCATTGTTATTTAGTTTCAAATAAAGAGACCATGATTCTTTAAAAGTTTTAATATGAATTATTATTATAATATAAGGAATGAAATAATATTATAATATTCAACACAAATTCTGTAATGCATTGTTAAGGAATGGTCTGCAGTTTAAGTATGTGATTGTCAGTCTGGCAGCTATCCAACGACTAAAAAAGTTAGAACGTATGGTTTGTGTTAGGGGTCTAAAATGACTGAATCGAAAATATTTAATGTACCTATCGAACATATTTTTTTTTCCTGTAAATCTGAAGAATAAATTACCATGTCTGAGAAATCGTGTCTGTATTGACGTGGCTGTGTGAATACACTTTTTACCACATAGTTAAATTTAAAAAACAACTGTATCAAATTATTTATAATTATTATGCTCATAAAAAACGGTCAGCGTTTCATAAAAATCAATACATTTATTCAAAACGAACATAATTAGTTATTTACAGCAATGAATTAGGTATAGGTACATTATCTGATCTTTACATTATGCATCTATAAAATCCATATACTATATGTGCGCATTGGGTTCATACATGCTAAAAGTATTACTAACAGGTAGGTAGCCTATTTGTCGGCTATTTAGTATTTCAATTACTTATATTTTTCCTCATTCTTCGCAGATTTCGAAGGTTGTTATTATGAAGCATTAAATATCCAACGTTGAATTGATTATTAATACATATTTATTACACACAAACGTTCCACGTGAAAATGGTAATTTTTATTTAAGAAAGCCAAAAGATTGACGTTTGCGTGCACTGAGTATACAGAAATCTTTAATGTTTTTCGTGCATATTGTAATCTAAATCCATTTAAAAACCAGCCGCAGTAAATTAATTCCTGGAACACGTTGTATACACTTTGGCGAACAGATGTCGGAGGTAAATTAAATTTTACGACCGGATCGACAAAGAATATGACGTAAATAGCAATAAGTCGAAACAAATTTTGTCACTCCGAACCTCAGTCGAAATCTCAAGGTTGCTCTGCTTGTACATAATATTATTATGTTTGCTTGTAATCTAATTTTAATAATAAAATGAGTTTGTAACATTTAAATTAGCAGAATATTTATTTCGGAATATTTGCGTGTTTTGACTTAGAAAATATTGTAATGCAACTAACTAACATTTCGAAACTTACAATAGCATAGTCTGATAATCATAACTGTGATATTTAATAAAAAATACATTTTTTTCTTATGGCTAGTAATCGCCATTAATTAAGTTCTAATTTATTTTATTTTAATACATTTTAATTAAAAATGTCATTAAATAAATCTAATTGTTTGTGTATATTTAAAAACATTTCACATGGTAAAGATGAATAATTAGAAAATAAAATTAGTTTATTTCCAAGAAATTTAAATTCATGCAACAATTTTAGGAATCACTTTTATTTTAGTACCAAAACATGCGAGCAACTATTTTCGTACGACTGGTCCAATTAAAATTCATCAGATTAATATAGCATAATACAATACGCTATATTATTTCAGCACAATATGTCCCTTATAGACTACGAAGTGCACAATACAAAATTCAGTTAAGAAACAGACATATTTTTTTATATTTACTATGGTCAGTTGTAGTACCTATATTGCAATATAAATGAAAAGAAAAAATATATTGAATATTTACTAACATCATTACATTTTTTTTTATAACAATATTGTACTGTAGCTGACACCTCAGACGATGAACAATAAACATATATAATATTATATATATATATATAATTACTAGCTGATCCCGTGCACTTCGTTGCCAATTAAAAAAAATTAATAATGCCAAATCTATATGAATAATATATTTTATTTTATAATATAACGGTTAAAATACGCTAAGTAATATCGTTACAATATTCAATTTATTTTGGGTCATTATGTATTTTTATTCGTTTTATCTAGAAAATTCTGATTCGTCTCATTCTGTCCCGCCCAGCGTTGCCTGAGACAAATATTAAGTTAAGATTAACCTCAAGTGATTTACATGCATCCAAACCACCAAGGTAATCCACTGAATTGGATCGTGGAAATATGTGAGCAGTAAATTATTATTAGGTAGGCAATCCACCTGCGGTGGATTGCGGACCCCGTGAGGTGCTTAAGACCTATGCCAAAGATTTGTTTTTTTTTATAAATGTATAGCTGAACCGGCAACGCTTTGCTATTGCTATACTTTTCATAGGTAAATTTGACCCAGTGAACTTAGTATCACCTAGAATTTATTCATCTTTTATATATATATTATAGCTGTTCTATACTGACCATTCCGGGATTCCCCCGGCTTTTATAGACACATTTTCAACTATAGACATCTTTGATACAACGACGGAAAGTGCGAGTATATTGTAAGTTATTAGTACGAAGCAAATGTTAGACGTCGGGTAAAAAGTGTTTTAACACGTTTATAGTTCGAACCCAACACCACTGAATAAGACGTAAGGCGTTAATTTTTTTTACATTTTTGTTATTTTTTTTAACACCCAATTAATTTTTCCACACTAAAACCTTTCCTGAGTCTAGACCTATTTAATAGTGAAAACCGAACTAAAATCCGTTGTTTACTTTTTGAGATTTTTGCGACCAAACAAACAAACGCTGTCTCTTTATATAATAGTAAGATAACTCGGTTAACAAAACTAAGATTAGCCACGCCATTTAACCGATATAATAATCATTGAGTTTAGACCTATTCATTAGTGAAAACTAATAGCTAAGCAAAAAGCGGAAAAAAAATGAAAAAAAATTGCAACCGTTACCGTGAATCGAACTCGAGACAATGTCTTTAAAATATTTAAAATCCATCTGTGATGAATATTGTGCACTTAAGAGGCGATAACTCCGGAACCACTTATCGCACAGCATACAACCTTAGATAGTAGCCGATTCTCAGACCTACTGAATATGCATATAAAATTTCATAAAAATCGGTCAAATCGTTTGGGAGGAGTATTTTAACTAACATTGTGACACGAGAATTGTATATATAAGATATATATATTATGTTCTTAATAACTGTGTTAATAAATTATAAGGTAATCAGTTATTTACGCGTGTTCTATTTTAAAAGAAAACAATTTGTAAGATAAACAATGGGGTTGGTTTGAGTAACCACATTATGATTGGTTTAAATAGGGTTTGTCTATTTTTTGAGCACCATGTCACGTTGTTCCAACAAACTTCAAACGGTAAGTTTTTTGACAAGATTTTGGAAGATGGTATATTGTACGGTAAGTCTGTTGTACTGTCTTAATCCCGTTATATATATTATACATACATAATTAAATGTATGTAAAAGGAGAGAATAAATCTGTACACAAAAAACAAATACAAAACATATTTTTTACAGTCTTATAATAAAACAAAAGTTAATAGGCAATTATAGTTTTCGCGGAACGACTGTCTAATGCCGACAAACAATATTGCCAGTGATAAACATGAGACATGTCGTATATATTGAACAGACGCAAAGTGTAATATTATTTTAATGAACCCACACGAATAACAACCTTTCCAATAACACACTTCTGCGTAACATGCCAAATATCTATAAAATATAAAAATGCTCAAGGTCTCTTTTTTAAAGTTTAGCCAAAATTGTTTGTACTGTCTTTTTTACAATAACTTTGATCGCCCTAATTATTATACATTACGTTATAAATGCAATCTACACATAGTATCTCAGTATAGGTTGGGTTAGGTTAGATATAGGTTGATATCACGAATTTTATAACTACTATATTATAAGCTTACAAATAATATAGAACGTACTGCAACATTTTTGGTGAGAAATTTTAAATTTAAGTTTCATAATAATAATATTGTTGTTACGGATACTACAACTAATATAACATATTAGATTCTATTTAACCTAAAAATAATAATAACAGTAATAACGTGTCATGATCACAGCATTTCAAAGATAATTTATTTTTTATATTAAAATTGAAATCGATTTCTGTATAGGTACCTAACTCATAGTAATATTGTGTAATTAGGAAAATAGAAGCGAATATTATTCGTATAGTGTTAGTGCAAATGTCAGTATTTGTCCAATTTTACTAGTTGGTGCAAGATCTGTTTGTTTCTTGTATTCTGACGAATCAATTGCTTACTAGCAAATAGCAATTACTATTTCGATTATAACTATTCAATTACAGTATACGCCATACGGAGTATATAGGTACATATATAACCACGGTAGTACGGTACTATACAAACACACTACATTATAGCGTCTTTAATATATGTATACTGTGTACCAACACACATGATACCTACAGATTTCATTAACATTTTGGTCTTTCGAGGGGACCTGCAGCACAATCATTTTATTATAATGTCGCTGTTTTTCTGTTATTTGTATGTTTGATTCGACTTTTGATTAAACATTAAAATCCGATTTAATTACTTGAATATTGTTGTTGTTTAAGATAATTCGTAAGGAAAATAGTTTTTGTGGGGTCTATGAAGAGGAGGTATAATTTTTAAGGCATCATTATTAATATCATTGAACAATGATTTATTCTACATATCACCTGGTAATTTAATTTTACTTGAAAACTTCCCATATCATTATTATAAATATTATCATTGAAACTAAAATTATAATCTCTAAGTTTGTAATCGTATTATCATACAGGTACCACTGTCAAATTAAAATGAGAATATAATATATTTTATAATTGCATGTCAATAATATATGTCATAGCCGATGATAGTCCATAGCCAATAACGTACAAATATCGATCTGATTTAATTATGTTCCACTCAATAGTTAAGACAACAAGCTGTAGACTTTTAAAATATATTATAGGGAGGTTAGTTTACCTACCTACTATTAAATACATACAATATGGGGAAAAAAACAGAATTTTCGATTAAATATTCAATGACAGACATGATGCTATTTATTGATTCTCAAAGTCAACTATATACTTCTGATTGGGTATTGTTTTATTTATTATGTCCTTTTTTTTGTACCACCAGCGCAGGTACTAAAAAATAATTAATTGTAAAAGTTCAAAGTATGATGAAAGGGACCATTTAAAGTTAAAAAAAAACCAAAGAGATAATCGAAAATGTTTTAAATTCAAGCCATTTTAATATGTTCACATAACGAACAAGTAACAAAAAATTGTCGGAGAAAAAAAAACATAGTAGGTACAGAATGAATTAATTTATAGAGCATAAAAGAAAACAAATAAATCTGAATTAATAATAATAGCCACAGGTCACAACTCACAGTAAATATATATGATGGTTTCAATGTATTTTATTTAGGTATTTATGTTATCCGGTATATTTGGGATTATTATTTACATAATGTGAATCGCAAAATAATAAAAATATAAAGGGGTATTTAAATCGTGTATAATTTATATTATGTGGATCGGTGTCGAGCGGTCGTACGCTCAACTGCAGCGGAAACGCTCTGACTGTACGTACCGGCCGATGTGGCTAGCTGCCGGATGGGTGACCACCCGGGTGGGTTTTTAGCAGCAAATCCTATATATTGCCATAAATACAAAAACGTGTTCCTCCTCACACAGTACCAGGCTAATGACCTAAGTAGTTGAAGCCTTAATTCTCGAAAAAAAATGCATATTATTTTTTAAAAATATATTCTTATTTATGATGACTTACAGTTCTAAATTAAAACTAATCAGAGTAACTTCTTACCATAGGGGATATTGTCTGAAAAACAATTATTGTTAATACATCAGCTAAGTTTGTGATCAGCATAATATAATATAGAAGTATACCTACCTATTATCATGTTGCATCCGGTCGTTTGATTATGCAATGCTCGACACGAAGATCCCAATCCTGAGCAATAATATGTAATAGTTATAATTGTATTAATTATTATTATTCTAAGCTCAATAATATTTATGTGTGAATAATTATGTCAATTTATAAATATATTATACAAAGACGAAAATGTATTATAATTTATAATGTGATATGAATATGACTTATATGATAATATACGTATTATAATATAGCCTGCCTGGTCAACAATGAATATCTCATAACATTTAAAAAAAATAAGTTTTTCAATAAAATTTGGCTGCACATAAAAATAATTCTCTATTTACTAGCACTGCAGACTTCATGTTTTGTATAGTTATTATTAATCTGTAAAACGTGTTGGCCCTTTCAATTATATAATATTATTTAATATTCTGGTATTCAAGAGTTATTACCTCGCAGGGCTCCCGCTGAAACGTATTTCAACAATATGTTGTTTTTCAAAATAATTCAATATATTATGTATAAACTAGTAGATATATAATATTATATAATGTTTTATCAAGTGCTATTGATTTTGAAGAATTCGCTTTAAAAATTAATTCTGAATTTGAATGCATAGTATTATAAGTAATAAGTATACAACATATATATATATATTGGTATATTATTAGTTTATAATGTTAAACAAAAAAGGTATTATCATTTATTGTATAATATAATTTTGAGAAAAATACTATGAACATACTTTGAGATATTTAACTTGAAATACAGATATTATAAAAGTCGTTTGCAAAATAATAAAATGCCTTCGTGTATTATATAGTGATGCCACCACTGCTACGATGCATCAACAACGAAAATCGGTTTAAAAACAGCATTCATACTTTTATACTTATTTCTTGGTTTCCATCGTATTCTTATTTTCTTATAATAGTTATTTCCATAATCTGTTGACAATAGTATATAAAGTCATTCGTTATTCCGAGCTTAAACAATATTGTCAAATTGCCAATTGTAAAAAAAATTCAATTTTTAAACCTGCACACTCAATTAACAAAATGTAACAGTTTGTCTATACCCTAACGAATTTAGTTATTAGAGTACAAATAATAATATTTAAACATTAGAGAAAATATGTATTACAGACTACAGTCTATACCAATCTTTTGAATTCATATCTATTATTATTATTATTATTATTATTATTATATTTTTAAAATTCAAATACACAAAGAAAAATATTATTAGTTATTTTATGCAATATTATTTGTACTTTGCGATCAACGGTTCGAGGTATTTAACAGGTAATCTAAAAAAACTTTTTTTTTTAAATATATGGTATTACAGTAACCTATTTATTTTTATGTTCCTGCGGACAATATGTCTTACATCGTGGTTATCAATATTCAATATATAAACCATGACGTAGACTATTACTTTCTTCGAATGCTTAAATCTAAAACTAAGTGCTGATTTATTTAACTTATTAACAAAACATAATTAAATTATTTTAATGATAAATGGTTTGTTTTAAATTATAAGCAATAATCAGGAAAGAACCTTCGGCACAAAGGTTACACACCTAAAGAAGTTTATTTGTGTGTTATAATAATATATATATATATATGCATAATATAGGTGTATTTTAACGATTGAACGGAATATTTTAAATTCCGTATAGGTTATGTTAAATATTGCATATTTTATTTTGTTTATATTATGTTTATGTCTATAGATAGTAAAATGCACTTTGTCTTTGATCAACTATGAAAAGAATTGATTACCCTGAATAATAATTTTTGAATTGTACTTTAATGAGTATCTAACTTTAATTTATTAAGTTCATACCTAGGGTATATTGTAATACCTATACAATACATAAATAATAATTTTATTCAGTGTAGTGAATATACTTACGATGTAAAAAATTATTTAAATGGAATGAAAATTATAATGATAATATAATATTGTTTATGTTTTTTTTAAATTATGATGGGCATCTTTAATATGCACATAACTATATTATCTATTGATTGAATCAGGCCGTAATTATTTACAACAAAATCTTGGAAACGGCAAATAACAAAATTATAAAATAATTATTAACAATAATTAGTAAATTGCAACGTAATGTACAATGTATACATTATAAATAGCGTACCTACATGTAAATTGTAAATTAAACAATAAAATCGCGAGTAAAATCATTCTAGTTAATGTACCTACTTTTAGAGTTTTGGAAACAATGCCACAAATATAAAACGTGACCAAATATAATTCATACTTCGACGAAAATGTTTAAGATTTAAAATCTTAAGTATTAACCAATATATATATATATATGTGTGATCAAAGGTCGGTAAGTTGCGTTTAGAGAATAAAAATCCGAAAGGATCAAAGCACATTTCCATCTCTAACATTAGTCGGGCCTCTAAAATCGGTTCTTCAAATATATTTGCTACACGTTCAAAGCTCAAATTATATAAGTTATATGATTTATTATGAAACAAAAACAATAGCAGGCAAGCAAATATAATTTTATAACTTTGAAACATTAGCCTTTGGTATAATATATAAAAAAAACTAGTAAAGATACTAGAGATAGGTAATATAAATAATAATATAAATTACTTACAATAATTTAATGAGAAAGTCAATTTAATAAACAGTTAAATTATTTTTCGTATTAAATTATAAGTCACTTGAAAGTTAAATATAAAAATATATAGTTTAACATTTTAAAGAAATGTTTTCAATGTTAGGTTGGGATAATACTTTTTTTTTAATTTCCTATTTTGTCTAAAAGCGTTTTATTTTTTTTTTCTACGAGCCTTTTCTGGAGTTTAAATTTGGATACATCAATAACGTGTTTAAATGTTGTTATGTGTATAGTCATCACGACATTACCTAATACTTGCAGCACAGTAAACTGCATGTCATTTAGTCATTATAGCTACAACCAATCTGCGTCTAGCCAGCTGCAGTTGCAGTATGTAAAATATCATCGCCTGTTAAATATATACCACCTGCTGAAGACTGTGCAGTGTATTATAAATATTTATAATATCTAAACATCTTTAAGAGATTAGGCACCTTAAAAGTTTCAGCTATCGAAACAAACCAAACTTTCAGTATATTATGATAAAATGGCCAAAATATTATGCTCGACGAATGAATATATTGGTGTGTAGGGGCATAATAATATTATAGTGGACTCGTGCATACAATATATCCACTAAAAATGTTAATCTTTAAAATAAAAATTCATAATAGAAAAATGATCAAATCGATTGATTACGACTATGATAATTCCTCGGATCGTGGTATGTTTTACTTTTCATTCATCTAAAACTGTTACAGAATGTTTGATGTTTTTTTTTAATGTAAACTGAACAAAAATACGAATCACGTACAAAGTAGTCCTGAAATACGGTTAACAAATTCGCAATAATTATATACCCTAAAATATTTAAAACGGACAAAAATGCAAATTACGATTTCGTCACTCGTTGTCGTGTATACGCGTTTAGGTGTCATAAACTATGGCTAAAGTTTTTTAACGACCGTCGAAAACTGAAAAGATTGTGCGGACGCGTGAAACACATATCTGCCTTGGATATCGCGACTCGCGACCGATAATTTGTCGGAAGACGTCGTCGTCGTCGGGTGCAGTATAAGTCAGCCAATCGTATGCAAAATCACGCGAGTGCCTCATTGGAGAACGATTGACGGGGGCTCGAGTTGAAAGGGGGGGGGGTGAGGCCGGAAGTCGGTTTGGCGGTAATAACAATATTGTTTTAGTGTTCCGAAACGCGAGAAAATATTTTTCGGCTCAAATCACACGAAACGACAAGAACGAGAGAGAGCGCACATAATAATAATAATATAACGACAGTCAGTCGGTGCGAGGGTTGAGGAAGAAGTTCGGTGATTTGCGGGGGGAGGTGTAGAAAGAGGTGTAGGAAGGGTCGTCGCCGTCGTCGTCTCATCACACACACTCGATGTGCGTCGGAGGGCGACCGGCGCGGCGGGTTCGTGGTCGGTGGTGTTGGCGGAAGGGCGGAAGAGGGAGTTAGCAGACGGCGGCGGCGGCGGCAGACAGGTTAGTGACCCGTCTCCATGGCGATTTGCGCGCGCGTACAACATACTGTCAGTGTGTTTGTGTGTTTTGTTGTTTGTGTGTAAGTCTTCCGCGGAGAGACCGAAAATGTTCGGCAGACTGTATTATTATTATTATTATTATACTGCCGTGTGTAAGTACTATGAAGTAGTACCAACCGTCGTCGACATCGACGTCGCCGCCGCCGTCTTCGAATGCCCGCCGCCGCCCGGTCCGGACCTATGCCAATAGACCAAATGTTGACCTTACCCGACGCTCGGCCGCCGACGCCGCCGACGCCGCCGACGCCGTAGACGTCTACGACCGTCATGTATTTCGTACATTATTATACCAATATATGATATAACATAATAATAATTGATAAACTCTCTGATATAAAAAAAAAGTTCATATTACTGCAATTTTTATTTCAGTGAATTTATTGATACCTAATTGCTATAGCAACTAAAAATAAAAAAATAACACAGTATAGGTATTGAAGTATTTATATATTTTATGGATTATTTATTTTTATGAATATACCATATTACGGCAAAAACATGATGGAGGGGGGGAGGATTGAAAATCCCCCTATATTTTTACTATATTGATAATTCAAAGGCCAACTGTTGAACACAAGTATTATTGTTACCCACAATTCACAAAAACACAGCAGTTTTACACAAACAATAAAAAATTAGTCGTTTTAAGTATTAGATTATTTTATGATAATTTATCGATGAATCAATAATCTTAGAAAATTGAGTTGGAAATTATTACGTAACCATTTTTATTTATATGACCTTGTCGAGAGTTACACCATTTTAACACATACAAATAATTAATACATTATTTTCAATTATATAGTGATGGCTGGTGTGTATTTGGGTAATATTATACTGAAATTGGCATAATCTTAGATCATGATCTAAATTATGTAATCTAAGGGTACCTATATGATAATATTATTACTATAAAATATATATTATTATATCAAATTACTTTGTTTGATTACGAACTGTTTTATTTTGAAATGTTTCATTTTTTTGGTAAAAATCTGATTGGAATGTGGGTTTAAGCCTTTGATCATGTACTAATTGTAGTGAGGTTTAGACCCTCGATCAGAACACAAGAAAATTAAAAGACATTTAATATTTCATTGAAACCGCATATTTTATCAAAGCGAGTATTATGATTTACGACAGTCGGTTGTGGCTTTTTACATTTTAATCATCAATTTATATATTATTATAATTATTTTAATGTTTTTAATTATAATTTATATTATTATATGGATGTACCACCACCGCCCATATAGTTTATTAGCCTTAACCTTCTATTAACGCGTGCACCTACTTTATATATTATATAGGTACTATATATTATTATAATATATATTGTTAATTAGTATTACAAAAAATTATAGATTGGGTAGGTATAATAGGTATATACCTATATAATATCATGATATATTTACGACAAGTGCACTACTTTCAGATTTACAACTATTAGCATAATATTATATGGACACACATTATATTATATTATATATATATATTGAAATGTTGTAAGAAAGTCGGACGATCAAATCAAGGCATATCGGTGCTGGCAGCGCGCCCTGTCAGGATAGCGACGGTTCGCTTTGGTGAATAATTATAATTTATAATAATATATATATTTTTTTCTCTCCGACGAACTAACGGGTTTCAAGCTTTTGGTATTACCACGGTATTTATTACGTAGGTACACATGCATACTGCAATTATTATTGGTGTAGGTCAGTTTCGATAGGTATACGTATATTTATATTGCGTCGTAGGTACATATAATATTTTACTATACGTGTGTATATATATATACAGGTAGGTACACCTGCAGTATATAGGTACCGGCGATTTTAATATACGAGCGTCTATATACTTATGCATAAAATTGAAATTGGCGTAGGTCAGTTTCGATATGTTTATAAATTGCGTTATTACATACCTGTCCGATGCTATATGTAGATATGTGTTAAATTATCATATAATATTTGTGAATACAATTAAAATTGGTGTAGGTCAGTTATCATGACGAAATTTTAATGCATGTATACATATATAGGTGTAGTATGCAATTATTAAAACGATGCGTACAATATATATTAACATTGGTGTAGGTCAGCGTTTCACATGTGCTTATAATGCATACTATAATATACGCTATAATAATATTATTACACGTGTATAGGTATATCCGATTTCGAACAGACCGCAATAAGTATATAGGCACTAACTACATGCTCGTTAGACCGTTTTAATTGTGTGTGCGTGCAGGTAGATACCTACACAAATACGTTTTAAAGGTTAAGTTTTTTCCTCACGAGTTTTGAAAATTCAAACTGCCAGGTTCTCAAAATAAATAACGAGCACAACAACGTTTAAAATATTTAGCAACAGACTTGCAGGTTTTCATCGAGTCCAAATATTTAAAAGCCTTCAATAGAAGGCATATAATATCCCAAATTCGAATAGTAAAATAAAATAATAACAAAGTTTCAATTTTGTATTAAATAAAATAAAATAAATATTAAAAAGCAAAAATTATCGGGTAATGTTAACTTTTAAAATCTTATGCATCATCGTCAGTAAATATTGTTCTTAAACATGTCGAAATATTGTTTCTGTTACTTGTTTATTAAACATTTTTTAATTTATTAAAATTATGTTTAACCTTCGATTTTTTCTCCGTCGGCTTGAAAAAAATCGTAATCATCAACGTCATTGTTTATGTTGTAAGTAACATTATAGGTAAATGTTGAAAAAAATACAAATCTTGTAGGTAATTTTTATATATGGTTAAAAAAAAATTGAATCTAAAATAATTGCTCAACAAAAATGTCCCAGACAAAGAATTTAGAACTATAAACGAATAAAATGCTATAATAGGTAAGCTTAGAAATTATATATATATTTCAAATTTTGATATACTTGATTGAAAAACCGGTAATTAGTTGTCATACCTATGGATTATTCGCAGAACACGTAGTCGTGCAAGTGGTAAGTCACTTAAATCTTAAGGCTATTTATGGAAACTACACGAACACAAACAACTTAAGGTCACTCGTTGTCAAAGATTTATAATTTTTAATTTGGTTTTTAGTGAAGTCAAAAGATAATATGAATAATATTGTTACATAGATAATTGCGGTCAACGAAGAAACTATTAAAAATATAAATACATTGTAATATTAATAATTATAATTAATTAATATTAGGTATAATTGAAAGAATTGAGAATGAGTGCTACACTATTTTTAAAAAACATGTTTTAAATGTTCTCTTTTAAAAATAAGTTTTTAAAATACCATAATATATAATGTCACTCATTTTCGATCGACTTGGACATTGATTAATTCCTGATGACGAAATTAACTCTTTTACAAGTGCCGATGAACATAAACTTATATTATATTTAATAAACAACTGTTGAATTTTGAGATAATTTTCTACACAAGAAATATTTTTATTTTTTTTATCATTTAATACGATTTATATTCAATTTTAGGTTAAGAAGTGTTTATTTTGGTTGTTAGTGTATTTTTGGTGATCGTCAAATTATGAAATATTTTATATTTCAATAATATGAATAATATAATAGATCTTGGTATTGTTCAGTTGTCGTAGATGTATCTTCAAATCCGTCTATATACTCCGTGGCACTTATACGTATGGTATATTATTAGGTAGTGGAAATTGGCCCATGCCAGCCGGGTCGGGTTGGCATACGTGAGATCATAATTAATAGATAAGAACGGTACGTATAAAATTGTGGCTATTAAGTACACTTATAAGTACCGTAATAACTGTTTGCGCCGCTGGGCAAAATTTCAAACATAAAAATTGTACTCTCGGTTATTATATTATATTTTGTATTTTGAGTATTTTAATAACACAAAATACTTTGAAAAAATAAATAAAATACAAAATACAAATATAGGTAAATATAATAGGTATTCATAATTATCTATATTGTACTAAATATAAGAGTTATACCTATGTTGTTAATAGAGTACGGATTTTGAAGCAATAAAAAAACTAAAGAAAAGCACTTAAAATAAAGAAATATAGCTTTACAAATCTTCCAAAAAAGCATTTAAAATGAAATTAAAAAAAAAATTATTTTGAAAAGCTATATATTCGACGTTTACAGATAGGGCCTAATTGTAATGGACTAAATCATCACACGTCAAATCTTCAAAGAGTCTTGATATTTCTTTGCCTCCTAGAATACTCGATATTATTGCAAGAATTTTAAATCCTGAATTTTTAGAACTAGTATTAAAGCACCGACTTATTGAACATGTAAAATATCATTATCTAAGTTACATCGATTAACTAAATCAAACATAACGAGATAAAATCGATTAAGCCATGTCCTTGGACCACATTATATAATATAAAAATAAGTATTAACCTTTTAAATACATTTATTTAGAACACATTTTGAATAAATATTACAAAATGTTACTTAAAAACAAAAAAGTAGGTACCCAAAAACCCCAAAAAGAATTAAAATACAAAAAAGAAACAAAATAAAATTTCGTGCATTTGATTTTTAGTACTATAAATCGAATTTGTAGCTGACATAGCTTCGTTTTAGAGCAATAGAAAAAAAGAAAATGCCTTCAAAATCCATACTCTAGTATTATTAATAATAATTGATTTACTTATTAAATATACTTTACATATAGGTATACCAATATTATTATGTGGATACCTACTCAATAGTTATTACAAAACGTTATCCGTCTGACTTATGTTTATATTATGCGTTAGGTACTATTTGGCACGGATATTATTAAAATAGACAAATATCTAAGTCAAGGTTGTTTTGAAAAACAGGTATTCAAATGTATGTATTTATTTCAACTTTTATGCATATACGATATAGGTATATTTCATCACTTCCGTTTGCCCTCAAGTTGGTAAATAAAAATATGGGGAAACATGTTTAATATTATATGAGAGCCAAATGCACACAAATCAAATACTTATGTGGCCAAAACAAATTTGTAAAAACATTAAAGCATTTGCTATTTCTATTCACAACCAATGTATTATACGAAATATTTATACATTTTTTGATCAGTACCTACGCGACGAAAAATATATGATTTTGTTTTGCATTTTTCTCAAAAATATAAGCGTAGATCAATTAGGGATTTTTATTGAGTTAGCCACCTTAAATTTGTATTAATGATTATTGCAAACATATTTGGTAGGCTATCACTTATTAGTTATACGCATTATAAATTATAAAATTTAAAATTGTTCCAACGTAATACCTTTTATGCACAATTCCATGTTCCAATTTTATTAAATTTTAATTAAATATGCTAAAACATAAAATATGTACCTATGTGAATACGTATTATAATAAATAAAAATAAACAAATCTAATTTATTATAAAAATTTAAAACACTGGAATTTTACCTATTATTATTTGGACGCTAGGCATTTTTAAAAAAAAAATATTCATAATATATATTATTAATTTTGTATGTGATCGATTTTATCTCAAATTATAATAGGTAGGGTACTTATCTATAAATAATAATAGTTCTAATTTAACTATACTTAACTTTTTTTTTAATATAACGTCTTATTAAAATAAACACTATTAAAACTTTCGAATTTTGCTGACGGAATAGTTTTACGAGACGTTGTCACGTGAAAGTCTAGGCCCCCGCGTCTCCTGCGTTAACTGTAGTGTGTAATGTAAAAATTGAAAATGCTGGCTGTCACGAATTAACTGTTTATTCGTGATAACTGGTTACCTGACCCGGTTCAACTCTATATGTAGTATGGTTGTCGAAGAAGAATCCGTACAAAAAAAAAAAAATAATAATAATAATAATATATAATAGTAATAATAAAATAAAATCAAAAGGTAGATAGGTAGATCCACACACACACACACACACACACACACACACACACACACACACACACACACACACACACACACACACACACACACACACACACACACAAACATGCCACGTATATTATTATTTTGCTAATCGATGCGAATAAAAAGTTGGGAAAAGAAATAAGCAAGAACTACCTACTATAATGCCGCGTGCAAGCCAGGCGGGCAACACTGACCTACGACTACGTCTGTGACGTAAGAACTACTCAAAACTATATACGCTGATCATGCCACGTTTGACATAGTGCCGTTTGTTAATGTTTCCAGAAATGTTCCTCTTTGATGTTTGTGTTATTTTTCCCACCATTCACAATTATTATTATTAACCACTGCGACAGTAATGAAAACTTAGTACCTATTATGAACATTGTATAGTAAATAATTTCACAAGGCAGAGAGAAAAATATAAATTAACGTAATTAATTCAGACTTTTTGTTTTTTTCACCGACACTGCGAGGTTCGTTGAACTTTTGATTAACATAGGTCAGCGATAATTTCAGTTTTTTTTTCGTTTTGACCTGCCAGCACAACACAAACACAACGAATTATATCTTTGGAGGGGCCGTCATCATCCAATATTGATCAAAAGGATGAACATTATAATATACATTACCTACACAAACTTTAAGTTACAATAAATTAGTAACACTAGGTACATATTAATTATACCTCGGAGTAAATGATATAAAGCGAGATACGAACATAATAAAATCGTATGTACACAAAGAACATACCTATTGTACAACTGTTTTAAATATTTTATTTGTTATTTTAAGACTATATTGACTAATCATCCAAATTCATTTAAGCATAATATTAAGATGAGTGCATAGCTGTTTTTTTTTTTTTTTAAACAAGTGTTCGTATTATATATTTAAAATAAGCCTTCCTAGGTAATTAACTAATTTTTGACCGAGTAGAAATGTTTACACTTCAATACAATTTTACGAACCTTGTCAAATTTAAAACGAGTACAAATGTATTTCTTATTATGTTTAGCGTATCTAATAATGATACATTTTAAAAAACTATTACGGAAAGTGGACCGTGCATCTTTATAACAAAACATAATATTATGTTAATTATCAAGAAAAAAAAATTCAAAAATAATATTATTTAATAAAAAGAAAATGTCTTCAGATATAAGTATAATTGATAAAAACAATGAGGGCAGTTCATTATTATTATATAAATATATGACATATAACGTACCTACATTATATAACCTAAAAGGGGTTGTTTGTCTCACAAGTCGTTCCACGAGTTTATTTTGTAAAAAAGCTTTAGCACAATAGTTTTGTAAAATAAACTATTTTATAAATAACTATGTAAGATATTTAAATTTTTCTCAGCTTTGTATTATATAAATATATTTTGAAATTTAAAATATATATTAAATATAGGTATTAATATATAAGACCATTATAAATGGTTTATAAGATATTTAGAATTTTACAAGTTATTTCAAATTGACAATAATTTTTAATTCAATTGTAAATGGGGTTATTTTCAGAACTGTGAACTTTAATACAGTTTTAATATTTTCATTCAAATTCACAATATAATTGACATAAAAAATATAGAAGAAAGCAAAAAAACTAATTGAATAAGGTCACAACTCTCAATATTTTACTTTTTAAATAAATTTTGTTAAAATAAAATAGTTAATTGAGTTTAAAGACTAAAAAAAATATCTATTTACGATATACCTACCTTAAATGTAATAATATAAAGACATTTTATGGAAATTATAGAACCTAAAAAATAAATATAAAACGTACATAGTATTATTATCACATAATTTAACAAATTGTATTAAATACATTATGCTATAGTGTAAATATATTTTAATTAATTGCTTTGAGATTCTAGTTTTCCGACAGTTTTTACGATAATAATTACAAATATATTGCATCATAAACGTACTCATAATAAATTATATTATGAGTGGTTTATTTATTAGAAATTAGTTACTTGTTTTTTAAAATCTTGATTTTATATTTTTTTATTTGGCTATGCGCCTACATGTGCCAGTAAAGTATGTTATTTTTCAAGTTGAAATAAGATTAAAAGTTAACTTCTTATGTAAGATTAAACGAGTTAAGAGGTAACAATATTAATCGACTAAACATATTCATTAATCATTTATAATATAATTATATACATCTAATACCTATTACCGTGTAATATTCAATTTCATATTACATTCAATTATGAATATATGAAAAATATACTTGTACAATGTAGTACATAAAGTAAATCATTCATATTATTTTTGGTTAGGTTTAATCACTAACGAAAGTTGCCCATTTAAGACTATGAATTTGTAGGAAAAAACATTTCTTTTAGCTTGCTGTAAAACACCGCTTTCTTAACACTAAGTATTACCAAATTCAATTTTGAAAGTTTTATTTTGCATTTTAGATTTTTTTATTGGTCGTGAAAACCGTGTTTAGGCTTCAATAACTAGGTTATAAAAATAAATAATTAAATAATTAAGGTTGATTACAAGTTGGCCTTAAATGGTGACTACTTACTGTCTATTTAAAAACTTTTACTTAAGAATATTGATACATATTTACACTGGTAAACACGATAATAATATAGTAATGACAGTTTTATGTTTGAGGCGTTTGGCTATAATCTAGTGTTTTGATTTTCTTGAACAATTTGATGGTGTTAATTTCGTTTTCTGGATTTGGTTCCAAGCTTTTAGAGATGAGATTCCTTACTTTGAGTTCCTCTCTGGTTTCGTTGTATTGTCTACAACTTTCGAAGACGTGTTTCATTGTTAGCGGGATGCCCACAGGATTGACATACTGGAGGTCCACTTTTAACCATCAGGAAGAGCCATGGGTCAATCTTGTGGGCCCGATTTAATGTTTTTTTCATTTGACATTTTAGATATTTTGTTGTGCCTTATTATGTCATAATTATTTTTTTTCGATATTTTCAATAATTTCTATTAGTTGAAATTAATTACATACATTCTATGAACTATTTGTGTCTTATATATTTATGTGAAGTAATTAACACAATTCAAAATATAGATTTTGTTTTCAAAAAAACTTTATACATTTTTATAGGTACCTTTTAAACTATAATAATTGCTTATACCACTTTTCAGATTTTATATGAATTTTTTATGTATAAGAATAGGATTAAAAAGAAAGATATCTCTTATTTAATTTCAAGATAAAAATATTCCACCTATTTATTTGATAGGCATTAGACAAGCCAATACAATATTGTATAATACCACAAAACAATTATCATAGTGTGTTATTATATTCGTAATGGCTTTAAGAAGTTAAAATATAATAAATATTGATTTGAATATTTTTCATATCTGCTAACATAAATCTTAAGTAAGTATTCATTATCTTAACTATATGTTTAGTGTATCATCTATCGTAACTTAAATATTATAATTTAAGAAAACAAATACACTTAATATAGGTAATATACCTTCATTAGTTGACCTATACTTATATATTTTTTATTTTAGATTCTGAGCGGTCATTTTTGATTTTACAATGATATATGTTTTTATTTTTGTGTCTGAAGACACTTTTTCTAGTAGAAGGAATGCACTAACCATCAATTTTGATTGAGGTTCTGGTATCAAATATGATCTAATTACTACTTTTGGAAGGTCAAAATTAAAAATTCTGTTACTTTTTAAAATAAGTGGGAAAAGTTAAGAACAATTTTTAAAATGTTTAATATTATTATTAAAATAATTGTTTGGGAACATTGTTACTAAAAAGATCAACCGTCTACGCTTAGACATGCTTCATTTTATTTTAATTTTTTTATTATAAATGTCGATAAAACTTTTTTGCTCGATCAAAAAGTATAAAAATGTAATACAAGGTTCCTCGTAAGTTGATCGTACTAATAGTAAAATTAATTAATTTAATAGCAATATTAAAAATGTATATCATGACATATACTTAGTAATATAGGACTACAGACAGTCTTTGATCAGAATAATCGTTTTTTGTAGGCAATGATATATAATTGAATTTAAATTTACCACATATTATATTACAGTGACTTACTCAATGACGAGGTATATTCGACACCTACAACTGTACAGCAGAACGGTTACCCACTTTCTCCATTTTTTATTTTTTTTTTATACGCAAGCCAAAAACATTGAACAACTCTTGAAAAACTTAACAGAATAATCCAACGATTCAATTTAAACTAAATATGGATTTAACTGTTTTGAATTTTAAAACGAAATTATTATGATTTAATTTAATATTGCTATTGGCGTTTAAAGCGACAGTTAATAAACTATTCAATGATGTGATGAAAATTTAGTGTATTTTGCATTATAGAATAGTCACCATTAAAAAAGTGTGGTAAGGTATATGTTAATATTTTTTTGCAATCTGGTTTAAAGGCAAAATCAATGTTAGTAATATTAAGCTCATTAAATAGTTAAAGAGTTTAATTTAGAGAAGACCACACATCCATACGTACCCGGTACCTAAATCGTATTGGATAGTTGGGGAAGGTATATTATATATTCTTATATTAATTTATAGTCAGGCGACTGTAAATATATATACACGTTTATGTACTGATTTCAATTCAACCGCCAAGATGGTTGTTTGTGAAAGTTTAATGACCTGTTTGAAAACTAAAGAAGAGTTCAACACCCAATTTATTTGCATAGATAGAGTATCAAAACATTTATCGACATAGGTCGACGTCCATAAGGAATGAAAATTGTTTTTGTTTATTTGCTTTCTTTCCTATACAACGACTTTTGATGGAATGACAAAAATATTTTTTTTTAAGATTTTTTTCATTGATCGTTTTAAAATAATACACGTTAGGTATAACTGACAAATCCTGCACAGTCTAAGTAGAAATCACACTGTTCGGTTATCGGCCATATTGGTGTCGAATTGGAATAATTAGGATATAGGTACACATTATAATATTATTAAAAAACTCGCCCAAGTATTTTGATTTTAGTATTCAGGGTCACGGGTTACTGAGGATGGTATACACACGAACATGGTAGGCCACACCGTCACAATGGTTGTAAGTTTTATATTTTTCACCATCCGTAAAAATTTAAAACACACGTCATAGTGCCATTCGCTGGTAACCTGACATCCTAACCTA
Source organism: Neotoxoptera formosana (assembly GCA_022818045.1). Taxonomy (NCBI): domain Eukaryota; kingdom Metazoa; phylum Arthropoda; class Insecta; order Hemiptera; family Aphididae; genus Neotoxoptera; species Neotoxoptera formosana. The sequence continues at coordinate 32,119,565 of CM040633.1, forward strand.
AACTATAACCATACGGTGTTGAATATTTTGTTATGCATACATATATATAAATAGGTACGAATATTAATTTGTCATTCATATATTCGTACGTTATAAACATATAACATTAACTGTGTAAGCGACCATAATGATATATACACAATTCCACATCATGCACAATATAATACTTATATGCAACAACAACAATAATTACTTTCTTATTCAATATATAGTTTTAATGCACCAGTGAAGTCTTATTAGTTTTATGACATATGAGATAATTTGGTGTCGGAAAACCGCGAAGTGGTCAAAGGCCTTATAGACATCAAACTCTACGAGTATATAATATATACCTGGTATATAAACTTTACTATTGATTTGAGCCAATGTAGATTACACTTTGTGATGCACAATGCAGTACGATAGGTATATGGTATTTTATTTACTTTATACAAGTCTTGCTATTATACTACACGAAATACGATACACCTGCAGGTGGCTGGTTACACCTGCATGTATGTACTACATACATATTGATTTAAGGTTTTGTAAATAATTCACACTCTGTGATGTAATTTTTTCATCGAGATTTCATATACTCTTCTCATATTTTAATCGGATCGAATTATCGCTCTCTCTCTCTCTCTCTCTCTCTCTCTCTGAAATCAATTTTTTTTATCCATTATCCTGTGGCAAAACAAATTTCTTTTTTAAAATAATAGTACCTACCACCTTTTTTTTACTCTAGAGTATTAATAAGATGGTTTTTTATTTTGAAAAAGTTAAAGTACCTAAATCTGAGTTATTAAACTTTATGCACCAAGGATAATGGCCCTTCATTATGGTAGTCTTAAATAAATAATCAAATAAATGTAGTATTTAGTCTAGGACGACCTATATTCATTATACTTAGACAATGATTTAAAATAATACAATTTCAATACACGTATAATAATTTCTATAATTGTCAATTCATCGTAGTCCACATGTCTTCTAAACTTATTATTATGGACTATTATCCCTAGTGATTAAAGACTAAGAAAATTAGTAGTTATCTTAAAATAAACAATTTAAGCACTATAGAAATATAAAGAATATAAAAATAAATTATTTGGTATATAGCCAGGTTTATAGCTATACCAATTATTATTACAAATGATTAATGGTAGGTTTACCTAACCTACCTCAATAGTATAGTACAAAATAAATAATAATTTAATTTTAGAAAATCTTTTACACAATAAAGTATACCCATTACAACATGAAGGACGGTCTGATTATTAAACTATTGTTTAATTCAGGATAATTTATGCGTGATATGTTAAAAATATAAATGACAAAATAAAAATATACATACAAATGTCACTGTTATTCTGTATGTATGTACTCGTATAATAATATTTTGTTGATATCATCAATCATATATAATTTACAAAAGTATTTTATGCAACATATTATATAGGTATTATTATATCAAATGACATTCACGCGTTAATGCCTACCGTAATAGGTAGTTTAATTTCGCTAAATGTGTACAAAATTTGAATTGAACACATTATTAAACATGGTACAAAAATGTAACGATCGTTAGACACATTATTAATCGATTAAAAAGTTTTTATAAAAGCAATTGATTATAAATCACTGTACAGATAATATTACGCTATTGAATAATACATAATATTATATTTTATAAAATGTTATAGGTACCTGCCTAGTTGTTATCGTTAAAAAAAAATGTGTTTATATGATTTACAACACACCGCACTGTTAGAATTTTAGTGAGGCTTATAACAATAAATTATGTAAGCGCTTGTTTAACAAAACTCACGAGTATGCCTATAACGAAATTATGACGTTTCTGTCAAGAGAAAAAATTTGCATGTAGAAATGTTTTTAGTTTTAAAATTAAACTACATCCAACCAATCAATATAACCAACGAGACTACACAAAACACTATATGTTTGTAAAAGGGCTAATATATAATATTTGTTTTCCCCACCGCTATATAATATGTATAATAGGTCATTCGATAGAAATCGATCGGAAACGTATTTTTTTTGTGCTATACGCGCAAAGGAAAAAACCGAAAATCAGGTCGAACACCCACTACCGGATACGGAGACGAATTAACGATCAATTTCCGGGCGATGATGGCTGTACATTTTCCTTTTCCTTATATTTTTCAACAAACAGCCATTGCAGATAATCACATACACGGGTTCAGCTTGTAAGTTATTAATATACTTAATAGGTATAGGTTATCCGTGTTCCTATGGTATGTACGTGTAACAAGTGTATAAGTCAGTCGAAGAAAATTATTTTACGATACACTTTTGTGCAAAAATACAAAAATATATCTACGTAGTAATAAGAAAAAAAAAATACATCCGACTAGGCTAATAGACAAGGTAGTGGGGGGAGGGGCGTATGTGATGATGTATTTGGTGTACATATAGATGAACGGTTTAAGGCCACCTCTGCAGAGTTCTCCAGCCGGTCCCGCGGGGTGCACGAGCGTCTTTCGGGCGGGTTTGTCTGAGAGCGTGATGACGACCATGACAGCAGACGATCGTCGGCGCCGAGCCACGAAGTCTCTCACCGCCTCCGGACCCTGACATTTTTCGTTTCCGCAAGACCGGCGCTTCTGACGTCCGCGTTCCTACAACTATCATCATAGCTCCTCCACCCACCCTGCACTGTGCACTGCGGTGTCCGTCGCCGCCGTAACTAGTCACCTCCGTGCGGCACACGTCCGGCTCTTCTCACTATACTATAGAATACTAGATTGATTGTATATGTGTATGAACTGTAAATTCGTTAGGTCTTGAAATATGCAGCATTATAGTATAATTATACTATTGACCTAATAAAATTAAAATTTTTTTTCAAAAGCTTGAATTTTGAATTCCATTGATATTTATGATCAATATTTTTAGTTACTTTATGTGTATAGATTGTAATTCATCAAAATAAAGTCAAATATTTAAAAAAAAAGTTACTTTATTTATTTATTATACATTTTTGTCACTGTACATATTATAAGATGCAATCTTATACAATTTACTATCACGATACTCGTTATGTTATAAATTGAAATTAATTTCCGTCAAATAAAGATTATCATTGTTATTAATTTATTATTATTGTAACGTTTAATGCGAGTGTGTCATAAACAATACAATTGTTTATTTATAAAACGCACAAACATTTATTAGATAATGCTAATTAATGTTCTATCGTTTTATTGTTCCGTACCTATCGTTTATTACAATGAGTGCCTATACTTGTGCAGATAAAAGCACAGTAGTGTAATATACTATGAGATAATCTTGTAAACAATTTGAATCGCTACTCACGTCTTTGATATAATGATTGTTTTATTTTCTATATACGAAAATCTCTGTCAAAGCTGTGTTGCGGAAGGAGGGTAATTGAGGAATTTTCCCCTGGGCTACACAGCATTTTAAAACTATGGGGCACCCAGCTCAATTTACAACTCAAAATAAAATTAACGACCTATATTATTAATTATGATCGTTATTCTATAGTAGATAGGTGTGTTATAGTAAATTGCTTGGTAATAATTAGAAGAGCCTCAGTACAACCTAATAATGTAGCTAGAAAAAAATTCAGAAGTAAAGAAGAATCTTATTTGGGGAAGGTAAAATGTTGAAATTATAATATATTGTAATAAGTTAAATTGTGAACAAAAACAAATTTAGGAGAATTTACCACTCAAATCATTCCTAGGTAAGGCATTAAGAGGTGACGCTTGAAATTGATGTCACTGGTCTCCAAATAGCCCAACACGACTCCGATCCCTGTTGTACAAATTTAATGTTTACCTATTATTATAATTTTTTGTTTTACTATATCCATAAAGAAATACACCATATTCGCTCGAGAACACGATTTATACAAATATATAGATAATAGTTATTAGTACCTAACGAATAATTGATACGATTCATTGTTTATTTATCAGTGTTTTAACGATGTCCTAACGATGGTCGCATAAAAGGATTATATTTTGCCAACACTTTAGATGAATATAATTGAGTCTCCTGCACAGATATTCAGGTACTGTCAACTCGATTCATATTATATTCCCATCACTGCAGTGGGGTTTTGAGTGATACAATCACTTATTGTTATCAATTTGAAAGCTTGACCAACATGCAAGAATTCCAGAGGACTATTTGTTTTATCTCTCTGATGACTGACACGCAACATAACAAATTTTCATTCAACAGAACCAACCTTGTGTATAACAAGCTTAAGTATAAGATTGATTGACATACTATCAAAGTTAAAGTTAAGAACATAATTTATGTTTGTACGTTGGATTATGTTTGATATTTAAATTTGAAAGCGTGATAGTGGCGTTTATAAATTGTACTATTTTACGTACACCCGTCATAAGGCCATTATACTTGCATAAGCAATTAAATATCGCAAAAAAAACAACGTTTAAATACAGATAATGTTCTTAACTTTAAGTTTAATAATAGGCCAATTCAATATAATACAAAGTTAACAACACAAGGTTTATTCTTCTAAATTGCTATAAGTAAATGTTCTTTGTAGCGAGCGTGGGTCGTATACAGAAAAAACAAATAGTGCTCTGCTGTCCTCTTAATATATCACACACGTCAGTTTTTTTCGATATTTTAATTTTTAATTCGTAAATAGCTATTTAAGGTGCAGTGTTTATTTAGTATATGTTATATTATAGGTACTACACCATCAAATTCGTTGTCTGTGCCAATTTACACTCCCAAATTCCACTGCTGCCGAAGGTAACTTTAAATAGTTATATATAAGTACCTACTTAACGTCTAGAAGAGTGTAGAAGTGGACCAATATTTTGCGTGGTACTCCTGGCCATACCATTAAAATTTAAATGCATATAACTTTATTAACAATAATTTAACTTTCAACATTTTTTCGCAAAGTAATTCTCAGAAAAATATTCAGCTGCTGTGGAATGTGAAACTAAAAACATATGCTGTAGTTTAAAAATGTAAGACTTAAAAATTGTAACGATCAAAAATAGAAAAAAATATTGTACAGTAATGACTTAAAATTATGTAAATAAAAATATTTTCAAAAATGGAAATATGCTTTTCAAGACGATGAGAGGTTACTCATTAGTCATTAGTCATTACGCTGTTGAATGAAACACTCAGTATACCTACTTATATGTTAAGGTACTTATTGGCTATTGGTTTTAGGTTTATATAACATGACAACATTTTTTTCATTCACGTGTCAAATTAATATGATATACCTACATATTATAATCAATATAATATAATATTATTTATATTGTAATAAAGTTATATTTCATGGTTTCTAATAATATTACACACGTTATATATTATATAATATATATAATATATATCACCTTATGTAATCGAACACTGTAGCGCATTAAAAACCACATCTATTGGTGCAGATATGGCATTTTATCAACTTAATTTAAAACGAGTAGTTTTAATGTTCATATAATGTTTTAATTATGTAGGTAAAGGTAATTTATTATATTTAGATATTATTTACCAACAATCTTACTGTAGTAAATATTTTAAAATCATTAATGTTATAATATTAAGTACATTATTAAACGTATAGGCTTACCTAACCTGACCAACTTACTGTAATAGGTATAGTATACATAAAATAAATAAAAATTTAATTTCAGAAAATATTTTATACAAAAGTATACCCATTATAACATGAAAAACTATTTGATTATTATACTGTATAGTATGTTTAAATTATGGATAACAATGTATATGTATTATGTAATATGTTGAAACTATCAATTTCAAAATAAAAATATACAGACAAAAGTCACTATGATGTTCTGAATGTGTGTACTCACATCATAATATATATTTTGTTGATATAGTTCGATATATTTCCAACCACACCTGTTAAGATTACATTACGGTTCTATTTTTTAGTCTGTTTGATACCTTTATTATTTAACACATGTAATATAATTGACGAGTAAAATAATACCTAATTAAGTTTCACTAATGTTTTTGTTATTATTTTAGTTTTTTTTTAACATTTTAAACCCACATAGGATATGTTTAATAAAGCGATAATTTAGTATTTCAAAGTGTTTAGAAAAATATATAAATACCATTACATATTATGGTTTTTATTAGTTTATCTTTGAGAACACACTGTATTTGTATTAAAATGTATTAAATACACTTAAATAGTATATTATGTACGATGTACTGCAAGTACCGTATGTATGTTAGCTTATCAATTGTGAGCATAATTATAACTTAAAAATATTTGAAACTTAAAAAAATACACTTTTTTCCACCTGATAAACTATAATATTAAATAATTTTTAACATTTTAGCCTTCAAACTTTGAACCGGTTTCTTTCGTTATTATTTTATCTTCTTAGATTGGTGGTGCAGTTTTAAATAACAATTAATAACAAAGAAACGTAATATTATTCTCTAATGTGCAATTTATTACATACATAATGCGATATTTTAAAATAATTAAATTCATTTTAATAAATCAGTCTTAATATAACATTATGTTTTTGTTTTATCGGTGACGTAGACACAAATCATCATTTTAAAGAATATTTGAGCGTTGAGCCCGTTGCATACATTTGAATAATTTATTGTTTTTATTCATACAAAAATATATATATTATATCAGCTATACATTATTTTTAAAAGAAAAATGATCAGTGCATATTGTATGGTTATCGTTTAAAAATAGGTTTTGTACATATAGTCAAAAGACTTATTTTAAAATGTTTCCAAAAGGAAAATATTATAAAAATATTATATATCTTCAACAAAAATAGCCTATATAGTACTGCATTTCGTTATTAAATAATTTATTAATAATATACTACAAATATGTACAAAATATATAGTAATCAGTATAAAACAGTACATTTGTATAGTATATAGCGACGGACATTATTCGAATAACACCTTCATTTTCAGGTATATTTCAAAGTATTCATGGTTTTTTTTTTTTTGCCCGAGTATAGCATTTTTACCTGAGGGTATTTTTCAGAAAATGTACGTATGAATTTCTTGAAAATGACCCTTTATTTATCATATAATTTGTTAATAAATAACAAAATACTGATGTCCATAACCCATCAAATATTTTCTCATTTTATTTTCGACCAAAGTTTATTCCACGGAAATTAAAAAAGTGACTATAATATAATATATAACATAATTATTATAGTCTCGTATGAACGTTTTGCATATATAGGTGTTTATACATAATGGTATTATACGATGATGACATGAACTTTCTCCCCCTCTCCACCTATAGAAAAAATCACCATTCCGTGTCAAAAGACCGAAAAACCGCACCGATAAACAATATAGTGTCATTGGAAAGTTTTATACTCGTTTCAGTTGCAGTATATACTTATACTTACACGAAACGAACAAAACAACTTACTATACGTGTACATTATATTACGTCAAGTTAAGGAAATTTTAATTAACCTTTTACGTTTAACCTTCTTTTTGTTGGTTTTATTTTTAAAATGTAATTTTTTTTAGTTTATTAGTTCGACAGCTGCTGCAAGTCACATCGATTCTTCGTCCTCGACTATGATCATTATTATATTGGTATTGATTTGTGTAGATTAATAAATAATCATCGTCCTTTGTTTGTCGTCGATATGAGCGTTATTGTTTCCTAACTTTCAGGGGCACGGCATCATGCGATCCTTCAGCACCCTTCATATAATGTTCGACCGGGCCCGTGGCAGTCTAAGGCCACGACGATGATAATATTATATAATATTTAATAATCTGTAGTCCCTAGGTACCGCTGTAATATTATAGGAACTCGCAGTGAATAACTCACACGGTGACATATTTAGGATTTTTCAAGAATGGAATTTTATTTCACACCGATAAAAAGGTAATTATATTACGTTGTTTTAATAACACGAATACAATTTATAAAAAAAAACGTATAGTGATTTTTTTATTCGTGAACCGGGCACTTTTAGCCCCTATAGGGGTTATATTAGGTATTTTCTTATTATCCGGGCATCATACTCGTATTATTATTTTTTTTTATTCTAACGATAAAAATATTTTAATTTTGAACAAATATGTAGAACGATGGTCAGAGATCCTTAAAGTGAAAAATGAAAAAAAAACAAACTAAAACTTTATAATGTACACTGCTCTTGCAAAGTATGTGTACGCTCCATCCCTCGTCGTGACAACGATAATCCCTCTCGCGCAGTAAGCATAATAATATATACCTCATATACCTCAGCATAATATATAGGTATACTCGGCATAGTTTTAAGCATATAGTTTGCATATACGAGTGAGAGATCGTTCCCCACAGCCACCATTCACTCCCCCCCCCCCCCCATCACAGCGGTAAATACGTCCCTTCGCGCACTTGACGGGTTTTTAGCACTGATTATGTGCGGACGCTTATGCGTTCCCCCCCTACTGCAGAAGGCGGACAAACCGTACAATCATTTCCGTAACCCAGCTTTCGACTTTCCTCCGAAAATATCACGAAAAACGCGCGCGTTCCGAGAGACTGCAGCAGTCGAGTGTCGCGTGTCTTTTAAGTCGTACAACTGCAGTAAGTCATGTCAAACGAACAGTGTCACGTCTGCACGGAAAAAGCTAAATAGCTGGTTTAACAATTTTTATGGTCGAACCAACTATGATTTAGAGTTACATAATATGTGACAACATTAATTATATTGTTGAATATTATACTAAAATATGTATTTAGTTAAATTATTTTAGTTGTTTTACCCACACAATACTATACTATTTTTCAACAATAATATATTTTGATTAATTTAACTTTATTATATAGTTATTGACAACTATATTTTGTAGTTGGATTAGCCAAAAATGATAGTTAATCCATTGTTTTCAAGTAGTCATAATAACTAAATAAATAGTTACTTTTAGAATGGTATAAATAGTTGGCCTAACTATATTTCATGATTGGAGACTACAATATTATAATTAACACATTGTTTCAAAGTAGTTATACTAACTAATAAAATGTTACTTTTACAATGTTATACCAATTATATATATTTTATATTGCTCCATGGAGCTTTAGAGCGCGTGGTTTCGCATATTGTAGTAGGTATACGCAGCTGGCATTATATATTATAATAGTACAGCACCGAATAAGAGCTACGATATGTTATTATTATTATTATTATTATGTCGTCTGAAACGGTTGAATTAATTTTTAACCCGTTTGGAACAATAATCGGATGAATTATTGAAATAGTCGAGAAAAATAGTCACGCCGCGCGTCCATCATATTATAATATAAGACGACGTCTGCAATATATATATATAACGTGGATGTACATAATTATAACATGTATACAAAGCATTATTATTAATGCTTTAACGTTATGACGTTGTTTTACATGCCAATATAAACACTAATTATTCGTTATTAATCATTATTATTAGTTGTATTACGAATTATAATAATTGCACCGAACGTTTTATTTATTTGTTGTACAATATAATATAATATCTACTCGTGTATTTTGTATATATATATAAACTCGAAGCAGTGTCCGTGGGTACAGACATCACAGAGCACGTTTTAGATAACGACAAACCTCTCGCACGTATGCACATTATATATACATTTAAAACGCTATATGGAATAAACAAAATATTTTCAGCCCGATTCTATTTTTTGTTCTTAAATTCGCAGGTCGATAATCATTATTGCAAGTTACATTTTTATATTTTGGACTATTGATTTTGACTCGAATCCTCATAATATATTAGCACTCACGTGCGTGCATATATGCAATATAATATATGCACCTACGCTTCCTTTTCGTCGACTAACCGTCTACCGTTTATTATTCGCTTACTATATTATTTAAATCATCATTGATTTAGAGTCTTGTTAGGCTGAAATCCATATCGAACCTAGTTGGTTACCATCTATATACTGCTAGTGCCGAAAAATGCTTTTCAAAACTAAAAATTTAAAAACTATATACGGACTACAATCATGGTCCGAGAAAGCCTTTCCGGCCTCTGCATAGGCAAATTAAATGAATAAATTGGTTATTTTTTAATATTTTGTTTAGAATAATATTTGTATTTTTGAATTTTTTGTAAAAAAAATAAGATTTGTAATCCAAAAAAAGATTCTGGACTTTTTCAAATTAGACTTTTTGTTCCCGAACTTTTTGAATTATTGCCAGCTGTAAGACCCTAAATATGCCCTTGGCAGTTTTTTACGTACATGACAGTATTACTATTTACTCTATTCGTATGGCGATAAAAACGGTGGCATTATTATGCAATACAAATATTATGTCCATCCGTTGTGTGAATGAAAATGTCTGCGGTGGACGTTTCGCACGCGTCTATACATATTAACCGGTTGCATCCGAATTGGGTCCGAAAATAATATTATAGTTTGAAATTGTATACGAATCGGGTCCGTGTGAATAAAATATTTTGTGTAAAATGATGTGTTCATGTTTCATGTTTAAATGTGGCGAGTAACCAAAGTTTCGAATTGTTTTGTGTTTCGGTAAAAAGTTCGCATCCGCTAAACAATGTAAAATCTGTAAAAAAAAAATGGAGGCCGCGGTTGCGATAATAGTGTATCATTGCAGACAGATCGTTCCTAGCACCGTGTTCATGGAGCAACATGGACCATGGTACACGTTTCGAACTAAATTTTTTGGTACGATGCGTACAGTACCTATATGTTTAAAAATGTTGCAGTCCGTTTCAAGGAAACGAAAAACAATTGGCAATTATATCGTATGCCTGTCTGCATTCGAGTATAACCACTACTCGTTACCCGTTTAGGTGTGGACCAGGCTCAATAATAATATTGTTGCGCACTGCAATGTTACGTGCACGCATGGGGGCGCTTTGAGCACCACTGCGTGTGCGGCGGTCATTGTCGTCTGATTTTTGGAGGTCGACTTTCGTCTGGCCGAAACGACCGGCGACGGCCAAAAATGTATTTCGGCGGTTTCAAGGCCGACCGGGTTCGCCTACGTGCACGAAACACAAAAATAATGCGTACCTACAACACACTGAAATACTAATGAATAATGATATATTACACGAAACGAGTATATTATGTTGTGTGTGCGCGATAATATGTACGGACGGATAATAAAAAAAATAATAATAATGAACGTGGTACCTAGACGGTAACGGGCGAAAAAAAAAAAAACCGAAACCGAAACCGACAAACACCGAACAATAATAATAATGATAATAGTCTGGCACGCCACTGCAGTATTCGTTGAGACAGGTCGGGACGTTGCGCGGTGGTGACCTTGAGCCCGGTCAGTGGCTGCGTCTACGAAAAACCGGCCGAGGCGTACGGCGGCGGAGCGCAGACGTCCGGCAATTGGTCCCCCTCGAGGCGGCGGCGTACGTGTGTGCGTGTCATCGTAGACGGCGGGCGGCGGCGGCGGCGGCGGCGTCCGCTACGGTCTTTTGCGCAGACGTTTTTATTTTATTTTTTTCCAAGATCGCGGTGACGGCGTGGCGGTGTAGCGGGCAGGCTGTCGCGGGCCGTGGAGCGGACGGCCGGCGCGGCGTGGACCCCATCGGGGTTTGTGAACTCTGTGGCGGCGGCGGCGGCGGCGGCGGCGGCGGGCACGTCGTGCGCTCGTGTGTGCCGCGAGTGTGCGCGCGAATTTCGCGAAAACAAAATACGATGCACACACGCAAAGCGATAATAAAATAATATATATTATTATTATTACGTACGTCTGTAATTCGGCGGCGGCGGCGCGGCGGCGTACGTTTATGTAACACAGCAGTCGCCCCAAACCAGAGACGGTTAAAAAAAAAAACTCCTCTTAATATATACAGCCGACTGAGAAATATAATAAAACGGCTGCGTTGAGTTTTGTTACAACCAAGGCCGAGAACGGACATTTTTTTTTTTTTTTGGTGGGTGGTGGTCCAAATCGTGTGCATAGTAATATTTTAATGAATTTAAGTTTTGATAATTTTGGTATTAATTTTATTAAAAACGATTAATGTCTTAAATCATTTTACGGTTTACAAATCGGTAATACCTATAATATAATAATAAATTTAATTCACACAAATATTTTAATATTATTATTGTTAATCGTCGTCGACCGGCATCGAAGCGGTCGTCGTCTATCAATAACAATAAACTATACATTAAAGGCTATAATATTATAATACTCCAGTAAGATAATATATAAAACAGTAAATAAGTAAATTTAATTGATATATATTTTAAAATGACCATTTATTACTGAAAATATTTATGTTGGTATAATTATTATTTTTAACATATTTTGTAGTGATGAAAACATTTCCGGACCCCTTTGGACCTCCTCAAAATGCATGTATGTCCTTGGTTACAACAATGTGTGGTCTAAAACTATATAACAGGGGTGGCGAACCTTTTTGGGGTCAAGTGCCAAAATTTAAAATCAAGTGTTTTGAAATATGCTCGAGTGCCAAAAAAAATGAATTTTACTATAGATAAGATGACTAGAAAAAGCATGCAATAATTACTCACATTTTATTAGGTATACAATTTAATAAATAAATAGTATACATGTAAAGTTTTATTTCATTTATTAATGTGACTTCTGTTGTTGTTTTTTAGAAGATAACATTTTAATACCTGGAGTATAGTTGGTAGTTTTCAGTGAAACACAAGCAGCACTAGTTTCATCGATTAATGTATTTCTCTGCTTCGTTTTTATTAAATTCATTATGGAGAATAAACTTTCACAAGCATAAGTTGACGAAAAAATGTATAGGTTAGATCGAGCAACTTTTTTTAATGTATTAAATGTGTTTGGAAGCGAGTTCCAGACTTTAAGAATTTCAGTATCTGCATTTTTTACCACGTTTGCTTGAAGACGGTTGATGAAATATTATTTATGATAACATTTATAAACACATTTTATTACAAACTTATAAATTTGATTCTTAAAATTTCTCATACTAAAGTTTTAAAATATAATTATTTTTTTAAGATAAATAATATTTGCGTGCCACTGAAATTTGGTCAACGTGCCAATTCTGGCACGCGTGCCATAGGTTCGCCACTCCTGCTATATAAGATGTGACTGATGAGAGCCCGGTAACATTTTTGGGGCAATTGTAAATGAAAATTCGAAATTTTTTAACCAAATTTTATTTTTATCTATTATTGAAGTTTTTTTAAAAATTTAGTAAAATTTGTACTTTAAAAAGTACAATTACACTTTTTTAGTCCATACGAATTTTTTGCTTTATTTATACATAGGTATATTGAAGATTTTTTATGAACAAATCTATGGATTATGGACAGGTAGGAAAATTGAGAAAAAAACAAACGTATGTATACTTACAATTAATGCAATAAAAGTTTTGAAAATGTAAAAAAATTGAACACAATATATCTTAAACATATTTTATTCGAAAATTCGACAAAAAAAATGAATGATTTACCGAATTTCACAAGAAATTTCCCAACATTTTTGCCTGTAAATTCTTCATATTTAAGTCTAATCATGTGTCCATGTTAGTATAAGATACGCCTGCATATCTAATCTCCGGGGTGCAGTGGGTCGGAAAACAACATTTTCAGATTTTTTTCTATTAAGTGGGTTATTAAATTTTTATATTCTAATATGATAACGACATGATTTTAAAAAAATATAAGCATTCTACGATATTCCGTGAAAAGTTCTTTGCGAAATGAAATGTCGTACTTTGTTGACCTATTTTTCCCTATTATAATGAGTTCCATAGTCAAAATAATGATGTGACGCATCGTCGCATAATAATATGAGAATTGTACATAAGAATTATTATAGAGCAATTTATTTAAATAATGATATTAATATCTAATAACACAGTAGCAAATACAATAGAACATTATTATTTGTAAATTAGCTTATTGTAATATTGATTATTGTTGATAATAATGTTTATCGTACATATTATTATACAAATGTTTATATTCGCACCATATATTATGGCAACATCGATAGACAATATTAGTTAAGTGATGGTAAATATCGCCGGGTATAAGTCATCGTAGACGCAAATATTCAGAGGTATCCATCACACATATTATTTGTCAGGTATCAGAAGCCCGAAGGAACTAATAACGGAAAGGTACGACGGACAAGTACAAACCGATGAGATTGTAGGGTTGCATACTATATATAGTCGAGTCCCAGAGATATAACTATACGAAAAAATGTCTAATCCCAGTTGAGGCCAGGCTTTTGTTTTTGCGTAAAATACTTAAGTTGCGGTCCGATTAATATTATTTACCGTTTTAAGATGTGTCTATCATAATAATATACCTATGATATATTTACTCGTGTTTAATAATAACGACAATCGAGTAGTCGACAATCATAATATAGGTTTATATAGGTACCTACCATATAAAAATTATCATTACCTATACGTAAAGCGTTTTCCGTTTTAAGATAATAATATTATCTTAATACGTATTATTATGTCTATCATATTATATATTATCGTTGACAGACGACTGTAAGATAAGATTTCACATGATATAAATTTTTATTTAAAATATGCCAACGATTTTAAATAAAAACAAAACAAAATCGTTTGCTTGACTATAACGCGGCTGTATAGGCTGTACGGTTTTATGTTTGCGCGGTCCTAGTTTCTGTGTGAAAATATAGGAAGGAAAATTGAGTTCCATAATATATTATATTTATATTTTTAATTCTACACGTGCTCTTCCCCGCAATTCAAAAGACATTTTTACCGTGGGACGTAATTATACTACTAGCAAAAGTGTATCTGATTCTGAAAAGTTGGAATCACTTTTCACGCGTTCATCCCTGCAACGGTGTCATTCGTATTGTATAAAAACACCCTGCAGCACGGACCCGCGGAGAACTTAAACTAATAAAATAGCAAACGATGCATTATATAGGTAATATTATTATTGTTTTTGTCCCGCAGAGTGATCGAAACGTCCGTTACGCGGAATTTTTTTTGCCACACCGCCAAACCGACGGGGAATTTATTCGCATATTTGAATCCACATTGTGCATTACAATAATAATAATAATAATAATATATTGTTTGCCGGCCGAGAAAACGGGTGACACGAGGTCTCGCATATTATTTTCTGACGTCATCGCTGGGGGAAGCGCATCTGCCATCTGGCGTATTTATTTATAGCCGGCGAAATGGAAGTCTGTGTTGCGGCTGTGGTGTACGCGTTGCACGGTATATTGTAGGTTAGGTTAGGTAAGGTTAAGGTTCGAGGGGGAGTACTGCTATTACGCTGCTGACGCCTCCGCGTTTAATATTTTATCGTTTTCAAATAATATATTGTTACGCGTATAAATGCGTATTTTTGCGACGGGACTGACCGAATTGTCGAAAAAAAAGTACTTATTCTAAAAGCAAATTGAAAATATTACGTTCTATACGGTTAACAAATTATTAATTATTATTATTATTAAATACTGCAGCAGTGTCGAACGCACGTCGACTTACACGTGTTTCGACCGTATATATATAGGCACTATGTGCGTAAATATACCTAACAAACAAAATATAACGAAAGGATTAAGTTCGATTTGGTGTTCGAAGCAGCCAAGCAGGTTATATCTACATAATAATGTCGTGTACAATAATTTTTACAAGACGAATCCGTCGTCTGCACACTGCTGCAGCAGTACACTATAATATGTACATCTTTCGTCATCTTATTATTACGATATACACATACCGGTCTGTGCGATACAGAAATAAAAACCATCACCCCTGACCTCGGCTGCGTGACGGCTGCGATACCTATATATTATAATATTATATAAATAATATTATATTATTATGCCGCGCGGCGAAGAGGGAGCTTGCACTGCCTGCCGGAGAATAATCGCGAAACTGCATCGGCAATGGAAAGGGATACGGATGTAATTATTGTTTTTCATCGGAAACGACAAACACGCCGTCTCCGCAGCCGAAACGACCGAGTCCCCCAAGCAGCCCAACCATTATTAAAATATTCTTCTGCTATTCTCCGACGAGGACTGCACGACATATACTTGTCCTGCCTGCTGCAGTCGCACTAACCATATTAATATTATTGTGTGTGTGCTTTCGAATATTTTCCCGTAGGACCGACTAAGAAGCACTCGTGTTTTTATGTTCAAAAAACTGATGTACAGACGCCAATTCGTTGCTCGCACAAACCAAAAAGTTAATCCTATGAATAATCGAAAAATCGTTCGCGTACGAATAAAGTGATTTAAAATACCCGAGTTCCGGGCTACAGCAGTCTGCACGATTATTTAAATATCGAACAAATTATTGGGTTTATTATTATAGCTTTTTGATCGAGCATAAGATTGTCGATAATAAAACAACATTTACAAAAAAAAATTCTGAAATTTCAAATACCTATCTATAAAAAGCAATAGCACGAAAATATCTAATATATTTTGGAAATATTATCGTATCTAGAAAATGCTAATTAAAATATTTAGTGAAAAGTTCAAGTATTTACAGTTATTTGTTTTTGAATAATTACAACAAGTCATTTTTACTTTTACAGAGTGTACAAAAACCTAACATGCAGACACAAACTTAAAAATTTGTAAAAAGCACACACATATTATCTTTAAAACCAATACATTCATCGCAATATCATTTTTCAACGGTGTACCACCGTATACGTGCCTAATACTCGAATATAGTTAATATCATATTAATGTATACACACATAAAAAATAAATATACATAAAACATATTATATTTGTAAACGGTGTACCTATAATACTATTAATATTGTTTTCGTAATATTTAATTTGGTATCATGAATTATGAATAGCATAATATAATCACATTCAATATGTATTCAGATTTCAGATAATCAGATATATACTGTTTTCTTGACATGTTTTGTACAGTGATAGAGTGTTATCGATTTAGATGGGTTTTTCTTGGTATTCTTTTCTATACAATGTATATAATTTAATGATAATATATTCTTAATAGTATGATATTATAAATAATATATATGGCGACTTTAGTTCTATTTTTTAAGGTTTTGAATATGAAGGTATGCGAGAAAATATCTAAAACATAACTTATATATATTTAGTTTGTACATAATATGTTAACTTGTACATATATTATGTTAACTTAGATGTACTCCTGCAGTCTCATATTATCATATAATATGTCTCTATTCGTGATATAAGTTTTAAATATTGGAAATATTTAATTTTATTTCATACAAAATGTTATGTACAAGTTTCATATTAATATTACAATATTGTACGACATTTAATATTTAAACACGTCGATTCTACCTAATTAGTAACTATAATAATTGGTCATTATTTTCAATTTTAAAATGATTACTATTGAGTTAAAAAAAAAAATCCCAGAATAGAAGTACATATTGTTTTATTTATTACTGTCTTATTATTTACTCACTTCCACACTCAAAACTTACATTTTAACAAACTCTGGTGAATTTTGTTTTATTCATTTTTAGTTTGCATAAATTACATTGATTTAACGACATAATTACTTTCCATCATTACATCATGAACCGTGTTGTATGTGGATTTATATAAATAAAAAATAACTGGCTTACACTATTTATGTGAATTATAAAAATATATGAAACTTTAATTAGTCAGTTAATTATATCATAGTTAGTTAGTTGTAAATTAATGTTTATTTTATGTTTGTATTATTATATGAATATATGAATATAACAGAGAAATAAGATAAAAGCAAAAACATTGTTTGTATTGTACCTATAGACAATACAATAGGTAGATAACTACAGATAGACAGTTCTTAAAGTTATAACCAGCTATTTTAAAAAATAAAAATAAAAACATAGCAATTTTAAGAATATGTTTATAGATAGCACTTAGCCTATATTTTGGATGGTATAGTAATAATAGACAAATTTGAACAATATTATATTTCATGTTCAATCAGTATATTAATTTTCCTACTTGAATTGATGTTACGACCGGAAGCTGTAGTGCTCCTTAATTTGTTGAATTTTGTTTCAATAAACAATAATAATATGATTTAATCACTTCCTTATAAACCAACTAACCACCCAGCGTGATATATTTTATAGTCGAATATTATACATTGTATATAATAGTGTTATTTAGTTATTATATTATATATTATATTTATGGTAGTTGTATTCATAATAACGAGCATTTAATAAGCATAATTTAGTATTTATATAGGTATTATTTTCAAATGAAACGTACTAAGTGGAGAAAAAAATGCTCTGCCTTTGACGGTGTTTCCGAAGAAGAAAATTCGTTAGAATATAATCACGATGATACAATGACCATATTACATTATTATTGGAAGTTATAAAGTTATCCACCGACCACTAATACTTACACTTTTTTTTTCATTTTTTAATACTTACATTTTTTTTTAAATTCTAATTTTTGATTTTTAAAATATACTGATAGATAATATTTTTAAATACTTGATAATATATAAATGGATTTTTTGCTATTCAATAAGTGGTGGTACAATTTTTATTTTTGTGAACCACCATTTTCTTTTACTAAAGATACTTTAAATTGTTGAGAAAATTATTTTTTTTTAAAAGTTGTTGTACCTGAGTCTAAATTTGAACGAGTACCTAGTTACAGTGTTATTAATCTTTTTGCACAGAGGGTGCATATTAGTCTTTAATATGGTTTTACATAAATTATAAGATATACGTAAATATGTACTGCCTATTTTAGTCTAGTGCTTACTTATTATACCTAGGTGCTCAATTTATTATCCTACAATTTGTATAGCATTTTAGTGAATTTATTAAATTATCAAATCATCATAACCCCCATATCTTCTAAACCTCTTATCATGGACTATTATTCTTTCCAATAACTAACAAACTATTCATTAGTCGAATTTCAGAAATTTGATAAAACGTTTGTGTATTTAGTTATAAAACTACAATATTATTGAATCTAATATAGAAATACCAAAGTTCACTTACTGATTGAATATTTCGAAATTAGAACAGTGTTTTCGATTATCACTTACTATTCTCCTTGTTATGTTAGGTTACTTGCTAATAATAATTTATGCAATGCCGAACTATTAACATATAATTTATTTATTTTAAGTATAATTACATAGAAATTTATCACTTACCTTCTTTTTTATCAAGTTTATTTGATATATATTTATTTAATTATTACACTTACGTACAACTCATGTTACACGAGTATACAACTATATCTCTTAAGAAAATATATATTTTTGGCTAATCGTTATAAAAAAAGAGTTTGGCCACTGTAACTATACATAATAATATAATAACAATCTTTGTATATATTATGTGTGTACGGACGATTGAGTATTTTTGTTTTAACTCGTTTCAGCATAATAATATATTTTTTTCCGGTTCAGCAGTTCAGTTTATTTCGACTCGTATAAGTGAAACTGTCGTGTTGTGAAACATAATATTATTCGTGTATAATATAGATTCGTTTACTGCGCGCGTATAATATCCGAATTTCGGACGAAATCGACAAACGAACGAACGAATATTATAGACATAAATAATATAATATATTTATGTATATTAGCCAGTTTAATGAGTTTTTCGACCCTGACCAAAAGTCGATGAATGACATCGATTTCCGCAGAAATATCGCGAAACTCGTTATTTGATTTTAAACATTATTCCCTTACATAAAAATAAATTATTTTGATTGTTGGTAGGTGTATATACGTAATAAGTATAGGTACTACGCGTGTAGTCCCCTACGATACCTTTCCCCTTATAATTAGGGTTCAAAAATTATAGCAATAAAAAAAAACTTTTATATGCTATTAAAAAGTCAAAATATACACTAAGTTTTATTTTTATAATAATACCAACTACTACATTAGTATTACATTTTTAACTTATAAAATAGGTACATAGGTAAAATATTTTTAAAATAATGAGAACAATTTTCATTTTATTTCTTTTTAAATTGATTAAAGAATTAAATTGTAGCAGACAATCACTCTGAAATAAATAATTCATATAATATACATTAATCGACCTTCATATTTTTTACATAGATTATAATCTCTGGTTTGAGATAATTATCAATTACTATTAAGATTCAATTAATCCATCTATATATCTATCTAACTACTTCCATACTTTTATAATTTATTGTATAAAGTGATAAGCGATTTTTAGTTTGTCCCCGCTGAAAACCACTGAACCGATTCTTTTGAATTTTTTAACAGTTATTCCTGGAAATTTCCTGAAGGTTTTCGTACTAATTTTAGCCTTCGATATCCCGATTACCACCCTCCAAAAAAATGTATTTTTAACTATAAATAATAATTGTTTTGTTTATACAAAAATGGTCGCCATTGTTACAGATAACACAATAGTAATAATTATTATGATCAGATATAATTTTGGGTATTGTATTATATTTTGTCATTTATTAGGCCGACAAATCTATATTCGATATAAATGGAGAATATTGACACCTACTTTATATTAGAGGCAAAGTACACGGTTGAGGTTTATATACTAAAGAAACACTTGAATGATTTTGACGAAAAGCACTTGAGAATATCTCAACTGAAGCAAAACGCAAACGATGTATAGATATAATAACAGAGATATTATTAGTCTGCAGGTTATCTATGTGACTATGTCTAAATGACTCATTTGCAAATCCACAGATTTTGAATAATTGGCACCAAATTTTGCACACAAATTGTTTGGGATTTCAGCAGACGGGTCGTATAAGAGTAGTAGAATAGAAGCAGATAGTGTAATATATAAAAGGCAAAGTGGCTTAGCAGTACGGATGATGCTTATATAAACAAAAAATACTGAATCGCGATTTTTGAGTTTTAATGAAAGTCTCAATATAATAGATTGAACCAGTTATTTTAGGGTGGCTTGCCCGATATTAATTATATTTAAATCATAGCCACATAATATTCGTTTATCTCTGATCATAACTGATTCGCGTAATACAAAAAAGTTACATATTATTACTATATCCAAAGCAGGTGGATTGCCATCTCGGTTTTATTTATCCCCGAGCAACGCCGACTATAACACAGCGCTAGCTAAGTCTAGTGATACTAACATTATTTTTCCAATACATAAAAAGCAATGTTTTCGCGTGTGTAATCTTATAAGTTACTAGCTGAATCACCCGGCGTTGCCCGGAAAAACTCCTTTTGGGTGGAATTCACTCTGCATAGGTATGGAAGCAAAATCATATTATATTTTAATTTTTAGCCATCCCGCGTGGCGTTGCCTGAGTTTCGCTTATGGTAATGCGAACAGTATATTATCAGGTAGGCAATCTACCTGCGGTAGAGTATTTCATATTTATGTATTAATATACTTTGGGGGGTTATTTAATTTATTTTTATGGACAAACCGGACGGCGTAATTGTACCTAGATTTGTGAAATAATTCACATATTATATAACTTGCAATCAAAGGCAACACTTAATAAACAAAAAAAAGTTTCGATTTCAACCGTGAATCCCTGTTTTGCCACCTCTTTAAAAATCGAATATCAGAAACACTCTTTCTTATTGCGTATCTAGATCAATATAATATTTGTATGTGTATTGGTTTATGTTATCGGTGTGCATTTTATTGTTCATTCTAATAAAATAGGAGTATTGGTGTACGCGCGATGCATGAGATTATTTTTATCGATAAACTTCTCGGAACAATAATTGTTATTCTTATCTACACGACGACGACGAACAAAAAGGATAGGTTGCAGGTAGCTGGAAACCCGCGGGCCGCTGTGCCGCACAATACGTATTGGCGGTGAATAATTATAATTGTTAATTACTCCACTAAAACGCAACATTTTTGAAAATCCTTTCTTATTGCACGGTGAAAATATGAGAAGAACCTCTATTCCAAATTTCAAGTCCGTACGTTGAGTAGTTTTTGAGATACAGCGATCAGTGAGTCAGTGGTATTTGGATTTTATAAGTATAGATAACCGAAGACGTACACCTCGAAACAAATTTTTTTAATTTTGCATTTTGAACAGGGCTTACACAAGGATTTGTTGACTATTACAAAAACGAATATTTTTTTGTTCGTTAAGGATTGCCATTGGTTACAGGAAACTACATATAGCTATTATAATTGGGTATAATTTTAACACAGTCTTTTTACTGTGTCTAAGACTACCCAGTTGACTGATGTTAAAAATATGTGCAGTTTAAATTTAACGAAGTTTAAGAAGGGGTAAATCCACCACCTTCGGCATTTAATTTGTCACGGCAACGACGTGCAGGATCAGTTAGTCGAGCTTAACGTTGAATTCTCCTTTGAGAATTATTGAAAATTTGTATTTTTTTCTCCCATGATATTTTGCACCTAGAGTAGTACACGGCATTAAAGACATTTCTAAAACTGAACTACCTATGTCATACTTTTTTTTTTGATTTGTTGAAATATACACTGCCTTGATTAAGATAACTTGCCCATCTTTTCTTAAATTGCTGCGATATCAGTCGAATGAGTTCTAGCCACTAAGACTGACAACTAAAACTATAAGTCGAAAATCTCATTTTCTTTTGGTTTACAAAATTGTTTATTTGTTGGTCGATTGTCCCAGAAAGTTGGTTCTATATAATGTCTCTTGAATTCAACACGACGAAGTCTCGTGGAATCAGATGTTTTTCGTACAGGATAAAATGTCAAATTATTGTCATCTTTGGTTGTAATAAAGAGACCTATTGAATATCTGAAACTCGTGATGAACCTACGTAGAGCAGTAATTGTGAGTTTTTCATTCTCATAAATCACATCAAAGTACCTACCTATACATTCAGCATTATTGTTTCAACCGTGGATACACCTGTAATATAATGACGATTTGTTGGAAATATATAGTTTAAAAAACATATTATACACTTTGTACTAAAAAAAAAAAAAATATTAATTAGTTTATTCAAGTATACAATATGTACAAATATTAATGTAAATTTATTTTTATTAATAGCTGTGTTACCCGGCATTGCCTGGGGATAAATATTACCGAGATAGGCATCCACCCGCGGTGGCGGAAAGTAATGACTAGGTAATAAGATTTTTTTTTAAATAGGATATACATATACACAATTTTTAAATGATTTATTCTTACAATAAGTGCATTAGCTGTTAACAGTTCACGTTAGGCTTGAATTAGTTGACAAATATAGAAACCACCTAGCAGTGTCATTTTTTTTCGCGATTCGCATACTAACTTAACCTACCTACCCATAATATGTATACCGAAATTATTGTACAGAAATCAAACTTAATATCGCACTTATACCTATATGTCTATACTGTGTGTACCTTTTCAGGAAAAGACAAAACTATGGGAAAGAGTTCTCGGGATTAAAGTAAAAATATGTGCGGTATAAATCGGTAGGCGTATAAAAATGTACAGAAATTAAATTCATTCGGCGCGGCGCCGCCGAGCGTTCATTATATTGTGTTTCAGAGAGCACTTCGAATTCTATACATAGAGTTATCGATTGTTACGAAATGAATTCGCACGAAAAAAACTCTTGGTAACTTTTGAACCAAACGGAGTAAAAATATTTAACTTTTAACAAGAATAAGAAATTGGAAAACGTTGGAGTGTGTATAATTCGCCTTAAATCCCCGAAGTCCGTTGGATGTTTACAGCTACAATTGTACATGACAGCTGCGTACGTTTTTTTAAATATTATTTTAATTTCCAAATGTTTTAGTTAAAAAAAGTTTTGCGTCGTTAAAATGTATTAATAATTGTATTAATTATACACGGCGATCACAGACTACGAACGGGTCACAACTTACATAACATAACTTTTTTACCTTGGATAAAAACCCGCGAGGTGCAACACCACTTTGTTATTTTGTTTTTATCCGTACTTGGGAGCAGCTTACAATCACTGATCGTATGTATAGTACCTAGAATAGGCGTAACAGACCAAAGACCTTCTCGTGCAGGTAAAAGGTAAACCCATCGTCGACCCATATTGGAAGTCCATGTTTCCGGGAAGGTCTATGACCTCCTGTAGACTTTCCGATGTCCTTATTCCGAAGCATCTATAATGGGATCCTTAAGGATACGACGTGGAAATGTAGGATGCTATAGATTGGAGTTGAACATTTACAAGTAAAGTGTACATTGCTGTTTTACACCTAATGAGATATTTATCGATTCCACGTGTTTCTATTAAAACAACTAATAAACTATTATTGCTTATAAATACATATTGTCTGATAATTTATTTTCAAATTTTACAATAATGTTTATTTTAGATTCAGTAACTTTATTTAAAATACAATAAAATGTTGAAAAACCGTTTACTACATACTTAAACTAATACAATAAAATATTTACTATCATTATAAATAAAATTTAAATAGTTTTTGAATTGTAAGAATAATCACATAATAACAAGAAGTCAGCTCCGTACCGGAACCGAAATTCAAGTCAATGGAGTACTGTTTAATAAAGACAATCTATTTTTTTTTAATATATTATAATAAAAATATGATTGTATGATATATAAAATATATATACAATTATTATTGTATGTATATCGACGGTGTGGAAATAATTTATGATAATAAATTACTCATATGCAGACAAATATTGAAATATCCAGACCAAAGCAGTCTGACTTTTATGCCCAAGGTATCGCATGCGGACTTATACCCGGGAAGGTTTGTGAGGTTAGGTTGGGGTCGTGAAATGCGACGCCTGATCTACTATAAATAGGAACACGCCGAAATTATTGTTCGATCGATTCGAAGTGTAACGCACTTTTCATATTATAGTCACTGTAAACCAAATAAAGGTTTACCTATCAAGGCGTAAAACTTCGTTAGGTTAGGTTAGGGGGAAACTTCTGGGCCGAGGGGTGGGTGTGTGCAGGTGGATATACGTGAAAAGTATGATTACGTGTTTGTGTAACAGAGCCGTCGGCATGCGTGCAGTTGCCGTGGCGAGGGGTTAGGACTGCATCAATATGAGGCCATTTGAAAGGTAGAAAATAATAACAATAATTTATTGTTGTGTACGAGTCGCGCGTGCCTCGTGGATATCTCGCGTCACTTTTGTGCGCGAGTTGCAACGAAATTATTGGTATATCAAAAAGACAGAGTGGCGACTTTTGATAGGACGACAATATATTTTATAGACGGCGGTCAACACCATATGATTGCGTGACTATATTATAATCGATAGTGTACGTTCGTTGTAATAGCTGGATATATACGGTATTTTCAAATCGGTTTTGATTTATTTTTATTCAATTAGAATTTAAATTTTTTTTTAAATAACTATTAATTATAAAATACGACATTACAATACTAATAATAAGTGAATATATATATGGAAATTAAAAACGAGGGATTCGTATACCTACCTAATATTTTCACCGGGAAATGTACTCGTGATACTTGGATATTACTGAATATTATACTCAGTCGATTTGTTTATTTTTTAAAATTATTTTTTGAATTATTGTCTAAAATTAAGTAATTTTGTTTGAGTTTGTTTGCGAAAACCGAAATATTTTATTTCATACAATATAACAATATAAAACCGTATCCTATCGACTGTGGTAGGTAGGTACGTCCACTATCACTAGTCGCACTAATTATCGACATTTGTACGCCGAAACTAAATGAATAAAACAATGTACCTACCCATATTATGCATATAATAAGACGTAATCGTCGTCGAACTTCTTTCACTTCTTTGTGTTGCGATTTGTATAAACGTACAGCTGCAGTCTGCAGTAGGTTATAACTTATAATTTGGCGCATATAGGCTTCTATATTATATACGACGTATTATAATATAGGTACGCCATACATTAAATACTATTATATTATATTACGAAGGTTGGATTTCGTGAGAATTATTTATCAGAAATAATTATTATATTTTGCATACACCGTTAATAATAATTAGCTATATATACGAGCAGCAGGCAGCAGCATAAGGGTTTTATTTCAAAATATAGAAATCGTAGGCAGGTAAATAGAGGTACATAAAAAATAATATGAGAAAAAACATAATAGGTAATACGAAAATATTATTGTGCTCTACTTCGGTGGACAATGAACTGCAGAAGCCTTTAAATTACATTAGTGCAGCAGCTGCTATGTACTATGAAAATTGCAGTTTACGACGAATACTATACGAGTACAATCACACGGCAAACGCTACTTTCTCTGCTGATGTGTTATATATTATTATTACTAATTATTACACATAGGTAACTATTATTTTTGTTTTTCAGAACATCGTTTTTGGGACTTAAATCAATCGGTGAACAGGTAGTTAAATCAATGTGCTTGCAATATATTATTTGCAATTTGGTCATTTTATGCGCGGCAGCACGCGTGTTCATCGATAACATTATATCAAATATATGTTCAATCAAAAATTATATTTGGCGCTCGTAAGCAACATCATATATATATATAATAGCTGCCCCGCCCGGTGTTGCCCGTGCCAAATATTTGTTTATTTTATAAATATATTTTTAAAAAAATCTACTTATCGTAATAGTAATATATAATAATATGTAACCAATGGCAATCTATCGGCAATCCTGAATTATCCGCCGTTGCAGGGTTAAGACGTAAAAAACGTATGTATTCTTGTTATTTGTCGAGATTATATGAAAATTATTAGAAAATATGTGTACCGTATTATAAGTGGTCGATCACATATATTATTTTATTACACGGCAATACGGCACACACAATACAATTTGTTATAGGTCAGATGCCTTATTAGAACCGGCAAATAAAATGTGATATACGTATATAATGTACAGCTAGAAGCTTGTGGATTCGCTTGGCGCTTACTCGTCGATGTGTTAGGTATACAATTTATACGTAAAATGTGGTTTTTTGTCAATTTCACCCCCTTAAAATCAAAATTTTGAAAAATCATTTCTTGGTGCATGGCGAAATTATAATATTAGTCTACCGTCAAAATGCCAAATCGATAGCTCTAAAAGGTTCGGTCCTTCGTTGATTATGAACCAGTCACTCAGAACAGTCTCGTTTATGTATATAGATGTACTAACTTTAATCAATGATAATCTTACTTTGTTCGTAAAAAAAACGACAATGTATATTCGACTCTCATATATGATATCATTTGAAATATAATTTATTATTTCGAGTCCGTAAACGCGACGATTTGACGTTTACCACATCTGCAGCCCGATTAACCAATAGTAATTATACATTATAAACAAAATAAAATATTTATTTCTATAATGTATTACTATTATAATTTGTAAGTTGTAACCAATGGAAATGACCATTAATAAACAAAAATAATTTTCGATAGCAACCATTTATAAATAAATATTTCTATAGTAAATCTCAAAATTCTTGTTTGAGCAGCTCCCGGGGTCAAATCTCTCCCTTTTTAAATTAGCTTATCATCGCATTCTAGAGGTCTACACTATCTCTGTCCAAAATGTAATCACAATCGGTTGAAAGGTTTGGGAATGCATAAAGGACAGACATTTATATATATACATAGATTTCCATATACGTACCTAGTTAAATAACGGTAATTATATATTAAAATAAAATAAAAAGTTCGGCAAGTGGGTACCACTCTGCTGTACAGTGGGTGTTGAGTGTGGTCACCTTCATTTTTTATTTATTCTTCAAGAAGATAATGGGCCTCACTGAACATGTTCATGGATGTGTTACATAGTATTCAATGGCATAAATCATCGTATACGAAAAACGATTCTGAACGAAGACGATATGTCAGCCTACATACGTAACTAAGTGTATTTTATGATATTATTGTAATTAAATTAATTCATTTTCCTATTAATAATACAGTAGGTTGAGTTAATGTTTCAAAAAAACATTGCATTTGAAAATGTCATTGAGTCTATACATTTTAATAATATACTTTATTTTTTTTTTTAGATTTGTTAGTTATAACATTAACTACTCACAAGAAACCTTGCCTTTAATTCTAAACTACAAAACAATTTGAAAATCTTCGATATTTTGATAAATTTTGGGTAAAATTGTGCCTATATACTTTTAATATTTTTGAACTTCTATTATAACAACTTAAGAGGAATAATGTATTCAATTTTGAAGCTTTTTGACTCAACAAACATTTTTTAATTGATATTTATAGAAAAAAATTTAAAAACAAAACATTTCATATGTTTACAATATTAGCTTAAAAAGTGTCGAAATATTTAAAAAAATTGAATGGTCTAGAGAAAATAAAATCCAAACATTCGGTAAAAATTTCAAGTGTTTACGGTTTTCCATTTTTTTAATTACAACAAAATAAGATCAATATCGTTCCCTGGGAAATCGATAGTTAAAGGATGAATATCCAATAATGTATAACTATTTCAAACGCTCTTAAAAAACTGACTTCCCGGTAAACTTTTTTTTGTGAAATTTAAAAAAACCAAGAAAAATAATTCTACAGAGCGACTTATTTGACCGTGTTAAAAATCTGCGTTGCTCACATTATTTTGCTGTTCATTTCCTAGGGCAAAGATACTGTCCAAACCGATTTGCTCATGAAGTTATTATACACTTAAACTGAAATGCACCTGACGGCGGCGAAGACCGTATTTTACAATTGATATTTTTTCCCCGACTTCTGAGTCGGGTAATACGACTATTGTAAATGTGAAGTATTTTTCGGTTACTTAATTTACGTTGGATATAATATAGGTATAAACTAATAGAACACTATCTGATTTTTAAGCTAACAACGGTTATAACGCGTTTTATGTCGGATACAAAAGCTGTTAGTTATTAATAAAATTAAAGATTGAATAATTTTTTTTTCCTCCAAGCTTCGAGTAATATAACTAGTAAATATAATATGTCAATATATTATCATCATCGCATATACGGTTTTCAAAGCATCAATAAATAATTCGTTGTTATTACAAATACCTATTATATTCAAGAGTAAAAATATATAAATACATTAATAAATTGACCATGAGTAATACAATATTATACGATTTAGATGTTATATCATCATACACATTCGTCCTTGTTGATATAATATAATGTGCAAACCTTGACCTCCATATTTTATTATTTCCGATCGTTTTCCCCTAATTTATCTGCTCGCCTAGATAATACCTATACAAAACTTTATTAAAAATACAAAACGTCAGCCTGATTATTAAAACCGTGCACGGAAGGTTTAGGTTTTTTTTTTAAGTTTACTTTAATTATTCATTATATATTATTAGCTATTATTTCATCCTGCAATGTATTAGTTATTCAAGTACGGAACCAAATAAATCATCGTTGTGAAACGGCACAAACGCCCATAAATATACTTTTTTGGTGAACCCGATGTCAATATAAATATCATATCACGTGTATCAGAAGAATAAATTGGTAAATTAAAAACATATATTATAGATTGAAGAAAAATAAAGCTTTAAAAATGAAAACGCCTACATAATATTATAATTTCACATTGAAGCACGTTTTTAGGCGTTTAAAGTTATTACATACGCTGTTTGCTATACATATAATAATATATATATATAGGATGGACGTGATGAACTGATTTCTTTTTCTCGTATTGAGTTGTCACAGAGTTAATGTATTCATTTCCTAATTCGAAATAGCGCTTAACAGTTATTGCTAAAATAGGAAATACGATTGCTACGGGGCAAGAAGACATTTTGAGAATTTCTCCGCGATTTCCATCGAAAACGGGTAGAGCTATGGTTATTATTATATATTGGACATGCGACGAAGCGGAAATTTATTTATAGTATTTTTTAATTGACGTCCTGCCATATATTTTTCGAATTACTGAAAAGAGTTATCCGGGTTATGAAAAATAGAACATCATCATATTTCATATTAAACTATGATGGTAGTAATGTAAATATGAAATATTGACATAATATCGCATAGTATGCTATATAATATGCATAACTTATTAAGTCGTATACGTTGTAACAATGTTTATTTTTTATTTTTTTTACTATTGATCTATTTGCTTCAACAGCAGAGGTTATTAGCGTAAAGTGTATATTTTATAAGAATATGTTTATTTATTATTATACCGTAAAAGGATACAATGGCTTAGGTACCTACCTATTTATATTATATCGTATAGAACATACGAAATAGTGAACATCATTATCGCCTAAAATGATTTTAATTTTATAGCATTTTTATGGCTAATATATTATGATATTATTTATTATTCATTTAAAAGACATATAAATAAAATAAATATATACTATATACATAAAATATATTTAGGTACAAGTGGTACAACGTTCATATACTTTATGGCATATAGGTATTCAGATTTTTTTTTATTGAAATTGTGTTCATACTTTTGAATATATTTATATTTTTACTGTGCTAATTTCATTACTTGGGTTTTAGTTTGTAAAATGTGAATAATTGCATTATTTTACTTTCTCCATTTTTATTTTTGCATTTAGTGACTTATAAAAACAAATAAATAACCGGGACGGTCAAAATGGATTTCACGCTGATTTTTACACATTCGAACACGTCATTACTCCTTTATCATAAAATGATTTTTTAAACCGATAAATATATTTGTTGTTCTTTTTTTATTACCATGTTAATGGCTAAGTGAGGTTATGAATTATGTATTTTCAACTTAACTCATTAAACAACGATTCTACCTTTTCGTGAAATCACGTCGGTAAATATAAAATCAGTTTTTATAACTCTGATGAGATTAAAATGATTCAATAAAACACAAATTTTCCAACAAACAAAGTATTTCGATTTTGCAAAATCATATAATTTTGCCGTTTTTAAGAGGCAGATATCTGCAGTATATTATCGTATATATGCGCGTACAAGCATATTGCATATTTTATGTAACCAGTGTATAGTTGTAGGTGTGAGTTGTTTGACGGGCGATTTTATTGATTTAGTTACCATAGTAATTAATCATTCAATCCTGAATTCATTTAAGTGAACGTAAATTTTTTTTTTTTTTTTTATAGTAAATTATTACACCAAGTAAAAATATTTTGCATCTGTTTATTTGCAATGTATGAAGTCGTTGCCGAGTGTCTGTTTTGCTCCAAATTAATTACTAGCACTTCCAACGACTCGATTGAGTATGGTACATTTATTGAACACGTTCGTTCTCAACACAGAAATATCAAGGTAAATATTTTGAAATAAAATAATATCGAAACAATCGCACATCCTATATTATTTCATTGCATACCTACTTCAACGTATTCGTTGTTATAAACAGAGCAAATAATTCGTAGGATTTGAATGTTTATATTTGTGCATATAATAGTATGTATATATGATACGTATAGGGACAAATAAAATTTACAATTTTTTTTTTCTGCATAATATATGTTATGTACATTTCAATGGTTTTTTGTTTCAAATTAAAGTGCATATTTTTTCATTTGTTTATGGGTGGTTATACTACAACTGTATAAGAACAGCCGAACCAAAATAAATATTGATCAATAATAATGCCTATATAATACTTAAGCAAACAGTAATAGATTTTTTAAATTGAAAATCAAAAAAAAATGTTGTAACATGATTTTTATTATTAAAAAATAAAATATATACAGCTATAAAACGAAGACTCATCAAATGTCTTTATTATATATTTTTATACTTCAATGGCACTTGTATTTTGTATTTTCGCAATTTATTCGCCTTAGTATAATATGAAAATTAAATCAATGAACCCCATACGGCCATACCAATTGTATTTTTAACTCTAAACAGAAATTATAGAATAATTTTCTTAAAATAGTTACCGACATGAATTTCTAATATTCTCGATGTTTTATATACATAATATGTTATATATGTTAACGCATGTAATTCTAAAAAGAAATACTGAAATATAATTTTATTGAAATTATTATGTTATTTTCAATGGTTCACAAAAAGTAGACATTAAATAGTGAAGTTTTATATCTTTTCAGAAACTTAAATAACCGTGAATGGAATGTTACATACTTACAAAACGAGTCGTTGCTTAATTTTTAGTTGGTCTTACACACATATACTATACACCATTAAACAGGAATCATATCTATACACGATTTTTATAGTAAATTCACTAATTATAAACATTTAAAATTTTCTATAATGAAGAAGATAAATTTAATATGAATGTAATGAAATACAATGTATATATAATTAATATTATTTAAGTATTAATTAAGTATTCATGAAAATTGTTTTTTTTTTTTTTACTTTGTAACTATATTATGAACTCATTACCTTCAACTCAAGCATTAGCTTAAAGAAGGTGTGCAAACAATTATAATTAATGTTATAAAGTATATAAGTATTATATTAACTGTTTGCTTGTAAATATATTATAAATAAAAAATAAATAAATATATATATTTATAATAATGTAATATGATGATCTGGGAAAAAATAAAGTTTTAAAATATAAATTGTTAGAACATCTGATGTTTAAAGTTTAAAATCTTTAGTCTACAAAATAAACAATTTCTTTAAAATGTTCTTTTTGCCTACACTTTATATTGCACTATTCCCTTCAAAATTGTTGACAATATTCTCCTATATAATATTAGGTCTTCATTTTGAGACTTGAATATGCTCAAAGTGCATATTATATATAGGTACAGTAATAGCCAATAAGTATTGTTATAAATCACAGCGCATAATAAATTGTTTTGTGTAAATTAGACATCCGACGCAGTTCCAACAATGTTCAAATTGATTTGGAATTATATAGACTCGGCAGACGGAACCAATTTACCGTGCTTAAAGTGTGGTTATAAAGGTAGACCAAAAGTAAAGTCAAGCAGAAATATTTCGGCTAAAAATTTGGGCGAGTTTGGCACATGTTTTCCGTTATGTTTTATGGTATATATGAAACATATGAAACGTCACCATGTCAAGGTCATTTGCACATGTTGTAACAACGTCATTCGAAAAATTAATGAAAAATAAATATTATGGTGTATTCATTAAAATAAGAACTGTTCATTTTTTATCTAGACCTGCCACCTGCAGCAGTTTGACGATATCTTTCATAAACGTAAATTATGTCTATGAATTTTAACCTCCGTGTTAATTATGGTTAGAACCTAAAACGAACTGTTTATGCACGAATAAGATAAATATAGTTAATATAAGATAAGATATTATGTCAACGTTTAACCTAAATATTGGCTATAGCGATAACTTTAAAATAATTCCTAAATGCATTTTTCATTTGCTTTACGGAAAATAGTATTGGTTACGTACTTGGTTTCCTATTACAATATTATCCAAATATTAGTGTTATCGACTGTAAATCGTTTTCTTATAACAAATGTATTGTACAATAATTTATTTGTTTGAAAATTAGTATATAGCTATATAAATATATAAAACTACTGAATGTTTAATATAAATATATATAGTGAAGTGAGTGACATTAAATAAGTACATAATGTAATGCGTTTTGATTATATTGTCAGATATATAATATATATATGTATACTTATTATTATTTATATATTTTTTATAATGCGTTTGCAAGTTGATGTAGTCCATACTGATTTTAATAAAGCTTTCGATTTAGTTGATCATGAGGTTTTGATTAAAATTCTTAGCAGTTATGGTTTTGGGGAGCCATTTTTGTCATGGCTCACCTCATATCTTAGTGATCGATATCAATGGGTTAATATTTTTGGAACCAAATCTAAGCTGTTCTTAGCATCCTCTGGCGTTCCTCAAGGTGGACATCTGTCCCCCTTATTATTTTCTCTTTTTGTTAATAATATCAGCCGGGTACTGCGTCATTCTCGTATTCTGTGCTTCGCTGACGATATGAAACTATACCTGCGTGTTGGTTCTATCGATGATTGTCTTCATCTCCAAAGTGATCTGGATAGCTTTGTCAACTGGTTCAAAAATATTGGCTTATCCTTAAATATATCTAAATGTAAAATTTTTACTTATACACGTAGTCGCTCACCGATAATTCATTCCTATAATATTTTAGGTTCTGAAATTGTACGTGCTTATGAATCTGTTATTGATCTGGGTTTCAAGCTTACCAGCTCACTTGATCCACGACCACATATTGACATGGTATGTTGTAAGGCCTTGAAAATTCTTGGATTTATCAACAGGCTGGCTAGGGATTTTAAACTAGATTTTTCATTTAAACTGCTATATTGTACTTTAGTACGACCTATATTAGAATACGGCGTGGTTGTTTGGAGTCCTTTTACTGCTAACGACTCTCTCCAACTTGAAAGAGTTGATCGCCGGTTTCTTCGTTCTGCTGGTTTCTTATTAGGCATTGAACACCCTCCACACGATTATTCAGCTGTTGCTGCTAAATTAGGTCTCGTCTCTTTAGCTGAACGCAGGCGAATGCTTTGCGTTAAGTTTCTAAAGGGACTGTTGTCTGGTCAAGTTGATTCATCGGATTTATTAT
The DNA here is from genome assembly GCA_022818045.1 of Neotoxoptera formosana. Taxonomy (NCBI): domain Eukaryota; kingdom Metazoa; phylum Arthropoda; class Insecta; order Hemiptera; family Aphididae; genus Neotoxoptera; species Neotoxoptera formosana. The sequence goes on from CM040633.1 coordinate 32,154,115, forward strand.
CCTTAATCAATTTCAAGGTCCCTCCCCGTCAAAACCGTTCTAGTGTTCCTTTTCATGTCCCTATATGTCCGAGCAATTATATGAAAAATGAGCCTATTAGGCGTTTAATGTTAATGGCCAATGAGGATCCCTCTATAGATCTTTAATTTTAGTATTTGTTAATCTTCTTTTTTTTTTAATATTAATCTGCTTTAAGAACTTAAATTTAGTTAACCTTATTTATTTACTTACCATTAATTGTAAATTTAACTCATACTCTGTTATGAGTGTTATTGTAATTATGTAATTTGCATAAATTTTCAAAAGGGTTTCAAACCCGTTTATTATTATAAAATAAAATAAAATAAAATAAAATAATGCTCAATGCTCAGATAAATTAGGATTAACTCATGAACTATAAAATATATTACTTTTTGAAAAAAATTGACCGCCAACAAAATGTATAATTCACTTATTATTAGGTACTATTACATTTTTGATATACTGTTTTTTTATACAATAAAAATAAAAGGTTGTATAGGTGACGATTAAATTTTATTGATCAATTTTTTACTAGCCTAAAAGATATCGTTTTACAGGCTATAAGGTCAGTGATTGCTGATTCGGCAGAAACAAAATCTAAAAAACAATAACAACGTTTACCTATGCTTGATATTTTACAATATTATACAATACATATATATTGTGCAAAGATTTTATATTTTTATTTTATCGTCATATGGTTTTTTTGAAATGCAATCTGCATTAATACATTATTTTCCCATTCATAACAGTGTGTCGTCTATGTAAATTAAAAAAGTACAATTTAATTTATTCATCTTCGTCAAAAAGCACTTTGTTGTTAATATTTTACTTTGGCAGTTGTTTTTCCGTTAAAACAATTTCAATAATAATAAATAATAATAAAAGTTAAATTATTAAAAATGATTTATTAAGACATTTTTTTAAAATTTATATTGTATATACATTTATTTTAAATTAAAATATGCTTGATTTTTATAATTCTAAGAAAATTATATGATAGATCTTTTCTTTAAAAACTTGATTTTGATCTTGGTATGTGTAATAATGGTATACATTTAAGACTTAAGTAATCGATTGATAAGTCGATTATTATTAATTAGTAATAATAAATTATTACATTCAGATGTAACTAAATAATTCAATGTAAACAGCATAACACATTTTAGATAATAGTATCAACGAATAATGTTTCAATATTTTCTTTAAATTTGTAATTTTTCGTCTAATACTCAGTGATCCGGTTGAGAATTTAAAGTCTTTTTCATTAAAATCATATAGATTGTAATTTATTATTTTGACGATTTTAAAAAATATCTTGTTATTTACAGAAGTTATTTTCCATTTTTCCAAGTAACAAGATTATAATAAATGTCGATCACCAACAATGTTCAAATTATTTATATTACACACATAATATTGTTTTCGGTGCAACTACAAGCAGTACCTACACAGTGTAGGCATATATTCGTTAAACACATATAATATTTAAACTTAAAATTCAGTTTGGAAGAGCACAATTTAAAAAATAATATTTAATGTTTATCGTCTACACTTGTTTCTTTTGTCTAGCCTTTTATATTATCAGCTGTATCAGATTGAAACTATTTAAAATATTTATTTAGTATTGCAAGTAATAAGTATGCAGTTATAACTTATAATATGTTGCTACTATAACTACCGTGCATTGATGTATGCGACGCAATTAATAACGATAAAATGCAATAATTTTTTAGTTTAACTAATTATTTTTTGAGCGATAGAAATATATAATCTCAATAAATTAATAGTAGGTAGTTATAAAATCGTTTAGTCATACAGGAACTATAAACTATACAACTTATAAGAATATTTCCTAGTTGAAGTTACTATTTAAATAGGCGTAATATGATGAAATACTAAATTACGGGATAAAAACTTTGATTAAGATTCATATAAAAAATATAAAAATATCACAAGACTTGTTCGTGGTATAATATTATTTTAGATTCTTAGCGGAGCGACGAATGTATTGATTTTACAGTGTTGTGTGTTTTTTATTTGTGTCTCTGTCATCCATCGTCTTCTTAGAATAACGATGTTAGGTAGTTATTATTTCGTTGTGATCGAAAAATATTATTCGCGGGCGAAACTTGAAACTTTTAATGTATATTATTATATTTTATACACACAATCACATTTTCGAGTACAATTTTTTTGGCAAAAATTAATTCTACCGACTGTATTAGTAAAATGAACTAATACTTTAACATAATTTCAAATATCATAAAACATACTCAGTAATGTAGGCTGACAAACAGTCTTCGCTCAGAATCGTTTTTCGTACTCAATGATTTTATATCATCGAAATCATATATTTAACACATAAATTACAGTGACCCACTTGCCGACCTTTTTTATTTATTTTTTTTTATGTACGAATGACAAATCATTATTATGGTGCTTAGATAAATACAATGCCACCCGGAACTTTTTAAACTCAATTTGTCTGTTTTACGCAAATTCTTGCGTGTATAATAGCAGTCTTATTATCCTTGGTCATTCAAATTCGAAAATGTCCACAGCGTAATATAATATTATGATAAAATACCTAATACTGCTCAAAGTCAGGATCATGTCTATTGATTTTATAATATTATAGTTTAATTCGTTTCACATTGCCCATATATAGTTCTGAGTAAATTATACCTTGCCCAGAATCATACGATTTGTACAAAATTGTGTTTCGACATAGCTTTGATATTTATAGCTTTATGCACAAAATTAAATATAGTTCATACAATTAAAATTATTGAATATTGAATTGTTATTCTTCGAAAAATACATTTCGTAGGGTATTCCACCAAATGTGATTATAATTTTCACTATATTGCATTATTACAGTGTTATAAAATCTTATTGTAAATTTGATGACAATATTATTTTAAACATCATTTTCAGAACACATTGCTCTTAAATTGTAATTAACTTAACGAATCCGTCTATATAGTTGGGTTACGATTTGCGATAATGCGTTTTGCATTTAAATCTTTGTGTATATTTTGAATGTATTGCTCTGTTCAATAATCAATCGGTTACGTTTCGTCGGTTGCAGTGTGATCCTATATTATATGGCTGTTGATGCCCAACAATAACACATTTTTGCCACTTTATTCGAATCTTCTCTTTGGTGGGCTGCTTTGCTGCTATTCGGTTATAAATTATAACTATGGTATAATTAAGAATAATTAGTAGCCGAATAAGTATAAATAGTAAATGCTATACGGTTTTCATGAATTTATGATGTTTTTTATTTATTCTTTAAAAATAATAATGGACCACACTGACCACGTTTAAATTATATTATATGGTTGTATCGAATTTCACATTTTGTAAGTGTTATAATCTTATAACTAATAATGTATAATTATTTAGCCGAGAGACACTGCAACGAGTGAGATAGTGTGAAAGATATTATAAAAAACGGTTCTGTAATCGAAAGACGTTTTCGACGAAAACAAATAATTATCACTTTGAAAAGGTGGCGGTAATAATAGGGGGTCTTAACACTAACTTCCGTTAAACTGTGCTTCTATCAAACCGGAAGCGGTATTAAGAGGGAAAACGAGGGAGTCCCATTCGGAGGGGGCCTTATTATAACGTCTCGTCGGTAACGTTGCGGAACGGTATACCAAACGATGCGTATCGCTATCATTGCAAAGTAGGTGCCCTGTAGTCGCGGTATATAGGTACCAGGGTACCTACCACCTACAGAATGTATAATAAAATATAAATAAAATGACATTGTTATCGGCAAAGATTTAATTATTCAATACACCCATTTGCTTAACTCGTCGTTAGTTTAAATTTTATTTCCAAATTGTATTACAAAAAAAATAGTCTGAACTCTGTGTTGTAATGCCTATTGCGAATATTTAGATAGTATTAAGAAAGCAAAATATGATTTTCTACATCAATCATGAACTATTACATATACGAACTAAGCATTTAATTGATTATAGGTACTCATAATATACTTATACCTACCTACATAGCACATTTAATAGGTATTTATTACTTTTGAGATTAAATGGAAAATAAATGTTAAAGTTTAAACTAGTACAGTTTTATTGCGCATTTGTGCCACTTTTTATTTTGATATTTTACGTTTAAGATAACGTCACGTTCATTATTTGTTCGTTAAAAGTTGTTTTAGTCGGAAAAGAACCACTCCGGGTTATAGTCCTCGTCGTGTAATGATTTAAAAATATGGGTAAGAATATTGTATTAATAAAAAGGTGATTTCAAATATAATTATAAAGGTGAGATAACAAAATAGTATTGTACACAGTTAATGATTTGATTATGCATATGATATTACTAAATTATGTTGTTAATTTAATTTGCAAGGACAAATTTCTGAACTCTACAGGGTGACTCACCAAGCACGCTCACCCCCATTAATAATTTTATATAAAATAGCATCTAGTAATTATTATACTATTGGACCATATTTACAAATTATAAATTTTGATAGACTTATAATATTTACTATCATTTTCAAATCACCAAAAACCCCATATCTTCCAAACATATTATTATCCTTAGAGCACACAATGTTAAATAACTAAAAAAAATCTTCTTTTGAATTTTTACTTTGTACATCAATATTTTCAGAAAAATTATCCACTACATAATTTGCAGTTTAAAAATGGGGTTTTAATATGAAGTACAAATGTTTGTTTCTCCACAGGACACGTCTTAAGTAATGCAACAAATCTCAAGAATTTGAAAATAATAATATGGTCGTTAAGTATATTTCAAAAATCAGATTCTGAATAACTGTATTATTGAAGAAAAAGAGGGTGAGCATGCAATCACCTTGTACTAGATAGCTATAATTATGATACGAGAACTTAACTTGGCGGTTTTTCCTGTTAAAGCTCGGAAACAGCCAGGAATATAGAAAAGTGTACTACCTACTTCTACTTGATACATTTATTCATTAATCACTGTGTTATAACAAATTGCATATTTCAAATAGGCACGTGGCCTAATATTTTTCATCAAATACAACGCATAGTTAATTTATTATAAATAAAAAACAAATTTAATTTTAAATTTGTTTCAATCGATAAAAAATAAATGATAAAAATAAAACTAGGAATTTTTATTGAAATGTTATACAATGTAAAATCCTATATTATGATAAAAAAACTTAAATTATTAAATTAAAATTGAATACCTAATGTTTAATCAACTATGATATTATTATGTCAGATGTGAAAATGAACACCAATTACCATCATAATATGCGCTTATAACGCTCTCACATGTGAGTAGGTATTTAATTATTTAAACATCTACTCTGATTGATTATACATAACATATGTGGTAAAATACAAATAACAGCTTTATGTTGAACTTTTAAAATCATAATCCTTGTTTGTGGTATTGTATAATATTCTTTTGTTACATGTTAAATTTTTATCAATATTTTACGTACCTACATTGCCTATATCAAACCCCTCACAAACAGATGTTTGGCGTTCTCATAAAATATTCGTTTAAACAATTTAACGTACGTAGGTAAGGTACCTACCTAATTATGTGTATTTACAAAATTATTATGTGGTATAATAAAATATGTGTATAAATTATCTAGTGTTCTTTTATAGATGATGTGGTTACAAAGTATAAGTTTTCAACAAACCACTAAGCTTAATTTATTTTACTTGACCACAAGGAATACAAGGAATACAAGGAATAAATAAATATGTTGATACTTACAAATAATTAGCTTTTCAAAATATAATTTATGACCGTGGAAGAATTATTTTTTTGAATTATAGGTACCTATACTCTAATATAAAATATTATATTCTTGTGGGAACAAAAATATTATTTTAATTTGCAGCAATGAGTTTTTTTTATGGAATTAATCTTGGGGTTACCTCAATTTGACTCCTCAGACTTTTCAATGCACTACTATAACTTAACTGATACATTTTTTTTTTAAACTAAAAATATTTTTAGTCCGTAATTTGTACAATAGTAAATTAATAACGATGATATGATACAATAGTGAAAGACTGAACAAAATTATTAAAATTATGGATTCATTGACACTTCTTCGAAAAAATAACAAAAACATTTTTGAGTTCAAGGTTTTTTTTTTATTTGTATTATTTTTTTTATAACCATTTATATTTAGGTACGATCTATATGATCAAAAATTAGAATACTTAATTAACATACATTATACTAAAATACTGTTATTAGAAATGTATACAAGGTATGGATTTAAAATGCATTATTTAAAATTATCAAGATTATATTTTGCATTTATGTTAAATACTTGATCAACAAATTCTCATATCATAAAAGTTTTTTGCAGTTAACTAATATTTCAAAACATAACTGTTATGTGTTTTTTTTTTAAATGATTTAGAATGTTTTTTTTGTTGTAAGCGAATATCATAATACTTAATTAGTTCTAAGAATTTTAATCATACGATAATTATGGCTTATACGAGTATAATACGATACATAAATTAAAATTAAAAAAATATTATTTTACTATGCAACTATTATAGATATAGGTATGCCGTGTGCATTTTTCAATTTATACTTTTTTTCATAGGTAAATTGGTTATAAGATATATTGTCCAACACTAAAAGTCCTATCATACAACCAAGTCCAATATATGAAAACATCAGAAAAAAAAAATTGATACCTAACGAAAAAATGTTATATTTTCGTACAAACGAATAGTTACAATACAAATAATATAGCATATCATTGTTACGTATTTCCTCCATTATATTAAAGCTCGCACGTCCAAACACAGAAATGTCGGCAACGTTGAATTATTTTAACATCAGTTGTTTATAATATATCATTATAATATTATATATTGTAGAAAATCACGTCGAACGTCTTCGGTGGCGCACAGAAAACACGCATATTATATTATTATCGTAGGTCAGTGAGTTGATTTGTACCGACTTATATATTTTAACACTATGGATAATATCAATAATAATAATATTAATATGTGGCCATTGCCACGATGAATCCGTAGAGTTAACCGAACACGACCGTTAGTGCACGCCCCCGCGAGTCCCATATAGATACAGGGTGACTCACCGAGCACGCTCACTTCCACCCACTTTTTCTTTAAATAATACATTTTTTTTTTTTTAAACTCTGGTTTTTAGAGTTTGTAAACTATCGAAAGATCATAATATTATTATAATACAGTAAAATACTTAGATTTTTTACTATTAAAGGGGTATCCTGTGGTGATACAGACTGTCTGTTTTCTAAACGAGTTTATAAGAACCAACCTTTTCTACAATAAGTTGCAAAGCAGATTTTTTTTCAAATGTTCAAACGAGCATATAGTTTCTGATTTATAAATATTTATGTACTAAGAAAATATTTAATCTAGTGCTTATTATATTCACACAATTTTTTTACAAATTATAAAATGTTAGAAATGTTATAATATTAATTAATATAGTTATTAAATCAAAATTGCCTCCATCTCCTAAGCCTAATATTATGCTCTACTTATATTATTCTTAGTGCTACATTTATCAGCTATATACAGATCAATAACTCAGAAACTAATCGTTCATGATTCTCGATTGAAACAATAATAAGTTCATACCATCACAGGGCATTCAATTAAATTGTAAAAAAATCCAAATATTTTACAATAAGGTTCTAATATTATATTATGTAGTTTTATTTAGTATATATTATACAAAACAGAGAATTTGAAAGGATTAATATCATTATAGGAATTTACGGGGGTGAGCGTGATCGGTGAATCGTTCTGTATGCTATTATAATTTATGGTATTATATTAAATTATGTATATAAATTCGAAATGTCACGAGATCTCTGAGACGCGCTTTATCGACGATCGTCGTCGACGATTGCATTCAATTTCGTGTATTATGTATACGTGAAACCGTGTTACGCCTTTATTATTATATCTTATATATATAATATATATAATATATTATTATATTCGATTTAGGTCGATAACTGCTGCAGTATACCTTCTACGCACACGCATATCGACTTCGACGTTTCTCCCATCGCACAATATTATTATTTATAGGCCTATTATTAATATTATTTTAGGGCCAAGAGAATGCGTACGGGGTTACAAATCTTTATCGCGATACCTCCAATTTGATTTATCTGTTTAAACAGGTGCAATATGTTATATATTTTGTAGTAGGTACACGGTTCATACGTCAACGAGTTCAAAAAAGCGATAACTCAGACTGTTTTTGATTTAAGGTTATTTTTTGTCGGGTTTGAGATTGTTTTATTACACTTCTATATGGATCTGAGTAAAGACAGTGATCGCGTAGTAGATCTAAGTATATTCTTAAATTTAAATCCATCAATTATTTAATTTTTGTGTAAGCTTACGAAAATATAAAAAAAAAAAGTTACATAGGTACCACAATTAGGCGAGTGTTTATTTCACTAAAAATACCTTTTGGGCGAATAAGTATATATGAATAGGTTTATAGGTAAATTCATTTATACATTGTATATAGTAATGTACAGAGTCAATTTAAAAAATAAAGTAACATACAAAATACATAATTAAAAATTAATACTCAACTCTTAACTTTAAAAATATATCGGTATAGTAATATATTGTGATATACAGTCAACACATTAATATAATACACTTTAATAATAGTGGTAAATTATGATTAGCGACTAAAACGTCAGCATCAAAGTCACCAGGTTCTTACCTCACACGTGTAAAAAATAATTTCACTCGGTGTAAACGCGATAGTCGCCTGAAACGACAAAATTTTGGACTCCCAGAGCAAGCAAGCCCCCCTTGCACACGATTTGATGTTTGGGTACATTAAAATCTTAGCACTAATTATTGTCAAAACATATTATTGTGAATGATAGGTACTATTATATTATACTTGTAACGTTTTATTTTACACGATATATTTTTGTTCGTGCCTGATGGTCTATTCGTACCTACCTATCTACCTACCTACCTATACCTACTATTTAATAATATAATATACAGTCATCGCCACCACCATCAATACACGTGCATAATTATTATTATACAATATTATACACAATTATATATTATCATTGCAATATTTACGTTGAACACTGACCACGGTCAACGGATAGAATATTATTAGGTTACGTTCTTATGACTGCACACGAACACACACACACAAGAGAGCGCGCGTTAGTGGAACGCGTAAAAAAAATATGGCCGACAAACGATTTAGCGTGTAACACATATTATAATAATAATAATAATAATAATAATATTTCAGGTTTCGTGGTCGGCAACACACGCGAGGTAAACCACGCCGTCATAATAATAATAATAATAATAAACGGTGTGGAAAAAAAAACCGACGTATATTTTGACGAAACTCGCACAACACCATATTATATTATAATAATATTATGCGTTTTGGCTAAATCAATTGAGTATGATGTACCTGCAGCCCTAAGTATATATATGATTATTATATAACGAGCGCATCACTATAATATAATAATAATATTATGTAGGTTTGCATGTGTGTAATACGATTGATTTTTATATAGATAGTATAATATTAAACTATATATATGTATAATCACAATCACTGGTAATACTGTGTACAGGGTGATTATTCTTTCGATATTTATACTCTAAACGTACGTCATGTGTGCGTACACATTTATATTCCGACGTATGAAATAAGTCGTCTTATAGGTACGGTGTATAGTGCACAGGACAGAGTTTTTCTGTGCCCGAACAGATTTTTCAAAGTATAATTTTATTCAAACGTGTTTATATGTAACCTATAATAATATGTTCAGTTCAAATTTTGGACGAGTTTATCGGGTGTTGTCCTACATCGTGCAGCTTACTGCAGGTCTACTGCAAAATGTTTGAATATATAATATTGTATTAGATACATAATAGTATTATGTGAGGGCGCTTGGAGTCTTTGGTTAGACACAAAAAACATTAAAGTGTATTTTATTTTAGTGTATTCGAGTGTATTAAAAATAAAATTGCGAAAATTGCAATAAATACACGTGGAAACGAGATAAAATTCGCAAGTGTGAGTAAGTGTCACGACTATTGTGCTGGGAGGTGGTTAGTTTGGAAACCGTATTGGAGTCATTTAGTATCGGGTGATAAGCCTTACGTGGTGTTGACAAAAATGATTGTAATAGTAATACTTAACATAAAAATTATTTATATATGACGATATAATATTATAATAATACAATCAGGCCCGAATTGGGCAGGCGAGCGACTGAGAAAATCTCGGTGGGCCGCTCAAATATTATGGGCTGCAGGTTACGAGTGTTTGGACATAATTTTTTACTTTAATATGGTAATGAGAATTATTTAGTTCATAAACATTAGTAGAAAATAAAAATGTAATCGAATTATTAAATCGCACCGTAGTCGTAGCCGCAGTGCACATCAAGCGTTGGGATTCCAAAAACTCGGTGGGCCGACGATGATGATACCTCGCCTAGCCGTATCCGGCGGCTCTGAATACAATATTATAGGTCACACACATATTATTATAACAAAAGTATATTATATTTTAATATTATTATATCGTGTGCCCGAGGAATTAATGTTCTGCACGCGTGACGGAAACGCTTCATAACAATATACTGCTTGCTATCATCACCTCGGTTCTCGGAATCGTACAACAATTTTTTAAAACAATATTACTACTAACACTGCAAACTGGACACGGGTTCGAGCCGAAATTCGTTTGCCGGCGTATATTATACTATTATTCGCCAGCTTTCCGCCGGCACTCCCCGCAGAAGAACGCGTACCTATTTCGTGTATATAATAATAATATGCGACTGCGAGATCGCGTTGTAGCGATATTATTATTATACGTTTATACATTACGACCGTTTTCGGTCACACTCGACCGACCCTAGTTTTCGGTACGCGACTTTATCGTCCAGAACGGGTCTCGTACGCACACGCAAAAAAATTAAAATTATTTTATATTATATTATTATTATTATTATGATATCATAATATTATTATTATTATAATACACGCGGCGTGTATACGGAGTACACTGCACTTTACGCTGTACGCAGTGTACACATACGCGATTTCCGGTATCGCCCACACCCGCCCCTCCCCGCACCCTCCCCGACCGTAATTATTATTTGCAGTTTTAACGAGCTCGCGGAAACGAACGTACATGGAGAAAGAGAGAGAGAGAGAGAGAGAAAACACATCGCGCACGTACATATTATAATACATATTTTTTAAAGAAAAAAAAACTGTTCGATCTCGCTTGTTATCGGGGCTCGGGACTTAAACAAAAAAATAATTGCTCAAACCAATATCGCACATCCGCACGCGTCTCAACAGGCGCACGACGACGACGCGTATAGTTGTCTCTTTCCGTCTTGAGGCAATACCGTGACATTACCATTAGCAAAATTAATTATAATCCGTTCGAGCTTCGTTGTTTTTATTTTATTATAATATACACCTAATATAATATTGAATAGCGAAATAAAAAGCGAATATAATATTGTCTTATCGTCGAGGTGATTTCATCATAATATCATAACGACGTCTGTGTTTTGGTTGGAAGTGATTTTTTTTCTATATCTTTTAATATTTTGAAACGGCCCGATTTTTAGTTAATGTTCAACACACGCATAACTCGTTGCAGTCAGTGTGTAGTTTGTTCGATAATGATTTACTCTAATATTAAAACCAACGAAGCTAACCGCTTTAGCTGCAAAACACGAACTATGTCTAAATTTGCTATATTTTACGCACTTTCAAGACGGATACAACAAATATTATGGTGCGCAATTAATTGAATATGAAATCGTATTTTTCATGTATTTTGGTTTTCTTTTGTACGTCTTTAGGACATTGCTTTACGCAAACGTATCTTTAAAATAATACGTAACTGACTACTTTTTTTCATATACTCTTAAATCTAAAGGCATAAATCAGTCCTAGTAAAACAGGAAAAAATAAGTTCTTTACATTTTTACAGTACCTATATCTATACATATTTTGTTGATACAGTAAATTCATTGAATTTATTTATTTTCTTTAATATTTATACGGAAATAGACTATCTGACTTTGGCAATTTTAATATCAAAAACACGTAGATTCAAGACCATTTTCTTTAACTTCATTGTCATTGTTTAAATTCGAATAATAAAATAAAATAATTTCAATTTTTCATAGAATGATCAACAACATTACCACGATGTTTACTAATTTGACCGTATATGGCAAACAGAAGCCTACTTAGGTGGGCTAGAGGAGGCTGTAGTCCAGGGCCTGCCATAATTATGGGCCTTATTTGAGTAAATAGAGTGTTAAAATAGTGTACAGCACATGTACTACGAAAACATTTTTAGGTATTGCAAAAATATTGTTTTTGATATCGATTAACATTAAATAATACTTATAGACTTACAATATAATTTATATTTTATAATCTTAAAAAATTAATTTAACATAACAAAGCTATATAGCAAGACAAAAAATATACATTTTAAGTTAGGGAGGGGGGGCACCCCAAAAAAATTAGCCCTAGGCTCCGAAGTTCTAGTAGTGCTCTGACACCAAAAATATTGTTTTTAAACTTTTTCGAATTTATTGTTTATAATATAATGATTCTTTTTTTCAAAACAAATTGTATCATGTGGCAACACCGGCAACCGGTTTCTAAGAAAAATAAAAGATTTTATTAATCACATAGACATAATAACCAAGTTTAAAAAAAAAAAACTTGTTATTATTATGTCTATATGATTAATCCGTATCCAAATAATAACAAAAATTTTCTGCTTAACTATTTAATAAGATTATAATATATAATATGATGTTTTTCTTTGTCACTCATATTGTGAAATTTATATATTTTATATATTACGTTTTTTTCCCCGTAAGAATTTCACAATATTCGGCACCAGGCTAATGCTGTTTTTAAGAATACCTACCATACGACGACTGCAACAACAACAACAGCGTGCAGGCTTCAGCTGCAGTAATACAATATAATATACTGATATAGTATTATGCCAGTAAATACTTTTGCTGGTTTGATATTATAGTAGATACGGCCGAACAGTGGACCATAATAATTTCCCCACCCAAAAGGGGAACAATTTCTAAAAAATGTTGAGAATCACGGGCCTAACCCTTAGAGGATACACATACAATTATAATTTTACTTTCATATAATATTAATATTTAATAGTAAAATAACTTTTGAATACCTGCCACTTTTCATAAAACATATTACACCTAGGCACTTGAAATATTATTATGTATTTAAAATATAATTAGTTATATAAGTTTATAACTAATGATTGAATAACACGATAGAGGCCAATGCTTTGACGGTGTCATTTTTATAGATAGTAAAATATAAATTTTTTGTCACACATAAAAAAAAATTATTACTTTTTTTGAATTTCACAAATGCCACAACAGTGGGACCATTTTGAAATGGGAATTTCAAAAGCGAGACATTCCCGCTGGTCGGGTCTGCAGATCATACCAAAGTACAGGTATATTAATTTTACATAAAAATTTTTCTTAATTTTTGTTATGAATCTTGGTTATAATATATATAGTTACCGGAATGTTATTAAATTTGCCCCGGGTACTCCAATATAATATATAGATTAATATGACCTCATTTTATTAGTATATGTATTCGATTTGAAACTTCGGTGCATTGTGCCTATAGATATTAGTATACAAATTGTGAACCCAACTCCTAAAATATGTGCTCGACGTGCGTGCGCGTTTTAGGAAGCGTAATAATTATTTATTTTTCGTGCTCACTGCAATATATGCGACTATATATAGATATAGATACGTCGTGTTAAACGCTGCCGCCGAGGTGAAGGGTTTTCGCATCATGATCGGCCAAGGGGTGGCGGGGTGACACATCGTAGTGTGGAATAATATTTGACGACAGATGGTTTGCGGCTTTTTTCCCCACACAATATCATAATAACCTGCGTGTTTGATGCATATTTAATAATAAATTATGTATGTACACATCATTTTGTGTACCGCGTTCTGCAGTCGTCCGTATTGTGTTGTTAAAAATATATAAATTAAGTCCAAACAGTGTTTATATTAGTTCCCGAGTGCGGCGGCGGCCAGGAAGAACTCGATTTTTCGTTGTACGCGTCCTGCAGCTATGTGTTACACGCGTCGTTTTTTTTCAAATATTATAATATTATATTATCGCGGTGAGATGCCTGCTATTTACAATTAATATTTATTATTTATTATGACTGCAGCGGGAACTCGGCCCGACTACCTGTTCGTGTAAAATAATATTAAAATATTATGTTTTATGTACAAGATTGCGCGGCTGTTTGTTGAATCGTAGGTCGTGATGGTTATGCGTACCTATATTGTTTATCGGCCTTCTCGTTCTACAGTATACACCGCACAATGCTGTTGAGTTGGTTACTACCTACCTCAAAAAAAAGCTTCATGCCAAGAGGAATGTTTTGAATTTTTTACAGTTTTCTACCGACATAATAATATATTAGTATAAGTTTTACCTTATACTATTTTTAGCAAATGACTATTGCTAGCCATACTGCTATATCATACATTTTTATTCAGATTTAGTGTATAGTTGTTTCGTCAAAATAGTATTAGGTACTATAAAATACATTTATTGGAATTTTACAATAGTTTTGTATTGTAATTTTGTAATCTCAAAAGAGGGAACATTATGTGACCATCAATATTTTAGGTTTATTTATAAATACCTGTCAATGGCGGCTTAACAGTTTCGATTCAATATTGTCATATAGGTACAATAATATTATATAGGCCGTGACCGCGATTCAGGGCTCACTCTCGGACTATACAAATAATAATATTATACGTATTTTAAATTATTATTACAGTCAATATTATACGAGTATATTAACAATTGTCGTGGTATTCAGTTCCACGTTGGCGACGGACAACCTTCAAGTTTTGATGCAAAATGACATTTCTAATCATTCGGTGTCGTATAATATACACACACGATACGTACTCGTATACATATACTCGTTCGCATATATATTTATATAATATATAGTAAGGTCCAGCAAAACAAATAAGGTCACCAAAGTGTGTACCCCAACGGTTTCCCATGTTTAGAACTTTGGCCGTCTCATTGTCAACAGGTTCGTTAGATCATTTTAATTGGTCGTATAAGGATAAAATAAATGATAAAAAAACAACACAAATTTCAAATCGTTTATTGACAACGTCAGTTCTACAAGATGAAATATTAATTGTTTAAATGCATTATTAAATCGAATGTTTTGTAATCGGACTGCGGCGAGCAACTACGCAACGTTATAAATTTATATCGCGTTAATAACTATTACCTCAGATAGCAGGTACTACGGGTACGTTTTAAATGTATATTATGATAAATAATAATAATAATATTAATAATCACAATATTATACCTACAACGGCTTCAGACAGAGCAGTGTGCAGCAGTTATGACGACCTGCGACAATGTTTGTATATACTACAAAAGTGTCCTACAGGTAGAATATATTTTATTTTGAATAATTCTGCTATTATGCATATTAAAACACATATTATTATAAACTAGCCGATTGTTTAGTTTGTGCAGCATTAGGGTGCGAATAACGTTCTAACGACTATACCTACAGTGCAAACCGCCGTGGAAATGAAAGCATATAATATTATCTCGAATCGACGTGAGCAGTCAATGTTCAAAAGAGCTACACATAACCTAACCTAACTTATATCCAAATAGCTAGCCACTTTTGGTTATATATAGTTATGATTGTTAATAGTGGTAAGCGATACTCCGAGGTGGCTGTGAGGACTTCGTGGTTTTTCTTTTCCAAAACGCAATATAATCATTCGATAATAGATTTTAAAATTATATACATTTCTGCAGTATACCGCTATAACCGTGTACGATTTTTAGTAAAAATTCAACAGAGAGGCGTACCCATCGACTTTTGTGCGTAGCTAACCGACAGACGTTATATAGGTGGCCCTATAATATATACATATACAGTTTGTTAAAAAAAAGTATTTTTCTCAGATATTTTTCACCCTCCTAGGTGTAAATAATGCAGACGTGAAATTTAAAAAACATTTGAAACATTTTTTTTTTTTTGTAAGTTAACTCATTTTAAATAATAAATAGGCGGACTTATACCTCGTAGGTTTGTATAGTTGATCGATTAATATTTAAGTGCCCATTTATTCTTAAATACGAACATGATTTATTATATGATTACTATTTATTATTAATTTTTTCATGCGAGCCGATGGTAATTAGTTAATTAATGACAAAATTATATCACATACCACCTATATGCAACGTTTATATACATTTATTATTAAAATACAATTACAAATTGTATGTAATTAAATGTAATTAAAATTATAAACATAATATATGTGTGTGTATTATTGTATTATTATAAAATGCATTCGACCTGCAGCTTTTCATTGCACATTATCTATTTTCAAGGACATTTTTTCCTACACGACTATGTAGCATAATATGTCGGAATGTGTGAGAGCGATCATATTATATATAGATAGGTAGGTATATTATACTGTATAAATGTAAAAAAATTGTTAATACAATAAATTTTGTAAAATTCAATTCATAATATTTGTCTGACTTGTTATCGTCATGGATAATGAGAATTTTATATTATAGCATGTGTCTGTGTGCACGCAAATTAATTTCCTTATACAAGAGTCGTGTTCAAATATCCTTGATGACTACGTAATATAGTACAAAATAATATAAAAATATAAAATAGCAACACTACAGAACACAACGATTATAATAGTTAAACGATATTAAATTTCAACTTTTAGTCACATATATAGACAAACGGTTTGTCACAAACCTATAATGAAAATATAATATTCAAGACAAATAATATAATATAGTACATTCAAATATTCAATGTATTGCCGTTTATCGCGTAATTTATGTACATTTATTTATGCTCTGCGGCGAATTAAAGACATAAAAATTAGTTAGTATTTTGCACCGTCGATATACGTATAAAAATAAAATAATAATAATATATAAACTCCGCAATTACAGAACCAAAGTTTATAGTTTTTACGTAGGTACATCTAAAATTAGCAAGTAATCAGAATAATTTCGCCGCAATAAAATCAAACATTTTAATGCATATTTTAATTGAACGCCATATCGTATAATATATTTTATAGTTTAATAAAAATAGTTATATAATAATATATTTCACAATTTTACACGTTTATTCTAAATGCATTTTAATCTACAGTACTTAAATTATTATAATATTTTTTAAAAAAAACCAGCTACTCTAACTATATATTAAGAAATAGTTGTCCGTGAGGTTTTGAAATCAAGCGACAGACGGCGTATAGTATTCGAATAAAATGTAATCACGAATTTGAATATAAAGTCACCGGTCGTATTATATTATAATATGTACGAAATGCGGGTACAACAAAAATAATATTATAAAAATCATTTGACTGCGTCTAATACCTATATAATATCTACTCAGTATAATATTATAATATACAGTCGAGTCTCGACAACTCGAATCTCGAGGAGAATAAAAATATATACGTATTTTTCGAGTATATATACCTCTGAAAACCCAACTTAAAAAAACACTGCGAGGGGCCGGGAAAGAAATAATCGAGTAGGTTTTCGAGTTATCGAGGTCCGAGTCGTCGAGACTCGACTGCGGTATAGTAGGTAACTAATTTATAATATAAGTATCCCAAGTATTACAGGCATACTCGTATATATTTTATAGTCTTATACTCTTATATATGGGCGAATCGTCTTGGTGCTGAAGTCGGCGGCGATCTCCAAGACGATAAAGCGATGACGGCAGGTCATCGGAGAAAACAATTTTCGCACCGCTCGGCGTGAATCCGCTCCGTCTCGTCCCGGTCAACACTATCTCGGCATCCTCTCTCTATATTGACTGTACCGACCAAAGTTCTGCGACGACGTACAAAATTATTATCTCAATAATATCTGAGCCATTATATTATTATTATTATTATTATTGCTACCTACGCACAATAATTTAATAATATATAATATCATAGTACTACGCGAGTCTACGTATATCGCTTTGGACGTGGACTTAAATGAAATACGTGCACGCCGTATTGCATATTATTCGTATATATACCTACGGCGTGGTCGTGGTGCGGTATAAACGAGTTATTTTTTGCCGCCACACGACTCGCGTGACGAATAACGGTTCGTCGCAAACACTTCGCGGTGGACCATCACATCATCGGCGGTGTGGTGTATTTATTTAATATATTATAGTCGCTGACCACTTCGGCCGCAGTCGACGACGACGACAAAATGAGATTATAATCGTTTTTTTTTTTTTTTTATCGACGCGTCGTGATAACAATAAATAAATATCCATATAATGCAGTTCACTGTGTGGCTATGCAGTTATGTGTCGTCGTCGTCGTCGTATTGAATTATTTAACACATGATAACATCACGTACAAGATCGTTTTTATGATGTGTATATTCGTATATTATATTGCGGGATGCCGGGATGTATTATGTGCGTGTATATTTAGGTATAATTGTGCATATATTTTAAATAGATAATAACGGTTTCTGTACAGGTGTAAATATTATTTCATCGTGCCATTGTCTGCAGCACACTAGTATTTACAACTATATAATATAATGTTAGAAGACTAATTGGACCAAATGGAAAATATAATTGGACCAAGCCCCCCTCCTCCCCCACCTCAATACGATCACAAGACGATATTTAGTGGTGAACGCAATGGTGTGAACTGTGGATTGCAAGTAATAGATATATAGCAACCCCTCTGTATCCCTGCGGCCCTCGTCCACATTTTAAAAAATAGTGATTGGGTCGTGACCTGACCTGTACTAAAGTTCTACTTCACAGACTATAAAGTAGGTATAAATGGGATAGGTGCATTTCGTTTGGTTTATTGATAAATTTAAAATTTGGATCCATTTGATTTTCATTGGAACGAATGCAATATTATAGTTCGTTCAATATTGTTGTACAATAAAAACAAGGGCCATGCGTGTATTTTTTTTTTTAGGTAAACGATGACCTGATCATAAGGTAATAAACGAAAACTCAAACTCAAGCATACTATAATATGTTATGATAATAAAGTTATAAACTGAAGATTTTAGTATGGTTTTATATCGATGTGCTCGATGAAAAAAAAAATGGTGAAAACCGTGTGTGTACCCGTAAGAGTTTTGAAATATAATATTTATACATGGTATATATAATCCGTTTGGGATTGTGAAAACGTTCATCGCAATTTGTTCACAATCGGATACAATAGTGAAAGTTTTCGTATTAGGTGAACGACACCCACTCGTTCGAGATTACTGCGGTGGCGGGACGAAAATAATCATAATAATAATAAAAAATAAAATAAAAGGCATTATAACGTTACAGAGGTACAATAATACATAGTTTATACCTACATGTGTACGTTTGTTTGTTTTTTTTTCTATATAGGAGAACGCTACACGTGGTAAGCTTATATAGATACTATTATTATGTATAAATTATAGGTAGGTATATATAATACGTATATAAACACACAGTGGCCTACGCTCTCCGCAGAGCCCACGACCGAGATAACAGACAATCACACACTCCGGCGGAAATATTTTCGAAGGCTGGAAATGAAAAAAAAAAAATATCGTTATTTATTGTGCGTTATTGCGAATCACGTTTTGGCCCGGCGAGCCCATATAATGGTCGTACACGCGTAAACAACAACGACTACAACTATACACAGTGTACAATAATAATAATATATTTCTCGTGCAAAAGAAATAGGTGCGCGTGTATACGATAAATTACAAATCCGTTTTATGAAATACGAACCGTTTTACAACGGAGATCATCAATGGAATACACTTAAGGGTACGGCGCGGAGGCTGCGGCGAGTGTTCCCGCGCGCAATGCAATATACCGCGGGACGACGGGCGGTTACCCACAAACCGCGTAAGCGGTCGTAAAATATCGCACTATATACGGCGGTGTCCGAGTATATATATAGTTGTGTGTATTGTATATATATAGGGACGGACACTAAATTTCGTGATTTGTTAGCGTTTTGTATTCCAATGCCGCCGCCGACAATATTGAATATACAGTCGCTGCAAGTGCACCGCTGCACCGCTGCACCGCCGTTGCAGCCGTATAGGTCTGTCTGCGGACATGTAATAATAATAATAACAATAATGACGAAAACAGCTCGTACGGTCTGCCGTAAAATTTATTATATATTTCATACGCACAGTACGCGCATAAATTATATATCTTACGGAGAGACTCGTTCGTCGGAATATCGGACGACGGCGACGACGATCGTCGCACGTCATTCATTGTACATTGTACAATATTATTATTATTATTACCTATTTATTCACGCCATAACGTCCGCATTTATTATTTATAATGTATACGATATATACGGTAGACTGCACTGCAGATTGCATATTATTCATATCACTGTCACTCCGTCGTGGCGCGATCGGTGTTCGGTCATCACCGTGTACTCGTGTCGTGATTTAATGGATTTCGTCCGAATTTCGACGATTCACGTTTAACCCCCCCCCCTCCTAACCACCGCCGGTCATTGAGCGCAGAGTGTGCTCCGACTTCGTATTATACGGTTTATATTATAATATTATATACATGTCTGGGAGTATAGGCAGTAATAAGACCAATGTCATTCAAGCGTATATCAATATAGTTGCATCAACAAATAATATTTAGATTAATAAACTAAAAAGTAAAAACATTTTCAACTCTATGCCCACTTTTAGAAAAACCTATTTTCAAAGAAAATTTCAAAATTAGTACAGTTTTGCACCTGCACGAGTGAATGTACTACCGGACTTTGAGCGATATGATCGATTTGTAGCACCGTATGTATAAAGTATATATACCTATACAATTAGCATATCGACGAACAGCAATAATTAAAAATTAAAAAAAAATTCGTGCCATATAATTATTGTCATGAGTTTTTTAAATTGTAGAAAAGTTATTTTTATTGGTGGGAAGGTGAGGATGCGGTTCTATTACATATAATATGTAGGACCAAGAGTTGTCAAAGACACCGAGTCAATCGACATTCCTACTATAGCTAACATACAAAATTATTTAAGTATTTCATTTCATGGGTACCTATATACTTAATATTATGTTTATTCGACTCTGCAAGTTGTGTAACTATATATAGTTAGGGTTTGTTAACGTTAACTACTCTTGACATAATTATTATAATACTATACTCTGTTTCAAATAAGAGTATACCGCTTTCGCGCATGCAGACTGAGCCCCTGATCGTTGTCTGATACCCTGGAAACAGCTAGGCATTCTGTTATTGGCCGACAGTCATCGCCGGTCGTCGTTAGTTGTCGGCGGTGGCACTGCTAGACGGCTAAAGTTTAGTGACGGCCGACACCACCGCGAGCGTTGGTGCCCGTTTTGTGGTGGGAATGCGCGAACAAAACGAGTTTTGGTCGGCCGAACGGTATACTCTTATTTGGAACAGTAATATCTGCGTGCCTGCTAAGATCGAAAAGAGTGTCCCGGCCCCCATGTTTGGAAAAACACTGCATAAATCATAAATTCTCATCGTTTTATATTATTAATATTATTATTATAATATTTAACTATTATAACTATTTTAAGTTACATACGATATATTATTATTACCGGCGGGTACCGTGTTCTGTGACAGACACGGTATCGGCGATCGGTCGGGTATACCGTGTCCTGTTCCATTTAATGTGGTTCGTGGAAAACCATTGTACCGGTAAATCCTTGTGTAGAATTTAATAATAATTATAATAAGGTCCCCCACTCATAGTAAACTGCAGTGTACCTGGCCCTGAGTATCGTACAATTTCATATTTATTTGCGCACCAAAGAAGATAATAATTTCCATACGAAATACACATATAAATGTATAATATATAAAACTAAATTAAATTTGCTATCTAGAATTGTATTTTATAAATCTAAATCGATGAAATCTGTAAATCTAATTAACTCCGAAGTCAATATTATGTGGCTACTTGATTAAATGTAATGTAAATTTATATATATTTATATGCCGGCCAGGTAGCTACATGTATTTATTTACCCTCGATTTAAAACGAACGTTCATTACTATATTTTGTTCTTTGTCACTCCTGTACGTAATAATTTTAATGATTTCTTAATTAAATATCTTACACGCTGTAGGTAAGTTATCACATGGTTTGCAGATTAAATATAAAACGGTAGTTTAAACACGCAGAATATTTTTTTTGCTCTATTTTTCAGTTTTAGTCACTATTATAATAATATAGTGTAGGTACTTATTATAATTATTTTTGTAACTAACTGCCCCAGAATAACGAAGATTTTCACACAAAACTAACACATTTCTGTTTGTTATATTGTTTTAATAACGTTAATACTGATTCTTTAATGGTAAACTGAATTATTTACCTTATTGAGAATTTTCTTTGTCAGACTATAATAATAATTTATAAAAAAAAGTTACGACGAGGAAACTTGGTATTTTCGTGGAACTAAATGGCTCATGGAAAAATATATTATAAAACATTTCTCCGGACGCGTATAATAGCAGTGGAATACCTAATGAAATGTCTAGCATATAAAAAACATACCTCTAAAAGTATTTTTGTCTGACAAATTTTTCCGATTGGATTTCTTTTACCACAGTTAATGACAGTACGGATATAGTATGACGTATTAAATAAAATGTATTATAATATATACCTGCTACAATGCGGGAATTAAAATGATATCGTATGTCATAATTAGATAGTCTATACGCAATATTTAATAATCAGGATTTGTCTACATTTATTTTGTTTATATGACTGTAGCGTACCCCGTCAGTAGGCACAAATAAGACAGATAATAATAATATATAATATTATTGTACAGTAATATTCGCATATTAAACTAACATAGTGCATTAAAACAGTCGAATTTTTGGTATCGATTTTCTGGACTCGACTGGATTATAAAAAAAAAGGTAGAAATACTTGGGCGCCCCGCAAGTAGGCTATGACCTTATATCGATCCGGACGATACCTATTAAACGAAATCTGGTACGCAAGTAGATGCACCGGAAATGTCGTTGTCGTATAGAAATTCAGCCGAAACGGACAGGAAAACGCGTAGAATTCGAATATTATATTATGTCGTGTTGCCGCCGCGGTGGTGCGGTAGTAGTATATATTATGTACAATAGAGTTATGTATTAGGTATCTATATAATAATAATGTCATAAGCACTTGGGATTAATATATGTTATGTTTGTCCGAAATCGCAGCGGTGTAAAAACCGCTCGACTGCGCGCGATTCCAGTGGATAATATAATATAACGTCGTCATCGTGTGCATCTCATCGTATAATGGACAGAAACGTGATACAATCGCAGAGAGGTACGACGAACGTTTCGAGCAAAGTTTTTTTTATTTTTTTTTCGCTCGCCTAATACGATTTCGGGTGTTCTCCGACACTGCTGCAGCTTGCAGTGGACACGCCTCGGTGTGGCGGCGGCGGCCGTACACGCGAGTTTTAATTCCTCGCGAACATCCGCTATTGAGAGGCTTCGGCACGCCAGAAATCACGCGAAATCAAAAGACTGTGCGCAGCTAGGCGCATATTATATTATCGTGACGTAAGCGGCTGCAGTTTAGTCCTCCGTCAGTGCCTATATATTGTTCAGCTGTTGGCGATGATTTTATTCGAAAAGTTCCGATGAATATTAATCGTTATATTATATACCTTTTAGCTCTAGGTTTATGGGTGGCTAGTGCATATATGTACTGGGACTGGTGGATTTGACAATACAAATATGCCACATCACGTTCCAGATACACCCTGTGCAGTGTAAACATATTATATACGAGGTGATCCATTTAACATAAGACTATTGCTCTCTCCCTGTTTCAGAAAACACTCTCGTTTTTGAAAATACTTTCAAGTCGTCTCAAACCGGCCTTTGAGCCAACCAGATTTATTTTTTCCAAAATTTGAAATTATTGTTATTTTTATTGTATTAACTAGGTTGTGGATTTCAATGCAATTGTAATTTTTTCTGAATGTTCTATAAAACAATATGCTTTCTAAGCAAAAAATTCGTTTCATATATATAGAGTTAAGAATGAAAGTTTTATTTTGAATTTTTTAACAATATTCAAGTGCATTTTTAGGTTTTTGAGGACTTTTTTTATTATTTTTACATATTTCATAGTGTGTTATATATGAAAACTCGATAACATTTCGATGGCTAAGAGGCCAAAAGTTGTATGTCCCAAACACTAAATTTTACAGGAGAGCAGTTTTAAGATTTTAAATTATTCTACACCATATAATTTGTGTTGTAGATTTTTGTTTTTCGGTATTGCAACTGATTTATTTGTAAAATATTCTGTAGATAACATAAATTATTACTTTCAGGTCTTAACATTTTTTTCGAACGTAATTATAATGTTTCTTTAAAATTTAAATGGGACTTGTTATGAATGGCAGTTAAAATATATTTTTACCGTGGACATATAATGTTTTGATGGACATATTATTATTATTAAAAGTTGTTAATTTAATATAAACTATAATTAATTAATTATATAAATAGTAAATGTGTACTTAAGACTAATTTTTTTGATATACAAAATGCAATATGTTTATATAATTGCAGAAATAAATTTAAAAATAAAAAAAATATTGAATTTTTTATTGAATGTGAAAAGTAGCATTTTTTATCAAATTTTTAGTCAAATGAAACCCGTCCTTAATGATATTTTATGCTAATTGATGATATGATATTATTTAGTGTAATACATATAAATATATACCATACATAATTATACATTCATATAGTTATAATTTGTATTCATAATAATTTATTTACAAATCCTAAAAAGAATATTATTCTATTTTATCAATTCTTCAGTAGATACAAGTGTAATAATAACAAATACAAATTAATAATTAAAGAAAAGGTATAATTTATTCATAAAAACAAAATCAAAATACTGTTGGCAAATAAAAATAAAAAGTATACTTTACTCTTAATAATTAAAAAGTCTATAAAAAAAAAAAAATAATAATACTGTTAAGTATAAAACCAAAGTTGAAATGTTAAAAATGTATTTATTATTGTAAATAATACAATTAATAATAGTACCTATTATGTTGTTTCCTCATCGCTGTCAGTCTCAGACCATGGAATTGTGTTTTTTTTATTTTTCGTAGTTGGAATACTATTGTAAAATGAGTCATATTCCTTTGGAATAACACCACTTTTTAACAAGCTTAGTAGGTCACTTTTTTTTGCATCAGAAACTGGAATTTGACCCTTGTACTTCTGTAGTTTTTTCAAAACTATTACACTTGTATTTTTTTGTGTCTTTTTAGGAGTATTTGGCATTACATTAAGCTCCATAAATTTTTCATCGGATAAATTATATTTGAATTGTACCATAAATGGTTTTGATTTTTCAAAACGGATCCATTTTATTTTTAGCCATTTCATTTTATCACTCATATCTTCTATATTACGGTTCCAATTAGTTCCAGATGCCATATTTTGAAAATCATAAAAATCTTTGTATGTATTTACATTAACGATGTAAGATTGCGGTTTTATATTGCTCATTGCAGCTATTGTTTTGGCCATCATTGTTAAACGGGGTAATATTTTTCATATTTTTAATCCCGGTATAGTTCGTTTGATGGATAGTCATATTATCTAGTTTACGACAAAATTATTTTATTTCGTTATATTATAAATATTAAAATATATAATTATGATTACAAGAAACGCATTACTATAATAATATGTAGGATATTATTGTATTAATTATAATAGGTACATCACTATATTAAATTATGATTATTTCAAATTTGATTTTCATTACAGATGTAATATTAATACTATCAAAATAATAAATTGACTTACTTTCGTCATGTTTTTTAATGGGTTCTTGGTTTTGTGTAAGCAACAACATCTTTTTAGATCTACTGTTAGAATGCCCGGAGTTCATGATAATAATTATAATATTGTTAATATTTTAATTTTACTAATTTATTGTTGGACTATTAACATAGACCTTATACTAATAGTATAAGGTCTATGACTATTAATCAATTAAAATAAAATAAGAAACTCAGTATCACAAGTCACAAGACTTTACACGCAGCTACAACACAATATTATGTCACAATTGTCATACAAATGATTATAATTATTAACATCTTATCGATAGTAATATTATTATGAAGACAGTATCAACGGATCGACGTATTGACGTATCATCAATGATTAAAACGATATAGATTAAAAATAGTTTTTCGACAAAATAATACGTCCGGACATATTCTATTTTTATAAATAGATAAACAAATTCAGTATTATCTAAAACATTACACGTCCAAAATTGAATGAATTATTTTTGACAAAGGTAACAAGTCCGGACCTGTTATATTTGCCCGCTTAATATTTAGATCATGTTAAAATATTTATTGTATGTCTCATTAAATTAGGACTTGTTGTATGTGTGCACTAAAAAAACCTATCTTGCGCTAAAAACACAAAAATTAAAGTATAAATAAAATATGTTTTAATTATGATATTGACTTAATGTTTTACCAAATTGAAAAGACGACCCAGATAAACCAAATGGACTAATAAAACGATTTTGAGAAAAAATGGACATACAACTTTTGGCCTCTTAGCCATCGAATTTTTATTTTGATTTCCTCCTAAAAAAGAAAAAAAAATTCATAGTTCTATACCTTTAAAATGTATTGTTGTTTTACAGATTAAACCAGATAAATACGATGCCGGCAGTAATAAAGATAAAATAAAATGATCAGCTATTTATCGAAGTCGTATAGTCGTATTGCACTATTTGCACTGTTGTGTTTAGTATTGCGTATAGTCTCATCTGCAACTGATTCCCGAGTGACTTTTGTGGTTTTATTCTATGTAGTTTATCTATCGATATTTTAAATGATAAAAAATTTAAAATAAAGGGTATTTTTAACCATTTTTTTTTTTTTTAATGCATTAAATTGTATTTTTTAAGACATTTTTTCTTGTTTTTAGAGCATTTAAATCTTCACCCTACTCATAACTCATAGTTATACTCGTCTAAAATTCGATAATTTTTATATACTGCGAAGTACTCCAAAAACTATTCTGCTTCAGAAAATGGAACTAAAAATATAAGTGATCGATAAAAAAAGGAAAAAATAAAAAAAATTTAACGATAAAAATAGTAAGAAAAATTATATTTTTTTAGAAAAATATAACGAAAAATATTTTCCATAATGTAAATGGTTTTTGAAACAATGAGCGTGTCTTACGTTAAATGGATTAGAAAATCTTAATTTTCTTGTGTTTCAATCATGATATAATGTAACTTTTATGTCGATAAAATCGACCTATCTGAAGCAGTGACTTATAGCGATTAAGTAGACTATTATTAAACCCGACGGGCTGAAAAAAATGCACTAAAATTAAAAACGATGATGTGATGGCAATTTATTTATATCTGTTCGGGCGGTAAAAGCAAATAAATAAATGAAATTCCGACAGAACTATTAAGAGTAGCCAGCAGCGGTGTATATAGACGTGTAGATTTATTCTGCGGAGGTACCACTTTTGAGATTATCAAGATCAGCTATATTTATTTTTTAATACATTTTTGCTGTACGAGTATTAGACACCCTCGTATTAAATAATAATACCAGTTGCGAACGACTATAGCCAAATACGTACCCACCTGTATAATTAATGGAAGAATATATATATGTATTCATATTATATTATATTATATAAATATATGTTTGTGGTACGATTATTTTCGATATGCCCTAGCAGTGGAATATTTTGTTGATCTGCGAAAAAAAAATACACAGCTCGTACATATTTTTTGTGGGTTGCAATATCTAATTTTTTTTTTTATTGAAAATTAATAATTACAAATTTATTATACAAAAAACAAGTAGGTACAATAAGCAACTTTGATTACTTGTTATAGTGACTCCTGCAGGAATACCTGAATTTGGAAAGCACTCATTAGTGCCACCCGACAAGCTGTAATTTAACTTAATCCTTCTAATCAAATGTAATTTATACTTCAAGATATTGAATGGTTTATCTACCATCTTGCTTTTAGATATCATATATTTTTGGCTATTTTTTTCATGTTACCTATGTCAAGTCATATCACATACTATGCTTATTGATTTTAATATTATAAATGTTAAATTTAAATTACGGTTTAAATTTTAAATTTAAAAAGTTTAAAAAATATACGATACCAACTCATAATTCTTATTATATGCAATTTTATAAGTAGTATATTATTTCAAAAATAAACCGTATTTATATTATTATAGCTGCAGTATAAAGTAATAGCTCAAGTGCGGCAAAACTGTCACAAAGAGAGTCGACTTAAGACTATACATATATAAGAGGGTGCAATAATAACTATACTGGACACTGTATATAATATATTATACATATAACATTTAAATATATTATATTTACAAGAAACGTTTCACAGTCGAATTATCTCGACCACCGCTTATTATTGTATCCTGTACGACGATGGATCTGCATGTGATTTTTTTTATATCAATATACGATGGTAACAACAATATAGTACGTATATATAGTATTATATTATATATTGTTATATACGGTGACATTCTAAAAAATAATAATAACAATAATATTATATATAGACACGCCTGCACACGCTAAATTTAAACCGTGAAAACTCCGTTAGAAACTCGGTTTGAGGTGAACAATTCTCGATGACCTAGGCTCATAGCGTACACGCGTTATATAGTACATATATAATATAATATAAAGGCATACACACACGATTCGCAGTGTGCACTTAGACTTAGCGCGAGCGATCTCTTCCGTCCTGCAATTATACTCGAGCGGCCGCCCGCCGCCGCCACACCCTAAACGTCATCCGTCGTCGAAATGCACACAACTTGCATTCGGCGCACGCGATTTCTCCAAAAACATAATTTGCACTGAGCGCACGTTTGAAAAAAAATGTATAAATCGCATTGTGCTCGAGCGCGCGCGTGTGTGTGCACGTTGCATTGTGCACCGCTGCGGTGATATAATTTGTACCTATATATATATAATATAATATATTATCTCGCAACGTTTATTTCAGTCAACTGGAGCCCCCCTCACCCCTCCCCTTTACCGCACCGCGGATCCTGCAACAGCAACAATACGATTACGATACGTTTATAATATGTATAATAATAATAATAATTGTTATATTATTCGCGAACGTGCAAATAACCCGGTTTTTAAACGGGCGCCAGGGGCGACGATCGCGGCGGCGGCGCTTTGTTCGATTGAATATAACGAATAATTCGCATTTTCTTGAATTTTCTCGGCCATACATATATATATACACCCAATGCGCGAACTGATTTCCGCGATTCCCACGTCCGAGACACAGTCGCTGCTAATAATAATCTCCGAGGCCTGCAGTGCGTGCGTGCGTAATAGCCGATTCGTGTCGAACAGCTCTTTTCGACACGCCGCCGCCGTCAAAATCTCAGCGGTCGCTCGTACTTAATATTATATATAGGTAGGTAGTAGGTACCACGCTGCTCGTCGCCCCCCCCCCACCCTTGCACGACGGACGATGTACGATAAAAAATCGATCGAGCGAAATCGTAAAACGAAAACCGTAAAGCGCTGCGCAGTGGTGATGATGACGATGCTGCTGCTACTGCTGATGACGACGATGACGATGACGATGACGACGACGACGATGATGATTAGATCACGACATTGCGCGATATAAGTAGGCAAATAGGTACTTACAACCTCGCTGTGCAGTGGTTTTCAAAGTGGTGTTTCAAAAACAACAACGTCTATATTATATAATACATAATATAGATAATATACAATGGTAGTTTCCGCAACTCGTCTGCGAAAATTCTACGTTTCTATTTTGGTGTGTACTGTGTACAGCAGACGTCTTATTATAGTTATTACGACTGCTTATCCGTATTTGTATATTGTATATATATGATGCCTCCGCTTCTGCAAACGCAAAAGACGAAACGCTTATTATTGGAGTAACCGATTTTGCGTTTATAGACTTTATTACGTCACCTTTTACCAACACCGAAATCGTAATGCGGTATTGGGAATTTCCACTATCCTATTTTTTCCTCGAACGAGATAACAGCTGGATTTTCAGCTCGGATTTTCTGCCAAACTGACAATCATGTCTCAAATATACTAAAAGACGTTTGGTAATTATTAACAATGAGCATTTTATAAAAACAAAATACATAATTTTCAAAACGGTGTGGAGCCTATACGGTGTAGGTAATCGTGGTTTTGGGGGTACCTGAGTCTTCTAATCTATCCTACACTCTTAGCCAGGCCGCACTATATCCCAATACCGCACACGTATATTTTGGACGATTATCGTCGCTTATCAACAATATTCTATATTCTATAACGACATTATTAAGCTTTATCTGTAAAAGATTGTATCAAGTGTACAAATGTGTAGTGAGTTTTCAGTCGGATTTCAGTCTTTGAATCATCGCACGTGGCATTTTAAATAAAATCAATATTATGTTTAAACATTTTACAAATAATCGTGGAAATAATTCCATTCATTTTGATAACTATAACTTTCGTTATTTTAGAACTAATAAAAGTTCGGGTGATATTGTTTGGCGATGTATGCAAAAAAACATGTAGTGAAACTATTATCACCAACAATTAAAAAACGGTTTTAGTTCGCATATTAAATGACCACCAACACGATGAAGACAATGATGAACAAAAAAAGACCTGCAACCAATTCGTACAGCTACAAAACGTAAAGCTATTGATTATGTATATGAAAAGCCAATAAAAATAATTCGAAAAGAATTGTCAAGTATCGAAGACTCTCAGGTATGTTCATCTAATAACAATATAGGGATGGGATTAGTACCGGATTTAGAACAGGTGCCGCCCTAGGCCCTTTTAAATATGCCGCCCCTTCCCCAAGAAAAAAAATTTAGTATTTATATTACTAATAAATTTAATATAATATATAATATATATATTAAGGAAAAATGATGAAAGAAAACGCTTAATTCTGGAAAGGAAAATATTGAAAAAGATTTATGGTCCAGTAAGGAATATGCTAATTGGTGAGTGGAGAATAAGAAAATATGATGAATTAGAAACGCTCTTCAATAAACCCAGTATACTCGAAACAATAAAGAACAAAAGATTGCTATGGGCTGGGCATGATTGGAGTAGCCAAAACCCACTCATACCCATACGCATAGTATTAGAAGAAAACACTACTGGGAAAAGACAGCTGGGAAGACCGCGGTTGAGATGGGAGGACATAGTAAGGAATGAAAGCGTTAAGAGGAGGTGTAGACTGGAAGATAAAGGGATCGGATAGAGAGAACTGGAGGCAAGGATGTCGGGATGGTCCTAGTGGCCGAGCTTGCCGAAGAAGAAGAATATAATATATTAAATATTATAATATCAATTTACGCAGTTAAGTACATAAATGCATAAAATATCCATATGATTTTTTTTTCAATTTCTTACAGAATTTGCAGCCCTAGGCCCGGGCCTTACTGGTCTATGCTTAAATCCGGCCCTGGCATGGGATATATTATACAACCCAACCTATAGGGATGCTGCATTATATACTATTATATTATCTACTACGCGTGCGCGTACGTCGTGTGTGTATTTGATAAAATATATAGTAGCTCTAAAGATATACGATTATTACTGGTGTATATATTATATCATGCAGAAGAACGAGTGAAATATTATTTAAATGACCTACGAAAAATTCAATTGACCCTAATCACGTGCGCCCGACTGTACACTATATACGTCATATTATAATATATTATGTGTGCGTGCGCGTTTAGCTCTCGGAGTCGCGCGTGAATACTGGCACCAAAAATGCACTGTCCAATGTCTATATATACACCACACCTATACGGCCATTGATACACTTTCCTAATCACTACGATATTTTATGAATTTAAATAAACCAAAGCTAAAAAACTAGAATGTTGTTTGAGTATAAATCGTATTTTACGCGATGCTTATAACTAACGTCAATCGTGCAATTATGTCGAAATAATTTTCCCTTTAGTATCTATATATTATACTGTTTATATATTATATCTACTCAATTGGTTTTAACTCTTATTTAAATGTAATAATTAAATTCGTAATTATACCTTTAGGTATGATAGTATAATTGAAAACCCGTATATTAGAGACGTATATTCCTATACCCACTACACATTTTAATACAAACTACATACCTATTTTATATTACTCTATGTGGTATTCTTTCATTTCCTAATACTATATTGACTAAATTACTCATAAAATTTCTTATGCCTATAACATGTAATGGTCACGTAGGTAATGTTATAATATGAATATTATCTTACGACTTATCCCTAATTATTTTTAAATTGTTATAAGTTTTTGCGTTTTGGTCGATTTCACTCGAGAATGCTTTGAAGAGATAACACAAATTTAAAAATATACCTACCTAATATTTTTTAACATTACATAAAAGTTTAAGTTAAATATTAATTAAAATACTAAATGAATATATAATAAAAGTATATATTACATATGTTACTGTGAATGCTGACAGTCACCGGTTAATGTCGTCGTACACAAAAGTCATTGGTGAATGTTGGCATATTGTTTAAATTTGTACTGTGTGTAAACATTCACTAGTGAATATCGACATTTTATAAATGACATTAGTGAATGTTGCAGGTAATGCCGGTATTGTTTTGTTTAAATGTAATCTAAGGATAACGAAAAAGTGACAATAATAGTATACAGTATTATTAATATAATACAGTCACAAATCCCCAAGTACAAGCCGTAAAAATGCCGAGAACTTAAAAACAAAAGTTTCTTCCGGCTAAAGTTGGAAAAACTGTCTGTATTCGAGTTTCAGATGTTGGTCGTAGTGAAATGGATCCTCAAAATACTTTACCAGTAGTATTAGGTATAGTAGATAATGGTTTTTATAAATCAGCTACCAAAAAAGGTGTTATAAATCAATTATACATCACCAGAAATCAGTTTTCAGTGTGCAAAGAAAACGTATAATGTCAATCGATGACGCAACAATTTTCTTTAAATCCAACTTCTGCATCAAATTCATCAATATTGCACATTGGTGTTCAATGACAGGGGCGTCATTTGGGGGGGGGGGGGTTGCAGGGTGTACATTTGCACCAACTTTTTTATTAAACGCTTTATTTGGCCTGTCAAAAATATAAGCGCCGATATACCGAAGTGTCTTATATTATATCATATATTTTATATTTGTTCAGTATTTAAAAAAAAAAAGGTATTGTGCTAATGTGTTATATTTCCAAAAATGTTAGATGTGGTAATTGTGTTCCGACAATATTATAATTGATAAAATAATAACAAAAATATAATTATATTATATTATAAGAATGAGTGCATGGATAATATTTAGGTTGTTGAATTCAAATTGCAAATCTAAAATGTAGAAATATGAATTAAGTGGACTGTATATCTGTATATTGTGCCATTGTGAGCAAGGGTACCCATAAAATAAATTGTAGGTTTTATTAAGCTAGCTATATTATATATTTCGATAGTGTGCAGGGAGGAAATAAAGTATAGCCTATGCAGTATAGCAGTGGCGTGGCGAACTACTTTTTTACCAGGGGCCAAACACGAAATACCAACCCATCTAAAATTAATATTTACACTTAAATTCAAAAAACATTTTTATACGTCAGGTATAGCATTAAAATATATTTTTACCCCAATTTTGAATGACACCCAATACCACCTACCCACCCACCGACCTAATAGCCAATTGGGGCGGCTGCCCCTGGAAAACCCCCTCACCACGCCACTGTAATAGGTACCGGTTAAGTATTTTATTATCAAGGTGTTTTATGCCCATACATTTATTTATCAAGTGTAAATACCACTGGTAGGTATACACAATATAAATGTCAATACATTAAAAGTACCTACACATAGTTCAGAAAAAATAGTAACAATATTGTAATATTTGTATACTATAATATAAGTGACATTATATTAAATAAATTATACAAATATTCTAAAGTTTTTGTTCAACATTAACCTAAACCGTGTTGTGTAGTATGTCAACATTAACCGAAATTCTGATGTAAATGTCGACATTATCACTATAATAGTTAATGCCTAAATTTTTTTAATTTCTCTACATTCACCAATTTGTGATGTGTGTATGTACTATGTAGACATTCACTAGGCGATTGTCGGCGTTCATCGACTGCAGACATTCAAAGTAACAATAATGACATTATTGTATGCGTTGAGTTGAAAAAAAAAATGAAGACTACCTAATACCTATACATCAGGCCTTTTCAGTTTTCAAGTCGTATACCTACGTTTAATTGAATACAAACAAGTCGGATTACGTGACGTGTACCTATGAAAATCTAATTCGACAATATAAATTTGCATCTTTGTAGAATATTTACATCATTAGCTAAAATAATCCTGAGTTTTTTTTTTTACCGGTTTTATAAAATATTTCTTGTATATTTACATTTTCTTTATTTTTAGTTTTACAATTCTTATACGTTAGATATCGTCTCATTTATCATTTAAAACATTAATTTTTACAAGTAACAATTTTTTTTTTTTTTATATTCACACGTCACGTTTTAAGATTAATCAATATTGTAGTGTCATTTTTGTTTGCACACAAATGCATTAATGCATAATAATCTTTATGAAAAAAACTAACAACTAGCTATTTATAAAATGTAAAATATTCTTGTTCCAGTCAATGAAGTTAACTATTACAGCTTAGATTGCGACCTCCAATCAAACGATTGTATTACGAGTGGAAACTAGAAGAAAATAATTTAAGATTGCTTAATAATATTTTGGTACATGATATAATATTATTTTAAATGTTGTACCCAACGTTTATTTCTTGTTTATAATAATTTAAAACTGATGTTTTTAGGTATTTAGCACAAAAAAAAAATCAATTTTTCGATTAACGTTTTTACGTTTACTTACATATCTAATACTTACTAACGAAAATAATTCAAATTTCTTAATATTACTTATAAATTACTAACGGTTATTATTTTTTGAATAACAACAAAATAACCCAAATCAATTTTGTAAAATTTTTTTATTAAAACATAATGTTGACAATTTTTTTGATAACTTTTCTTGACACTAAAAAAATATATTCTTTATAGAGAAAAATCCATAAAGTAACATTCTTAATCGATAAATAAAGTCCTAAACTCATATAATCATATCAGACTTTTGAAGCACTCTCCTTTAATTAACAAGGTAGAAAAAAAAGTAGTATTTTTTCATGATTCACATCTATACATATACATATTATGTATTTAATAAAACTTTTAAAATTGCATTTATATCACTCGAAGATTTGACTTAATTTTTTACAAATTTGAGTTAGTTATATATCGTATGATATTATGTATCTCGAATCTATTTTTTTTTATCTCCATTCAACTATATGAGTTAACGATTGTTTACCGCTATTACTTAGTCGGTAAAACATTCAAACAATTTTAAACACCAGTAATGATATAAATAAAGGTACATTTTTTGTTTCACTCTGAATCTAAAATACATCGTTACAAATAAGTAATAACATCGTTATTCGGTGTTGTTTAATTTTTCTTTCAATCATTCATGGTTTTCTTATTGTAAAATAGTATTATTGAAATATACGTTACTTCAATTTTAACTTGCATTTATTATATATACATTATACTATCCGATAATAGGATTTAATTCACTTGTAGTGTTTGGTTAGGTAATCTCAACTGTAATATTGCACGTATAACTATATATTTAATATACTTATTACAAAAAATAAATAGTATTAATCATCTTATATATAAATTCTGCAAATTTTAATTATTTTAACAAACGAATATACAATATATATGCATTTAGTATATCTTTACTAAGTGATTATTGCAAGTTACTTTCTGGTGAAAATAAATTATTTTATAAAATATATAAAACCTATATATCCGTCATCAAATGTGTCGGGAAGACAATTTTTAAAATTATAAATTATAAATAACTAGGTATACTTGGAAGTCAGTTAAAACGTCAACAAATTACAAACGGGAATAATTTAATATACAAATGTCAATACAACGATAATTGTATAATATGATGAATGATAGAAGCGCGTACAAGAGTAAATTTACTGAAACCTATTAAATTATTATTCAGCATAATATTGAAAAGCATCGCAGAAAAGTTTCAAACACGAAACGTTTTTATATAAAATGGAAATAAAAATTCACATTAGGTATTGCTTGTAATATATACATCAGTATATTATATCGAACCTTGGTTTGAGGTAATTTATAAGGCCATGATTTTTAAGAAAATTTTTAATACGGAAAAGTATCACGAATGAATACAAAACCTTGTACCGTTGTCCCTGATGTGTAGTTGTTTATTAGGTATATATTGTATAACGTATTTAAAAACCTCATTTATATGACAGGCTAAAATGTGAGTACCTACCTAAACAAAAATAATTACCATTTATCAATATTAAATTTGCCCTGTGCGACAATATTACACTTAGAATATTGTCTAGTTATCGAAATGGGGTGGGTAGACTTAGTTCCGGTGCAAAAGTGGGTAGAAATCGACCATTTAAGTATACAAATGCAGTATACCGCAGTATTCAATATTCGTCTATGCGAACACGTGAATAAAGACATTCTATAAATACATTGTAGAATATTATACATGTACATTTTTTTGTATGACATACGATCAACATTCAATACATTTTATCTTAAGAACCGTTCCATGCATTTTTTGGTCGAAACATTTTATTGAACATTTACAATAAA
Source organism: Neotoxoptera formosana (assembly GCA_022818045.1). NCBI lineage: Eukaryota > Metazoa > Arthropoda > Insecta > Hemiptera > Aphididae > Neotoxoptera > Neotoxoptera formosana. The sequence continues at coordinate 32,191,276 of CM040633.1, forward strand.
TCGTGTTCAACATCAAGTTAGAGATACCTAATTGACATTTACTAATTAAAAATATTTTTAACATTAAAACGTACTATGATTAACCATGTTCAACGATAAAGTGTTTATAATAAACAATAATATTAAATGTATCACGATGTATAATATAATTATTATATTTTATTTAGATAGGTATATTCTGGTAAATTCATTATAATATTATGAAAGTTGGTATTGAAATGTGCAAACATGTGCATAAACGTAAAATTGATTACATTTGTCATTGCAAAAAAAAAAAAAAATCAAGAAACCAGAATTATAAATTAAAAAAGGGTCTGGGTAAACGAGTATACAAAATATAAATAGCTAACACGCTGCAGCAGTATATATACTTAACGGTTAAAATTTAATAAATATCCGTGTAAAATATTATACGCTTGTAAATGTAATAAATGTAAAAATAAGTCGACATTATTAATCATCTATCCGGGAGTTGAATAAAATTGAACTATGCAGCAAGCATAGTAGTGAGGTTATAATTTTTTGATCGCAAATTTACCGTGCAATAATTGACGGTCGGTTATACGCTGCAATCTGTTAGGTTATAAGTCTATACGACAAACTATATACACTCGCCCATATAAGACTCTATTTCGGACAACACTTGACCATATTATTATATGTTTTATATATTATCTGTAAACAGAGACCATTGATATTGTTTTTTTTTTTTTTTTTTAGTAAAATACTGAAATGTCCAGAGTACAGCGACGATTATTACTTTTATTTATAGGAAACGTCCGTCACCACCGGTCAGTTAAAATATAATATACTTTGTACCTGCTTTACCAATTCCGTTGCACAATATATTAGAATATTATAGAATATTACATCGCACTTGATGAAACAATAATTCATTTATACTCATACACAAAAATGTATAATTTTTTCGTCGTTATGTTGTTAATAAAAGTACAAACCAAGACCGAATATTGTAACTATAATGCTAATACCATAATAGTTGCGTGTGTGTTTTATTTAAGCTACCGGAAATGTCAATTTAATTTACATAACATAATATAATGTAGGTATATTTAGTACATGTACGTTCAGGCCAAGTTTACATATTATAATAATATATTATATAATTGCAATGTTTCCACCGTGAACCATTCATTATCTCCGTCAATTTTTGTGTTAGTTTAAAAAACGTTTTTACTTGGGCCGTTTTATGTAAGTATACCTATTATTAGCATAACAATACATTTTTTTAAATATGATTTTGCAAAGATAATGGTGATATTTTAAGTTTTTTTTTAAAAGTTTTTCGACTACTTATATTTTTGACTTCTTAATCTGAAGCAGAATGTTATTTAAACATTTTTAATAAGCATAATATAATATAAGTTTAGTTTTAAGCAAATGGGTGGACTAAAAATGTCTTATGTGATAGACTACAGTAAAAATATTGTAATTGCATAGCTCTTTCTCCACTCATATTATTATTATATGTATAAAATTATCTGTTCAAGACTCGATACTATATTAATGTGTATTAGAATAACTAAGACAAATCATTATAGTTTGGATATCAAAAATGTAAGTTTTCTTAAAAGAAAACTGTTAAAACCTAAACATTTTTTACCACCACTTGCAGGTACCCTAGGAAAGGTAAAATAATGCAAAGGACGTGTTATTGATTCGAGGTCAATAGAGTCTTTAGCGGTCCCTGTAACTATTATCGATTAGAAATCGAAATTGTCGGCTTGAGTTACGATAAAGATCTCGACGATGTCAATTTTTTGTTTTTATTTATTTTTTACCAACTAAAAACAACTATTAGTTGCAAGCGTTGAAGCGTGTATGTTAACGGAACATCCTGTTGTGCGTGCAAGAAACCTGAGGATATAATGTAAACCCTATCTACCATTATATGTATATAAGAAAATAATGTGTACATTTGACACTATAAATATGCAGTGGTAACCAACATATGTTTGTCCATCTTCATGCACCTTCTGCAACTTCGTAATCTTCCACACCGAACAAATATTCGGTTCTTGTTTTTCAAGCAAAATTTCGATGAAACGTTTGAACCGAAAGTAACTCATTCGAACCAACAACATCGAAAACTCGTCATAATAGCAATAATATGTGTTATTGAAATAAATGTGTAGCTTTATCGTCTTCGATGCGTAAACATGTTATATTATGATAACGTCCCCTATATTTCTTGTCTTTTGGGCAAATACCACCGGATGGTGAATACGATTATTCTATAAAATCGTCTATACATGGGTGGGTGCTGAAACACGATCTGTATTTGTTGTCTTTTGGGCAAACACTGCCGGGCGGCGGCGGCAAGTCCGATCGTTCTATAATATTATTATCGTCCACACACGCACGTAGTGCGGGCGCAGCAGCGATGGCGGCGGTCGCGCGCTAAAAAACACAATCGCAAATCATTACTACCGCGAGTTTCGGTGGCGCAACGACGATGACGATGTCGGCGATCGCGGAAAAATGGAGAAACTCGCGCGTGTTTGGGTTAGTGGTGGCGCGGCGATGATCGTGCGGCGGGGCGGGGGGGGAGGGGCAGCGAAGCACAAGGTAAGCACAAGCATAATAGGCGGACGACGGCGGCGCGGGAGAGGACGACGAAAATCAATAGGCCGTTTTTTTCCTCACCCCGCGCGCGAGACGTACAGTGCATCGTGTACGTGTATATACGAACACACCGCCGCCGCCGCCGCCCTCGAGAGCGGCGATTGTTGTTCACGAGGAAACGATAAATCAGTTCATTAAATAATGGCGCCAGAAAACGGACGAAAACGAATAATATTATAACCGAACGCACGCGCACCGCCGCCGCAATGTGCTGCACTCGTAGGTAGGTAGGTACGGCTAGTAACGTATGTTATAGGTACTACACGCAGAAACAGTATACGTAGTCGGCCTTGAATCGGATCTATCGATTTATGTGATCTATTATAGACGAATACATTAATTATAGCGCTGCGCGCAATATAGTGTATAATAATAATATAGAATATTGTGTCTATATAATATAATACGCGTCTTGTACGCAAATGGTAAAATGACTACGCTCTATACCTACCCAGTGTTTCCGTGTGTGTGTTAAATAATAATAATTTCACGAGTAACACACGCACGCACGCACGCGCGCACGCACGCACACGATCACGATATTGCGTTGACATTCTTTCGTTGCGCAAATCCGAGCGATGCGGTTCCGTGGGAATCTGCTCGGACGAAACGTGTTCGATATATATCATCCGTACGCATAATATACGCGAATGTATACCGGGTGATCCGTTTGACGAGAAAGTGTTGCTCAAAACTATGTTTTCAGCGCAACTATATCGACGTTTTTGAATAATTAATACACTTGTTTGTCTTACATCATAATAATGTCTTTTTAAAACGACGAAGTCGGATATTGCGTTTTTTATTGTTTTTGGTTTTTCATTTTTTTATAATGACGACACGCCGTGGCCGTATAGTCGATTTCTCGCCGAATTTTTTTTGTTGTACTCCGGTGTATGAAAATCGAATTTCAGACGAGTAGCTTATATGAACTATCTAAGTACTTGCGGTTTAGATGCGCGCAGCTGAGTGGTACGAGGGGAGGTATCCCTCAAGATGTATAGGTCCACTATTCCATACTCATCTAAACTTTAAACACTTAGGTATAACTACTAATTAATAACTCCTTATACAAAATTTGATTTTTATAGATCGAAATACTCCAATTCTGCTTAGGAATATGAACTTAAAAATTATGTCATCATTCAAAAAAGTATAAAAGACTTCAAAAAATTATATAATTTTATCCAAAAATGTTGTTTTGTATCGACTACTTAAGATTAAAAAAAAAAACGAAATATTTTCAAAAACTTAAGTGTTTTCTGAAATAATAAGTGTCTCGTGTGAAACGGATCACCCCGTATATATTTTTAATATAACTACAGTGTTATATAATGTTATTATAATATGCTGCACATTATTGTATATACCTCCTACAGTATACCACAGCATCGTGTGTGTGTGCATGATATTATTATATAGATCAGCTACAGATTTACGTCCTTGTCCGACACACCGACATAGCTACCACAGTGTACAGCAATATATTATATTATATAGGTATTTGGTTAGTCTCCAAAATCGAGACGTTTCGTCTACGAATATATTTTATTCAAAGCAGTGATTTATTTCTATATAGACCGTTCGCAGTTTTTGCTATAATCAATATTGCAGTCCACGCCAATTAATTTTCTGTGGTAAAATAATAGCAACAACGATAGTGAAATAATCCATAATATGGAAAAGTGCGACAACAGTAATAACCAATATGACTTTAAGAGTACCTACCTCCCTATCTATTATAAGACGGGCGTGGATCAGTTGCGCTTAAAAGAAAAATTGTATACAATTAATATATTGCGTAAATATATTTAAGGACAAGTGTACCGAGCGATACGTTCTTTGTATTTTACAGAAATTTACTCGGATTTTAACCTTTTAGCTTTTGCTTTCAAGTAGGTATTAAAATTATGTTTCCGTGCAATCTAATTCCATCAACACAATATTATACGTCTTATCATACATATTATCAGAATATGACTATATGTGAAGTTGAACGGTTGATCCCGTTCAAATCGAATGGCGTAAATTTAAAATTATTGTTTTTTTAACACTTATTAAACATTCGGAGTCTTATCGTGCGCCAGTGTGCGGTGTGCCATTCGATATTTGTGCTTATAATATACTTGAAATATTTTATATTTAAGGCGTATTGCGACGATGACATCTGTGGTGCCCGCGGTGTACAGTGAACTACTTAAATCTACAGCCCTGTGGCAAACACACAGACACGTTTTAATCGCGTTTAAAATAAAAATCAATCGTTGCTGTCTGTAAGAGATTATAGTTCTGACGAGAATCAGCAAATTTTGTCAGTATTGTCGATCGAATCGGCGGCGTAGGTCGTGATTTGTAAACTATTGTAAATATAATGATATATATACATACAGTTGGATAACATCAGGCGGCATCCTAAAGAAGTAAAGTGTTACGTGGTAACAATTAAATTGTTTTTATACAAAATATTAACGAATTTCTTCAAACATAATAATATTATAGACTATAGTTTATGAAACAGTATAATAAAATACCTACTTACAGGCGTACCACGTAGTATATGGTATATTATAAGAAAATCCATAACGCATAACATATACAATATTATTATTATACGTTCGACGTGTAAAACCGTGCTTTTTTAGGACCGAACAAACCGTACGAAATAAATCACAATATATAATAAACTTGTATAAGTCGTATAACAGTCTTTTTGTATTATTATTATTAACAAAGCGAGGGAATAATAATTTTGTCGTGTGTAATTTATCGCGTAACGGGCGCGCGCCCCGCTCGCCCGAATATAATACAGAGGAAACCAGCGGTGCACCGCGGTGCATATAAATAATACAATTTGAGCGGCTTACGAGTATTATTATTATTATTATTATTATTTTACGAAAGAGAGTAAAAGAAGTTTTTTCATTCCGTTTAATTAATAATAATATACGCGGCCGAGGTCGACCTGTTGGCAGCGGCTAGGCCTACGTGGAATCCTTTACGGTTCTTTGTTTTCGAGCCGCGCGCGAATCCGTCTACGAAAAGCCTACGAAACGACCCAATAATCGTCGTCGTCGCTTTCTAAACGCCGCGCGGCCGGCCCGATGTCACGATTTCGCGTTCCGCTTTGGAGTGTGTGCAGAAAATTTTTTTTCGCGTTTATTTATTATCGTTATTATTAAATTTATTATTATTATGTACTCGCGACACAACGTCGGCGGCGCGTGATGATGGTAATTGAACTTCTCAGATAGATATAGGTAGGTACAGCAGCGAGGAGGAATCCGGTTCAAAATCCTACAGGTATATGCACTGCACTGCTGCAACACCGCTGCATTTTAGTTATGTGTTTACATATTATTATTTTATAAATAAATAACAGCGTACCGTCGCGTATATTAGCCATTAGTGTTACGGCCTAGCTATATATATATAATATATACACGTATATATTATAACACGCGACGGGTACACGGGTTGAAAAGTTTTTAAAAAAAAGCTTTCTCAGATATATTTTGTTTTGTGTTCCGGCACGCGTCAAACTGAAAATACGTTTTTACGAGTATCATCTACTCTCGCGAAAATTAGGTCAACAGCAATGTGCAGTGCGCTGATGCTGCGCTTTTCGCATATAGCATGTCTGCTGCGGGCGACGACGACAATGGTGTGAGGTTATGATATCGTTTTTGAGCGTGATTGTTATGCTTTTCATGTCCCGGGTAGTGCCTACATACAGCGAAACGCGAGTTGAGTATTCCAATACGAAAAACCACCATTATACGCGCGATCGATGGCGCAATTTTATTGACATTTTTTTCTCGATCAAATTTTCGAACGGCGTCGACGCCGAGCCCAGACGACGGTTTGGAAACGTATTTGTGTGTCATTTTTTTAAGTTTAATATTTAATCTCGCGACGGTATGTCATATAATAATCGTTAGAGGTTCATTGCAATATAGTGTCTATCGTCTGTACATATTGTACATATGTACGACGATATTCACTATATATACATATTGTATAGAGTGACATTGTTGTTGTGATTAGTGAAAATCTCTATTCATAAATTATATACAAATACGGTTCGTGCAGTGTCAGCGTTAAAATAACGGTCCAAAAATATAAGATTGTAACATATATACGCATATTATTGCTACGGATGTAATAGGCTCAACTATTTATAGGGTGGTGGTGTCACGTAGATAATTATTTTATGTCACGTCGTTTAATAATTAGCAGACATAAGCGCAAATCGTATTAATTATATATAAGCTGTGGACTGCAATATGTAATATCAAAAAAAAAAAAAATATGAGATTTTAAATTTTGTATTCGAAGGTTATAATAGTATAGAGATTCAAAGGAATTTTAGACGATGTCGGGGGAAGTGGATCAAGGTTAAACTCCCACAAACTCTTCGGCTGCATTATGCGATTATCTACAATATATATCTAATGAAATCCGACACGGTCCGAAATATTTTGGTTTTTATTCCGCCGGCGCTCCTCCCGATGTCGCGGCATCCATTGGCAAGTCCGATATCGTTATACCTACGTAGTCGCTTCTTCCAATATATTATACGCACCGATGTCGTAATAGGTACTGTTGTACATAAATATTCACGAGAATAGGCTAATGGTAGGTAGGTATAGGTATATCGTATATATGTATATACCGTACAGTTACATAATAATATACTGTATAGTGTACTATTGTGTAGAATATAATATATTATATAAAGGTGCCCCGGGCATACATGTCTGGAATCCAAGACGAATTGTTGTTGCGATTTTCTAGGACCAAATATTTATACTATAAACTATATTAGGGTTTTGAAAAATGACGGATATATTATCATACACTACGCCACAGAGTTAAAATATAATAAAATGTTCTCGATCAGAATTATTGACCGCGCGTACAGAGGAATTGTTATTAAAATATATAGGTTCTTATTCTTAATGGTTATATATCGAAAACGTACCGTATATAATCGCAGAAAGTATACCGAAGGTAAATATTAAAATAAAATTGAGTCGATAACTTTAAAAATATCGTGCATATAAGTAGGTATACGCTCTGAATTTAAATCTGATTACTACACTGCAGCAGGTATCCATCCCAATAATACAATGCAGTGTGCTGCATCCCTCTCGTCGGCCGTTTATATTAATATAATAATATTATGTCTAAAAATTATTATGATAATTGCATTTTGCTAAAATCTGGCGCAAATACGGGTACCTATATAAATATTAGGCATAACCAGCTGGTCTCTTAAGTAATCGAATAATTTAATACGGCGCGTTTCGGCTGAAATAGTTTCGGATATTATTATTATTATATACAGCCCCGCTCCTTATTCAATTAGACTTTTAAGTTGTATTCGCTGCAGAGGATAAAATACGATTACGATTTTCGTTCGGTCTCGATAATCGAATTTTCATGTTTTAGTCGATTTCATGCGATGCTATCCGCGATGTATATTATATATAGAACTCGATCCGTATTCCTCGAAATCGTACGTCAAAATATTAAATCCTCCGACTTATATATGTAGATAACGGGCACGGCAGACATATTATAATCGTCAGCTCAGCAGTAACGATGATGAACAGGTGTAATTGATTCTTAATTGGGTGGAATACTTTATACACACACACACACACACACACACACACACACACACACACACACACACACACACACACACACACACACACACACACACACACACACACACACACACACACTCACACACACACACGTATACTGTGATGCATTGGTATTAAAATATTAATATATTTTGTATCATACGTAGGTATAGCCTAGCTGGTCTGTAGCACGTCTGCTGCCGTCACTGCTTCGGCCCGACTATATATGTATATTGCACATAAAATTATATATATGTATATAGTTTACGGGCGACACATCTCCGCATTACCGATAACGATTTATCACGCCGTCGGAAATCGATTATTTTGCGAGAAAAAAGCAAATCCTCTCCTTATTATACATAATATAATATAATATCGTTTGGCGTGTTACACGCAATTACACTATATTATTATATTGCAGATCGTCTATATTCGCGTATGGCGTGTGTGTTATTGTACAACTGCCATTCATAGAGTACACGACGTCAACAATAATGGAACATACTGCAATATTGTGTTCAAAATATGCGATCGTCTTAATTTTTATTTTAAGTTTCTTCGTATATACCTACGTATATTGTCAAGCAGCAGTCACTCGCTACGATGCGATGCAGCAAAGGAGAGCTGCGCCAATATAACCATTGTATTCACGAAAAAAAAAAAACGATTCACACGGGATAGAAAAACACTGAGCGGCGGTATTGGTATTCCGTCATCACGCGAATGTGCGATACACATTTTCTCCAATAATTATTTCATAGGTCGTCTTGGCCGTCGAACTGCAGATGGTATAAAAAATATTTTTTCATATTATTCCAGAACAAGGCGTATTTAGATTTAGGGTGACAGATATAATACTTGCCATATTTTACTGCTGCAGTAATATACACGGTGTGCCCATCGTTTATAACAAACATTTTAATAACATTTAGTCACATTATATGAAAATACTTCAAATATTACAATATTCGTGCACACACGACACACACATATTTATAATATAATAAATAATATACAATGTATATTATAATTTATAACGCCGCGGGTAACATATTATAATATACGAATAAACAAATGTTTGTACGCTACTATATAATATTAATTAGGTAATAATCATGTTAAGTTTTTGTTTTAGGTCACCTATAAAATATATGACCACGAATAGAAATATATAATATTTTAAAAAAGTCTTATTCACTTCTCTTGGCCGGCGTGGATTTGTATTTATTTCGACCACGTCGTGTGTATGCATATATTATTATTATTATTATTATTATTATTATTATTATTATTATATTGCATTGGTCGACTGCAAGAATCGGTTTGGACGCGGCGGCGGTCTCTTCCATAATAAAGAACGTTTAATGCTCTTTGTGTGCACTGCGCAGACCTTGTCTTTACGCGTGCATGTCTTCCCCGACAAATGCATGTGCATCGGTGCAATTCACGCGCATGCGAGTGAATGGGTAATTGTACGGATAATGCGATAAAAAAAAAAAAAATAATGAAATTATTCCGAAACGAGGCAATTTATAAAAATACCAATTTATTCCTGTAACAATATAATCGTTCCGCCGAAGGCCGAGATGGAGGAATTCGTGTACGATATTGCACCTATATCTAATCCTGCTGCAGCAGTTATGCGGCGTCAGTCGATAACGAAGCGATTGACGTCGTCCGTGAATTTTCAATAATATGGTCGAAAACAAGTATCTATATATATGTTTTATTGTATATACCTATATATATATATACACGCAATATAGGTATATGGTTTCATGAACACGTTCTGGTTAATACATATAGGAATGACGGGCAACGATAACTGCTGCACCGGTGCACTGAATTTCCTGCATTATGCACATATTGTATACCTGCAGCAGCAGCTGACAATCGAAAATAACCTGCACTTAAACATAATATAATACTTTATCCACGCACAGGGTCAATAACCATCGCTCGCATGATATCGTATACATAACATATTATGTGTGTGTATTAAATTATATTGTAATCAAACGTTTTTTTTACGGGAACGTCGTCTTGCAGTACGTTTAGTTATTCCACATCAGTTCGAGTATAATGTTTGTGTAACTCTTAGGTCCAAACTTTTTTGATACATTATACCTATTATACATTATTTTAATCTGTAGGTATTCCTGTAAATAATAATATACGTAAACAGCTTTACGGGCATAGCTCTCAACGATTTACCGATTTAAGTGGCAGGATGATGGGATCGCATCATAGGTACCTACTGCGAACGAAATCCTCCACTAACACACAGCGTCGAAATTATTTTCTCAGATTTAATATGATACGAATATCATTTTATTATTTGACTCGATATAAGGATAATATGTGCAGGTTATTAATTTTTTTCGAATAGAACACTCTGCTGTACAACGCGTTTGTAGTTGTACACATATACTTTCCCATACAAGAATATGCAATAAATGTGATGAGACATGTGGTTTCTAATTTTCTGGAAAAACGATTTTATAATCGCCTGTATGTGTATAATAATATTATGGTCGTTGTACTATAGGTACGTGGGTACGATATCATATTATTTCTGCGTGAACTGCATGCCGCGGCTGCATCGGTCGCGCTTGTATGCAATTTCGTACCTATATATTTTTTTCCTGTAATCTACCATAATGTCAAATCGATTACTATCAATATTGAGGATAACGTGTTTCTTGATAAAAAAAAAAAAAACAATAATAATAATAATATTAAAAATGGTAATGAAGAGCTGCTATACAGCCTTGCGGGAAACTAGCTTTTTTCCAACGGAATTAAATAGCTCTGTGCGTGTGCCATCGACGTAGGACACCAACTTATGGTGATATATTATAAAATATATATAATATTGAACTTTCATACTGTCATTTCATTTGAACATATGTTACCTATATTGGTTTAAACGTGTGAGTATAAAACATAAAATATCCATTTATTATTACCTATTATTTATTATAATTACGCCGTATCTATTATCCGCAGGACACAGTTTTAGTTGTACTAAGCTTATGAAATATCGTTTAGTCAATTTTTGTGTACAAATATACAATGCAATAATCAAATATTGTGTGTATATAAATTATTGTATTATAATTGATGTCTTAACATATTATTTTTGTACACGTCATTCTATCTTGTATTTATAGTTATAATACTATTTGTCTCATATGTGTTATGTATATCGATAAACATGTATTTTTACAGTGATTTAAATATATTAAATAATGTAAATAGATATTTTTTGTTATAAATTAATATATTAATATTGGTTATCATAACCTGCAGTTACCAAAAAAATAGTTACAGTAAAATTACGTAGAAGTAAGCGGATATGATACGTCCTATAAATTATTATGTCCAACAACAATAATATTATGTATTTTTTCAATCGTTGTGTTGAAATAAATTTCATGCTAAAATATTTTGTAAACAACTCCATACAGATGGCTTATAATTTATGTTACGGCTATTTTATTACATATATATTCAAAATACAGAATAATGCTAATGACACGAGAGTTTTTGATTTCGATATGTATAATGATTTGGGGTTAGGGGATTAACTTTAGAAACTCAAATGGGAACCTATATTTTTTGAAAACATAATATGAAGACATTTTTTTAATACATTTTAGTGCTTGTACAACATTAGTTAACGCAAAACAATATACTTAAGAGATATTTAAAGTTTTTATAAATTTCTAAAGTCAATCTTTGGTCGGCCGCCCTAATTGTAAAAAAATTATAAAATGTACAAATCTGTCATTTTAGATGTTTCTTAATCAAAAAACTTTTATATCATACATTTTTCTCTATTTTGAATCAATAAAAATGCCGTAACATAAATTTTTAACCACCCTGTACTACTTGTCAACCCATTTAATATATTATGTTATTGTCTGCAAAATCATATAATATAATGTTGTGACTATCGAGGTAACCAGCATATTATTATTTTGAAGTGCTGGCAGCTAAATTCCGAAATCCGTTTATACGATTGTGCCAACTTCCAAGTTCCAGTTGTGCTAGTTTATTCTAACAATCACTGCGTTGTGCACTTGTGCAGTTAAACTCGCACGCATTATAGCTATTACCTACAAAGTTATTAGAGTCTATACCTACTCTACAAACTATAGGTAAATAAAGAGAAGAAAAAGATAGAAATAAATGTAAATGAAAAGAGAGGAAGAGAAAGACTGAAGATAAGAGATGGATATGTAGACAGAATATAGAGAATGGCACGAATAAAGTTAGTGTGAGTAAATAAGATATAAGAGTTGGGCAAAGCCGTATGAAAGAGTTAGGTATAACCTAACCTAAGGGCAATCGACCCATATCGGTTGGGAGCTAAAACCGTAGAAAAACACGAAGCAAAAAAAGAAGACATATTGATACACAGACTTCGAGAATATTGTGCATAATTATTCTACTGCTATATAGTGGCATTATGTAGATTTAGTGGGTTTATAGGAATGTCATATTATAATCTCACGTTTGTTTACAAATTGTACATAATATTTCTGACTTTTATTTTTCTAACAAAAAACATCCTTTGGTTTATGGTAGGTATACTTAAAAATACTGATTACTTAATTTTTTTTATTTTTTTTTTGAACGCGACGGTTTTTATATTTTATTTTTTAATAAACATTACTATTGATCTAAATTTGTTTTAATAATTTAATATTTAATTGTCTCGTTAATGAATTATAATTAATTCATATTCAATGTGTAATAATTAAAAGTAACTGAAATAGGTAAAAATTAGAATTTTCAATTCGAATTGCACTTTTGTGCCCAATGTAATCGGGTCGTATGAAGGTACTGTTTTTAATGCAATACCTAACCTATTGGTATTTTGAAATAATCACACGAAAACGTTTATAATATCGTCAGTCGCGGCACTACCGAAATCCTGAAGTCTAACTGCAGCAGGAGACATCCGTTCAATAATAAATACAATATTATTCAATACACGAGCATATAATAATAATAATAATATATGACGTGTGTTTATGTGTATCTGGTCGTACAACCTGTGGGTTCAGACCGATATACCGCGAGCGCGGTTAAACGGCCAACGGTCGTCCCTTCAATATAGTATTCGATATAATATGTCGTTGCAGTAGTAGTATTATTACAATTATTATTATATACAGTTGTTTTTGCCGCGAACACTTTTTATTTCCACGCTTCTCGACATCTCGTCTATCCCTACTCACACACACGCACGGTTACAATAGTCACAGATTATTAGAATTTCGTTTCGATTGTGCGTGTACCTGCAGCAGCATCAATATATATATATAATTTATTAGCTCTTATCGAGTTTCACAGTAAGTATGATGTGGCTCTTATCGAGTTTCAGTAATATTGTTACTCTGGTTCGATATAGATTGGCTATACACGCGCGTGAGTCCCGCGCAAACGGTACATAAAACCGTTTATAAAATTTTTTTTGAAAAATCCTACGGCGTCGTAGCTTATGTATTATTATAAAAATTACGTTTCGACAAACCGCGACACTGCAATATCATCGCTGTGACGCCTCAGCATACACTTCGCATATTATATACCTGTAGTGCCCACTACGCGTACATTTTGAGAAGCACTTACGATTGCACACACCGTACCCGCCTGCAGTGTATCGTACGTTTTTCAACGCGTTTGCCGATTCGTGGAAACCCATTAAATCTAATATATAATATACATATTATTATAATCGTGCACCCATATAACGTGATAGTATAAAAAAAATATACGCGGAGAGCTGCGACGGGGCGGCGATGTGCAGGCAGCGAATATCGTAGTCACAGCTGTACATATATACGAGGTCAGTAATAAAATATACAGGTCTGCCCAATTTTTGTACAATTAAATAATATATGCTTATCGCGAGCCAAAATGCAAATCCGACGCGAGAACCGGTTGATGGATAATATATAAAAGTGCGCGTGCATAATATTATTATTATAAAGTGTGCAGTATTCGCACGACAACAATATTATAACAATAATATTATATATTTTTTTTATTTATAATACGCATAGATACATTAGTATATATATATAGTGTAGGTATATATACACATTGTAGAGAATAATATTGTGTATACGAAAACGCAGTTTGTTTGCCTCCTATATATGACGTATTATATATAAAATGTATATAAATATATACCTATTTAATATAATATATACACTTATATACAGCGTGATACCTCCCCTATAATTTATAAAGGACATTATCTCTATATAGCGTACGATTTTTGGGAACAAACTTTCTACAAACCTAATGACCCTCTGAATAGCGGACGACAAAATTTCAGGCGACCCAGAGTGTCCGGTATTTATATATGGGTTTCACTGTATATATGCACCACTCGATTATATACTCGCGGATACATAACAACATCACTGCAGTTTTGGCCGTAACAATGACCGCGCGTATACCTTACGTCAGGTTATTACGCGTGTGGCTGGCGTATAATATGCAAAATGCAATATGCAATATGCATGCATATAAATATTATATTTTCGCGAATTCACGTGCAATCGAAATAGCGGGTTTATTGCGATCCCCCCCCCTCCCCCCTTATCCTACCCACGGCTCGACACTTCTCCTCCGCCACTGCCACCGCCGCCGCTTCGACTCGCTGAGGTCGAATACATTAGGCTGATTTCGACATTGTTCAATTTATTTCCTGTTTGTTTTATACGTATACCACCGCGGGTTCCTCGGGCCGAATTAATTTGTGTATATTAAAAAATAGGTCGTAATAAGGACTTTCGTGCGCTTTAAGTCCTAGAAACGTATATACGTATCCACGTGAAGTGTGTGTGTGTGTGTGTGTGTGTGTGTGTATACATAATATGTAGGTATATATATCCTAGTGCTGTAGTGTTTTCGAAAAAAAAAATTAACTAGCACTCGCGAATAGGGTCACGTAATATAATATGTATGCGTGTTCTGTGTGTGTGTGTGTAGAATGAAATATGTACTTAAAAAAAAATGCCATAGGTTTTATAAGTTTTTTTTTTCATTTTTAATTTCGTTCGATTCTGTTGTATACTTATTATTATTATTATATAGGCATCCGCTCGTCGTCGAGATGGTTTAAAATTTAAATCCACGCGCTCGCATTAATTTTCACATCCGAGTACATCATCAACCATTATAATCATATTATTAGGGTCGACAATAATATAATATATATTATAATATATTATTATTGTGTTATAATGCGTTAGTACGAATACTCTTATGATTTTTTGCCGATATTTTTTTACACAATATGACGCGTATTACACACGAATTATTAACTGCTTGCGTATATATAATGTATAGAGGTACCTTTATAAAGTAATAATATGTGCATAATATATCATAATACCCCGCAAATAGGTATAACACGCGCGCGGTGCCTTAATAAAAAAAAAATATACAATAATAATAATAGCTACCTATGATTTAGCTGGTGAAACTCGTGTTCCGCTCGCACGGTTAGGTTGGGAGATGAACTGTTTGTTGAACTTTGACTGTTATTCTCTAATTATATAAAATTCTAATCTGATAACCGGGCAACACGGTAATATCGTATTATATTATATTCCATTATATTATTATAAGTTGTAAATACTCAAACTTAATATTAACTACTTTTGGCCTATTATACACACACACCTGCAATTGGACATAATATATTATATATTTTAATAATAATTTATAGCGTCAGTATAATATAGTTTGTTTACTGTTTGTTCAACGATCATGCGATATGCTATGCCTTAATATGTACCTACTCGTGTCTGTATCAGATATTGAGATATCAATAATAATGTTTCCATTATATAGTTTATAATATTGTATATTTTTATGTCATACGCGATCGATTTGATAACACAATAATTCCGATATCGTTTTTAATTGATCGGTATTGCAATTCGGTTAATTAACTGCGATGTCTATAATTAAAGCGCATATATACTATAATAAAGCATATATGTACATACCAATGTATAATAATAATTAATATAGCTTAGGTTATATACCTCAGTTAACTACCAGACAAACAGACACACTCGCACACTGCTGCCGATAATTATTATTATTCAATGGATTTCAATGGATTTTTAATAATTATTATATACCTACTGCACAGTGCACACACACATCTATATTCCGTCGGGACGCATTTTGGTCTGTGCGCGAATGTTCTTTTTTAATAATAGTTTTCTCGGAGTTTGACCGAGAAATTCGATTCGACCGACGTGACCGTTCGGGTTTTGTAAAAACAAATTTCGTTTAATTTGAAAATAGTAAAAAAAAAAAACATTTATGTCTAACCACGCGCTCGAATATCCACATATTTTATTTCTCGTTTCAGCGTTTGCTCGAGTGTGAGATGCACATGCAGCCGCAGCGATAAAATATAAATTATACGCGTATTTTATTGTGCCCAAGTATCTCGATATTAATTAATAAGTTCTCTTACCTATTACATACCTCCCTTCCATCCTACCTACCTACCTAATTACCTACTGCTGCAGTGAAACCGCGACCGCGCGCGCGCACACTGCAACTGCTGCCGCCGCCGCGGTTGGATCACGCAAAGTGGGTTTCAGACTTGGAACTAGTGACCTACTTGCCTCCTTCTTTGTCTAGGCACGTATATGATATAAACAAATGTGTATGTGTGTGTATATATATATACACATATATATATATATATATATTACGTATTTACGTACCTACTATACATACACATATCTATGTATTATGTAGGTATTATGCGTATTATGTATGTATAAACATAAAGTGTATATTGTGCGTGTATATATTATTATATATATACCTATATGCACACGATATATAGACACTGTTGGAACTCGCCTAAGTCATGCCCACAAACGCCATAATATATATATAGGTAGGTATATGACTATATTACTCGCCGACCGTCTTGCGAATAATGATACCTATATATGTATATAGGTAATGTGTGTACATCTGTAGATTACATATTAAAAACCTATGTATTTATACCGCTAAAACCGAAAGTCCCTATTACGCACCGCGTGATCATATTATATGCATATATATATATATATTATTGAAATACAAAATGATTATGTATTGTATGTTTTATTATACAACCTTGTATATGACTCTGCTACAGCGTTCATATTATAGTGATGCAGACGATGACGTCCGACGAGGTGTTCATAATATATCGTCATTGGTGACTTAAATGACCTCATATGGGGAGGGGGAGGAGGGGGCTAAAACTGTATCGACCACACTCGGAGACACCGTATACCACACATATCATAATATTATGCACGAACCTATCAGGCGCGGTTCCAATATTAGGCGCATTCTCAGAGGACGAAAAATTGAAATATGTTGCGCATTGAATCAGAGACCCGTATTCCTAACGGTATATTATCATGCCGGGAAAAAGTATTGAAGATTCGTGAAGGAAAAAATAAAGTCAGAGACATGATCTTGAAGTGCATTATTCATTCTTAGACAATTTTACACGCGTCTCATATTGATAATAACAACGTTTCCAAGTACGTCAAGTAGTACGATTTCTAAAAAAATAGTAATTCCAAGTGCGTCAAGTAGTAAGATTTCTAAAAAAATAGTAATCCTGCCACCAAAAATAATAAGATAGGTAAACAGATTATCATCTCAATTAACATTATAGGTTTTCACTTCAATTTTCGCCTTTAACTAGAGTTTTAGCATGCAACATTTGTGGGTTCTAAATGGGTCTTAAACAATAAACTATAATCCCATCATATAATATTGTAAATGGATTTAGTAACCTATAGTATATAAACTTACACGTACAAACCTAAATAAATTAAATAACGGTCATATTTAGTAAATAACTGACAGGCCATTTTTAAAATTCTTAAAGTATTTTTATTTTGAAAATTGACTGCGGTATGAATTCATATTAAATATGCTGATACTCTTATTTTAATATTTTTTTATACTGGCTAGGATGAATTTACTTCTATCAGAACCGCAATAAAATTATCTCATCTTGATGAGCTTAAAATAAGCACCATTGTAAGACCACATTTATAATAGTAATAGTATTATATCTTCCCTTAACAGCTTAGCGGGCTTTGTAGGTCCATCGCTGCTGCCACCACTATTTAATTCCATCGGTCTCTGTCACTCGCGTCCTCTAATTGTATATTTTTATAGATCATATTGTAATATCTTTTTTTACTACATCCTTCCATCTTGTTCGGGGCCCTCATATCGGTTTTTTCCCTACAATATTCTTCCTTCTATGACACGATTTATAGTTTTTTCTTCTGCTCTCCATACATGCGAGTATATTTTGCTTCTGCAAAGCGATAGTATATTGAATGGCCTTCCATACATATTTTGTAGGTCCTTATTGTTTCTATTCGTTCATACGTTAGTAATATAGTATTAAATACAATAATAATTATCCTTCTTGTCAACTAAATCAATAATCGTAATTATGTACCAGTAACTAAGACACAATATCTTATATTTTAACAAAATACCTATAAATAAATACGCATTTCAATACTATAATAATATATAACTTTGTAAGGGGCGATTTTTGTAAAATAAAATATATTTTCATAACAATTTATCATTAATTGAAAATAGAACACGATATAATGTATATATAAAAAGAACCTCTTTTTATCGACAAAGACATCCTTTCGGGGGGTCGACGTCCCCTTATCTGGCCACCGGACCTCGCCTGGTTGCGTCTCTGACATGTACTGGGTGTGGCAATCACGTTATTTTCTAGGAACCGTTTTTTTTTTAAATAAGTTTAATATGGATACATGTTTAATGTTTATATTATAAATTTTGGTTGAAAATAAAAGTTATTTTTTTTGCGCCTCTGCAAAGCGAGGTCATCGACACACGCGCGTATATGATTATAAAATGCATGCTAATTCACACCTCGAACACTGCTGGCCGTGTGCAAACGAGTACGTATTTTATATATAATATGCTACGGAGTTACAGGCATCATTCGGCCACAGAATATGCACAACAAGTTTTACATTGGCGCAGTAATTCCAATTTAAAAAAAAAAAAACACTATCAGGAAATACTAAATCTTGTGCCGTGTAATAATATAAAGTATAAACCGTATAGGTATAGTAGTAAAACGTACCTATACAAAATATCATAACGGACAAATCAATTTAGCGCTTTTCTAATAGGTAGGTGTTCTCCGTTGCCATCATTAGACATATAGCGCACAGTATGTCGTCGAGAGTCGTGTACAGGTGTCCCAAGTAGATCTAAATAATATTCCTGCAATCGGACGTTAAAAACTACACACACAGAATGTTATTAAATTCCGAGAGATAATGATAAGCTTTCCGTGGCTCGCAGTAAAATCGTTTCCCGCTGCAGCAAAGGAAACCGACGCGAATCGGTGTTGAAAATGCGCTCATACGACGTGATTTATTTTACTTTAACTCGGTGTAAATATTATAATATATATAGTTTAATCGTCGTTCCTCTCTCGAGACGGACCTCTTGGTAAAAAACGGTTTGAACCTATACGTCTGCCTACCTCTGTTGTATACGTCTGCCAACCCGAAGATGACGATATTATTATAACGAACGTCGTAAACTATTATAATATATCATATAATATAAATACGTATCATAATATTGTGTATAAAAATAATATACGTGTATATATATATAGGCACGACGCGCGTTGTAATGATTTTAATATAATTTCACGATGATAATAATATTATTGCAGCACATTATTTCGTATACGCTACACGCTGGAGAATAAAAAACCTAACCAGCTACATCACACATACACTGCACATAGGATAAATTGCCATAAATTACCGAGTTTTACAACAATGTGTTTGTACGGCGGCGTGTGTATATTATATTATATATTATAATACGGTTGCAACGGAAACGTTTTAATATAATAACAAAAATACTAATAACACCACAATAATTATTATTATACGCCGCCGGTTTGCGATATTACATCCATACGATATATAAGCTTAAATTTGTCGATTTCTAAACACTATGTACCGAGTGCCCTGGCGCTTAATTTATGCCCGCGATTTAATAATTATGCAATAATATATAGGTATACAAGTGTACGACTTTTATTATTTTCGCTCAGTGTACATACATCACGCATATACCTACGTATAGGTATAAAATACCGGAACGATAAATCACCACTGCAACAAAGTCCTATTATAGTATAGAATACATAGTCTTTGGGTTAGATTTTTCGTTTGCTGCACATTATTATAATAGGTACGCAAAGATAGACAACGCTGCTGCGTGTTATTAGATGGGAATAATAATAATAAAAAATTCGTCATAAATCACGACTCGCACTGCGACGGCGGACAAATTGTTAGGTACCTTACCTATCTAGCTGGCTAGCCATATACCCATTACCCACCTGTAACACTGCGAATAAATGGTGCGAACAATTGAGTTCATATAGCCCTCTATTATATAGGTACCTATTATATATTATATTATAATTTATAATATATCGTAATAGTAAATGTATATAGTATAACTCGTGAAAAACATTTAAATTACGGAACGAGAAAAAAAATGTATAAAGCGTACGGTATATATAAATAACACATAATTGGTATGCCATTATATTAACTCAAAATGGCAAATTCCACCCAACTTCAACTATTATTTTTTTACGTCATTATGAAGTACCTACTTCATAAAATTTAAAAATGTTTTGCAACAGTTTTTTAACGGCAATTCTTAATATTTTCATTTTCAGATTACATTTTTCCGAAAAATTTGACCTATAATTGATAACCATCTTATATTTAACTAACAAAGGAGATACCTATAATTTTTTTTTCCAACGAAGAATTTAGTGTTTGTAAGTTTTGCTGCAAGATATGCGAAGTAAAGTGAAATTGCAACGGCACACTGGACAGATTATCAGTGAAATTATGCTTCATACTTCGGCTTATTCAAAATATGGCTTATTGTAATTTAGAGAAAACATTAGGTAACTCATAAACTAACCACAAAAATGTAATTTGTTTGCAAAATGAATGGTTATTTAGTATTAGGTACGTATTTAGTGAGCGTTCTATTAAAATATGGCAACATGTCTTGTTTTCAAAATTTAATAATGTCAATTATAGAGCAATACAAATCGTACGTTCTTCCTTTTGGACTTACATTAAATCTTTCATTTTTTTAACACTTTTATAATCAAGTTAAAGTTGATATTTGTGATTATAAAGACATCATTTCGGATTACGTCTTATAGTAAATAGGGTTTTAAGCATTACATTTTGTGGTTTAAATCAGTGCCTTTTAATAGAACCCAAGTGCACGTAGTCTTAAACTGTAATAGTATTGTAATAAGAGAGAAATGTATTTATACTTATGCTTGTACAGAAATCGAACCACACGGGGAACTCTTATAATAAATTTTAAGTATTATAACATAGTACCTGCTATGATGTTGTTTATTATATCCGTCCATCCATCCGTGGTCCGTCGTATTTAAACATATATTATATAGTTCACATCGTGCCATACGTCGCTCGTGATACCGCGATGTTTGTAATAACAATATAAGTATAGGTAGGTACGATACTAATATCGTCTATTTTAATACAATAAATATATCAAATCGATCCAATAAACGAGATCAATAAAGTAGTGTACATCATAATATCGATGAGTGCATTGCTGTCTTCTAGATTTTGTATTTCTGCGCACGTCTTGTATTATGAGTGTTGGCTATTGAGCACCTATAATGATCATACAATTTATAATCTCTTTTAATTTTAATATTAAGCAAATATCTCGGTTAGCTGTGTGTAGAAAAAAAATGATAACAACACTACTTGATAGGTACCTGAAGCATCAGCGACTATACAGGTTTAAACTCACACGACAATAACAACAACATTTTGCAAAGAGCGAATAAAATTATTGAACTTTCACATCTTTCGGAAAATAAAAATTAATATATTTTGAGAAGTCAATCGATCGGAGTGAAGATGTTGAAAACCTGCACTGTACCTACTACAATATAATATAGTTTGACCAAAATTGAGTATACTTACGAATGCATTATATTTACGACACGCCGCTTCGCATATATACATAGTACTTGCCGATCATAATAATATTATCTTTGTGTGCGCAAACATTATAATAGTATATGAAGATACCGAGGTGATTGTTTTACCATTACACGCAGGGTGATTCACCAGGCACACATACTCACCTCCATTATTTCATACAATAATGCATTTTTTTAAATTCTGATTTTTTGAATTTTTAAATATACTTAAAGATAGTATTTTCAAATGTAAGAGATTTTTTTGTACTACTTAAAAATAGAGTGTCCTGTATTTATTATATATTACTTGGATTATTTTTTTAAACTAGAAATATCGATGAAATAATTTAAATTACCTACTAAAATGTTCAAGCTATCATATTATAGCCCTCGCGTATCTTCCAAATACTCATTATCATGGACCTGATGTCCTCGCAGTACACAAAGTTAAACGACTCAAAAACTACCTGTTTGAATTTTGATTTTGATAAGTCCACGTTTTCGGAAATATTATCCACTAAATGATTTACAGTATAGAAGAAAAGGAGGGTGTTATCGTTTGAAAAATAGAAGTTTGTATCTCCTGCACAGGACCGCTATCTTTGAGTGGTATAAAAAAGGTCGAGAATTTGAAAGCATATTATGATGGTCTTTAAGACGTGTGTTCAAACATTTCAAAAATCACGTTTCGATCGACTGCGTTATTGGTGAAAATAAAAGGCGACGATCGCGTTCGGCGAATCGCCCTTACATATTATAATTTATGAGACGATAGTCGGCCGCGAAACGAAAGTGAAAAAGAAAAAATAACGATAAATAATATTATATTATGTTTGCCACACGCGTACGAATGCGACGCGTCGGCATTCACCGCGTACTCGTGTAATCGTCGCCAAAAATCGCCGTTATATATCCGCCGCGGACGACGTCGAGACGCTGGTGCAGGTTCTCCCGCCCCGCAAAAATTGAAAAAATGTGTGAACGATCGCGAGCTGTACCGAGCTGATCGTCGAGGCACCCACCGAGATAACTTTTCTTTTTCGGGTTTACGCAAAACCACCTGCAGCTACGATTCCGACCACCTATATATTATAAGATATCCACCTATACCCATCCTATATTATAAGACGCGTAGACGTAAATAATATTCATGCAATAGTAGTAATAATAATTAAGCTGCTTTATCTTCGTATAATCGACATATTTTTTATTATCGATCGACTGCACCCCGCAGCGGGTTATAACGAGCGCGTAGGTACTGCAGGGTATGCCGAAGATTACTTTTTTTTTCAAAAGTTACAAAAGTTTTTCCGTAGCTGGGTGCCAAATAAATCAAGAAAAGTTTTTTTTTCGTGTCTACCCGCGAGTTATCTGATCACGCTATATTAATAAATATATAACTTGATAATACTATTATTATACCATTAAATACCTTCAGCGTTAAAAACCAACAGTTTTTTTTTATTAAAATTTAAACATCGTCGTCGTTTTAGCCGCATATATACACAAGTTCCATACGAATTACTTTATTATTTACTTAATTTAAATAGGTTGAAATGTTTGCTTATATTATTATTATCTATTATTCGAGTACAATAATTAATGTAAATGTTTTTAAAACGGATCCGTTTTTAGTTCGATGCGATATTGTGATAATATACATTTTTATTCGAAAAATATAACGATATAAAAACTTTGTTCAAGATTAATGAAAGGTTTAAATAAACCGATTCTGCGGGACAATTTTTTACCAAGCAGCCGTCACCCATCGCGTCCAGCGTGGTAATAATGGTCGTACATATCTATATAATATATATAGTTTACTATTGGCGATAGGCCTGTAGCATATTATACATAATGTAGGTATGCGTAGGCTACACAGTAATACTGCAGTATATACTTTTAATGGGGTACAATTTTTTTTCCATCCCGGTTTAGGAGAAATGGATGTGCGAGGTCCTGTAAGGCTATTATTTGGCTTAATCCCGCGACGTGACTGCACCATCGACTCTTAACACACATAACAATATGTATGTATATAGAAACATTTAACTGCAAAATAAACTGCCGTAGCGGCAACCTATACCTATATATAATTACTGCAAAGACTTAAGCACCTCTGCACATAGTTAAAAATCAGCATACCCGAAAACCTTTGTAAGCATGTACGATATAATACATAGCTGGTAGTATAAAGACTACAATATTATTACAATTTATTTATTATTATAGAAGTCCGCGGGATGTCATATCGTAAGTCGACTACAGAATATTGCGGGTGTGGATAATACTATAAATTATATTGTATAGGTCAGTGGTCAGCGGTAACGAGGTGATAATAAAATTAAAGTTGCGCTAGTTTAAGTCAATGCAACAATGTATAACTAAGTCTCGCCCTGTTCGCCCTTTCGTTTAGCCGTAAATAGGTACCTAAATTACTAGAATTACGTAATTAAGAATTATGTTAAATCAATTTCTCGAATTATTGGCCATAAATAATTATGGTTTCCTATACGTATAATACAATTTACTTGGCCCCGAAAAAGACGTGATTCAAATAAAATTGTATTATTTACAGTAAAGTAATTTGTACAATGTAATATTTAAGTAATTTAAGTATTAAAAAATCTAATAGTCCAATAAATTATCGAGGCTTTAGCCTATTAAAAAAAAAATAATAATAATAATAATATTCTAATATTCATCAGCGATCTATACAAATGCATATGAACACAAACAGAAATATTTAATCATTTTTTATTTTGTTAAATTTATAAGTAAACTCAGAGATAGGTACAACAAGACCACGCACCTATATAATAAAAAACTACAAGTCGTATTGACAACAGACAAACATAACACGGTGATAGATACCCTGTATGCACATAATATGTTACGATATATACCAACATTTATAAAATATAATAAACACGTTATAATAATAATAATAATAATAATAATATGTAGACCGTTACAGACGCCCTCCTGTTATCTGCGTAGGCGGGATGGCATGTGTATTATTATTGTTCTGTTTTTTTTTTCGACAAATAACGAGAGATTTAGCACGAAACGACCGCAATTTAGCGGACGGACAATATAATCACCGTTATACTTATTATTATTAATATTATATATATTCTAGAATATTCGCACAGCTGTCATTTTATACATATGTTATAACATAGTATAATATTATATAATATCGCATAGCACCGCATATCGCATACGTTTTATATATACACATGGGTTTTGTGTGCCCGAGTTAAACATCATCATTATCACCATTATTACTCGCGTGTTGAAGCCTTTGATTGCAACAGTGCAGCAGTTGCGCGTGTGCAAGGGTATATATATAAATGCACGCAGTCCGGGCATTATTATAGTACTGATCCACTGCCTATAATAATATATGGCGGTGCAGATAAGTAGAGGTGGTGCCCGTGTCATGTTGTACGAATTTCTAAAAGGCGTGACACAACTGGTACTTATATTATATTATATTATGTGAATGTTCGGCAATAATATTATAACAGTGGGTTTGTGTAAAAAAATAAAAACGGGAAAAAAATACTTATATCCGGCTGCGTCGCCGTCCGTCGGTTCCATTCATTATTCATACGACGCGTTCTAAAGAAGTATTATAGCAGGTACCGCGCCATCGCACTGCGTGTGTGACCGTTTTTTTTTATTAGCTATCCAAACCGACCGACGTCTGGCAAAGTGACCGATCGCCGATCGGATGTATATAATATACAATAATAATAATAATAATAATTTAGGTATATAAAAGTTATATGAAATAACGCATATAAGTGGGTATCTATAATATGTACGATATCGTGTTCCTCTGACAGTCAATCCATTGTTTATACCATAGGCATACTGTGGTATGATTTTTTGAGATTTAACTGAGAAGGCATTAAATATTATGAAAAAAAGGAAGTCTTTAAAAAAAATTAAATGTATAAAAAAAAAATTGTATTGTTATAATTGAAAGAAGTTTTTTTACATTCTCAATGAGATCACGCATTTTTAATTTATATTCCGTAGATGTAAAAGAATATTTTTTGGAGTAGGTATTCCAAAGTATAAAAATCTAATTTTAAAATAGTAGTTATAGTTACAGTAATATCTTATAATAGTATTTATTTAAAGTTTAGACGAGCGAAGTAGTGGTGAGACGTTTTGCGGGTTACCCATATACAGGGTGTCCCAGGTCTATTTGACTAATGCAATAACTTTTACAGCAGTAACAGTGATTAGCAAGAAATAATTTTGAATTTTAACACACTTTGAAAATTGTTTAAAAGTTAACGACTTAACCAAATTAAAAGTTTTAAACGCCAAAATGGGTTTTAAATACTTATTTATGAAATAGCTATCTTGGATTATTAGAAAAATATTAAATACAAAATTTAAATTATTTATTTTTGTTGTAAAAAAATAAAATAATATAATATATAAGATATACAAATTATAGCGCAGAGCTCTACAAATCATTACAAAAAAAAAAAAACTTAAAAATATTGAATAGAAAAAAAATTATTGCATTAGTCAACTAGACCTGGGACATCCTGTATATGCCACTACTCCAATCACCCAAATTTCAAATGCTTTCAAGATATCCCTAAATTATTATCTACAACTATGTAACTATACTCGTTAGAAACTCCGAAAAAGTTTTTCTTTTTACGCATAATCGTGCACGATCCTATATAGTGTCATGTCTATAAGCTCCGCTGCCGGTCAAGTCAGGTATTATGGGTATTGTGTAATAAAACTCAATATTCGTAATATCGAGTACTATATACATAATATATAATGGCAGGCCTTGATTTCAATATCACAAAACGAGTACTATATATTTATTACCGCAATCGTTTCCATGCTGTTTATTACAAAATTATAATTTTGTTTAAAAAGGATTATTTTATTTTTTTTTTTCTATACATGGACAAAAATATTATTAGGTAGGTAGGTATAATACATATAACTGTATAGTGTTTGTTTATTTATTGGTTAGATGACAATCGAACTTGTCGGTGAAATAATCGTGCACGCGATTTGTGGCAGTGTTTCCGGAAATGTATATTATATATATTATGTGATGTGCTTGAATGGTTTGAGGTTTTGTTTTTTTTTTTTATATCAGAGCATATATTGAAAAATATTATAGAAAAATTAATTTACGGTTTTTATTTTTTATTTATTTTTAGGACCTTAATGTCATAAATCATAATATTATGATCTTATCATTTATATAAAACATCTTGATATTATGGCACAGCCTACCTGAATGATATTAGGAAAAAAAGTTTCGGAAGAAAAGTCCTCAGTAAAAAAGTCACACGGAAAAAAACTCCCGTTGCATATATAACAATATATAAAATATAAAATGATAATAAATTAATTAAAAATTAAAAATTAAAAAAATATATATCTTATAATAATATTATTTAAAAATATAAAAATGTATTTATTCAGTAATAAAAGATCTCTTTCTTATATTTTGACCTATTTGTTTTAAAACATTAGGAATATCTGCAGATTTGTCTTCATCAAAACTTTGACATAAAATGTTAAAATATAAAATTATAATAAATTAATTAAAAATTGTCATCTACTATCTACAGATAATATTTGTCAACCTAATTTATTTTATAAATAATATAACAAATATAGTGGAAATATCGTTTTATTTATGCTGCAATGGTAGAATTTTTTTCCGTTTACCGCCCTGAATAGATCCACTAGTGTAGGGAGAATATTATACGAATAAGTATAATATGTTAATATTATATTATACATTTAAACCATTATACAGCATATTTTTCATACGGCAGACCCCATTATAATAATCGAGCAAAATTCAATAAAAATTTAGTGGTTTTTAAGACACTTTATACATACACATCGTCCAGTGACACCTTCCGTCCAACCTGTAGATGAGCTTATATAACACGTCGTACTTATATATTATGTTTTACCATTATGAGTACCTTTGTACAATTATGACATTATTATGATGTGTAGGTAAACATTATGCTCTGCGATGTCGATGTACCTACATATATTAGGTAGATATACGACGAATCACGATATAAGTACGAATAGAAAAAACAAAAACGGTGGTTTTCCATAAACGCGTAGACAGAGAGAGAGAGAGAGAGAGAGATAGTAACAGACAGAGAGTGTGACATAGAGAGAGTGAGAGGGAGGAGATGAGAAAGATGACGGCATGTTTAGTCGGAAAAAGAGATACTTTACGCGCCCTTGACTTTCGCTTTGTACGATATAAATTATAATAATATTATTATCTAGATAAAGTACCTACCTAAACTGTATAGTGTATATATAGCTACTGACGCTGAGATAATATCGGTTGTCCACCAGATAAAAGGTTAACTCGAATTCGTTTAAAATCGTACAAATATACATAATAATATTTTATATATCGGTACTCATATATACAGTAATACTGTTACACCTATAATATATGTAATGGTACAGGCTAACCATCACGTTATTATTATTATATGGGTGTAGGCATACGGATACGTTACA
The DNA here is from genome assembly GCA_022818045.1 of Neotoxoptera formosana. Lineage (NCBI taxonomy): Eukaryota > Metazoa > Arthropoda > Insecta > Hemiptera > Aphididae > Neotoxoptera > Neotoxoptera formosana. Next base: position 32,220,301 of record CM040633.1, read on the forward strand.
TAAAGTATAATATTATAATATATTTATGAGTAAATAAATAAATATTATCGCATCGTAAACTAGTCTATTAATCAAAGAGAATTTTATCGGTGTCCTCGTATTAGTTAAAACTTTAAAAGCGCATTTGGTAACAAGTGGAAACCGCACGGCGTTAAGACTGAAACAGAGAACGACAAAACAGCTTGTCATAAAATAATATCGAATGTTCAAAACGGCTAACATTTCTTATTAATAGTATACAATATACAAGTTTTATGCCAACGGTAATAATATATTAATTTATTACTGAGATGCAATACTACGTTATACAACCTTAAAATATCAATAATACAATCATTACGAATCAATCATATATAAATAATATTTAGGTTAAGAATATCAACAATATAATATACATACTTGTAATACTTAATATATTATCGGAAAAAAACGGTGATAAATACGAAGGGTTAAGTTTGGCTAGATTAGGATTTATTACGTTTAGTGCTAATCAATAGGTATTATTCTATATAGTTGGCATTTATAACTAGTTTACTGTATAGGATAAAAAATGTTAGTCATTTTTAACATTCGTTGTATATTATATATTTTTGCTATATATTTTATGCTTAGCTGTTTTTATGTCTGCTATTATGGTTTCGCGGTTATGTCGGTGACTTAAAGCAATGAAATTATTACTTCCAGATCGGTTAATTTAAATAAATCCAAATGGACTTGGGTTCTTATATATATATTTTAATCCCACCTACAGCTACAGGGTGGCCCACTGTGATTTCCTATTGTACTGTGTTAGTTAAGTGAAAACGGAAAAACTCGGCTGGTCATATAATTTATGATATATATATATATATTTATTATAATATCTGTAAGTAGATAAGATATTCTATTCTATTGGAGCTGTATAGTCCTCTGCAAAATGCTGCGGTACTATTATTATTACACAAATAATGATAGGTTACGTTACACGGGATCTTACATATTTTTAATCGCGGTTATATACAACTACTTTTATAAACCAGAAAAGTATATAATATATTATACCGATGATACCTGTATAGTGACTAGCAAATATATAATATGCTCAGATTTCCAGACATCCATTATTCTTGTATCCAGATTATATCTATTCTGAAATAACGCATCGGTAACTTTACTATACTACTTTTTTTTTCTTTTTAATAATACGCTTAGACTATTAGAAACATATATTTATGTATTTAATTTTAATTGTGTCACATAAATTTGCTCTAATAATAACTTAAAAATAGTAGGTACGTGTGCACGTGGACAGGCCGTGTTCGAATCGGCTGAACAATATATTATACATAGGTATAGACGCATCGAGGAGGTATAGTAGGTGGCTGGTGGACGCAGTTAACTTACGACAAAATAGCGTTATTTCCATCATATTTTTTTTAACCTGATTTTGCCGACGGGGACTACGCCCCCACGATGACCTGTGTGTGCCTTCCCCGTGTTTATTTAAATCAATTAAATACCATACTCACGTGTGAACACTCGGCGCGGTCTTACACGTTATTGCCTCCACCGTCGACGATTCGAGCATTATAGTTATAGCAACTATTCGGATCGTCGTATATATGCAGTGATGGTGACTGGTCAGAGATTGGCGGATCTCATCCTCGAAGCTTTTTGTCACTTTATATAGTAGTAAGCCGTACGTCGTACAATTTATAAAATTATTTATTTATAATAAATTATGTATTACTATAGGTATATACCGCCTATTACCTACATTAATATTGACAGAAAAATTTTTAATTTTTTAATTTCCATTCAATGATAATGATAAAAATCCGGAACCGCGCCTTTTTCTCGTGCACTTGCTTTGCTTATTTATACAGAAAACATGTTTACCTACGCTTCGAAATAGGTCAGAGTAGTTTGGCCGTTTTGCATGTTCATAGAGAAGTGGATGTTGACATTGATAATCTACCTAATTTACAGGTTTTCAAAAATGAAAAACCTAAACAGAACTTTTATTTTATTTTTTTACCATTTTAATAATTTTTTTATTAATTTTTTCCATGTAGGCGCCTAATTTAATATCTCGACAATTATGAACGTATTATTGAAACTTAAATATATATTAAACTTTTGTGTGAAATAATGAAAAAGGAGAAGGTTTAAACACGGTCGTACTCGGGAAATTGTCGGTGGGACAATTTAATGACAATATTTTTCGATTTTCTTTAACTGCGGTTAGGTTAAACCGAGTGATTAACCCCCAACGCTGATACTTGTTGGTGAAAGGGGAGGGGGGTAATGAGTTAACGCTCTAAGGTCTGGTTAAATTCACCACCCCCCCTCCCCATCCCTTCAACAGTTGAATATAACCGCCACTTTGTTTAGGAGACTGCGCATGTCAATATTACGATTACAAAATGTAGAACTCTGCATGAAAATCTGTCTTGCTGTTTTAACGACACCGTTTTATTTTCACCAACTTTTCAATCTATTCGAACAATTTGACCACGGAATATGATAATATATTATATTATATGCGATGTAAAACGCGATTGTTGCTTTCGATATATTTACTACCGCATAACAATAAAAAAAAAAAAACAATATTTGGGGTGGTCGCATTTACTATAATATATTATCATCTATCATATACCTTCGATATATATAGCTAACCAGCTGTTATATATACCAATAAGATTTAAAATATACGGCAGATAATTTCCGCGTGTAACCGTACGGTATAATGTTATGATTACGATGGTTTTCTTCTGCTGATGTGCGCGCCTCACTATTGTATAATGTGTGTACACAGTACTTTTGCCGCTAGTTTCAAGATCAAACGTTTCAATATATAATATATATAATGTGTACGTGCACCGTACACGCCGCGATGGTGTATATAATAAATAATCATGTAATAGCGGATATAACCGCACTGTCGTCGTCGGCGTACAGACTCGATTGAATATTAATAAAATATATTAATCATTTCAACTGTATATAATATAGTATTTTAATTAAAATATTACGATATTATATGTAGATTTTACAGTTTCCTTGTATGACTATATATTATTATAACCAATATATAAGTAACCTGCACAATCTCGTCGTACGTGCAGCCCCCGAAATCGCGGAGCGACGAATATTTATCGATCGGAAAACTACGGCGAAGGACATACGAATGTGTGCTGATAGTTATGACTAGATACATATCTAAACCAGAGTTTCCGCCAACCTTTTCGATCGAGCGGTACACTAATCCTTACCTATATATTCTGCAATGCAGTGCAGGCACAGTACTTGACAGGGAATTTTTTTTATAATTAATATTATAGGCTTTTATCGTATTTCATCGACGTACCATGCCAACAGTATAATATTGGACAGTGAATTAAAAGAGAAAAAGACATTTTGTGTTTATTATCATGCTATAAAAACTCGATACGTAAAATCATATTTTAATTTATTAAAAAAAAATTTTTTTAATTTGTTATATCGATTAATTGTAAATCAAATTACGTGGCACACCTATGGAGGCCTCGCGGAACACCGGTCGCGGGAAACGCCGATCTATACGCTTATATATATGTATACACTGCAGGAAATTTGTGCCAAATATCGATCAGTGCAGTCTGAATCGTATCCGAACTGTATCGGTTTATGAGTAATTATTTTTAGTTACATCCTTTATTATATATTTTCGTCTCTCGCGGCTCGTATAATATTATAATATCGCTAAGACACGTGCATATAAGCATCGTGGTGTATGATGATGTTCGGTTCTAAGATCTTCTTAAATATCTTTTTCAAGACTTAATAATTACAAACATCATATAGGTATACCTAAGCATAAGAATAAAAAAACAAATGCCTTCAAATAATTCACCATATAATAGGTATGTGTTTGTATAAAAGCATTCCGACAACACGGCCATTTTTACTTTAATGTTGCAACTTGCAATCCGACATATTATTTACATATAAGATTAATTTTATTTTCGTTCCACGTATAGTAAAAATTAATAATCATTAAATAAAATGTATTGCGTTTGTTAAAGGTTTAATAATATTATAGTAGTGTAGTATAAAATATGCATATTGACTGAGGTCAGGGTAGCGTCAATAACTCAAAGTACGGACTATTTCTCTGTAAGGCGGGGACCAAGTTACTGAGAAGTCTAACAGGGGAAGTTTTACGGAAAACATTTTTAGTGTTTTGATTGAAAAACAATTAATAATAATATGACTGTGTGGAATACGAAACTTGTGAATTCATTAAATTACAATATTAATAATAATAATAAGGACCTCTTATAACGCTGTTACCGATCCCGGGAATATATATTATTAAACGGCGAATTCTCGAGAGCAAAAAAAATTCTAAAAATTACGTATACCGGAGCTTATAAAATATTTACTGACGCATGCAATAATCTTCCGGAAGTAAAATAAAAGCACGGCTCAAAAGAGTTTTTCGATCGTTTTGCAAAAAAAAAAATAAAAATAAAATGTTTTTCTCTTAATAATATATAGGCACCTTTCCTATATTATAAGATTCAAATCAACATTTGAAGAGCCAACTCTGAAATCATATTTTGGCCTATACTACTACAATATATAATGTCTAACATCCATCAATCTAAGAACACTATAAAGTTTTGGTAGCTGCAATGCTGCATCTATATTTTGTATAGATTCTATTTCCTTTATAATAGCTTATTTGAAATTATATTATATTACCTGTAGGTATAATATTATATCATTGGTTTTTGATAACATCAATATTATGATTTACCATATTATTATATAGAGATAATATATTATTTGAATATAATTTTTGTTTTAATATGCGCTCATTTTTATACACGTTTTTTAACCAACCGTCATAATAATATTTTTATTTCATCATTCATCGCATTATCGTCTATAAAATATTTAAATAAGCAGTCGTGTATCATGATGATGCGATTATTGTGATCGATTCGTGATATTACACGGACAATTATTATTATACCAACCAAAACGTCACTTTCGTTTCAGTCCCGATGATGCGGCTAAAAAGCCAGCGACAAACGACACACGGACTTTACACCTGCTTACGCAGCGTTATAGACTGTAATCAGTATAATTAGTGATTACCGAGCGATCGAGTTAAGTTTGACATAACCCTGCCCGGTTCCCGATAGTGTTGCGAAACAGTGAAAATAGTTTTGTTTGCCATGCCATATAGCCTTATATAGGTACCCGGCGGTGCAGGTTTTATATTTTCGATTCGACGGATAATAATTTCGATTTTAAAAGTTACAATGATATTATAAATTGTCTTCTCCGATCGACGAACGATCGGTTTATAGTCCGGTTTATTTGTGCGAAAACGCGAGCGATCGTAAAATATAGGTATTATTTTGTATTAGTATTATTAAAGGTAAAAAGAAATGTAAATTTAAAAAAAATACCCGAGCAGTACCTACACTATGATCGTATATGTATCAGGCTGGATTCACACCTCGTCGTGTCGGGTAGAGTTGTATAATATATTCAACTTATAGGTAACGTGTGACCAACATTTTGTTACCTATGTATTAAAATATATACAGAACACGACACGACATGACACGGTGAGGTGTGAATGCAGCTTTATGCATAATATTATTATTAAATAGTGTTTAATAGCTCGGTAACCAATACATGTTATTTATTAACAATTGTTCCCAATTGTTCAAATAAGTACCCATAGTTATTTCTTACGTAATGGGTAATAAAATAAAATTAATACGCATATTACGGATAATAATATAATATCGTAGTGGATATTAATTTTAAAAGTATTGCATTTCGTCAGTAGTTATTGTGTCCAAAAAATGTATAAACTATATTAATATTTCAGACTTGTTCCTGTTTTGAATTACCATTATAATAATAATATAGACGACCTCCACCAATTAAAATGTATAAATATTATATAAATTTGTGTTTAATATAAATAATTGTTAACGTTGAGCATAATGATTTATATTAGGTAGGTATATCATATTTTGAGTCTGTGTAATTATATTTAGAATTAATATTCTGAGAAATTGGGCAATTGTTCAAATGATATTCTTGAAAAATATAACAATAATTAGCATTGCATAAAATATTATGTTCGAATGAAGTAATACCACAATCAGTTCGTGTTTAAAATATTAGAGATAAGATAAATTTTGTTTTTAATAGAACTATTGATACGCTGTTGTAGGTTTTAAAATATTATTTGATTTATACCTATATAACATAAAGATACGATTATAGGTACTTGATTTCTAATATTCCACCTATTCCAAACAAAGTAAATATAATTAATTAATTTAGTTCACTAGCAAATATGTATAACAATAACCGTATAGTATTAAAATATTATTATAGTTGGTAAAAATTATAAACAATTAAATTAAATGTGGGTTCGCAAGGTTAGGTTAGGGAAAGAAACGCTCGTAACACCACCCGAGCACTACCTTTTACATTATCTAAAATATAATATATAACTTTTATTATCAGTATTATTACTAATAACTAATAACGTAAAGTATTCATCAAAATATCAAATTAAAAACAGTGTTGGTTAAAATTAATGCAACGTTCTGCCCACGGAACTCACAACTCTCTAAATTTCTTTTATACATCAAAAAGATTTTCAAAAACCCGATATGACCAAATATATTATTTGTGTTCATGCCATAAATGGATTTTATATAATATTGTGTGTTGATTTGTAGGCCAACTACAGTATAAGCGTATTTTTTATGTTATATTATTTGAAATGTTTAAACGGTTTATAGAAATAACTAGGTTAGATCAATTACATTATATTTTAAACTGTTTCGCAAATAATCGTAACGATTAAATTAAATTTAAAATTTATATTTTATACACAATAATATAATATAATTTATTTGAGATTCATTATTTTTGCAAAATCTAAGTAATATAATACTTAATTATACTGTTCAAATTATAAAATATATTTTTATAAACAGATAAAAAGGTTAGGTTACAGCGATAAAAATGATCTTTTGAATAATAATTATTATCTAAACAAAGATCATAAAAGTTATTATGATTATAGTATGGAGGTATATTATGTATAGTGCAATAAATATTTTTTCGGTAATACTTGAACTTTTAAACATCATATTATTATTTTAAATTCAACAATACCCACTTATAGTATTATATAGGTACATGGTATACTTATAAAGTTTTAATGTTCCCGGTGCAAATCACGTGACACGTTAAGATGATTTAAAGACGTATTTGTGGTTCGTTTCTTTATCATATTATTATTATTATTATTATTATTATTATTATTATATAACACTATATTTTTGTTAAACTGTTAAGTGTAATAACGCGTGATTAAATATGCACACAGATAAGACATTTCATTGTTTTTTTTCTTTCGAATTGTTAGTGAATTGCGTACGAGAAATTAAATTGTAGGTGTATTATGCAAATAAGAAAAAATTACCTATACCTATACTACATATTTTCAATTAGTTAAAATGTCCTTATTTTTAACGAGTTTATAACTTAAAAATATTGTAGAGTATTGCAGTGGTATGATAACCGCTGTATATTATAGCAGTATAAGTTATTATTATAGTTATCACATCTGCACATAAATGTGCCAAATAATAATATTTTAATTTTCTTTTTTAATTTAGTGATGTTTGACATAATATTTTGATTATTACTATAATAATTTTTGTCTGCTAACCGTTTTCGACTAGCTGCCTGCAGCCGATTAAACTATAGAACTTCGTAATATTATGATACATAATTTTAATATATTAATGGAATTTTAGACGACCTGCACCACCACCTACACCTGTATACAATTTGTTTTGGTTTTTTATTTTTATTATCGTTTTGTACTGGTAACTTTGACTGCGGTCGGGTGGCGTACTAGTGCAGAGTGCATTGCCAATTATTACTATTCTTATCGTATACTTATTTTTGTGTATAGATCGCGTACAGTTTTATTCGGCTTTTTTAGTAAAAAATTTCAAACCCAGTCAAACCGACTGCGGCCGTGCGAACCAAAAAATATACGTTCCCGCGCGGTTATTCGTAAAACCTGTTGTACAACCGATGTAGGCATATACGAAAACAATAGAAGCAATAATATTATAATAATAATAATAGTCCGAACGATAGAAGCAGTAATATTATAATAATAATAATAATAATAGTCCGAACGTCCGCGCGGCGTCGTGTTAACGACATTCGAGGACGACTTTAATACGGCGTCGTCGGCGGCGGCTGCACGGCGAAGTGCATCGTCGATATAATAATCTTTCAAACTGCATTAGCCGCCGCTGCAGCAGTAGTGCACAACAATTATGTTGTTGTTTTGTTGCACACATATAACACGGTGTGCAATATATATATATATACACGTATAAATGAGTTGTGTGGGTGTGTGTGTGTGCGTTAACGCGAGCACTCGTACAAGGGCTTATAATCTGAAATTCAAACACTCACGAAATACAAATCGAACGTGCGTGTAACTCCGATGATGATAACTATGACCTTAATTTATTTCGGACTAGCATACTATTGACATTGACTGTATATACTAGCACGGTGTACCCGAGTTAGGAGGTAAAATAGCCGTTCGTTTGTGCTGCGGGTTATCAAAAGATTACAAAAGGTTACCACCGAGCACCGTGTAAAACATGAAATACATATAATTTTTTTTTTCTTTCATATATTATATAGGTAGGTACGGTACACACATATATATATGTACTATTTTAATATTATATAGTCACAGACCTTGGAGAGCGCGTTAGGAAAAACTTTGATACTACAACGAAATTTACCATTGTTATTATTTCTCGGCTCTGCAAACGCGACCACAACTGTTTTTAAATTTTTTATATTTTTTTTCTTCACCGTTATTATAGTCGACGGAAAAACGTTATAATATTATATACGCTTGCGCGTCGTCGTTTCGGTTTGCCTCCGCGAGCGCCTGCCGCACGGAACGCCAAACTTTACGTTTTATTCTCATAACACGATTTGTATGTATGTATCTGTATAATAATATTATTTATTTTATTTTATATATTATATTGTGTGTGTGTGTGTGTGTGTGTGTGTGTGTGTGTGTGTGTGTGTGTGTGTGTGTGTGTGTGTGTGTGTTATGCGTAATCCATCGGAAAACAAATCGCGGTGATCGAGAATATTATTATTATTATTATACTCGACAAACAAAAATAATAGAATCTCTTACGAGGTCACGTGCCCAAGGCTATATAGTGTAAATTGTGTTGTAAAAAAAAAAATAATAATAATAATAATACCATTGTGATCGCGAGGCGTATACACTCGAATTTATAACGAATAATATTATATATATTATACACACGTCGTCGGTACAATTATGAATCGAAAATATCTACCGCGCGTATATATTATAATATATACGAGTAGCGAACGAACGAATGACCTGACCTAACCTTATACCTAACCTAACCTAACCTAAACGCCGCAGTATCTCATCTGCGCGTGTGTGTCATATGTATATTATTTGAGATGTAGATGATGTCTGTATAAACTCTGAGTTGAAACGCTCTTTTTATAAGTAAATATACGACGACCACCAGAAAACGTTACGTTATATTCCGTTTGTAGCTCATTTTTTTTTTCTTTCGATTGTCGTTAAGCATACTATCGTGTATAAAGGTACATAACATAAAGATATATGTATGTATATATGCGCAGGCACTGTGTGAATCGCCGTATAAAAGGTTTAACATATTATAATGTAACGTCGTTTTCGTTGGTATTTTGACGTACATTTTTTTTTTTTTTAATACTTTCGGTATATTGTTCCGACGTTCGTATATCGATATAGGGCTATGATTTATATCGTGTCACATTAATGTTGATTGTGTACAATTTACCAACTCTGACAAGATGCATTTCAAAACAGTCTGAATAAAACGAGCCGAGTCTTATATATTATTATTACATATTATTATATTATCTCTTATATATATTTCGTCATGAACACGCATATTTTTACATATTATGTCTCCGCAGTTCATCCATATTTGTATATGACATATGTATACATTATATTATATTATTATGTTGTAAGGACTCGCTTATCTTATACATACCTATACCTACGTATATCAAATTAAACGATCGATATTTATGTAAATAATACATTATAGCGTATAAACATGGCTGTTTATTGTTTAATTTTGAGGGACACGCTGTACAAGGCGGTTTTCTCGTTACAGGTCATTCATATTCTAAGACCTAAGGGTGTAACATTAACATTGTAATATTATATGGCTCATTGTATTATTGTGGCAATCAAGATGGAGACGATCGTTATGTATTATTACACCATTTTACCGTCAAAACAATTTACGATTTTCCATATTATTATGTTTATTAATAGTTTTAATACTTGCCGCATTTACATATTTTGCATTTTTCAAGTATAAAAACCTTTCAGAAATTATTGTAAGTGCATTTTCTACATAATATATATTATTTCCTATACATTTTATTACATTCTTATACATTTACGGATTCTGGGTTTTTAAGCCCTTTTGAATTTAATTATAAATATTTATTATTTAATCCTAGCCCTATGGCTGTTAGTATATTACAGTGTTAACCTATTATTATATAGGAAGGTACGTGCCAGACTGATGACAATTGTCTTTTGAAAGCTATCGTCGTGTTCGACGTGCGTGGCAGATGATTTACGCACACACACAATAAAAAACATAACTTTAACGTATATTCAACGATTAAACCGCCACAAAATTAAGTGTTTGACTGTTCGCGTAACAAATATATTAATATAATAATCTAATCGTCATCATTTATGAAATTCTATAACATAATAATATGAAAATACATTATAGGTATATTTCAATAGCTGGGGGGGGGGGGGTCGGGGCAAACGAACCGTCCGAAATTATCGAGTGTAATAAAATGTAATTATTCTTCATATTAATAACAATAATTATTATTTGTTTTTTAATTGAATACATGATCAACTAGAGTTTCAATTGCGGAGAGCCACGGACCAATTTTGCAAATGTTCAACCTCCGCGGAAAATTACTGCTTATACTCGATTCCGGCCATGAAAATTTCATTCGCTGAATTTGACGATTCTATCAATTTCAAATTAGAATCCTTTTCTAATTAAAAAATTAAGGAAAAAAATCTTTAGCACCGCGGACCATCGTTCAGTGTTCACCCAGTTCATCGCCACTGTACACTGTACAGTCGTGCCACACTATTCGGATAATATGAAGATTATAAAGAGTTATGCTGCTCGTGTAATTCAGTGAAATGTCTTGTGTTTAGTGCTCTTGACGGATACAGGATTTTTTAAGTATCGATTTCACACAACATAATATATATGTATATATAACTCAAATATATATTATGATGATGTACGCTATAGAGGCTATAGTCGAACAAAATAACACTTAGATGCATTATATATTAAGAGCTCGATCGGCTGCAAAGAGGTCTATATTATATGTACAATAGCTGGGTTGATGCCCCTGCATACCTATTTTGTGGTACTTTGAGAAGTAATCAAATTGTTCAATCAAAACGTCATGTCTATTGTAATCAAATATAATTCGTGAATAAATGGACATTTCATTGCGGACAAGACTGCTGTTGCTGCGAAACCGAAAATAATAATCAATATATATATAAACAGATGTGCTGTATAGCATACGACCGCAAGAAGCACATACCAAATATGTATTATAATTTATAATAAAATAATCGCGTATGCACGACGGCGTTCGTCCGGTTCGCTCAGTAATATTATTATTGGTTGTTTAAAATTTAATATTTTTTTTTAATTAGCCACTGCCCACTGCGGTTGACGCGATTATTTGCAAATTTTTTTTTTGTTCAATACATATAATAATAAATAACACTATAGTCGTAAACTTTTAAAACATATAATGTGCATTCTACAACAAATATCGTAGCAAATTATATACCTATACCTATACATTACGCGTCTTATAATACATTTTTCGTATATCGCATATATACGCCTCGAACGATGCTGCGCAATTAGCTCGACTTTGAAAAAAAAATAATTGCGATATAGATATAATGTACATAATAATATTATAGTCAAATAATTTTCTCTACTACACTCGTCCATATAATAATAATAATAATAACACTCATGTTACTATAGGTATATTAACTCATTATAAATAGTGTATACAACATCATACACATAACATAATAATATATATGAACATAAAACGTATTCGGCGTGTACCTATACAGACATAATATTATATACGATTATATATATACATCTCGTGTATACATCTCCAGCTATATAGTGAGTAGCTGACAATATTTTCTACTGTAATATATTATTATTATATGTTCTTCGACGAGCGACATATTGTCGTCTGTGTTCTAGTCTTCGCATAGATATTTCATATAACGCGTACCTATGCCTTTAAATACTATGCACACACACACACACACACACATGTCTAAACGCAAATGCGGTGGAATAATAATAATTAACGTCGTACGTTTTTCCTTTCTCTTTATTTTTTATTATATATATTATATTTCACTTATACGCGAGTTTTTTTAATAATATTTCGCAGAGTAGCTAAAGGCTATTATATAAGTATATCGCATAGTTGTTGCGATACAGTGTTTAATTAAGGCCGACTAACACGCGATTGATGCGTATACAATACGCATAGGTACCTACACACACATATTATATATAGCAGCTGTTGCTGTCGGTATATACCAGGTATGCGGTTTATCGTGTATACCCTCACACACAAGAGTATAAAATAATATGTCCACGGCGGTGTAGAGGAACCATTATATAATATTATTATATCCGCGTATGCGTTTTGAACGTTTTTTAGCGCAAAACCACCACCGCCGCCGCTTCCCCTGGCAATTATAAATGTTTAAATCCAGCACATAAAAAACACTCGCACACGTATATCGCGTATAAAACCATATAATACTGATAATATGTGTAATTGACGCCTAATGACGCGTATCTATTATATTATATTATTATTTTATTTTATAGGTAGGTACACGTCAGCGCGTGCACTTATTATTGTTGCAGTTTTAAGTTTTTTTAATTTTTTTTTCTCTCGCGTTTGTGAGTCGTTTTATTACGATCATATATTATATTATATATATACACGCGCGCACAATTATTATGTTTTAACGCGTCGGTTTTAATTGATTTCAGAAATCGTTTTAAGCTTTTTACGAACGCGCTGCATAATATACTTATATATATATATAGTTACGACGATGATAATAATAATAACGTTACAGTGGTACATGCGATGTGCTCCTATATACCTAAGTGGTCGAGTAATAATAATAGGTATACCTAACCTCTATATACCACGACTTCGACGCGCGAGCCACCGCATATCATAGATTAAACGTAATTTTACTGTCGGTCGAAATTTTTTATTATGTGCATATATTATTATATCAAATATTATTTTGTGTTGTATACATATAGCTATAGGAGTTCCGGGAAAAAACGCTAAGTGGAAATAGTTTATAATATTATATTACCACCGCGCACTGCATATTATGATGTGATACCTCTCTGCAATTCGTGATGTCGTCTATCAATCGCGCGTCTCGTCGTCGTTTACCTTTATATATTGGTATACGATATTAGATATATATCTACACAATTATATTTAAAACACGTGGATTACCGAGGAGCGAATGTCGTGCCAAATTTTAATAAAAATACTCTATTATAATAATATATTATCACCATCGTATAATATGTATTATTATACATAATATTATATTCATTTTTTTTTTGCCGATTTTTATAATTATTTAATAAAGGCGAATATTGAATATAGGAATACCCGCGGAACACACTGCTGAGCACATTTCGTTTCATTTGAGCTATTCCATAATATTATAGGTGTATATATAATATTCAGCCATTAACCAAAAGTGCAGTTCAATCGTATATCATAAATCTGCACCGCACGCCGAATTGTATTTCATCACATTTTCATCTGTGTATACCTACCACTGCAGGCTGCAGTTTACATAATAATAAACAAAACATTTGTTTTACAAATATATTATTCGATTATATCGGGAATATTATGCGAAGTGCAAGCCGGGCTATTTGTTTTCGTTTTTCAAATTCACCCGAATATTGAATTTTTACCATTAATAAATGCACCTATAATACCTACACATGTGCGCACCCGATCAAATTTGTCGGTAACACGGTTATTCTATCCAAACACGCCCCTATAATTGTTTAATATAGTTATATTATAATATGCGCAACAGACAATAATTATGTTGTTTCATCGTGCGATATTTCTACCTCATCGTAACACAAAATATCCGACCCAAGTTCAACATTCATTTTGAGCGCGTGAAATTTGAGGTACAATATTTGTATAACCGACATTAAAAAAACCGTCGTTTTTAATCACCATATTTGACGGAGTGCTCAGTCGACATAATATAGAAATGGGCGGCGTGCTCTTGGAATATAATATACTGATGTCGAATAAACGATGGAGATATTTTCATCGGCCTACTAACGAGACGACTGTAGAATTATAGCCGTTGACATCACAAAAGCTCGTTGTGTTTTATACGGTATAGTGTAAAAAAAACGGATACAAGACATCCTATTAATTGAAAGTTTTGAGGAAATAAACACACTACACTGCATTACTATCCTGCACAGACCGTGCGGGACAGAGATCAGCAATAAGTGATACGCGAGAAACACATTTGAAGATTTCTTTTCTTCCACAGAAGCCGTTTCTTGGCAACATAACAAGACAAATAGTAACAATTTTACAATCAAACAAAGGCATCAAAAAAGATTAATTTAAAAAATGTGTTTGATGTATTTTTTTTTTTGTGTAATTAATTTAGGTACACTACGCCTCCTGTTTTTTTATAAATCCAAAATATTAAAGCAGATTTAATACTCAGTTGTTATAATCTAGTATTTTGTCTAAATAAATAAAGATAATTTTTTTTTTTTTTATATGAGTATTATAGTTTTTTTATTAGACAGTATTGCAGACTGCACGAGCGCACGGAGGGCGGGCATGACCCATCAGCCTAACCCGATCAATAATATTCAGCCATCACAATCAGCTTTTAGTTTTAACATTTATAACTATAAGTATAAATATAATATCAACAATTGTCCTCCCGTCACCGTGTAATATACGTATGTCGTATGTGTCGTATACTGTACGAAAATCAAATCCCAACGCTCAAATACGCCTACATAATATGACCACAAGACACTTGCTAAACTGTAATTATTGACTATTGTACTGCACTATATAAATAAGGTCTACACATAATTGCCGATAGGATAAACTCTTTTTGTTAAAGATAATTTACCAAGAAAATATTTACTTTTTCCATTAGTACGCGTCGGCCATTGGTGTTACCTATTACTTATTGATAATAATTTGTATTAATAAATATAATGAGCATTGTAAGATCGTAGCCAGTTGTACAATTAAAATTTATAATTATTATTTAAGAATAAGCGTTTCATAAAATATAAAATATGTCCTTATAATTGTATATAAATTAACACGATGTTAAGTCGAAGCTGAAGTATATGACATTCTTGACTTCTTGAGATTTTGACGTTTTGAGAATATAATATATAATTGCTCCTGAAATCCTGCACTGCTCTTATAGTATAATATTCGTCTGTAAGGGTTTTTAAATTTCAAAATCGATTCGGACTGCGTATACGAAACGAGACTGCAGTATCGGTTGTGTAAATTGTCGACGTGTAATCAATAGCAGCTACTGTAATAATATCTGAATAGAATATCGATTATGAGACTCTAGCGATAATCATATGATCATATTATTATAACTATCATCAAAGAGTGCGCAGATAATAATATCGAGTAAAATCGTGCGGCTAAAATATGTAGAATAACCGTTTTAAAGAAAAATTACTGGCGATCGACTCCGAAATCGACTCGTCGGCGATCGACCGCGGTTTGTCTAACCGCCGATGTACCTATACCTACCTATAATGTAACATAATATTATACATGTTAGGCATGCGACCGAACAAAATCTAGCGCAGTGGCCTGCAGCGTATTCAATTATTTGCTCGAAATATTATATTATATATTGTGCGATAATGATTTTTTAAAATGTTTCGAATATCTCCGTACGTATTATGTTATTATATATATTTATTACTATCTATATAATACACCTAACACGCGTCACGTCGACTTGTTAGCCGGTAAAATAAAAATATATAATACGAGCATGCTCGCGTTTATATATAGATATATACGATATAATATATTGCATGTATAATAAGTGACGGCGTGCTAAACGCGATCGTGTTTATCCGCTCGCGTTTATTATAATATATTTTTATCATGACACATATTATAATATATAAAATATATATTATTTATACACTCGGACAATTACTATTATATTATTGCGTATACGCGTTAAAAGCGCCTCATACAATGTCGGAGAGATTATTTTTGTCTACAATTGAATACAGGTACATATTATATAGTATTAAATATAGGTACTCGTATAAATTACACACAATAATTATTATTCGACAATCCAACACCGCCTAAAAAATAAAACCGTATGTATCCTTTTAACGCGTGTGCTTATTATTATACATTTATATGCACGCTATTATACATACGTAATTTCAGTGTTTTCGGTATAATAGATTTCCGAGTAGGTGCTAGGCCGCAATCGAGATGGTCGAATATAATATATTGTTTAAGTTTATTACAATGGGTTTAAGTATGCTAGATAATATTCTCGATATAAATTCGCGTATACGAAAATCCCCTCCAAAATATTTAATCTACAAATGTGCTGTATAGGTACAATGATTTGTCCAGTAAAGCTCTATACAAAGATAACAATTCGTATATACCTACTTAAGGTTTGTTTCGATAAATATAATATTTAGTATACGATATTATTTTGATTAAGAAAGAACAAGTTTAAGAACAATATTACACAATAATACAATATATAGAACAGAAACTAAAATATATCAAATCTTGTTTTTTTTTAATATCTGTATCGAACGAAATTTTAGGATTGTTATTTAATTTTTTTTAACTGAAGTTAAGCAATATACAAAAGTCAATCTTAAACAATAGGCACCTATATTATAAGGGTTTCTGTTGCGAGTTTAATTATAAACTTCTTAACGAGAATATACTTACTGTATTTCATGTTAATTACTAGATTAGTATGATTATACTGATCCTTTTTGATATCTTTACCTATATACATGTCCAATATTTGGGAAAAGACATTTTTGTTGGAGCATCTTTAAATATTATTGTAAAATTGTATTATAGTTAGATAACAGGTAAAATATTATTATTATTATTATTAATAGTAATTCGATACGCGTTATACATTTTGTCCCGATGCCGTTGATTATACCTTTTAACAAAATGGTGTGCCACGAAACCACGCCTATCACATATTTAGGTATTCCGTGTGTGAATATATGCACCGTTGTCTACCTGGTGTAATCTACCTATATTATATTGTATAGCGCAATCCAATCGTAAAGTAAACGAGAAAAAGATAATTTATAAATAAACGTTCCTATACAGGAGTATCGGAGGAATCAGTAGAATCGGAAGCGGAAGCGGATCTATGTTTATCTACACACTTGCACGAACAAACGGGGGCGGATGCAGGGTATTTCAGGGAAAATCAGGGATTTTTCATTTCGCATTATATAAATTCAATACAACTACAATATATTATTATGAACCTACTTTTAAAGTGACTAAATGAACTAATGATGTACGCATATTTATAATACTATATAGGTGGGTATAATAATGGATTTCTGGAAAATTCTTTCTATTCGATCTCGACTTAAAATTTGAAAAAATTTAGAAAAATTACAAAGTTTGAAAAAATTTAGAAAAATTACAAAGTTATTACTATACAGGTATAGTTTATGTAATCAGAATTATTAATTTTTCCTTTAAGTCGAAAAACAATCGAAAAATCATTATAAGCCTGATTCATGTATATAGACAATTATAATTTTGATGACAATAAAAACCTCCCTTAAGGTATTGCGAAATATAATAATAGATTATATTATTGCCGTTATAATTTACAAAATTCTTGCGAAGAAAACAAATTGTGCTTTTTATTGCTTTAACATTTTAATGAAGTGTAATAATCTGTATAAGTACAGTTTATAGTGATGTACATCATCAATTAACATTATTAGCATTTATAAAGTATTTTTTTACGCTCCCTTCATCTCGGATAATGTTTCAATAACTATTATCTAAATGGCTTGAGTTAATATAAAATATATTAAATACACTTGCTTAAATGTTAAAATTTAATTATTAGTTGACATTTTTGAAAAATTTAAATTAGTTTTTTTTGAGTTATTTAACTTTGTGTACTGATAGGATAATAGGTCCAAGATAATGGGTATTGATATGAGGGCTACGATGATTTCACAATTTTAGTAATTAATAATAATTTATTAATAGTATATATATTTTGTAAGAACTGTCAAAGTATGATATAATTACATATCAAATATTACATGTATTTAAAATGTTTGTAAAACTATTTTTAAGGACTTAAATCCTTAGTATATTATACATTAAATAACTAATAAGAAACTAAACTCAATCGAATTTTTATTCAGATAATACATCGACATTTTCAATAAAATCAACTGCTAAACGATTTACAGTAAGATAGTTTGGTTCTATTGTTTGGAAAAAAAATAGTTTTTTTATTGTCACAGGATATACTCCTTAGATGGTATAAAAAATGTTAAATAATTAAAAATAAAATATGGATATTATAGGTCTCAAGTATAAGTGGTACAAGTATAATGATGACAAAAATCGGAATTTTAATAACTTCATATAGGTAATTATTTAAGGAAAAAAATGGAGCTGCGCATGCTTGGTGAATCACTCTGTATATACGCTGCGTATAGTTCCTCAAAAAAATAAGTACTGCAAGCTTTACGATATTAGCACTTTTTTTTTTAGGTGAGTATGTTTTAACATTCAACTGCCAACAGCCAATAATCACGAGCCCTGCACTCGTCAAAATTAGTTATTATAAATAATAACATATAATTCAATCGCATTACTATGTGCACCAAAGCTCGCCCTCTCCCCCCCCCCCCCCCCCGAAATCGCTGTTCCACAATTGATTATATTATCTATAGCAGTATATAGGTATGCGATTCTTATAAAAGGCCATTTATATCACAGCAGACTGCAGCTGCTGCACTGAAGCGATATGGCGAAAACATTAAAATATGTATGGGCGGACATTGCCATTCCAATATCATCATCCGTATACTGCACATAACGCTTACAAAATGTCACCTTGATCTGTGCCTTGCGGATACACGCGGTTTGTCGGTTTAATAAAACGGTGTTAGAAAAAACATCAAAGGTCGTTTAAATGAAATTCAACAATGAAAATTTAATTCTGGTTTTTTTTCTTTACTATTATAATATAAAGTATAGGTACGAAATAATGTTGTTGTCAAAGACAAAAACCAACATTCGTTACAATTATTATAATTTTGATGAGAACTGCGCACGTACGATTATAAAATATCGCACGACGATATCGAACGAAAAACACGGTTAAACAGATTAAACTAATAATAATTGCGTCTACAAATAGGCGTTGGTGAAAAACAATATGTCCTGTAAATTATCGTCGAAAGCAAGTAAAATATTTGTATCTAGCACTTGCAGTATATAGATACACGTAATTATTTGAATAACGCATTGTTATCACTTATTTCAGATACACGAATAACCGCCTCGATAATAGTGAAACATTATTAATACGCTGTTTAAAACATAATAGTTCAACTCCAAAGTTCAAAATTAAATCCACTGGGTAGGGTGGAAAACCCATTCCAACCCCCCACCCAACCATGGACCCACCGTTAATACGTTATATTTTGTCTTATTATATACATACCGCATTATTTGCAGTGCGCCAGTGCAGTTAATCGACGTTTCAGTACTTTACGGTATTTAGAATAGTTCCGATAATAATATATATTTTTTCGAATTATAACTTAATCGGTCACCTCTAACTCTAATAATATTTTCATTTTATATACGTGTATGTAGGTACTAACAATTTGTATGTCAGTTTTGTATTGTAATCATAGCTTACTATAATATTGATCGAAAATAACCACGATTACGTGTAAAATCTGTTTTCGAGTATGTGACTTGCGCATTGAAGAAATATTATAGTACCTAGTAACCTACATATTAAGTTTTAGTTACTTGTAAAACTACTTTTTTTCATTGATTTATGTGCTGAAAATTCTATAAATTTTGACAGTTACTATAATGTATCGACATTTCGAATAAAACTACTTAGTATAAGTCTTAAAAATGAACGGGTGTCCTAACGAAGATCTTTAATTAATGTTTTTGAATTATGTTTGTGTTTAAGATAACTGCAGAGATATTAAGATTTTCCCATAAGTTTTTAACTATTGTCTTTTGATGCGTCAACATTCTTGTATTACATATTATATATAATAATATAGTTGACGACTATAAGACAAAAATATAATTGTTGTATAGCTTGTCTATATAATATTTATCAATACGCAATATTGCACCTAGTTTTTAGAGTAATTATTTTTCTATTCTAAATAATTTTTTCTTCAGGACAGTTAAGATTTCGGAAAATAAACATTAAAGTGTATATAAGACATAAGTATTATTATCGTCTGCAGGACTCAGAGTACATATAAAGTAGCGATGAGTGGCAATACTCATATTTAGTATTTTGTTCTATTTTATTTCGAGTATATTACATATTACAACATATTGTCAGATACTTTTGAAGGGTGGAACTACGTCAAAACCATTGAAAAAAGTCACGTCAGCCGAAAAATCCAAAAAAATATTATTTTTTAGACGCGTAGTAGCAAAAAAAAGTTTCGCAGTTGAATATTAAAAAATCGATACCCGAACGTGAGTATATATTTACGGCACGCACAAAAAACAAAACTATACGCATTATTGCCATATAAGTTTCCAGACATAATGATGGCCGTGCGTGCATATGCAGCATTGAGTCGCCTGCTGCAGTATATATACAAATCGAAGTCACATTTGAAACTCATATATATAGGACCGCACAAGCTAATATTAAACCGAAGTTTATGCATATGCATTTTATACTACACGTATTTTGATATACATATTTTACATATAATATATTTAAAATAATAATAATCCTTATATATATATAAAAGAACAGTCCTTTTTTATGTACCAATTTTGTGACGACGCTATTTAACTTTTTTCCAATTTTTTTTCACAGAGTTGTTCCAAATACCTTCCTGAGTGTCATCGCGTGGCCCGATTTTCAAAATTTTGATTTTAAAGGGTTGAAATTGG
Source organism: Neotoxoptera formosana (assembly GCA_022818045.1). Taxonomy (NCBI): domain Eukaryota; kingdom Metazoa; phylum Arthropoda; class Insecta; order Hemiptera; family Aphididae; genus Neotoxoptera; species Neotoxoptera formosana. Next base: position 32,241,853 of record CM040633.1, read on the forward strand.
CAAAAATAAATGTTTACGTGTAATTTGTATATCTATATTCATACTATAATAACAATAGCAGTCGGCCGATAACGGGAAATACGGTACGACGCGGTCCGAGGATTTCCGTCTACCTGTACTCTGACCTTTTTTTTGTGTGTGTATCTTATCGGCGGGTGGAGATGAATAATTGTTTCGACACGACACTACGTCAGTTAACTATTGACGGTCGTACGTATCATAGCACGACTGCAACCGCTATATTTATGACGTAGGGATAAGAAATTTTAAACTACAAACTAAAATATAACATTTTTATTAGTTAAGAGTTTGTAAGCCATATTAGAATTGAGAAATTGAGTATAGTATAATCATTTGTAAATATTTTTTTTTTTTTTGTTTTATTTATAATTTGCAGCTACTATTATTATTTAGCACTTGATAGCATTAAGTAAAATAAATCATATTCTTCTTTAAAACACAACAATGTGTGTTGATTTAACAATTATTTCATTTTGAGAAAGCAAAAACTACGCACGGGCGAAGCCGGGTAATTCAACTAGTATATTATATTATATCAAAAATAATGTGCATACGGCAATTTATTCGTCTATATATATATATAGGGCCGATGCCGTTGATCGATATTTTGTATTATACACAACGATATTATTATTATAAATGTATAACCTCTCGGACAATAATCAAACATATTATTATACATTCACACTCACCCACACACTACACACACACACACACACACACACACACACACACACACACACACACACACACACACACACACACACACACACACACACAGATACCTACATTGCTACATTGATATACCAAAGTATATTGCCGAAGAAAATGAAACAACAATAAAGAGTTGCAGGTACACCGGAATAGGGCGGGACCCTGCCCCGGGTGTGTTACCTACATATATGTTTATATATTATATTTTATTATTAGTGTCGTGATAATATTATATAGATTTGAAAGCAGCTAACGATTATTTCGTAAAGTATAATATCGTCCTCGAATTCGAAAAACAGTTTCGAAAGGATCTGGAGGGTCGAATAACCGCACACTCGCTTTTAAACTTCTTTGCTCGCTTAGAATTTCACTGCAGAGAAAAACGATCTCCAAAGTACCAATTGTTGTATATACTCGATTTCCGGTCTTGATATAATATATATGCTATACGGCTACTCGAAACTTTTGTATTAAGTATAAGCTCCTTCTACCCGAAACGGTGTTAATAAAAAAAACGTCATCGTAGTAAGAAGTATAGAATTGATGTAAAAATATATTATTATAAACTGTATAATACCTATATATTATATTCGTTTCGTTTTGAAGCGTAACTTAAAATATATATAAACATTCGACAATATAATAATATTGTATAAAGATACATTTATAATAAAATATATAATATATCGTCACTATATGAATATTATATATACGCGTACGGCAGACAGACCGTAGAAATAGGAAAGGATAATAATAATAATTTATTTATATATATTTATAACGTCTAAACGTCCTGCTTACCTGCCTATTGTCTTATGCATTCTCGCGTTTTATTCCGTACCTACGATTGCATCGGAGAATTCAATATATATACCTATAGCCTATAGGTTCTATATGTACACAGGGTGGTATTTTTTATTCGGAAAATGTAATATTGAATTACGTAATATATATAATTATTATATAATATATATAGGTTTATATTATGTTTATTGTTAATAATTGTTGAGCTGTAATGGTAAGCAGTACTAATAGCTAAAACGTAAATTACTTCGGGTTAGGTTTAGGATAATACGTGTAAAGGGGATTGGAGATGGTTTTCTGTATTTGTCCATTATACCTATCACACGCGCAACGTGGGATTTTGTGTTCTATTTCGACGTATGGATAACGATTGATCTATATAGTGAAGTGATAATAGTTCTGAAAACAGATTTTCAATCTAACGTCAAGTCTACTCAAGATCGACTTTCCCACATTTTTATTTTACCCTTCTATATAATAAAAAAAAGTATAGTATTAAATAAGAAGAAATAAAAAATTGTCATATTTTAATATTTGGAGAAAAAACCAAAAAATATGGGAGTTTATATCAAGTAGACCAGGGGTCGGCGCAATATAGGCGGCCCGCGGGCCATGTCCGGCCCGCGGAAGGGAAATAACTGGACCACCAAACATTTTCTTAATTTTCCTATATATTCTATGTATCACTCCCCCTCCCTTCATAGCAAAAATTAAATGATATTGAAATTTATTTCATTAGGCGCTGAGACAATAATAACGGTTTATGATTATCTGTGTTGTTGTTGGACGTGCCGCAGTCACGGCTTAAAAAATAAATACATTAATGATAAAATTAAGTTTAAGATTTTTTTGGCCCTCGAAATTTTTTTTATTTAAATATCTGGACCGCCATATAAATTAATTGCCGACCCCTGAAGTAGACCATACGACAAATTCGAATCTGTTTTCAAGATTATTATCATTATTCATCTAGTGCAATCGATACATTGCAAATTTTCCAAATAAAACACGACTTAATTCCAATTTTGCGATGGTGTTAGACAAAGACAGAAAATCGCCTCTATCTCGAATCCCCTCAACCTTAGATTTACCCAACCTTTTCCAAGCATCCAACGTTTTTTGACAAAAGAACCACTCTGTATACTATTATTATCGCTAACAGTCACTAGCTACTACATTATATAGCTATAGTTTGGGTGTAATAAAAGTGGTCTTCCGTTTTATAGTGATATATACCTATCATATTATTAAATTTACTAAAAACGATAAAGTTTCTATTAAGACATACAATAATATAATATTTACCTATACTTAAATTATTTTTTTTTTATATCTTGTAGCCTAAGATAAATATTTCGGTGACCATTATTATATTTAGTGTGACATACACCCAATATCGCGGTCGGGATGTTTTTTATTGTTTTGCGTTTTGCGTAGGTAGCTCTGAATATAATATATAGGTAGATATATATTCGCGTATTATATACAATACTATACAGCAGCTAATATACACATAACGCTCGTGCTGTGTACTCGATATTATACGATTTCGAAAGTTGTCCTTCGCCCCCCACCCCCCATTCTACCTTTGTCTGGTTTTCGAAACTAAATGTATATAAAATATAATATTTAATACAATGCGTCGTAATATACATAATAATAATATGTCGTATTATATTTTTATATATATTGTACACGCAGGCAGACGATTTCAGAGTTCAGCCTTTTGGGTAGTTTCTTTATATTTTTATCGAACAAATGACCTCGGCGCCGTCTGCCTGCCGCACAGAGCTCGAAAATATGTAACCGGGCGTAGGTTACAGCGGGTTAATATAATAATTTTTTTATTCGAAAAAAAAATCTATCGCCAAATATTAATATATTATGCGCTTATTATATAAGTATATGTAACTGCAGTGTCGAACAGCGGTCGATCGCGGACGATTTCAAAGTCGATCCCTTCCTCGGTGATACACTCGAACACGCATTAATAATGAGTCGTTATTTTAATAAATAACTGTAGGTTCATTTTAATTGTTGTGTTGGTTCGCGTATGTTTAAATATTATTATTTGTACAAATTCCAAAGAAATTAACATAATATTTATATATATATATGGATGTCGATCCTCGGAAGAAAAATATTATACATCACTCGATAGATAATCTTTAACGAAATAAGTTTGGCCACCCTTGACACATAATAATATTATGATGGTAGTATGATATGTTTATTTATATTATATTATATTTATTGATGGATTGTTTTCGGTTATAACTCAACTTATAAGTTATAATATACGCCTGCACAGTGTACCTATATAATACCAAGGTGTTTAATGTATTATGATTAATAATCATTAACTTTATTATAATATGTAACTTTATGAGCTATAAATTATTTTTTAAACGTAAAGCGTATTATAATATGATAAATAAATGTACGGGAATCGAATTAACTATAATAAACGCTGCAGTTGTACGTATTATTGATAGTCATTTTTTACAGTTTAAAATCGTTCATAACGTCATGGTATATTATTAAATATTAATCGAATCAAACTTTCAGATTTTTGTATATTAATTTATTTGACCGTGTATAGTTCAGGTACAGCTATATTAAAGTTGCAATTTGTTAACAATTTTTTTTTTCAAATACATATAGGTATATTGGTACTTTATATACATATATAGATAAGCAATGTATCATAACTTGTTTGTTTTCAGCCATATTATTATATCTGCTATAAACAAAAAATATAAATAACTTCTGTTTAAAAATTAATTATAATATTCGAACATGTACCTGTATAATAATATATTCTATATAGTATACAATGTACATGCGTATAAATATTTTTATAATATACAATCGTAATTTTATTATTGACATATTCTAATTCAATATAATTTATAGCCAAATCATCATGCCAACACGTGCATATTGTGTAGGTATAATTAAAATAAATAACAAAACTGGACAATAAGTCCAGTTGGTTGCAGACTACTTAAAATTCGGGTTTTTTGATTTATAGGTATAGATATATAGGCGGCCACTGTTTGATTGTGATATTTACCAGCAATACCTTATTATCTACAGAGTGCAGTAGTGTCGTCAACTGCAATATACTTAATTCTCTGCAGCATCTATATATGAAACTTGTTTCAGTCTTAAATCTTCAAATTTCAGTGCTATAAAATCTAATATTGTCATATTTTTTCAAGTTGCGTAAACTCGATGGGAACGCTTAACTACCACATTTTCAAATTTGACAGTTTTAATTAAAAATCTCAATCGGTTAACTGATTTTCTCATGACTCGTACCCGAGGTTGACTATCATAGATCATATAGATAGTTAGTTATTAAAAGAATAAGCTTCAAGTTATTATATCGTCTTTCAGTTATTTACAATTGAACACACAGTATTACGGCATATTATATATATCTATAGTGTATTTTATTTTCAAATCGTTTAAAACAATGGTTTTTCGGGTTGTGGCAGTCTATTTTCCTATAGTAGCAGTGTACTCAATTAGTATAAATTATAATAATAACTGTCTTCTTTTTCGTTCTTAATTTATTGACGATTTTTATCTAAAAATTGCACGTTTAACCGTGCACGGATTGAACTTTAATTGTATAATATTATTATATAAGAATTTTTTTAGCACATAATAATTGTTACGCGTTTTACTGCAAGTCACATGTACCTATATATTATACTTACTTGTATACCGAAATGCGCGTAGGCGCGGTTTCACGAATGGTTTGCGGGTTAGGTTAGATATCAATCTACGTAACATTTTAACTGTGTTTTGGCGCGTATCCACGTTTTTTTTTTTTACGATATTGAAAATTATACGTAATAGCGATATACCCGGTTAACTTATATGCGTATATATTATTTTACCACAGGTACCTATATAACTTATTTAAATATATATCATGTATATAACGATGTATATAGGTAGGTATGTTTTGGATAAATTGTATTACCTACAACGTGGACGTTGAAATTTTAGTGTGATGTATTCAATTACAATATAAGTGTTATATAGTTACTGAGTATATAGTGAGTATATTCTATATTGTTGTAGAAAAAAAAACTTATTTTAATAATTTTAAGTGGATATATAGGTATAGGTAGAAGGGTAGCATATACATTATACATTATACAACAGTATGTGTCAGTATAATGCAAAATAACGCGAATCAAGACGCAAGACGAAACACGTTGTTATAATGTGAACAAATGTATTTATAACAACCACGAATTGTATAGATAACACTATAATATTTTAATACTTAGTAGTTAGTGATAACAGTATAATATGTTGTGTATAACAGTACAATATTAATATGGTCTCTAAGGTGATTACTGAATTGTAGAGTTTTTAAAATTATAACGTTAGGTAAAAAGTGAAAAAAAAGAAACACAATACGCTCTAAGAATGAAAAAATGGACACTCTGTATGCGTATTGTTTTAACTTTTGACTATACAAAATATAATTGACTTGAAAAAGGAAATTTTACGATCGACAATCGCGACTAGACTCAATAATTTATTGACAGAGTAATAATAAAAACGTCATAATTATTGTTGCTGTACATTACAATGTAAGTACCTATAAAAACGTATAAAATATACTTAATCAAAACTACGAAAATGCTTTATGTCAGTTTATTCAACGGAAATAATGAGATGCGTCAAGAGTGCAGTCGTATAGTTATTATAATATTTTATGCTGTACGTTCGCCGTGGACGACTGAGACGACGTTTAAGACTGTTTTTATAATAATTATTAATTACTATATAAAATAAATTACACAATAATGATTTTCTGAAATCAAGCAAACGCACAAAATAGTGTTCGAAAAATATTGTTGACAACTGCGCAGCTGCCTATCAATAGTATATAAACTGCAGGCTACTGCAGGACTGCAGCAGCGCGTGTGTAAGTTTGGCGTTAATTCTTTTCCAATCATTTATCAAAATATTACCCATGAGTCATGGACCGCGAGACCGCGGGAGGAAATTATTTGGCTCTATCAGTATTGCAGTCCGCCGAATATTGAATTTTAATTTTGAACGAATAGCGTACGACTATACAGGTAATACAAAAATACTTTACAGGTGACGATATGCGGTACAACGTGGGACCTGGCTGCGTGTGCCGTAAGCGCGTCTGACTTGTTATATTCTATGACCGTCGCCGTCGTTATACCACTTATATCTATATGTATAATAATATTATTTTATATCATGGAGGTATTAATGTACTATAAGTCTATAAGAGGAATTAGTGACTAGTTTATTACTTATGTCTTTATACTATATATTATACAAACACATAATATTAAAGATCAATCCAAACGCTAATCGATACGTTGCGGATAACGAAAAACGTATACACACACAAGGAGTAGAATTTGTATTAGCTTTTATTAGTCCGCTAGACGGTTATTAATATTATATTTGAGGGTATTTAGGTCATATGAATGTCTGATGAATTTTGTATGTATAGGTACAAAGGTACAGTAGTATATACATATATAAATATTCCAAAATTATCGATTTATTTATAAAGAAATTCTAAAAACTATCAGTTCTATATATTATATGTACCTAGTTTGTATACAGATTGCACTAACGTTAAATAGCAGCGGATTATTATAATAATATTATATCCATCTATATATAATAATATAAATTATATAACAAAAGTATCTGATGAATAATACGATTAAATTCTTTAAAAAACAACTAATTGAATCATTCTACTCAAAACGTAATATAATCTCCATAAAAAAATACCGATAAATTTTCACTCGCAAGTAGCAATCATTTATAATATATATATATATATATATATATATATATAATATAATAAAATCAGATAAAATATAATGCATTTAAATATACACGCCGTATATATTGTATATATTTAATACTGATACTGTAAAAACCTTACAACGGTTTATTAAATCAGAAAAAATTTAATTTTTTTATATATTTCTAGGCTTATAATTGCAGTGTTTTAGCGGATAGGTATTATATATATACAGCAGAGAAACGAATACTCAGAAAAACTACGACACGCACTCGCCATATATATACATATTATTATATGGTGTATTTCTCTCACATTTCGAATAATGTAATGAATTTTAACGATTTTTAAGGCATTTTCTCATTTGCAGTATACGTCGAACCGTATTTTTTTTTACACGCACGCATGACCTCCGACAATTGCAGCGAACTGCATACATGTGCATATATGTATATATATATTATATTGGGTTTGAAAGTTTCGTGAAATATTTCAACTATAATATTTTCATAAATTTAGCTTCTTTTTTTCATATAAGTTTATTTTTACGAATTTTGTAATATTGTCATTACTCACATTTCACATTTGTGACTATAGCATCTGCAGTTATATTATGATAAAAGTATTTGAAATATGATAAACTGACATATAAATATTAAATTTATACACACCGTTATAAATTATTATAATTATTATTTGAACATAACTGACCATTGGCATATATTTACATATTATATGTGTACAAACATAGATTGCATAAATAAAAATGGATAAACTGTTAACAAATACGACAGTTGTACCCACATAAACGGTTAAGAGATATTCAATTTGGTTGTGTAGATTATTGGCGACAACGATCAAATCGATGGTAGTGGAGTCCATCTCCTTATAGTTTCACCATAAACAGCCAAAAACAAGAACCTTAAGTATGTCGTCCACTGCAGCACTCAGTGTATTAATCATCAATATTTGTTTAAAAATAATTCGATTTCTTACGTTTTTGTGAAATATTTCACTATATGTATAATGACGTATATTAATTTGGTCAAAAGAACGATATTTTAGACTTCGAACATTGCACATAAATATACATATTATACATATATTATCCACAAAAATGTATAAAATATTTGTAAGAAAATAGGTACCTATGTAAAAATATTAATTTAGTGAACGCACGAATTTATGTAGAAGTATATATATACAGAGTGATTCACCAAGTATACTCGCTCCCACTTCTATCCTTAAATAATGCCTTTATTTAAATTCTGATTTTTAGAATTTTTAAAACGTATACTTAGAACTTAAAGACAATAATTTGAAATATTTAGACTTTTTACTTTTTATTACCCTGCTATGATACAAATATATATATTTTTTTAAATAGAAATCGATCTTTTTTACTGTAAAGTGTTAATTGGACAATTTTTTTTAAAATCTCGACAGATCTAAATGAAAATTTAAACGAGTATAGGTACCTATGTAGTTTCTAATAGCCATTAAACAGTCTCTACTAGACTGAAGTAAGAGTATCTACTAAAGATAATGATTTTTCATAATAATGATTTTACATAAAATATAAGATAGATTTAATAATTAGTTTAGTTAAAATCAAGGTTGGCCACAAGACACTCTTTATATATATTGTGCATGAAAAAAATACAAGGATTTTAATATACGGCCCTTAATATTATACTTGAAAATTACCAAAATTTGAATAAATGGACTATTAAAATGGGGATGTGCACTCTCGATGAATCACCCTGTATAGTGTATACCTATATAGTATATATATATAACTACAATACAGTCGTGTTATACATATACATATATACGTATACATATATACTTCGTTCGGGAAAACTATTCCAAATAGAATTTTTCGTAATTTTATAATCTCACTAAACCACCGAGCGCGCGTGGAGTAATGGGTTGGGTTAGGTTGTTACAAGCGTGTAGGGTATATACATATAATAGGTACACATGTAAATTACATTATATTTTTGTTTTTTTTTTTACAAGTTATCACAAGCCCGCGATAAACGAAACGATGCGGTAGTCGACATGCGTTACATATATTATATTTTATGAAATTAATATAGCTAAATTTATGTATAATAATATGATAGTTAGATCGTCATAACATCCGCGGAGATACCCTGTATAATAATAATAATAATATTATAATACCTAAACGCGAGCGATGATTCGTGCTGTATATTATAATAAATTACGATGTAAAAAAAAAACATAATAATTTTGTGTCGGTTTTGTGTTTTCATTCGAAAGGACTATACGCATATATAATTTCGATAACAAAAAAACCGTCCCCTTCACTCGAATTCTTCAAAAAATAATACGTATACCTACACATTATAATAATATATTCTCGGCCGAAACTCTGTCGTATAGTATGGTAGGTATTCCGACGTATTATTATTTGTATACGGTAACATATAATATTATTATGAATTTAAATGCGATTATGCGACCGGCGCGGCGGGAGCAGCGTTTTGTTCGAACACATATATAGGCGCGGCGAGAATACGCGCGTAGGTATATTATATAGGTACCAGCGTACAATACCGGCGGCACGCACATATGTTAATACGCAGGTATACGCGACGATGTATATTATAATATCAAAATTATTATAAAATATGAGTATTATTATAATGTACTACGACGACTATACTGCGGCGGGAACACGTGAAACACGCTCGTCGTCCCCAATATAATATTCCTATACCTATACCTATATTCAGACCGTTTGCTCCGACTTGCTATACGATAATAATAATAATAATAATTATTATTATTATATTGCACGGTGCGTGTGCAAATCGCCGATAATTTATTTATATATATTTATAATATATACGCCTATACATACATATAATATAGTTGTGTGTAATATTTTTTGTTGTTGTCCGTGCGCGCATTGTTTCGTGGCCAGACCTTAGTCCTTCTTGCCCCCCCCCCTCCATCTCGCCCTCCGACCAATTGCGGGTAATTGCCCAATAGCGCGCGCACACAATAACCATACAGTCGTTGGGTTAGGTTATGTCGCCACCGCCGTCTTCGTCGTACGTTTTTTAAGTATATGTACGCATAATAATAATAATAATATGTTATACGGCGACGGCGACGGCGAACCGATCGTTTCTTTTCGTTTTCATCAAACGTCACGGCACGTTTTTTTTTCTTCACAGCTGCAGCTGCAGTCGCAAGACGGCGCATCGTCATTATTTTATATAATATTATTACTGCAGACGCGATTATATTCAAATATTTTATCATCTATACGAAATCGCGGTGGTTTTTGTACGATCGTTCACGGAAACATATCGAAAGTGTGCCCAGCTGCAGTACACACTAAAATATTGTGTAGAGCATTATACATAGGATCACGAATCCCACAACAGCGGAATAATACCTACCTATATATTATAATACATCATTGTCTTTGATTTCGTTGTCATATTATAATAGTGTCTTGAATGGTTGAAAGATTTGTTTTCGTCAGCTAATATTTTTATAATTTATACATTTTAAATAATATATAGGTACTATGTATATTGTATACCGCCATAAACACGAGCGGTATACACCTACAGGATGATTGTACGCGCCGATTCTATAAAACAGTGCGCGAGAAGACTATTTAGAAAATTACAAAAATGTAAGTCAAATACTTCCATAATATATACGGTATTAATAATATTTTGTGTTGCCAATAATTTTTCATCCTCGAATAGTCGAATGCCACTTACAATATATACCTGCAGCGTCCCGTCACTCCTGCACCTAGATAGATATACGCATCATTATATATATATAGGGTACACACCCGCGACGAGAAGGCACGGCGTCCATTTTGAGCGCTGAGGGTGGGAGTGGTGTGTGGACCCGAACACCGCGCGTGTATAGTAGACTGCAAACGGCTCACTCTGAACACGTCACGGTTATTATTATTACGAGCACGCGATATACGTATGTTATATAATGTCGTAGGCCCGACAATAATGGGTCGTCGAGGGCGGCTCGGCGCAACGCCGCGTTCTCGGAAACGGGAGAAAAAAAATGGACAGATTTGTTTCTCCCCGAATGATGAGGGGTTTTGATGTCACGCAGTATCGTCGCGGTCACGCCCATCGTAGCATTTCAACCCCGCGACGGGAGGGCGCTTCACGATATAAGTCACCCTGTATATACTCGTCGAATGTAATACATAATAAAATCGAGTGGGCGAAACACATTAATGCAGCACCCTACAATATTTAGACCATCTGCATTATAAATCTGCGAAGATCATATGGACAAGCGAGTAGCAATGAACTTATTAGTACGCACTATTACATAATAGTATTTAAAGAAAATGCATTAATTTAAGAATTTAAATACATACTCTATATTATCCTAGTGACTTCCAGTATTCAGACCCTTTACTTACTTATTGTTCTTACGTTGTGAATATAATAAAATGTGTTGTAATATAGACTTATGGGCAATGTATTTAATGCAAGTGCACGAACAGTGGTGTAGTCGGGAATTAGTCAAGGGCGAGGGATTATATATAAATATGATATAAAGTCGACGACGACGTCCCTACTTGGCTTGAATAAAAAACATATAATCAGCTGTGTTTGTTGTTTCTCGTCGTTCGAAAGATAGTCAAGGAAACAATATAGTCTAAGTTGTAATGTTGTGAGGCTACCGAACATGGAACATCATTAATAAGAACACAGTCGGTAATATACTTGTAATCTGTTAGGACTGTGTGAGAGTACACTGTCCGTTGTGAGGGGAGGTTTCCCGGTGGTCTAGCCTAATATTTGTGTCCATGGCCTTGCTGGCTACTGAAAAAACGCCATTTTTTAGTTTTGAATCTCTCTGGCCCGTCCGAAACAATTCCCGGCTCGAATTATTATTGCCTCGGTCAGCCCTTGCAGTCTATAGCTATTTTAATATTATTATTCGACGATATACTTAGGGGGGATTATAGGCGATTCGGGTCGGGTCGATTTTCGAAAACGTCGCGATAATGTCATTACCGTCTTCTTCGCGTTCGAGAATTTCGTCCCGATAGCGTCGTAGCGCGCGCATTTTGCCAGACCCTGCGGCGGCAGAGTCGGCTGCGAGGCGGCGGAATGGCGGCCACCGCACGCTGCCTGCAGCCGCGACTGTGAAAAAACGCACGTACGCACGTACGCCGCCGAATTTCCGACGGTGGCGGCGGCGTCCCGACCTATGTCACTGCGGTCATTCGTGCGCACCGCAGCACCGTTGTGACCGCGAGTGGCGGGGAGTGGCGGGGAGCGGCGGCGGCGGGAACAAAAACGTACGACCGTACAACAACGTACATACGATATTATTGCACAGGTACCTCTACCTATATAATATAATACGCGTTGTGACGGCCGTGGCGGCGACGGAGAGCAAAAGGGAAACGGGTTTTCTGTGGTTTTTATGTATTATTATTATTTTTTTTTTTTTAGGGAGGGTCGACGACCCGTCATCGTCGTCGTCGTCGCCGCTCGGTTCGGTTTCGTCCGTCCGTCCGGTTTGCGCGCGCAGAATGCGGCAATAAAAACGATATCGTATGCGCGTCCGAAAAAAAAACGGTAAGAGAGAACGAAAAACGTTTGTGCGGGGTGGGGGGGGGGGCGGAAGGACCCCATTGTCTGCGCCGACCGTGTGCGCGAGCGGCGCGGAGTGCGTTGAACGCGTTCGCGTATATTCTTTGTGCGCGTCTCTCGCGCGCGGTCGTTTCTTCTCATCGACGACGACGGTTGCGTGTGCGTTCGATTATACCATATTATAGGTATATAATAATAAAATAATAATAATAATAACGTTTACACACATATATGTTATTATTTCGTAGGTACCCACTGCAGCGCGTTTTTCTCTCTCGATTTTCCCGCCGATGACCGGTTTTGCGCTGCACACGATAATATCCTCGTATATTCCTGCGTATAGGTATTATACATATTCGCCTGTTATGTACCTAATATAATATAAACGCGTATTTTCTTTTCCTTCTTCTTTTTTTTTTTCTCACATCTCCTCCGTCGTCGTCGTCGTCTTCTTTCCAGCAGTGTTTTTCCAAATCCTACTCTTCTCCGCCGAGCGCGACGTCTTCGTAATAACCGTATTCCGCCGCGTCGAAAAAAAAAAAATCATACCCGTCCACCGCCGCGCAATAATCGCACCGCTAAAAGAAAGAGACGACACACAAACACAGGCGAATATAATACTGACCTCGGTCGATCTCCGGTGACCAATTATATATTGTACACACACACGCCGTTTATATATTATATAATGAATACTATTATTACGCCCTCCTCGTAGGCTGTTCTTCGAAAGACGAAGGAGATATATTTTTTGTCCGACTGCGCTTTGCTGCCGCGGCATTGTTGCACCGACCGGATAATCGCCCATGGCCTATCCCGCGCCTGTATAGTCGCTGCAGTTTAGTGTACAATAATATTATTATGTTGTATAATATAATATAGTCCGGCCCCTGTCCAGCAGCCTTTCTGTTATACACGTTTTTTTTTTGTATGGTAGGTACCCACACTACCTGCAATCGTGGGAGATCAAAAAGATGACTTTAAATGGTCATTATATATTTCAAAAAGTATAAACACACTATATATACTATTAGGTTTAGGTGATAGGTACTGCAGCCTGGTATAATAATACCTAAACAAATAATATTATATAAGTACCTATTCGAATTCCCCCCAAAAACAATTATTCTAGTTTTTTATAGACGCGACAATGATTTTTATCGGCATATTCGCGCACATGCTTATCGAGTTTTTGCATATTTCCTCCGTGTCAAATAAGACAACGCATACAACCGCATATACCATAGCTGGTATACTATGGTTGCACAAGTTATATTCGTGTATATTATGTAAAGGTTCGATCGCTCTCAAATACGGTATTTTATGTTGCACCGTATTATAAATCATTCGATGTATATATATAGGTAACGCTATTATCGGCGCCGCCACTGCTGCAAGTCCAGAACAAACGTGCGTGGGTGCGGATATATGCATATAATATATATTATATGATTGCGTTTGTTCGCAATATTTTTCACTCTGCTCCGTTTAAATTTCGAGTAAAAGTATTCGCGTGACCCGCCCATCATTCACGCACCGCACTGCACAATGCACTTGCATTGTGTATCGCGTTATGTATAAAACTCATTTTATATATTATAATAACGCAGTATAAACTCGTTCGAGCCGACTTTTCAAAAGTTTGCAGGACCCGAGTATATACGCATTAAACTAATTTTATAAAATTGTCGAATACACAACACTGCAGCGGGGCGGGTCACACGCGGTTAGGTGCGGTATATACCGCTGCAAAGTGAATTACCAAGTTTGCAACCATCCTCCTTGCACCCTTTCGCGACTTTGATCCATTCAATTACTTATATGATATAATATTTGAAGAATGTCGCATCGCGGGTCAAATTTCTACTTAGATTGCAGATGTATTTGAAAATATCGTCTTTAAGAAAATGTAGGTACTTAACAACAGTTCCAAAAATCAGAATTTGAATAAACGCACGATTAAACTGTGTATGTGATTGCGGTAATTCACATTAAACGTATTTCGTCACGAATAACTTTTAAGTTGTTCTCGCGGTATCTTTTATGTAACGACTGCAACGACGCCGACTCATGTCTTGTGCTATGTAGGTATATACCATATAATATTTATGAATATCATGTGTGTCTATTTGGATTAAACATTATACATCGGTACCTACGGCCTATATATAGTAGTAGGTACCTAGTATAAGTTTAAAAGCGAAATACATTTTTATACGGTAAAAAGAGCGTACACGCGTATATTGTACGACTAACTCAGCATATTATTTGTATATATTGTGTATAAAACACTAAATAATCAGTGTCGCTACTACAACAGCAGTTATACGAATTTAGACCACTGCACGCTCCAATAATTGCACAATAATAATTATGCAGGTATACAATACAATATACATAATACATATTATACGAATCGGCCGATCGTATACGTTTAAGTTGGATATACATTCGTTTAGGTTGGATATACATTATATTATATATGCAGATCTTATAGGATTCATACGTAGATATATAATATACTAAAATTGTATAGGTATATAATCTACTACCTACCTACAGAACAGACCTGCACGGCCTGCAAAGACAGCAAAGTAAAAAGCTTTATTATTTCCCGCTATCTCGTTGCGCAATATAGATTTGAAAACTTAAATTTTTTGTATAATACTATTATTATTATTTTACTTATTATATATTTGACCTCATGTTTCGCTATAAGCGCCATATTCTGCAGTAAATACCTGGTAGCCATCTCTTAATTCTATCATTGAAATGCAAACCATCATACCTGTGTATATCATATTATATGTATTATAATATAATATGTGAATATGTGGTGATGTATATGTGTGTGTGTACATACATATTATACAAGGTAACCGTGGTCGACGCCAATCATTACATTATTATTATGAATTATAATGTATATATATCAAGTACTAAAGACTGTGTGAAGACTAAATGGATAATGGATTTATCTATATGGTCTGTACGACTGTACCTCCATATAGGTACACCGTTTGCAGCAACAGCAGTAACATCGTGGTGATATACCATCTTTTATATATATATATATATATATACACCATACTAAACTTAATAGTTAATTATAATAAATATCACACTCGTGGATATTAATTATATTATATACGTAAGTAAGTACCTATATATACCATCCAATAATATAAATCGTGTGTTCAAGTGTTCAATAACCTGCTACTTATTAACCGAGGCTACTATAAATACTGTTCGATTAAATTTTAGTAAGGATCTCGTTTTTTGTTTGTAAACATAACAACAGTATATTATAATAATAATATAATACCGTTTTGAAGTGCGACGTTCGAACGCTTAAATAATATAACACAATGAGTGAAAAGTCATTAAAATGTCGGGAAGAGGGGATAGGCCTTATTTATTGAACACCGAGATTAGTATAGTCCCTAAAATTATTTTATTTATGATCGTATAAATTCATTTTTTTGGTCTAATAGTCTCCTCAGTGTTTTCACCAGTTTAATAGAACATATTAATCATATTTACGGTGATAGTAATCAATTTAATTTAGTAATATATAATTATGTAAACATACTGTTGTGTATACAAAATATAAGTATGCGATACCTACCTGTATTGCCACACATGCGATATTAGAAATGTATATAATGGTTAAACCCTTAAATAACATTTTCGTAAGTAAATAATTTATAAGTGTAATATATATCAATCGACTTGTAATTAAAGATGAAAATAAAACAAACTATACTAAGACTTCGAAACCCTATAATTTAGATGCGTATATATAGTTGCAGATATATTAATTTAATATATTATATTTTGCTATATACGATATTAAGAATTTATTGATATTTAATTGATATAACATATTAAACACATACCTATATGTTTCAGTATTGATTTAGCAGTTCTAATAAGCATTTTGAATTTTGTTTATTTAATTATACCTACATATAGTATATATATATAATATATTACTCATAGGAATTCGATTTAATTAAGTACAGTATGATATACGCGCGTATATGCTCAAGTGTCCGGTTTGGAAATATCGATACCCATACTTAATAGTTATTATATAAGCTACTAGGTATATATCTAAAAAATATAAATATTATATAATTTATAGTCGACTCGGTAGTCCGTATTTTGGACAAATAAAACAAAATAATATATTATATAGCATTGTGTATATAATATTTACTACAGTCTACAGTTTAATAATACCTATATTAATACAACAACAATATTGGAATTTATAACAATCGTGGTTATTATAATATTTAGATACCTATAACGCGCGTTGCCAATCGTTTATTTATGTACCTATATACTACCCATGTATTAGGTACACTATATATAGGTTTAATATATACGTAATAAATATAATAATCAATCAATAACCCACAGTCCCATACCTAAAGTGCGTATAATATATGTATTATATTGTGTACTTTTATATACCTATATAAAAATATGCACATGATATCGATATTCATATATATATTATAATAGAATAACTAATGCAAAAAAATAAAACAATAACTCTATAAACTATAATAGTTTGTGTATTGTGTGTATATATATATATAGTATATACATACACCTATTATATGCTCGGCAGTATTTACCTATATATTTGTATTCAGCGATATGAGTGCGAAGTGTTGTGCACCTATATATATATAATATACACGAACGATAAGGAAATCTCATAACATGTATGTATATTTTTATTTTTTATAATAATTCTGATTAATATACTAATAAAATGTCAAATTTTTCAAATAATTTAACGTTAACTATCTACGTTAGGTATATATAGATATATAGTGTCGTTAACGTATACAATTACGACGATACTCGATCGGGATAGAGACATAAAAAAAAAAAAAAAAAATGCGTTTTTATTTATTATAGTATTATAATATCATTATGTTATGATAAAATATATTATAGGTACCCTATACCCTATAGGTATATCATATATAGGTACAGACGCCATTGCGGCCGACGCGTTCGGTTCGTCAAAACACAAATAATTTATCGTGAAAACGTTTAAGGTGAATATTATTACGTAATGCGTATATAGGTACGTCCGTCGTTTATATACACAAATGACGATCAAATATTTTTATATAACTCGTATAGGTATTGTACACATATAATATACATAATACATATACATAATACATACATACTCGTACCACGATATCAAATGTGCCTACGATGTATAAATATATAGGAATATTTGGTATAGATGTGTTTACCTAATGGGTATATAATAAATTGTGTGTAATGTACGATCGTTATGGCCCCGACGACGTCGTCGCATCGATAATCTCCCGTTTTGAATTAATTTGACAACTACAGTGAGTATAATGGGTATAGTGTACATATAATAATAAATAATAATATGTACAATCGCGTATAATATATACGTATAATACCTTATTATTTATACAGACCGGCCCGGCTAATCGGTGAGTGTTATATTTGTTTCGTTTCTATTGTAGACGAGTTTATAGTTTTATACTGCACCCACGCACATGATATAATAATATTTTAATAACACCATACGACGTGCGACAACATTCGTTTTTAATCCCTTATTCCAAAGCAGTATATATTTTTGACTACTTCGATGTATAAAAATCGAATTTTCGACGATTAGTTTAAGAGTTACAAATATATTTCAATGTGGTATACTTTTATACCAAATCACATTTGGTTTAGGAACATTAAATGTAAATATGTTGTCATTCTAAAGCATAGATAATAATATATAATGGATAGACCATCCCCGAGCGTTCCTGGATAATAATATGTATAAGGTATGGGGTTATAATGGTTAGGTGTATATTTTTTATACCGCGAACAAGTAACTTTTTCTTTTCTTATTTTATTTTAAAAAAAAACATTATATTAATTTACAATTAATAATATTATTGTACTTTTATTGTTGGTAACAATATTATGTTATCACATTATAATATACTATTTAAGAAATTTATTTTAAAATAATTATTAGTACATTTATGTATACTGATAAGTCGGAAGGTTACCTATTGGTTATTACTGGTTATAGGTGCTTGTATGGTACATACAAAGACATGTAATAGGTACATATAATATACATTTTTTGAATATTGTTCGTGTACATAAATATCGAGAGTCGCTTTATGATGTGTGCATCACGCCAAAAACTTCGAATATTAGATAACTTCAATAATTGTGTTGTAAAAGTGTAATTCGTAGGTATGAGGTACCCTTTTTTAGGATTTATAACCGATAGTTGATGTATAGCGTTGTTTTAAATTTTATCATTGCTATAAAGTGGTTGATAAATCTTAGGTACAATATTATGTATACCCAATATTATATAAAACTATATATTGTATACCTCAATTATTATTAATTGATCTAAAATGTATCTTATATGATGTAACTAACCAAATGTATATGATATTATTTATTATTTTACGCATGTCATATTATTTTCTGAATTTTCTGAAACTAGTGAGACACTCAAATAACACAAAATATGAAAAATCAGGTATGAAATATAATATAAAAACACGAAAGCAATTAAAAAAAAAATCGCTGATGAAACAGGTCGCATTCCCTTGTTAAAACAAAAATTTACATATACCTATTTGATGCACGAGGTATACGGTCGTATATCTATTTTTATGTTTGTGTATTTATAATAACAAAAACCAAGTCTGGCAGAGTATAAAGAAGAAGCATTTATGTATTATACTTGGTGATTTCTTGAATAAATAAATAAAAATTGACTGCACACAGCCGCCAGAACGCCGTACGTGTATACCAGATAATACACGCATAATAATGTAATAAACTATTATAAATATCGTATTAAAACATAAAATTTGTGTGTATAATAATATGTTTAGGACTTTGGGTATATACACACACTTTAAGTGAATTAATATGAATTAATACGATTGTTGGTGTTTTAGACTATTGCTTATGCAACGACAACAGTTTAATCGTATGAAACAAATATTTTTAGTTCCTATACATTATACTTCCTATAAAATATAATATATTGTATACTTACCTTATTTTTATTTCGTTTCCGATAAATTATGAATGGATGAGAGGCACCTAGAGACTTTTGTATTGCGTTTATCTCAAACTCATTGATTAAGTATTATAAAAAAATGTAAATTTTAATTTCGTACCGCCGATTTGTGATGTATAATAAATAATAATGATGGCTCACATTTCTGTTTTAGATTGATCGAACACGTCTTAATAATATTATACGCGTTTTAATGCATATACCTCTTCCTATATATTATCGCAATAATATTTAGCATCAAAGCGTATATACCTATATAATATATTGTGTTTAATAGGTGAAAATAACAAAATAATAATAACTAACCTTGTCGTGCCAGTATAATATTTCGAATGTACCTACCTATACGGCTATAATATATTATGTACAGTAATTTTTTTTTTTCTCAGAATTATATTATTATATAGTCACGGGGATCAATGGGCATAATATAATGGTGCAGTGTAATATAATTGGCACATGCCGATAATATAAAAGCATATATTTCAAAGTTTTCTTACTAAATTATTTTGAACCATAATTTTTCGAAACATACAAAACAAAAAAAACCGGTTTCTGTAAGCTCCAAACGAACCCAGGGTCAAGAGGGGGAACCTCAATATAATATAAGGTAGGAGAGGAATAATATATATGATTACTCAATAACGGATTTGTTGCGATTTATACTGACAAATTATACGTTCTCTAAAATAATGTACATAATAATACCAGATATTAATGTGCACCGACGGACTTCGAAATTTTAAACAATTTATATAATATCTATGCAAGGTATATTATTATAAATGGTTTGTTGTTTTATGATACTGCAATTTTCACGGTAGTTTTCGAGAGGGCGTCCACAAAATATATATCGCCGTCGTGTACATGCATAATCTAGGTACCTATATAATATATAATACCTATATCGTTTGATTTACGATAATAATTGATATAAATATATATATTATCCAGACTATAATATATTATATTATTATAAAAAAAAAAATAGATCCTAAATTATTATCTCATATCTGTATACCTACCTATATATATTATATTTATATATTTTATATTATATTATTATATATATATATATATACATCATTTATAGTACATTTCTGAGAATACGAAATACCTAAACGAGAAATCGCCTCCTCTTCACACCCACCCACCCAACCACCCACCCGCCTACCGATGGACGCCCTTGTCAAAACGAGCGTTTATCGCAATTTACATGGCGTATATACAATCAAGCAAGTTATGAGCCACATGAATAAATAATTCAAAATCTGTTTCAGCTATTGTACTCTCTTGTGCGGCAGATAGGTGCTGCAGATGATTTGTCATTGAGGCCGAAAAAGAGAAAGGACAACACCGACATTAAAACCAATGTTATAGCCGCAGAAACTGTAAGTACAATATATAATATATACCAAGTACCAACGCACTAGTGCACTACCAACATATATATATACACACAATATGATGTGTGTCAGGTCTACATACACACAACTCGTGTATAATAATACACAGTGAAGTGTTAACCGGATCTCGGATGGGGGAAAGGAGCCAGGGAGGCGATTCCACTCCAACCACCGCAATAATGAAATAATAAAACAACTAATATAGCTATTATGACTTACTGCCATCAAAAAAGAAAAGATATTTTTATCGGAATAACCATTTTTGTAGTCCAACAGTAACTTGGCTAATTTACAAACATAATGAGCTCTGGCTACACCGCTGAGCTCTGAATGAATATCTATTAAATATTATTATAGTATAAAGCGATCGAATGAACTTCTGCGATCGAAAGAAGTTATTATAAGTGCGATGATTTCAAACTCGCGGTGGTAATGAGTATATTATTATTCAGTCATATTTTATACAGTTCTGAAACTATTGTGTGCCTCTAAGAAATCGCGCCCTCCTACTCCGCCCTGAAAACGGCTCCGGTAATCGAATCGTTTAAATGTACCATTTTATACTTGTATGATGACAATAATCTAAAATAATATGATATATTATAATATTGTTTCTACATCGGAACTTACAGTACAGCTATAACGAAGAAACGCGACGATTTACATTTACATTTTTGTGTCGGAGGGAATTTTGTAACGACTGCCCGCGCGATGACGGGGGGGGGGGGCGAGACTTATTACAGCGTTTGTCGCAGTGCGGCCGGTCGTGGTGGATGGTTAGGTTAACGCGTAAAATCGTAAAATAATAATTCGGCCTGACAGTATGCGCGAAGTCGGTGCCGGTTCAAGGTCCCCGCCGAGTTCGACTACGGCGCACGCGTGGAGGCGACGCGAGAGTACTATTTTTTTTTGCCATTTTTATTTTTATTTTTTAATGGTTTCTGGTTAAAGAGAGAGAGATGACGCGCGCGTATGCTGCAATAGAAGCACGAAGGGCCGCAGAAGAAGAAAGACGAACGACGACGACGGCGCGCGCGCGCGCGCGAGAGAGAGAGAGAAAGAAATTATTATAGGCGGCCAACGACCAAGGTCAAAACTGGTTTGGTTTTTGGCGTAGGTCTGGGTCTTGTGCTGAAAAAAAAAATTTAAAGAAACCGGAATGCGGTCTTTCGTAAAAAAAAAATAAGTAAATAAAATAAGAACCCCGTCGTACATGCATTTTCGACTAATGTCGCCGTCTGCTGCAGCGTGTGTGCTATTCGCATCTTCGACAAAAAGAGCGAAACGAAAAGCGTAAAAAAAAAAAACCAAAGCAATAAATACATAAATTGCATCCATCGGGCAAGAAAATAAAAAAACGGCTGCGGGAACACGACCGGTTTGCGACCGACCGACCGACCGCCAGCCCGCCCGCCCGCCTGACCTGACCTTACTTCACGTGCATTCGGTTGTCGAGCTCCGAGCCGCAGCATCGCGCGTTATTATGTGGATATTTATATTACTCCAAAATAACCGACTCCACCATATATATATCATACCATCTGCATCGACCGGGGGACTCGTAAAAAACCGGTGCGCGCACTCGTGTGATTATTTTTTTAGATTGCGATTTTTAAGTGCCGAAAAAAAAATTATAATAATAGTAATAAAAAATAAAGAAAACTTCGTGCTTATGTGCACCGCACAGCGCATAAATGTGCGCGCGTATTATATATTATGTGTATATACCATTTTATCCCAACCGAGATATAATAATAATAATATATAAACCTATATTATACACACATATATATATATATATATATATATATATATATTATGTATTATATATTTAAGCGACGAACACTGCGGGGCCCCAAAGTGTCGATAAAAAATTATGCTGCACTACCTGTATTATTTATTATTACTATTATTATGATAAAACCGTCGTCGTCGTCGTCGTAACGTCGACGACATGACGTGTGACTGGACCGTAAAACGATATAATCTTGTGGCGGTTCGATAACCCTGCTGCCGATTCGTGTGTACATGTATAATACTATTATAGAAGTATATAATACACACCACCGCGGCTTAAACGTACCTATAAATATTTAGTGTGTACACTGATACTATATATATATACACTATACAGTTCAATGTTCATGTACCTAAAATATCCTATGTAGGTATAATATCATTATACACTGCGTGCGCGGGTTATATAGGTATATGGTTATGTGTATGTTATTATGATGTATAATTTTATTACGCTGCGAGTTGCGCGATTGACGTGGATAGGTATTTTTTTTTCATCGTTTTATTTTATTATATTTATGTATATTAATAATTATACCTTCTGAATTTTCGCGCCCCCTCGCTAATTTATTTAACGTTTTCCTTTCTTATAAATTTCAATTTTTTGAAGGTAGGTAAACGTAAACTTTATATTTATGTATAGACTCAAATAGAAAAACAAATTCAACGACAAAAAAATAATAAAAAATGATTAACTATACAGATTTTTTCAAAAAAAGCAATTGCAATAAATGAATATAACTGTTAGAAAGTAGAAACAATTTAATATTATAGTAAATCTATGTCCGATGTTACGAAATCGAATTTCTGTTATGATAAGAAAATATTAAATTATAAGCTCGGAGGGTTAATATTAAGAACTATGTGTAATTATGCAAATGCAAGTTTAAATATCACACAAAGAAAATATAGTGTCACCACTATGAGAATTTCATCGTCCCTCCTGTGACCCTAAATACGTATCTGTCTACATAGGTACTGTTTCGAAATCATAAAATACATCGAATAAACCATTACCTACGCACATGAATATTGACGGTTTGTTGGCAGAGAAAAACAAACAAAATAATAAATCCGTTCAAATATGAGTTGACGAAATGATAAGAAAGGATTCTTGAAACTTGATAACATAAATAATATATAATATATTAACACGGTATTGGCTAATATTATGATATATTATGTCTATCACCTTCGAATAATATATTATGGCTTGTTTACATCAAGCCACGGCACCTTTGACCTACACAAACAATCATCACCAATTTAATTGAAAATGGACTTTCTTCGTTGTGTGTTCAGTTTTTTTTTTTTGTAGATATTTAATTTAATAAAATATATTATAATTGTAACAATATCGATGCAGTCTGTAATATAATAATGGTCTCTTCAAATACAAATAACAATATTAACAATATATAATATTATAATATTATTATAATATATATGCATAGGTATTATAAATTATACTTCAACAACTCCTGCGACTAATTATTATTTAATTAATATTTACAATTCCATCATTTAATAATATGTCGGTACTCACGTTTCCGTACGTTATGTACTAATTATAAATATTTGAATATCTATTGAAATATTATAATGTTATATGTTTGCTGTGTTGAATGAAAAAGAGCCAACTGCGAATCTCGAATTATATTTTCTTGGTTCAAAACCTAACGAGAAAAAGTTAATATTGTTATTATAATATATATATAATAAACAATCGAAATAGACAGCTAGCTGGTGTAGATGAAGTTCCTATAATGATGATAATTGTTTTATTTAAAATAATATGTTGAAGACGTTTTCTTGCACGTGCGACTGAGAAATTTCAAAAGTGTACTTTGTAGTTATGAACGACATACTTATATAAAACGTATAGTGTATTAGTGTATAAGCAAAATTATACAAACGGTACAACACACTAATTTTTATTTATTTTTACACCTCGTGCATTTCAAAACAGTAATTTTTTTGTACATTTTAAAATGCTTATCATAACTTGTAAAAATATCAACAAAAGCCTCCGAAATGAGCTAAAGTCTTGATAATAATCTTACCTTTACATATCTTTTATAAAAGCAGTCAAATTCACTAGCGTTTTACAATAATAATAGAGTCGAATAGATTATTGGGAAAGAACAATTTGGTATGTGTTGACGAAGACTACACACATGCTGTGGCGTGGCGGTCTCTTATAAGAATCAAATACGTTACAGAATATATTTTAATATTATGATAAAATTCCTGTTTGAAATGCGAGGAAAAAATGGAGATGCGTCGTGGTGTATGATATAAGATAGTTGTACGCGTGATGCGTTTGTGACTTGTCTGATGCACATAATGTTGTTCAAACGAATAACACATATTATATACGCGACAAACATATTTGCAAATAATGCAATCAAAATGCATTTTACCCGGCGTGTTATTGCCGAACCGATTCGCTGCTGCAGCAGCTTAATTATGTATTAAAATACCCGTAAAAAATGTTGTTGTATACCGGACATATATAGGTAAACCTATCACTTTTTTTCGGGAACTATTACGTAATGTTATGATAATTGTATAAATTATTATAATTGCACAAAGGACGTGCAGTATGCACACACGTGCCATTATCGAATACGAATATGTGTCGTAACATAATATGAATAATAAATAATAATACGATTTTGTTTTCGTTGCCGTGTATATGATATTATTATACGCAATTGAATATTCAAACTAAGCACCGATCGCGTATACGACTGCGCCAGCAGTCATCGTATACCATAGACGTCGTGTTCGAGTATAGGTACTATAATATATATAATATACGCGTATATTATATATGCAGGAAGAAGTCTTCCTGGGCCACTCCATCGAATGTGCAACGTACAATAATAATAATAATAATAGGTATAATCTACGATGGTATAAAATGTACGAATACAATCGGCGAAGAAAACGCAAATAATATACGATATATTACTATCAGAGCTATGATGGTTGAGGTTTATTTGCA
Organism: Neotoxoptera formosana; assembly: GCA_022818045.1. Lineage (NCBI taxonomy): Eukaryota > Metazoa > Arthropoda > Insecta > Hemiptera > Aphididae > Neotoxoptera > Neotoxoptera formosana. The sequence continues at coordinate 32,268,203 of CM040633.1, forward strand.
ATACAAATTTCGTATGCACCGAACTGCATGCCGAATAACTCGCTGCAATAGCCATGCAACAGCCAACTGCAGCCCGTGTAATAAAATATTATAATAATATTAAACTTGACGTATGTGTCGTATATACTGTACATATAGTATAGGTCACTGCAGGTCGATTCGTTATTGTTATAGTAATATATATTTTACCGGTGCCCGTTTTGTCCCGCGACGATTAAAAATTGGTTTTACTTTATATCATATAATATGATAACATAATGATATTATAGACTGAACTCCGAAGTGATGATTGCTGCAGAGTAACTATATACGCACGGTGCCACGCTGTACATGCGTGTACGTTTTTCCGAATAAATCGAATTTCGTTTAAATATTTCCGAGTATACATTTGTCATTCGCTGTCTATTATAATAATATGTCCACTGAGTTTATTATCATATATTTTTATATAATTACAAAACTGTGTAGCCGAATGACTTTGCAGCTAAACATTGCTTGCGAAGAGAAACCAATGCGTTATAGTTATTTTATAATCTTATATAAGCATTTAAACCACAGACGTTTATGATTTTTTAGTATCTGTTCTGAAATGTTTAAACAAGAGATTCCGGTACCAACATTTCCAGAGGGTTTAAGTTAGGTTAAGCTAAACCATTAATAATCATTATTGTATACATGATTTACTTCAACAGTAGAATATACATTGAAACGAACAGCTATTATCGATATGTAGGTGTTGCATGTCGTTTTATTGTTTTTATACTAGACTTGCAGTTTATTTGTATACTAGCGTGTTTGTGTTTTTTTTCCACCGAGCAGCATAGACAGGATACAAAAACACACATCAGTTGTATAGTACCTGAAATAGCATAAAATAATAAAATAAAATATTTTATATCATAGTTTTGATATAGGTATATTAAAATAAAATGTCAGTATTAATTTCGTCAAATTCTTCAGATAGATAGGTTGATTCACGTCAGTCACCACGAATGCTCACTATATAATATGTATTTGTTCTAATAAATATATTTAGTATTTTTATTCTAGTAGGTATCTATAAACTTATTGATTTATTATACTCTGAGACAATTTTTACAAATTATAAAATTGCAATAAATTTATGTTAGGTTATTATAAAGTTTTTAAAGAACCCCTTATCCCCATATCAATTTATCATCTTAACCTATTAGCTATTATCATGAAGTATTAATCTTATTTCTAAAAATTAAATTAAACTCAGAAAATACTCGTCCCTGCAATTACGGTTTATGTAATATTTAACATAAAAAAACAAGTTTGTACACTTTATTTATGCGTTTCTCGAATTGCATAGACAATCTGAGTACATAAAAAATCCCAGAATCAGCATAAATTCATTACTTATTTAAGATTAAAAGCATGCTTGATGAATCAAGAAACCTGTATAATTGTCAGTATATGATCGCCTTGGTGGCGAAATTCGTGCATTTTATGTCTATAATAGGTAATGCACATATCAAATTGTTAGTGATGCATTCGTGATGCACAGATGCACAGTGCAAGTGTATAACCGTTGAAAAACCTTTGGATCTTAGTGCAACGCTATAAAAGAACTAGGAATGTCAACGTGATATATATATAATATGTATGTAGAGATATACATTGCGAGTGTGTGTAAAAAACACGGCAAAACCGAATGAGATAAAAAAAAAAAAAATACGTAGGCGTACGGTTTGGTTATTCTTTGTATTTTTTTGCCCTCTTGGTGGTTTTTTTTTCGTTCAAAAACAATTCGTCTGTTTTCAAAACCAATTTTTCCGAAACCACTGCCTTTGTCGGCTCCACGTATAATTATATCATTATCTACGTTTTAAGGTTATCTAAGCAAAATCGTTGTCTTACTATATAATATTACTTTGCTTTATACGTTCCCACATTGGCAAACGACCGAGGTTGCAGCTCGAGTGAATTTTCTTTCTCTCACGCCATTTCGTACGCGCGAAAAAAAACCGTCAATATGTTTTGGTCGTTAATGCAACTATAATAGATGTGTGGTGTGTGTGGTGGAGAAGGGGACGCTTATCTCTCGGTAGTCCTCCTATGCTCACCAAAAAGCGAAATGGTATCTATCGTGCTGTTTACTTAGAAATAATTTTAGTAGATATGCCTGCATAAGAATAGAAAGTATATTATGGGCTTTAAAATCGAAGCTTTTGAACTGTATTTATATAACGTTTAAGAAATTTATTGTAAGTAATTTTAAAACGTATATATAATAGGCAGGGAGGGGAATGGGACCGGCTAACAACTCTAGCCCAATAAAAAAAAGCTCCATTAATGTGCCTATAGGCAATAGTAAGCGCGTTTATTGTATGTTTTTAACGAGCTATATAGCTTGTAGGTATCTATGTATTAATCATTTACCTATTATACTATGTACGTAATAATAGGTACATGTTATGTTTAGTATAATATTGTACCATTAGGTACATACAATTAAAATACACGTATAGATATATACTAATTACGTATTTCGAATTTATTGGACTCTGCAGTGCGCGCGTGTACATTATACGTAGGTAGAGGTATACGTCGTTTTATTCGTCTTTAATTGGTTCAATTTACTGCAGCTAAAAGAAAACGCATAAACATGCAGTGCAGTGCAGTGCAGTGTTGCACTTATAACGGGACAACAAGTTGTGTGTAACTGTGGTTAGGTATGTGAGAAAATTGTCCTTACAAATACGCGTACACTACTACTATTATACATTATTATTTATGGTAATCAGTCAAAAAGTCCGGGGACTAAAAATCTGATTTGAAAGAGGTCCTGACTTATTTTTTTCTATTGCCGGTCCAAAAATACAAATTAAAAATATAATATATATGATATGTGTTTAATTTTCTTATACAATATATTATTATCCTAAAATTCAAAATTGCATAGGCTACAATCGATATTATTAGTTAAAAATCACATAAAAACAATATTTGAATTTTGGTAATTATACAATTTGTATTTTGGTATTTTTATCCGACTTCTTGTCCGGGATTCATTGTATAAAATATATGTACGGGACCATCAATGATGGTGCTATAATAGAGCCTACCTACTACTTCTGTACACTTATACCTGTGGTGCAGCTAACAAAATTATTATAGTTCATTCGCGTATAATACATAGGTAATTAGACATCTGGCACACGTTTCCCGGACGCGAAAATACATATTTTTTATTTTCGACAGCTGCCGCGTATTTCGACTGTTATTATTGTGCACACAAAATATATTCGTACTAACATCGAAAGCCGCATTGTCGATATAATAATATTATGTGGCATCTTTTTTTTTTCATATAAATTATTATAATACGAATAGACTGGACGAGCGCATAATAATAATAATAATATATAACGTCGCGTGTAGGTATATTTATTACCTATAGTGTTATGCCGGCCGTATACGCTCATCGGTTTTAATTTAATATCTATATATATCAGCTGCAGCGTATACTTTCTCCTATTTATTATAATATTGTGTATCGTCTTTGCAGCGCGCGGTAGCTCCCGCGGGCAACCTACAGTCGTCGTCACTCTCAGATTATAATAACACATCACATAATATTATAGGTAGCCAGGTAGGTAGGTAGGTACATTATAAATAGGCAATATCGTATTGTGTCTGGTTAAAATCTTATCGGTAATGATTTCCATTAGACGATAGTGTAATCGTATATCGTCGTGCAGGCCCCCAAACACAAGAAACACATATCAATAATATTACGAAACGTTGCGCGCGAGACATCGAGATCGAGGAGGTTTAGACCTATAATAAGCGTATAAAGACGTGGTTGGCAAATATTCTAGGATTATGCTCCATTTTTGAATAGTTATTATTATTAGTTATTACGTGTCTAACGACATATTATAGCTGATACATAGATGACATGGGTATTGGCCATTGGGTAGGTAATAGGTATATATAGTTAATTGATAATGTTATTATAAAAACGTGTTTTTATTCAATTTTTTTTAATAATTCTTGCACAGGACACGTCTTGAAGTAAGAGTTGTGATAAGATGAGCGGAGTGTATCGAAAAATAAATCATAGTGAAACACAGTTTTCAGTGTAGGTACCTACTTATAAATACTCGTATATATCCAATATCCATATTCCATATATACGACAATTACCTATATACTATTAAAAGTGACAATATTCAATCTTATTGTTAGTCCTCGGTTAGTAGACCACTATTATAGTCAACCATAATATTAGTGTAGGTATTCCTCGAGTTACAGAAATCGCACCGATTTGGAGACGATATAATATAAGTAATTGTTTGAAATATTTTGAACAAGATGTAGGTACCACTGACACGTTTTCCACAATTGAACGCCTTTTTCTGAATTAGTAGGTAAACACACGGTCGACAGGCGGTACAACATGACCGACCATCTACGCGGTTTCTGGTACCGCGACCACGGTCTCACGATCACCATATAGCCATATAGTTGGATGTCACTGTATTGTCAGAATAATTATTATATTCGGTATTTATTTTTAAGTATGAATTGTATTTTTTCCAATTTCCGTTGAAAATAAAAAGAATTTGTTATAACAATATTGAGAATATGCTAAATGAGGATAACATTTTATAAAACATCAATTAGGTGTTTACCTATATGTGTGTATACGCATTATATATATATATATATATATATATATATATATACACGTGGAAAACGGAAATAAAACATGAATATCGTGTATCTGCATTTAACTATTTCATATATATAACACTTCATTAGACAATAATAATATATATACAACCATAGCAGGCATACGTGCATATTAAAATGAAATAATAATTATTCTGCAGCACACTTTTATGATGAGGAACGATGATTCGATACACTTCGCGCGATGAACTCAGATATGTATATATTTTCGCAAGTGTGTATGCGTGTGTGCGCGAGTGTGAATGTGTTTATATGGGTATATAAAACCGATATATGTATATATATAATATGGAGAAAAAAAAATAGACTAAAAGACTGGTAGAAATAAATTGCGCTACAATAACAATACGAAGGGTTACGTAAAATATTACATAGGGTTGATGTAATTTGTATTCGTTTAAATATAAAGTGTGTATATGCATTACCGCAATTCTTTTGATCTCTTTCATGCCATTATTATCACGGTGACTACTAGTGTATCATTGATTAAATGCGCACACTGTAAATAAATGTGAGTTTAATCGCAGCACATAATACAGTGCGGTGCAAAGCCACCCCTCGTTATATATGTATTTGTCCGTCAACTCCCAAGTCCGCACGGAGATGAAATAGATTGTAATGATTTGGAATTAATTTTTTTTACACTCTGGTAAATAGACTTAAATTATTATTCTATATATTGTACACTGCAGTATATATACTGTATACATATACATATATACTATATACATATACCTACATATATACCCTTAACGTCAATTAAAATTACACCGTCAATTTCCATTTTATGTTTATAGGTAGGCGGTAATACTGCATCACTGATGTTATTTAACACGAATGTACAATCTGAATAATATGTATATACAAGTATAATATATTTATTATAAACTATATAGTTTATATCTATATCATATATATATATATGTATAATATAAGATTATACCAATTATATCGAAGTATAATATAGATATACAGTTAGTTAGTTATTATTGTTCTATTTACTAACAATATTATAGTCACATTAGAAAGATAATATGTATGCAGCGTGTGTGTGTGTGAGAGAGAGTTTATAGTTTTTGTGGTCCATTTTATATTATGATCATTGTTTAAAATAAAATGTATTTAATTAAAATTATTTGCATTATTAGAGACTAGATTTTAATTGCAGTGTTCATTCTTAGTTCAATTCAAGGAATGGTGTCTAATTACGAAAATAGCTATTGGACCTTTTGTACAATAATAATTATGTCAAGAGGAAGAGTTCATTTGATGTTGGTTTTCAAAAAGGTTTTCGCTTAATTGAATCCAGACCGGGTATATATAATTGGAAAAAATTCGAATATCAACGGGAGAACTAGCGAATGTACTTTTAACTTCCTCTCTCTCTCTCTCTCTCTCTCTTAGACTCTTATATGGTTTTATGGTCCCCCGCACCTACTCGAAAATCGATATATCCAAAATATCAAAAGGAATCGAACCTCGCGTTAGTGGTTAAATTAATTTCATACAATACGTGCATATTAAAATATAGTCAAACGAAACAATAAAATTATTTTAAAAAATGTGAAAAGGTACATAATAATATATAGGTACATTATTACAACACAATCTGTACAATTATCAAATAATGTACTGTTAAATTATATAGAAACTTAGCTCTTTAGTCTTTAATAATCATAATATATTTTACAATTATTTAAAGACATATAAAGTCATACACAGCTTTATTCTGGAGCATATAATATATATATACCTTTTGCTACTAATCAATAATATTTATTACATAATGCATTTCGTTTTTAATACTCTCATTATACTTTGTATTGCTGCAAACTGCAACGGTCCTACACTAATATAAAATTCTTATTTTTAGTCTTAAATTCAATAAAATATTCTACGAAGTGGGTAAATACAATAACAAAAGTATAATTTTTTTCATAAAATTAGTTTAGAAATACGTTAATTTTACTATTTAGTTTTTAATCTACCAATATAGAAATGTATCACTATTTACGAGAAGATAATTTACACCTAACTAAAAAAAAATCTTGTAATAAAATTACTTCTAAGTTATAATCATTTTTTTTTTTTGATGTTTTGAATAATAATATTACGTACCTAAGTCCTAAGTATACGGTGTTTTCTTACTCATTTTTGCATAAGATCTAGTTAAAGCCGAGAAAATAACTTATTGATAAGTTGAAAGTTATTAGATTCTAAAGCTTTTTTGTTACGCCAAAATTATGTTGTGTTAAAAAAAATATGCTTATTTTATATTAAATAATATTTTATGTTAATTACTTATAATATTTTAAAGACAAATATAGATAGTGGATATGAAAACTTGTATAAATATTGTTGAATTTAATGTTTAATTTTTTTAATTTTTTCACACAGGAGTCAGGACTGCAGGAGTATGCATCTTTTAAATATTTTATCATTTAAAGTATAAATGACAAACGTGTAGCTTTATTATATTCAAACTACTTCAATAGGTACCTACATTATCTGCAAAGTAATTTTCGTATATTATGTTTCTATTGTATAATTGTATGCAAATTTGTTATGAGTACAAGATATTAAATTAATATTATAATTATACTCAATGTGTTAAAACCTATTAAAACTATAGACCAAAATGTCGGAAAAAATCGAGAAAACTTCAAAAAAATATGGAAAAATCAGAGAATTTTTAAACTACAAATTTCCGAAATAAAATCAGAAGTTTTCGGAAAATGAAAACAATTTATTTACGCTTACAATATTATAAAAGTATTCAAAAAATCACAACTAAAAAAATACATAGAAAAAAAACGTTGTATTATATTAGAACAATTTGATCTATTTTAAGCTATACGATACTAACTACAAAGAACGGACAAACTTCAAGTTTAATGCAGCTTTTGCCGTAAAATTATAAAGCGTTGAATTCTGATTGCACCATAGTTCCTAGCATAGATAAATACACAAATTGTTTAAAAAAAAAGGTTTCCAGTAATGTAGAAAATATAAATGAAATATACTATTATATACATGTAGGTACTGTTGTTCCCGGTAAAATGCCCTATTCTGATATTCAACAGTATTATAAATAAGGATGTATTAAAATTTTGTTCTTAAAATATCGTTATTATGAATTAATATGTTAACATTTAAAATCAATAATTATAGATAAATACATAGGTAAAGTTTGTTCCTATAAGTACCTATTATTTTTCAGTTTATTTTATCGCAAACATTTCGTAATTTTTTCGAAAAAACTCCCATGTCTTAACATTTTTCTTCGGAAATTTTGATTTCTGCAGTTTATAACTGCAGAACATAACATTTCTTATTTCATATGTTTTTATTTTACTCTCGAAGAACGACTTAGTTGTTGTTAAGACCTTTTAATAGTATTATATAGAGGGGATTTCGACTTGTCAATAAACAATCGTCACGGAGCTTTTAAGTTATACTTCATTCAACAGATATAATGCCTATAATAGTATCCGCACTATATATTATTATATATTATACTATAAAGTAACAATCAATGGTAATTATTATTCTCGTGACTATATCGTCATCTTCTTAATATATATAAGCCCGAAAATTGAAACCTTTGATGCTAATATTGTTCTCGGAAAATACTCAACCAATTGTCTTAATTTTTTTTTTTAAATGAAAGATTATATCACGGAGAAGATTTCTATCACAAAAAAGTATATTTAAGTATAATTTAAAGAGGTGCTCACTCGATGATTTCGAAATTCATGATGAAAATCGGAAATTTGTAGTTTGTTCATAAATGGTTGCTATTGGTTACAATTATTAGTTATCAGTTACAGTAACAGTTTTTCCTACGTACATATTATACGCTAAAAATTCTGGAAAAACTGAAAGTTCTATTTTTGAAGAGATGTATATGAATAATCTCTGTTTATTTATAGGGTTGTCAATGGTTACCTATCTTATAACTATTATAATTAGTAGGAATATGGCATATACATATTTTTACAAATACATTTATAAAAAAAAAAAACAAATCTTTGGCACAGGCCACCATTGCGATGTTTTTTGTGTGCCTAATATTCTGATATCACTTACTTATTTCATCTTTGACTCTAGCAACGCCGCGTTGTGTGGGACAGCTAGTTTTAATATATTATTGATGTGTGTCCTATAGTGATGATAGTATTAGATTCCTACATTAAACAAAACATTACACATAGGTTATGGGTTAGGTATGCAGACATGACTAGTATGCACACATGATTTGGCCAAACAATAATAACTAGTAGAAGTTTGTAAACGAGTGAGATTTGGCACCTACGGTGTTATTTGTAAATTTGAAAATGTATGTATTATATTATAAAAAGTTATCGTCGTTTTTAATGTTCCATGGATAATATATTAACGTCCTTGTAAATTATTTGGAAATATATATTTATTAAAAACCCGTCAACAAAACTTAATTATTCTATGTAATGGTCTACTATATAATTAATGTATCCATTATTTTTTTTTTTAACATCGATTTAATTTTAATAATATCAAAATATAACTTAGATCTCAAATTTCCTAAAAAAAAATCATTATTTGAGCGAAGCAAATCATTTTAATTTTAGTGCCTAGGTATACCTTTATTCCACATATAATAATCATCTTAAATATGATAACCTGTTAACTGTTATAAAGTTATTCATTGGCTTTACAAACTATTACTTGTTCATCGATAAAATAATAATAACATTATATAGATAATAGGTACTATAATATAGAAATAGGTTTTATATAATATATAAAACCTATTTCTTAACTTATGTTTGTAAGATTGTTTTAACTTACAACATACATCAATTTATTCATACGTCTCGACTTTGGTTATTGAGGGATATTTGGTTATACAATTATATTTTAATATTGCTATATTATAAGTACCTACTTTCTTTTAAATATTACAATTTTCTGACTTTCTGTTATCTGTGTTTGATAATATACTCTAATATTTTATTCTACACTACTTCTTCTAGGAATTCAGATCAAACTTAATTAGTAGGGCAAACTACCAACAAATCGTTTCGAGACCATATGTTTAACGTAAACGTGTGCAGGCTGAACTTAAAAGATTTCATCGACTGATTGGAGATACGGGAATTTGGTCCTATTCAAAGTATATCAAAATGTTAGGTTGTAACTTGTCTTCACTATGTAAATAGGACTAGGACTTCCGTAGTTGTACGATGAATTGTATCATAGTAATAAACGTATTTTATTAAATACATAAATACATTTCAGCCATTGCCCATTAGTAATATGGTATTATATACTGTGAATTGTAGGATTCTTTCCAACGTGGAAAAAATCTTCTCGTATTCAAATAATAGTTGGGCTAGTTAAAACGCATCGCGTTAGTCTAAATTAAAGTTGGTTCGCAGCACAAAATATATTTTATAAGTGTAAATATGCGTGTAAAATTTGTAAATGTACAAAGTATAACGTGACGATGATGTGTTTTGGACACATAAACCGTGTATACCGACCGTACATACTTGATATCGTTATAGTGTCAAGTTTATATGAATAGCGGACGGCGGTAAACTATATAATATTGTAATATTATATTATATACCTCACTCTCGACTTATAATAATAATATGACGTGTTAAAAAAAAATATATACAAAATATGACATATTTTGTAAACGCAAGTTTTCACAATATTATGGTAAACATAATAATAATATAGTGAATATATAATAAGGCACAAACCGCCCTCATCATTATTAAAAAAAAACGGTCATATCATTATTATTATTATTATGCAGCACGGTATTGCAGGGCGACAAACGACAAACGGCCGCCGCCGCCGTATATTGATGCGCGCGCTAGGAGATGAATTAAAAATAACGCGATCGCTGCTGCAGCTGCATCTGTTTCGCCCTGTACAGTTGTATGCAATCGTCGCCGCCGCCGCGCTTGTAAGAGGCCAGACGCGCCGATAACGCCGCCGCGCGATGCGTGCATTTTGGACGATGGGTGATGGGCGAGACGACGAGTGGGTGCGACGACGACGGGTACAGAAGGGCCGCGGCGGCGGCGGCGGCGATCGATCAACGAAATTCTTTTTTCGCGGCGGCGGTGGCGGCGGCGGCCGTTTAATTTTCGTCGGCGGCGGCGGCGGCGGCATTTTATTTTTATTTTTTTTCGGTTACGCACCGGACGCCACGCCGACCCACCCGCCGCCGCAGCCGAACGTTCTTCGCCACCCGCTGCACCAGCCCCGCGCTCTTCCGCGACGCCCGGCAATGCACACAGCCGCTGCACTCGCTTCACCGCCGCCGCCGTCGTCGTCGTCCTGAACGTTTTGGGGCGGCGTCGGCCAGAGAGAAGATGCAAATTCGCCGGGAATTTTATCGACGTGGGCCTACGCCGCCGCCGCCGACACCGCTCGCTATCGGCACCAGACGGCGGCAGCGACGGCAGACGGAACGGCGGCGGGCGGTATACGTGCGCGGGGCTCATGCAGTGCGAGACGACAAAGAAAAGCCCAGCTAAATTCGGCAACCACGCGGAGCGCAACCCCCGTCCTATGTATATATGCCGAGCCTATGTAATACATAAAGTGCAGTATGTACATAATATACGTATATATACATCCTTCTGCTGCTGCTGCCGCCGCCGCCACCGCCACCACCGCCGCTGTGACCCTTCAGAACAATGTCTGAACGAAATATGTATACACTATATTATATATTATATATTATACACATTTCGAGGGAAAAAAGGGGAGACGAAGTATCGGAACAAAGAGGGTTCCGACGACGATGAAGGAAAAAAAATGGAAAATTTTTCACGAGAGAAACCGTTTTAGGCCGATTCGCAAAAACTGCATGCCCCGAAGAAATAAAAAAAAATAACGAGAATCGTTAGCGGTCTGTCTGGGACGCACCCCATCGCATTTCGTATTTGGTCGGGCCATTTGATATGAGCCTTGCGAGAACGAACATAAACCTATCAGTGGCATCATACGAGTGGACGGATGGGGAATTTCCTTACACGTCTAATTTTAAACGCCTACTTAAATATAAGAAACATGTGTACATAAAAATATATTTTGTACCTATATCTAATTTAATATTTTACTTATCCGTATGAGAAAAACAAAACATTGTTCTATCTTCTATAGTTTTAACTGTTATTAGCATTGTCGTCTGTCGATGAAGTGTTATAATATTTTTACATTAGAATTGTAGACATTTCCATTGTTATAAATATACTTCAAAATAATATGGGCGGATAATAATTAAAATCGTCAGTCATTGTTACCACGCAAGTTAAATATAATTTTCACGGGAATACCTGGAGAAATCATTTATAATGTAAAATCAAAAACCACAAATATTGTTCATTATTTGTAAAAGGGGTACTCAACATTTTTCCTTCGTCGAGTAAAACCTTAAAAGATGGCACTGTTATATTATATTAACATTTTCTTTTTCTTTCGTCGCTAGTGGGCAGACGTCACGTATATTAAATATAACCTTTGTACTTTTGACTTAAAAAGTATAATATAAGGCTTTAAATAAATGAATAAATGTCTTTAATTTATTATTATGAATTATATTCAACGTCCTTATAATATTATTATTTATTAATAATATATAAAGACGTTGGATATGTTTATCACCTTGCAGAGCCGTTTATGCGTATAATTTTAAGTTCCCACAAAAGTAATCGGGGCAGGTGTACGGAAAGTACTTGGGTATAATATTATTATGTAAATACGTTATCGTCTGCGTATTATTTTGTTTATAAAACGTACACACGCAAACGCCTGCACTGCGAACGTGATAATATACGGGCCGTCGTGATATCATCGTGTCGAATTCGTTTGAAAATACACAGAGTATAGTGTCTATATTATGTACTACTTGAATAGAGGGCATATGAACGAGGGCGGTGACGGGTTGGAAAATGAGCGCGTAAGACGCGACGCGTTTTGGGGATTCAGTTTTGTGCAATGTATTCGTTTTTCCCTCGAGTGCATTATCGCGCAGACCGCCGCCGCCGCCGCTCACGCTACCGCTCCCGCCGCCGCCACCGCCACCGAAGCGTATAGGCCGCCGCCGTTGAGTCGATAAAAAACGGCCTCGTACGCGCGTGTGTGAAATAAGTTTTTTAAAAAGCGGTCGTGTATATGTATACGTGCAGCGGCGTGGAGACGACGGTATTTTGGCGTGGCCCGGCTAGACCCGAAGTATTGATTATCTTCCCCTTTTTTTTCGGTTGCTAAGTGATTATAACAAAAAAAAAAAAATTTGGCCGGACGAGAAGGGGAACGGAAAAAAGCGGAAGTCGATGGTGGCCGGGGGGGGCCCCCCCCCCCCCCCCCCCGTACACTCGGCGTATACACACATATATATATACATATACTACATAATAAATATATATATATATGTGTGTGTGTGTGTGTACGGTTGCAATGTATATTGGTGGGGAACGAATGCAACTACGTGTTGCATCACGACGTGCCCGCCCGCCCGCCCGGTCGGGCCGCAGACTCGTGACGTCACTCCGAAGAACACGTCCGGCGAAATACACACGCACACACACACGCGCGCAGATTTACGAACGTACACGCTCGCAAACACACACACACACACACACACACAGATTTACAAACGCACACACGCGGGCGCGCGCGCGCACACATGCATATACATGCACACGCTGGATCACTGGCGAGCGGTGTTGTAATATACTACGCGACCGTCCGCCGTGCGCGCGTACCGTCGTCACCGTCGCCGTCGCCGTCGTGTGGCCGAGTAGAGAGCCGCGTGCGCCGTCCCGCCAATTATCGATACGCGCGCGCGAGAGAGAGTGTGTTTACGCGCTCGCCAACGACGACTGCATACAACTGCACAGTGCACTTTTTATAAAATACACGCGTGTACACGGGGTGCGATTACGCCGCGCGGACGATGCAGTTGCAGCGCCGCACGGCCGTCGGATGCGGCCCGTGCCCGGCCGCGCCGCACGACCGTCAAGCGGTCAGGAAACACTTGCGCCGGTGGTCACACAACATGGTGCTCATCATCGGTAAGTACGCGAGCCGATCACACTATTCCATAACCCAAGACTATAGACGACCGTTTGTACGCGAGTATCGTATACCTATACACCGTTTAAACATATACCGTGTGTGTGTATGTATGTGACCTGCCTCAACGCGATTCGCGTTGTAACGTATTTTTATTTTTATCTTGTTTTTCTTAGCCGCGACGACGACGATAGTAATAATAATAATAGTAATATATCTTCGACGGCGACTATACGACGTTTCGGCAACAAAAATCGATTATTTCGTTCGGTCCGGGACCCTCTTTTTTTCTCTCATTTTTTTTTTTAGGCGTAAAAAACCGCGCACGCACACTGGTCAATTCGAGTAGGCCGAGGGTAGGCGCGCGCGATGCGGTCGAGGAGGTAGCGGCGCAGCAGTAGCTGTGTTGTGTGTGTGTGTGTATAGTGTCGACAACGACGATGGTGGTGGTGGTGGTGCTGATAAAGGTGGAGGTGGCGGTGGTGGTAACGGCGATGGTAATGGCAGTGGTGGTGGCCTCGACGACGACGATGTTGTCGGCGTCGGCGTCCGGGGTGGGGGTGGTAACGTCATGAGGCGGCGGCGGCGGCGGGGTTTTATAGGAAATGCACCGTGGGCCGGCGGCGGGGCGGGGCATGAGACAAAAAAGACTGGTGGGTCGGGGGTGCTGCCGGTGCCCCACCGCTCCCTGCGCGAGAGTGGTTCGGCCGTCTTCGGCGCCGGCCGTGCATCGGACGTCTTCGTGATCCCTCCTCCAGCCCGACGGCGGCGTTTGTTCGGACGGGTGGGGGCGGGCGGGTGTGCGTGTGTGCGCGCCGGGCGGCGACGGCGAAATGCAGTTTTTCGACAGCCTAATGCATGTTGCACATTTCGTGTTCTCCAAGGACGACGGCCCGACCAAACTAAATGAGCGGTCCTCCTGCATTCAGATGCACTGTGCTCGGATGCACCAACGGGCGGTCGCAACGACTTCAAAATAAATTTATTACCAATCTGTTTAATAATTTGTTTTCCGTTTTACTTGTTTAATTTTTTTAATTTCGAAAATAATTTTTATTTTTACCAATTTTTCTAATTTACTATTCATTTTTTTATTATTATTATTATTATTATTATTATTATTATTATTATTATAACACTATTATTATTTATCCGCAGTGTGCGTTTGTTTTTGATCGTGCGATTATTTTAGTTCTAAGTAAATAATTAATTATTTTCGTTTCGTTATAAATGTATTAAACTCGTACTTCACGAGTTCGTGTTCGTGCTGCAAGCGGCAAACGACTATTATATTTGGACACCGAATTCTCCTCAAAACTCAATTTTTTGAGAGTCGCCTCACACTTGGCGGCCCACAGCGTTCAGGCACGGTACGTTCACAATTTTTATAAATTTGTTTGACGTCGTTATTTTAGGTCAACCATTGTTTAACAGCGTCCTTAGATTAGGTCGTATTTATTAGGCGTTATTGACATTGCGCCCGACCTCCTCTCTCTCTCTTTCACGCCGAACAGCGTAATAAGCAAAATTAAAAAACATATGTAATTAGTAACAGTGTAATTAATTTAAATATTCTTTTGTGTGTGTGTGTGTGGTGTGTGTGTAAACATTTAAATAATCTTATAATTACCACCGAATTTGTTACCAAATCTACACGCATAGAACGTCTCGAGTGTGTTGTTTATTTAAAAACGATTAAATTTAAAGTGCTGTTTTCGTTATACAGAGAATCGTGTAACCTCGTCACCTCGATAATTTTATAACACGAAGAATTAAAGTGCACACATCACACAATAAGTGGTTATAGTCGATTTTATTCAATTCTTATTATTATTATTATTATTATGTGTGCGTTATAATAATAATATGTAGAACTCGCACGTGGATAAAAACGGTCGTTTAAAAAAAAAAAACAAAAAACCGTATGTTGTTTATGTACCTACAATATGCGCTGGGGGTCCAGTAGATATGTGTGTACATGTGCAATAGCAATTATGCAAATGTATCGTCGCCGCTGGACAAGGGGGGCCCCGTGATTTGCCGGTCATTAGCCAAATTGGATTTTATATAACGTTGCCGCACGAAAACGCGTTTTAGCACCATCCGTCCATGCACGCGTATAATAATCATTTTTCACGATTTCGAGGCGGTTTTATTCGCATTTCTCCGCGTTATTTATGTGGCCGACTCGTGTTTGTTATTATATTATTATTTGTCAAGCTACAGCAGCAATATATCGTATAAAAAAGCTCATCGCAGCACAACTATACACTGCATAATAATACCTTCCTTGTCTTGTATTATTATATTATGCATATTGCTGAAGGAACAACCCTTTAAAATACCAGGCTCGACCAATCAATTTCTTTCCACCTCCGGAATTTTGTTGGTTTTTTTTTTTTGAGAGCACTGTTTGTATTATACACATTAAATAGTAGGTGTAATAATAGTAAAATGCGGCGTGCGTTCGTGATGTCACGTGACGGGGGAATATAATATATAATATATTATATAGGTATACCTATATATAGACACGGTAACTATTGGAATCGGATATGTGCTAGATGGAACAAAATACCCTCCAAAAAACCTGTTCGTGTCTTGTACTTTTTTTTTAACGTGTCCGTACCTACGCGCTTTTTTACCTATAGTATTGTGATTGTTATGTGTGTTTAAACTACTCACAAAGTGGGGGGGGGGGTTGTCACTATTATCGCCCGAGGAGACGTAACACATTATAACATTTCCGATGACATATATATTATTTTTTTTCACTTTAATATTTTGTGGATTATATAGTGTATATATAATATACTAAACTCGTATTTATCGCTTTGTTCTCAAGTTTTTATTTTTTTTCGTTCGACCGTAAACTGATTAATAGTTTAAAAAAAAAATAAAAAAAAAAATAGCACACAGACAACAAACGACAGTTTTTCAACAGTTATCGCAAATTGTCCGCCATAATCGACTATAATTCCATGTGTACGAATACACCACACACACACACACACACACACAGCCACCGCAACAACCCGTCATCGTCGTCGTCGGGTAAAAATATTATAACACATATAACTAAATTATATTTTTATAGTCATTATTATTAAAACTATGTGACGTGTTACCTGTTAATAATTGCAATTATATATATGTATATTGTTATATATTGTATTATATATATCTATACTATATACATTCGTTATTATGTATATATTATACTCAACGGTTTTGCAGGCTGCGTATGTATAAATGTTTATAAAACTGTCGATTGCTTTGATATATATCATACATTTATATGGCTGTATATATTATAATATTATAACTGTTTGGTCGAAACAATAATTTACAAATTGCCCCACCGCTCTGCTCCATATCATATATTATAATATATTGTATAGTGCAGTGGGTAATTATTTATCGTCATAGTGAGTAACGCCATTTCTTTTTTCGGCTTATAGACTAGATATAGTTTAGATATCGTATGCATGTATATAAATATTATTGATAAAGAACTTGACCCGCTCGTAGAAAAAAAAACCGAGAAAATCCGGCGATAACCTTTTACCAAATAAAAGCTCGGTTCGGTTCCTACGCGCGACCGCGACGTGACCTCAGACCTATAATACCGCCAATATACCGTGCCCCTTCATACAAGTCTGCTGTGCTCAATATTCAAAATGATATTATAATATACTACTGCAGTGTATATATTATTATAATATATATGATTATATTATGTACTCGTAAAATTCAGCATATTTTTATATTGTGCAAAACAATATAACCTTACGCAGTGTATTTTATGGGTATAGCTGCAGCAATACACTAGGACAAATCACGAAACAGCTGCAAACTGGCCATCGTCATTATTGACTCCTCGGATGACCCATACACACGAAATTGTATTTTGTACCGCAACATGCATCGCTGAATGACAATATCCTCCTATATAGCTGCGGTAAATTCGAAGACCTATACACTAACCTATATACTCGTATACGTATCTATATATATATATATATATGTGTATTAGGATTTAGGAAGTAATAATATATATATATATACCACACATGCGACACATCACATAATATAGGTTTAGGTTTATACAACGCGTTTGATTTATTACCATATATAGGTATACCTAATAAAATTGTATTGTAAATTAATGAAAACCCGTTAAGTATTGTATATATATTATTATATAATATGTATAGTAATTGGTAATACATTTAACATTTTAAAGGCCAAAGGGTATATACGATTATTAAATATAGAGTATTGATAAAAATATACACAATAACTGGCAAAATAAACGGTATAGGTATACCTATACATTATATTATTAGGAATTATACAAATTTAAGTAAAAAATCATAAAATACAGTATTTTACTCGGACTCATTTGAAGTCAATATATATATAAGAACAGTTATATACACTATAAAGACGTGATTGTAATTTTTATCATATTCCAAGTGTTTCGAGAGTCTTATATACATTATATTTATATTCACTATAAACATTTATTATATAAATTCCGCTTTACAACAACTGTACGATTAAAAAATGTAATAAAAATATGTTTGAGTTTTAAAAGTTGAAAGTGAATTTAATTTTAACAATACGAACAAGCTCGCGAGTGGTTAAGTTGAACTCGCTGAATTATTTGCATTATATATATATATATATATATATATAGGATACGTATAGTTAATAACGACTATAATTCTTAAGCCATCATAATTACGTCAAATTTACGAGAGGAGCTGAGTAGGAATTTAATATAAAGTAGCCGCGAAAAGGAAATGTAAACATCACTATACTTCAAGGTATATGCATAAATTATAATTTATATATAAATAGGCACTAACAAATAACAATATGCAGTGTACTGTATATATTTTCGAATAAAAAAAAAAATTGCCATGAAATTGGCCTCTTTAAGGTGTGATTTGACATTTTGAATAGCGTAGATTGAAGCGCAGATTAATTTATGTGTTTTTTTTTGTTTTTTAATGATCAACGCGCAAACGGTGCTCGCCCACTGGCCACTATATATGTATAAAATATATAATAGGTGCACAGCCGTCATATATATATATAGTACACCATAATATGATATTATTAATTATAATTATACCACGTATGGCTGTATTCGTATACGATGAATCGTTACCTACATTTTTCGATGGCATTAATCGCAAACGGTTTCGATCGATGAAACGCTCACGCCCGCGACGATATAATATAATATAATATATGCGACCATGTAAAACACACTCGCGCAGTTTTTCTCGGGATTCGACGATTATTTTGTGAACGTTTTAATCGCTCCTCGGCCGAAATAAAAACCGTAAGAAAACCGATCGCGTATATACTCGATATTACAATAATATATATGTACAAAACCAGAGTGAACAAAATAATATTTTATGTGCGAGGATAAAAATATATTGCTAAACATCATCATATTATAATATGGTCAGCCGGCCAGCGTGCCTTTTCCCGGCGGATTTGTGCCAAAAAATGTGACTCACCGTTTTTGAAATCCTCCACGCGAGCTCGGGAATTTCGAAAAAATAGAAAAAAAAATCTAAAAAACAGATGTATATACGTTCAAAGGAAACATACGCTGCACTCGCGCTCACGCATCTCCGATGTACGGATTTTCGAACGGCATATATATCATATACAAAATATATAACTGCGTTCATCGTCTCATATATACATCATAATATACTTGTATATTATTGTACCAATTAATTATTTTAATGTCACGCGCAGTCGTCGTCGTTGTCACCCCGCCGCATGTGCAAATATTATAATAATGTGCATAATATAATATATATAGTGTATAACTATCGCTTCTATATTTCCTTTGCGGCAGTTTTTTCGTACAAAATAATGATACGATGGCCTAAATATATTATACCTATATATACCTATACTATACAGCGTCTCGATACGCACGATTCAAAGTTCGTGACGTTTGTGTAGCGTCTCCGGCGGAGAGACCGCGAGCGTGATAGACTTTCACATCGTCAATCGCAATACCTATACGTATATACACTATTTTAGGTCTGCTGCAGCACCGGTGAAAACTCTGCAGAAATCGATTTGTTTCCCCGTGATTCGCTATAAGATAACGTACTTGTCATCTATCTGTATATATATATATATATATTATATGTATTATATTATGTTTAACCGATTAATGCGCACAATGTATACCTATACAGTATAGGTACCTATATCCATTTTTATTATAACGACGACGTTTAAAATGCGATAAGTTTCTGAAAAATTGTTGCCAACTGTAAAATTTTACTGCAGCGCGTATATGTATAATTATATTAAATAACTTACTGTAAGTGAATAGATATGTATATATATATAATTTCTATATAGTAAAATTGTCGTTTCAGTGAAGTAAATAATACCTACAACACATCACGCTAAATTATATCACGATTGATTTATTTCCACATTAACTTTATAGGCACAACTCGTTTTTCAGGACGAGAAAATCGATACATTATTGAAGTACCAATTCTAATGATTTCGTTCAAGTCGTACCTGTTTATTATATTATTGCCTATTGGTACGTGTTTATTATATATTGCAGTATAAAGCCAAGTCCGTCAGCCCATGTCTGTTTAGGATTAAGTCAATTACTACATAGATATATATTGGTGATAATATGTGCGTACACACTACCGAAATAATTATATTGCTCCTCGTTGGTACAATATTTTTTTTTAATAAAACGCATGTTAATAAACTATCGTGCTGCAGTAGGTATATTATATTATGCTATATATAGGTATATGCGATGCTGCAACTAAATATCTTTACAGTAAAAACAATTTTCTAGAAGAAGAAAAAACTGTTGTATGCTTATAATGTCATATAATATAATATAGGCGGTGAACACGGTTCTGCACTACAAATAAACAATGTACGAGATAAGGTTATTTTTTTGTGAATTTTCGAAAAGTCATATTATATAAATATGTTATATTTTACTCACTTTCGTTCGCGGTGATGTCGGTTCGGTTAAATTTATAGTTTTGCAAACGGATGTTATTATATTTGGCTCCGTACGGTTTTTATGTCAAACATGCCTTCCCACATTTTTTTTTTTTTTTACTATTTGATAATAAATGCTGGACTTGTATTCTCCTCAAGAGCGACACATTTGGTGAACCGTGTACACAATATATATCACGCGTGGTGCGCGTGCGCAATGCAAACAATACGAATCGGTGCGAAAATTTTCAGCGGTTCAATGCCATTTGTTTTTAATTTGAAAACGGAGCGTTAAATAAAATAATATTTCATTTTTTTCTCGTTTCACATATTATACATCAATGGCACTATATATTATAATAATTATACCTACAACAACAACGGTTTACCGGTAAACGAGATATATAACAGTAAACATTGAGCAGCCGAGTGTCACGCTGTATACGCAATATACATTATAATATAATACCTAATATTATGAGCGACATACAGAGCTGCGGTACTCGGCTGTATCGTAATAGTCAATATTATTTTTTAACAATAATACATTCGTGTTCGACTGTGTGTCGGTATATTAGTATTAATCCGAAAATATTGTAATATTCGAGTGCAATGACATTGTAAAACGACAAAATACTGCTAAACGCTTATATTATAAAATACCGCGCAGCTGTTCCACCGATCAGACAAAAGTTCAACATACTGTTATCGTTTAATGATGTTATTCGCCGGGCAAAATCAACCTTATCGCATTTGAATGAAGAATGTCCGGCATATGAGTATGTACAATGTTATAATAAATATGGGTGTGTGTACACTCGTGTTACCGTGTATTTGTGTATATTATTATTATAATAAACGTCTATACAGTGTGTTATGATAATATTTTGTGCGTTTTATAAGACTATAATATAAATTATAATAATATGATATAATATATAAATTATTGTATTATATTATATATTGTATTGTGTATATGTTTCGTATTGTACATAATATATACGTTTGTATTGTTATCACGATTTTCGTTTTCGAAATTATGTAATGAGCGGCTCCGATGTTGTTAAAGGTACGTTTAAAATTATTACTACTCATTTTTCTGTTTTCATTTACACAATTGGCAATGATTATTTTAATCGTATGCGTTAGGCGTGTATATTATATACGTATCGTAGGTATACGCATAAATTCAATAATGTACTAAAGAATCATATATAATATAGTCGTTGAATAGTTGTTGAATACATACATGTTGTTTTTACGTAATTTCAAGTTATTCCAAACAAAATTCTAACCAAAATTATATTTTTCAACTTCTTTACTCCTTCAAGTTTTTTTTTATATCCTGCTTCGAAATATGAAACTAAAAATTATTCTTGTCGTTAAAAATAATGTTAAAATAACTATATCATGTGCATTATACAGGTCAGATATATCTTAAAATGTATTGGTAAATGATTTTGTCCAGTGTACGAAAGTAACTCTGAGGTTTAAAATATTATGTTCATCGTTACTTTATTCGTCAAAATATTTAGGTTTTCTTTTTCTTATATTACTGAATGTTGGCTGAATATTAACACCCAACGCAGTTTCTGATTGTTTAGCACTTCAAACACTTATACAATATTATCACACATTTTTTAAATTTTATTTAGGGCTGTTAAAAAGCTTTAAGTAAGTCTATATCCAAGTTTTCTAGCCATACAATTTGTAACGAGTAAAGCATTTTTGTTTCAATAACAATATTATTAAAATAACATCAAATTTTGGATTTTAAAAACAATATGTAATAGATGAATATTATATTATTAACGAAGGAAAAACATCGTCTTACTTAGGGCCCTCTAAGCGAACGGGTCGGGGTGCGACGTACCCTCTTAGTTAAGTCACTGACCCAATAATTATACAATTTAGTTTTACTTGCAGTGAATAAATTGTGATCTAAATATGGATTTATCGCTTGATAAGATATTGCAGTCTAATATGAATAATATGCTAGCCCTATTAAACTTGAAGTTTTAAAAATATTATTAAAAAACTATGATGTATTTTTGGTTAAAATATAAATAATATTATGACGTAGGTACTATATATATTTTCTTACAATTAAACTCTGCTAAATGCTACTTTAATACGGGCATGGCATGATATTATTACATTTAATCGTTTATGTTTATCATGTTTTAATTAGATTGCTAACTTAATTTTATTTTACTGAACTCTGCTAATATTTAAAAAATGGACACTGTAACACATTATTATGTAATAATCGCTAAAAAATATAATAGACATTCATCATAAACATTTCATTTTAAATACGATTACTAATATTGTACATGTCAGAAACATTTTATGGGAGAAGACTGCAAATTACAATTCATTATTTACGAAAATTACGATATTTTCATCGACAATTATTTTTTCATTAAACCGTGTATATTATATTACTTACCTAACAATATCAGTGTTTACGGTTTTTACTAAATATTATAGCTCAATCGTGAAACAACCGCGTGGAGAAAACGCATAAAATTATTCTATTTAAAGTACCTATATATAGGTTATTAGGTACATAGCCAAATACTATGCAAAATTCGTTAAACCAAACGTTATACAGTGATATATGGCTATATATTATGACTCGCGGAAATGTGCAATTCAATGGGGCATTATAGATACTTTTTTTTAGCCCACCCCGAAGTAAAATTGCAGTTTATAGTTAGTATGTACTCGCCTAAACCGCGCAGTATAAGTCATTAACGAATAAACTATAATCAGTTTTCAGCTGCCAGAATTCGCAAATTGAGTTTCGAGTTTTCGACCCACGGCGATAAATATTATTATAATATGAATCGCATTGATTGTTGTAAAACACCAAAAATGTTTATGAGGGATTTTTTTTTTAAAGAAATCGACTGAAGCTATGTTTATTTTTTTAATCCATCATAGTCATTAAAAT
Organism: Neotoxoptera formosana; assembly: GCA_022818045.1. Classification (NCBI taxonomy): domain Eukaryota; kingdom Metazoa; phylum Arthropoda; class Insecta; order Hemiptera; family Aphididae; genus Neotoxoptera; species Neotoxoptera formosana. The sequence goes on from CM040633.1 coordinate 32,292,003, forward strand.
CTTAATAAATTAATAAATCGTGTTGTGCAAAACCCTCTGCGTTGTTAAAGTACTTAAAAGTATGTCAATGGCGTAAAAGCATTTAATTGTTTTCTAATTATTATTATTTATATAATATGTATATATACATTCAAGCTATATTATTTTAACGAGACAGACACAATCTCTGTTCTTAGCTACATAATATTATACACATTTATACATAATATTATATAATATGCTAGCGCGCGCGCGCGCGTGTGTGTGATTGAAGGGGTCACTATCTCTATATACCATATTATACAGCCGATAATTATTAGTTTAAAGCGAAATAGACCTAAACGGTTCTAAAAATCTTTATTATTATACAGTAGTTACAGCGATATCGGATTTCATTTCTGAAAAAACATTTGGGCTATTATATGCAACAAAACCTCGGTGTACGCGTGCACTACAAAAAATATGTACGCTTTAAAAATAAGAATTAGATTCGAGTTTTTTTAACCGTGCACAATAAAATATAACAAAATATACCATTGATTATATACTAAGTCAATATACAATATAATTATTATTATAATTGTTACACTCACCTCACGTCACTGTCGAGTACAATATATTTTCTTGTTCGAGGCTCGTGCTTCTCGTTATCGTGTAATTCGCGGACGGCCAATTATATTTTAGTCATGTCGAGTATGATATGACCGCGGTGCCCGGTCGAACACGGATATTGCCTATACTCGGTGCCCCGCGATTCGTATATAGTAATAGTAATAATATAAATTATTATATTATACATAATATATTACTATATTATGTGCATTACTATTATTCGAGTATTTTATTATTATTATTATTCGCGTACGATTCGAACGCCGAAAAAATAAACAGCGACTCGTGTGCGTGTTTTTAACAATAGTAGATCGTTTTCGAGCGAAGTGGTGCGTTTGCAAAAAAAAAAATTTACACACACAACACATAATTTATTATTATTATATACTTTCCTACATATATATCATAATATTCTAGACGCTTTTGAGTTCCGCCAGTTCCGGTGAACACCGCGTACAGAATTATTAACGACTGCCCCCCCCCTCCCACCGACAGTACCCAGCTGCCGTGTGGGTTGCCTATAGGTGCGCCGATGTCGCCAGAAAGAGATAGGCAATACGACCTGCGTGTAGCACATATTGCGATGAACCCAAAGTGCAGTTTATATTATATTTTTCTAAAAAAAGTCTGTTATCTCCGCGTTGTTAAACTTCTGCCTACTGCTCCTTCTCCGTCTCACCGTTAATGCGGGTTTGCTCTGACCGAGTTAACCGCGCTATTATTTTCCAACTCTGTGTCGTCCCCAAACTTCTCTATCTATATAATATACGTAGGTATTCAGTCCACGAGACTTTATATAAACGTCTATTATGCGTGCGTGTACTGCCACCGATGCTTTACTGTAATATAATATAATATAATGCGTTATCTCGCGATTACATCCGGCTCCGCGACCACATGAATATTATGTGTTTTTTGTTTGTTTTTCATTTTGTATGGTGTATCTATATATTCTATATAGGTACCGTCTCATCATATTATAATATTATCATATTATGTACATATATAGCCATATAGGTGTTATAGTGGACACGTATAGACTTTGCGTTCCGTGTAATACGCTCGATCGTTTCCAAATTCATTTTTTAACACGCTCCTATATACAATATATTATACCAAAACCGACGCAGATAACGGCTAAAAGGTGTACGACATTATATTTTAATTGTTTATCTCTAATAAACTCGTTTACCTATATATTATAGAGGTATGGCCGATTGAGGATTTAGAGTTTTTGCAAAGAGTCTTTGGGGCTCTTTTGAAGTCAATTTGATTTTTGAATTTTTCCTTATAGAATCGTCTGATTTTTTCGCCGGCTTATTTCAAAGAGACCTATATATGTAGAACCTTTGAGATTTTGCGGGAAAATTTGGACATTACAAATCGATTGATGTACATATTGTACTTATATATATACATTTTAAATTGATTTAACAATAATAAAGCACACACATAATATATTACATATTTTTTGAGTAAAACTGCAGTTACATTGCAACCTTTATTTTTTAGTACTTTCTAGTAGATATTTAACATTACCTACCCCTAATGAAATTTAGTTAGCTCAATTATATATACTTCCAGATAACTTAACATGTTTGGTAAATATATTTTTCCATGCACCAATGCTCAGTTTAATATAACACTGCAACAAGAAATTAATGAATATTATTTATTATTTTAGTTCTTAATATTATTAATTATTTACTATATATTTTTTCAAATGTAATTTTGATTATATTAATGTAATTAAATAAAACAAATGAGCATAGTATCTACTACCTACACATACAATAAAAGTAATTTTTCAAATATTTTGTTGTTTATTTATTGTAACAAAATATTTTTTTCGTGGAATACATTTTTCTAAAAATATGTTAAGATCAATTACAGCTGAGGATGATTCAATGGAGACATTTTGTGCTTCTATTCTTTCTATTTAAAACTGTGTTTCTTTCTTACACTCGTCGCAAATACATTTTTCATTTTTATGAGTACCTATACAGCCTGTTAGAATCTCTTAGAAACAGACACTCTAGCCTAACGTTTTTTACAATTATCTTATAAGTTCTTCATTATTTAAACATTCTTTTTCTTCGACACTATTAATTACACTGTATTTAGTTTCAATAATATCAGTATTTAAAAATCCAGATGTACTTATTGTAATATACTCTTTCAGGCAAATTTGTACTAAACAGACTAACTTTTATTTCTCTCCCAATAAATAGCCTTTTATTGGCTTTTATTAATTATTGTAACATGTTTAGAACAATTTTCTGACTTTGTGTAGTTATTCTTTTATTTCATTATATTTCAATGATTTAATCAATATAATATTAAACAATGCATCGATACGTACCTATAATATATATGTATATTATAATATCGTATACACGCAGTTATTATTATTATAAATATCAATATTATGAACAAAACTACAAATGTAGGTATCTATATAATATGTACTATGAATTATATCGATCTGTATACAGTATCCAAGTTTCCCGAATGCCTACATATTATAATGTATTTATAACTACCATCAACAGGTAGTAGTGTGTTTGCAACAATCCTCAAAGTCAGCCGACTCTCAAACGGTCCACCTCTTTGCGAAATGCCTGCAAAGTTCTCAAACGGCCCAAAGACATTATTATATACTTATACGTTATGGATACGTCTAAAGTTATATATGTTATTACACCTCCCAGCCGGGCGACTGCATCGCAGGGCTGGGCGCCTGCAGGCTGCAGTACGATATCAGCAGCTATAGTCGGCGGCTGCAATAATAAAGAATGGGTGTACCCATTACAACGCGAATCGATCAGATAGTGCGGTAAATTAAGTATTGTTTATACGATTATGTATATTTATGTATAATATTATTATGCGTCCGCGTGTGTGTGTACCGGCGTGTACCGTGTCTGCATCGTGACGCTTTTATTATGCTTTTTATTTTATCGCCGTCGAATATTTTCATCGGGTGTAATATAAAAATATCGAGTTTCAATGTGCAAATGACGTCAGGCGTGTGTGTGTTTGTAGGATAATGCCGGAATTTTTCGCGCGCGAGGTTACAATACAATATCATTATACAATACACGCTATAATCCTGCCCGTTAAAATGATAATATAATAATAATATATTAATGTTGTTATAATAGTCATAATAATAATAATAATAATAAAAACAACAGCAGTAGCAACATTAGCAACCACCACATATTTTACAATAATTATTCACAATACGACTTTTCGACGCAACAAATAGCTGCACCGTCAAAAAACTCGACACATAATAACATTATGCATAATATAATTATATTTTATTATTATGTATGCATGCGGCTCATATGTAATATACGCTGCAGTTCGAGTGCAGCGTACAATATTGCATATATACTTTTAACGTGCATCTTGCAGTCTGGACTGTTTAGGTATATTGGTTTACCGTAGCCCGAGGTATACGGTTAGTACATATTACATTTATATTTATTTAATTAATAAACGGGCATTAAGCCCAATGGTACATTGTATATATGACATAATACATATTATGCAGTTTATGTGCGTGCATTAATTATAATATTATATTTACCCCAGTGGGTTCCAACCTCTTCTATTCTACGCCCTCTTAATAGATTTTCAAAAATCTCGCGCCCCTTTTATAAATTAAAAAAAAAACAATCACTTTTTTTGTATACTTTACAAATAAACCATAAAATATTTTGTGAAACATAACAATACTATTGTAAATACAAATTTTACTTTGTGGTAACCTGCTTGCGCCTCCCCCATCGATGTAGCAATCATCTCCCCGGGTTGGGAAACACTGATTTACCCGCAGTTTAGGTATTGATTGTAATAAGTAATAATGTATCTATTATCTATATAATATTATATTGAGTTTATTGTATTAGGAATTTAAAAAGGTCTATTATATAATATATATACATGTATATGCATGACATGAGTAAGGTTCGATACTGATAAGAAACCTATTTTCGCCAAACAAATTCATTTTATCGCTAAATAAGTGATTTATTTGTGATGTGCGAATTAATCAAAAGAACACAATATAGTATATTATACTCGCGAAGGTTACGTATTATATATATATTAAATATTATTGCTAACCGAAAGAGCTGCCAATATAATACTATCTCCGTGTACACACACATATATATATATATATGTATATTAGCCTGTAGATTTTTTTAGGATTTATAATTATTGTAACTGGTAACCTATATATAAAGGTCAATATTTATAATTTCGACAATAGTAGCGCTGAAATCAGTACCAATTAAAACGATGCACTATATTGGTGTATGATGCATATTCTATGGTATAGTGTATAATATTATTCTGTACATCGATTAAACTCGAATAAGTACATTATTATTTTAAGTGAATTTCAAGTTTTGCAATACGCCGCTATTTAAATACACGTCAGTTCGATAGTGCGTTCAGAACCGCAATTTAAATATTATGTTTGGAAATGCAGATGGCTAAGGTTTGGCTTTTAATTCGTATATATAGGTAGGTACTTATAATAATAATTTACATCTTATTTATAAATATAATATGTAATATTTGCGCTCGTGAATAATTTTATTATTCAAATTCAGATATTCCGACAAGGAATTAAAATTTATATTCTTAAATTATAATTTATAATATAATATAATATAATATAACATAACATAATAGTACCTATGGGTAATGCGTCTTGATTACCGTCAAACAAATAATATGTTATTTCTTAGCACATTTTACGTATTATTATAATCCTTTCGTCGACGGTGTTTATTTAACTTGGTAAGGTTTCGTTGTGACCCTCGTGAAGCAGATACTAGGTAGCAGGTATATAGGTGGTGTGCAGATAACAGACACCGCTGTGCAATATATTATTATATTATGATGCACTATTGCACTAAACCTATAAAATAACGGTAAGTTGAGTATTTATTTTAGGCCAATATAATATTATATACTTTTTTCGTTATTACTATATATACTAATTTTATAAAACATACTTAGTACCTACTACCTACTATACCTACCGATATGTCATAATTTTTAATGTGTTATAATTTGATTCGTATATAATATTGTATATATTATACCAATACAACGCTCATCAATTAAAGTTACACGACGCATAAAAACACTAATAATTTCGTCCGGTTATTAGTTATTAGCTTATTAATTATTACATATTAGATAAAGAATCGCCAAAGAACACTAATTTATTATAATGCGTATGACGAAAACAAAGAGTGATTATAATTATTGTATTGCCATTATTTTTCACGTTTATATTATATAAGTACCTACTTTTAATTAAAATTGTTTAAACATTGCCAAATTTTTAGATTATTTACACACGTTCGTTCGAAGTGTATATAATGAGATCAAAAATTAATTATTTTGTTTATATGCGATAACGCTTCTTCATTTTTTTTTTTTTTGGCTGATGATATTGTCGTGAACATTTCAGAGTATAGGATATGTGTACATAAGACGGATGCTTCAAACGTACATAATATTTAGGTATAATATCCTTATCTATATTTTAAAGAGCAAAAATACTTAATTTATATTGTTCACAATTTAAGTATTATAATAGTACCTTTATAATATTACTTAAAACCCGAATAATTACCGAAAACGTTTCAATCGTATATAAAATATATTTAATATATATTACCTAACTTATAATACATTGTAAAGATTACAATTTTATAAACGCTGTATATATATACCGTATTCATTGTTAAGCACATACATCTAAATCGTTAGTAAAAATTTACTGTAGATAATTTATATTATTTAAAATACCGCTTTGACAGTTTGTTTTAAATTCGATCAAATAGATCAATTATATTATATACTGTTCGATTTGACACCACAGTTTATCATCGTATATATAAGTACGATGATAATATTATAATATAACGCATTGATTTTTAGGTTTTAACGACTATTATTTATTAGAATATTATATACATTACAAAGACATCTCAAGTTCATGGGTCTAACAATATTAATTATTATAGGTACCTATAATATATATACAATATTATAATCTCGAGAGTTTCGTTAAAAATTTAATTCAGCGACGTCATTATTACATTATTACTATACGACGTATACTTTTCGAAAACGAATTTTTAACTACAATATTTGAGTTGGACGATAAAATATAATATTTAACTATATATATACCTACTACCTATAGTCTTCTACGATATTATAATATACGTATATAAATACACGCGTATATTGATGATGTTAATTAAAAACCGTCACGAGTGCGTTAAGCGCGTACACGAAAAAAAAATTAAAAAAGTTCTATTATCTTACGCGTTATATCTTATATATATAGGTACGCACCCACACCCACAATATATGTATTGTTTCCGTCTATATACTTTTACCCGTGTTAAATTCTCGTTATTATTTATTCATGCTCACGTGTTTTATTATGTATATATCCGATATTCCGTCAAATTTATATCGCGCGAAGGAGACGTTTTGTGTGTGTGTGTCGGACTAAAACACGTCAACGACGCCATAAAAACTCGACGCATGGGTTTTCTATTCTAATAAATAGCGAAGTATATAAATATGTATATAGGTACATAGCATAATATATTATAGTATGTGTTAAATGTTTTTTTTCCTACACGCACCTCGTACATACATACCCTTCCTGCGCCTAACCTGCAAACGGGGGTGCGTCTTTATAAAATATACACACCCGTAGTTCACCTCGTCAGAATTAAACATTGTAGGTATATATATATATATACCTATATTATATAACATATATACTCGGGACGATGCAGATTTGTGCAGAATATATACACACACACGCGCGCATATCTTCTACGCCTATAATAATAGTAATAATAATATATGCTTTATAAACTACCACACATATATATATTATTATAATACACCCCCCCCCCCAGAAAACCTACCCCACTCGTACGTACACGAGTCTATTCATCTTGGGCGCGCTCGCGCTTGCGCACAAAATCGTATAATATATATATACATGTGTACGAGGGGCCTCCTCGTTGCGTCTGCACCTCTTGATAAGCAATTTCGCCTTCTCTCGGCATACATATATATATATGTTTTTTATTTTTTCACAATTAACTACGTGACTAAAATTGTTTTTTCTCTCCCCCTTCACTTTATATATTTTTACAGCGCGATCCCGGGCCCGCGCGCTATATACCTCGCTTATATATATTATATAGAAATAAAATTGCATCGCCGCCGCGTAGTACGCACTGCATGTGCAGTCCGTGGCTGCTGCGTTTTGCGACGAAACGATTATCGAAACGTTTCGCCATGTAATCGCGAAACGGTCCAATTTACCGCGTCTGAGCTCCTCCAAATGGACTATTATACAACGTGCGCGTGTGTATATATATATACGCACATAATACGATATGATGTGCTGCAGTAAAAGCCAATATGGGTTGTAAAAGTGTATATTGTTTGTTTGTTATATACGCGCGTTAATGACGACGACGACGTGTGTACGGCTTCAATGTATATAATATACACGACCGCAGTCTTAACGCGACGGTATTAGAGGTTTTTTTTTTCATTTTCAAGTATATTAACTCGCGAAAATACAAAACCGATGACTAACCGATTTCCAACGTCATATATATCATAATTCATTATATTATAATATTATAATATGTATACATTTAAATAATATATGTACGTACTCTGCGCGTGTATATAATATAATACCTATAATCTATATATTATGTCTTAAACAGAACTCTCGACTATATAATATATATATATGTTATATACATAAGCTCGAAGATATAATAATTATTTATTATACATTATATCGTATGTCAAATTCGCAATTTTCTACGTCGTCAGCAAATATCGCTGAACACACACACACATATGCACGCAAGGGAGTTTTGTTGACGTCTCGCCAAACCCTCGCGTATTTAATATTCGCGTATTCCTATCCTATATCGGCGAGCACACTGCAGCAACAACAACAGCAGCAGCAGCAGCAGCAGCAGCACATCAACGCCGCACGCACGCTGCTAATATAATAATATAAAATATATATAATATATACATTATAATATTATTTGTATATATTTTATATTATAATAAGATGTGCTGCGGCGAGTTCCACAATATTTTAACCACATAATATTATATATCACATCGTATAATATGCGTTTATATATGATTACGTTGCTCATCTCTTTGTGCACGGGCATCGAGTCCCGACACACACCACGCACGCACATATTTCACAGTCTGCGGGGTGATGAGGCATATAATATTATAATATTCTTTTTCCGCGTGCCGGGCCGTGCCAATAAAAACGAAAAATTGAGGACAAATATTTAATTGATCTCCCCGCATCAGCATAATAGTACAAAACACGCACATATAAATGCGTATATATATATTATAATATACCTAAACCGCCGACGATGCACGTTTTTCTTATTTTATTAATATTATTATTATATGCGATAGACCTTTATGGGCGGGTACCTGTGGTAAAAATGTTGAAAATATCCATCACAGATATACACGAGAATTTGTTTTTTAAAACACCGAAAGGTATACCTTTTGATGTACATAATAATATAGGTAAAGGCATAGTTATAAAGTCAAGTGCAGCTGTCGTTATACTCGTATTAAACTATAAGCGCCTATATACCTATATACCTATAGGTAGGTATACTATACATATTACATAGTACAAACTACCGTACGCGGTATGTTATTATTATTATTTATAGTTAAAATTGAAATTGCATCTATTTAATATAGTGTGCACAACTGCACACCGTATATGTACAATACACACATGATTACCAGATTATCGAATTACAAAATACATAAAATCAAACAAACGGTTTTGATCGAATTTTATTGTAGTGGTTGTGTTTCATCTTCAAATACAATTGGGGAAAAAATCGTTATTCCTTTCTTCTATATTATTATATACGTAGTCTAATTTAAAGTACATTTTAAAAAAAATGAAGTAGCTTTTTCGTCGTATCTCGCAGTCATTACTACGTTTTTAAATTGTTTTTGAAAATCTATTAGAAACTATAACAATATTTTCCTGCAGGTATATTAAATATAGCACGTATTTTTATTTGATTTAAATATATTGTCGAAATTCAGTAGGTATAGTTATTAGAGTAACAAAAAAAAAAATGCATTTTGTTGATTTATTTACTATTGCATATTATAACCAGTTGTAAACTTGTTCTTATATATGTTAATTATTTTGTATTACTCACTAATTGATAAATATAATCTACTTAATATTATCAATTTAAAATTTTTCGAAACAATCATAAGTAAGTTCCCGCCGTTACGCGTTTTTTGTAATACGTCATGTACCTACCAAATAAATTCAAGCAACGTGATTTCAAAAATAGAAATTTATTTCAGAATTGGCGATAGTAAATTTAAAATATTTGTGTAAATAGGTACCTATATAATATACAAGCCATTTTAGAAAATAAGTTCTACTTGAAATCGATTTCGGCATATTATTAAATTTGAATGGTTTTAATCATGTAAAAATAATTCTGTCTGTATACGACTGCCGTGCAAAGTCGACAATTTATTTATCATTGTTATGAACCGTGTGCGACGATCTCGCTTTGGTCTATAACCAAAACATTAATTATTGTAATATTATTTCGTTATTGTTTTGTATATACTTATACAGTATACGCAATCAATGTTTAGGTGAAAGAAGTCAATAAAAAAAATGATTTTAAAAGCTGTTTAGAACACAAAAATACATATCAATATAGATACGCACCTTTATATCATAATTCATAATATATATATAGAAACTGCAGTTATATCTAGGTACCTGTGCGTGTTATGACTATACTATTGTTGTTTTGGCGCCAGGGAGGGTGCATATTATTGCACCCTCGTATAATACTGTTACGAATGTAAAACACTAACCAAACTCAATATATTATATAGCGGTATGCCGCGGTCACCCGAGGCTCCCGCGAGTCCTGCGGGGAAGGTGCAGGTCTACCATCGGGCTTTTGGACTTTTTCACCCACAGAAAAACAGAGAATATACCACGCGCGTGTGTTATATACATACCTACAACGCCAAATGCAGCAACAATCGCCTATCGTCGTATACCTCACGTTATAATATAATATATATTATACAATAAATGTTGCAACCCTCGTATAATCGCGCAGTCGATCGACGAGTTTTCACGAGCCGCAGTGCATAGTCAAAACTGAAGGTCTGAAACCGCGCGATTGAAACGTGAGATTATATTCTGCTATAGAGTGGCTATGTATACGCGATACATATAGTATAATATATATAGAAGGTACGCCTATATACAATATATAACACACTCGCACATATAACATATTTTAAGTACCTATACGCGTTTTCCATGTTCGTTTTAGGCGTTTTTTTCATAGTTGAACGGCGATTGTGTTGGCGCTCGGCGTTCGGCTTTTACATTAATCCTTGAATGTCAATATACATATATTGAAGAACCGTATGTACACGCGGCGTAAAAAACCAGTTTTTTCCCTATGCGCATACATAACATAATGCCGTCGCATATATAATAATATATTATTTACATTTTACATTTTCCCCCATTTTCTCAGCCAACGACGAGGCGGTTGACGGTTCCTCGCGGACGCTGCTGCACATCTGTACCTACATGTATGTATATTGTATATATATAGGCACAGTTTATTATTATTATGTTGAATATATATATACTTACGCTTGCAGGTACCTACCTCCTATTTACTTTATGTCGTGTGCCTATATATGTTGGATATTATATATTATATAAATGTCCTATAACCGAAACCCGTGCTGTGTTATGTAGTATATATAGAGGAGAGGGGATAATATACCTTCCACCGCCTCGTCCCGTCCGATTCTTTTTGGGGTCACCGAAGTCTGTATATAATATATATATATATATATAGCTGCCAACTATTTTATATAACAAATACATAATATACAGGTACCGCGGGTAACTTGCACAAATAATAGGCACATCACGCACGCACACACACACACACACACACACACACACACACGTGTATATGTATTTGAAATGCTGCCTCGGTCGAAACAGGTAAACACAGGTACACCAATAGGTATATATATATATATATATATATATCCACGATATACGCGTGTAAATCTCTCTCTATATATATAGGCTTGAATCTGATTTGACCAATCGATGGCGAACCGGTCTGCGCTAAGCGACAAACGCACCGCCTCATTTTCAAAATGGTCGTCGTCATGGTCCCGGTTTTCACGTACGCATAATAATAATGGAAATAGTAATAATAATATATATATATTATATAGGCCTCGCGTAGGTATATAATATCTATATCTGCTTATGTGCGCGTATCGCGCGAGCCGACGACGACGACGTTCGTACCGCCGGCGCCGCCACCGCCGAGTTTTTTAATTGAATATCATTAGCAAACGTAAACGGAATGTCATCAATTCCTTTCTATTTTTTTTTTCATTTCATATAAATGCATTCATATATACCTGTCCACCGCCCGAACACGCGTGATTTCGATGGCTACGATAATATGGCACACGTAATAATGACATATATCTATACATATTTATTGTAATAAATTGTATATAATATATGTACAGGTGATATACGCCTATATATATATATGTGTACAATACATATGGAAGGCTGCAGTGTCGTGTATTTGGTATATATATATATACAGCTGTCGTGGAGAAGACGGTGGGCAGGGTATATATGAAATTGACCGACATTCGACTATACGATCAAGCGACACGCCTATTATATCGTGTAAATAGTTTTCCCCGTAGATATCCGAGTCGAATAATGTATAAAATAATATAATATAAGTACGCGATTACTATATATAATACCTCATATATCGTTTTCATCGTTTTCGAGGATATAATATTAAATGGAAACGACGAGACGATCGCCGTATAGTCCGCGGACAAACCATCACTCGTGTATATCCAATACAATATATTATATAGGTAATGGCGGTACGCCTTTATATGTATATGATTTAATATTATAATATATATACCATAATAATAAGGAATAGAAATAAATATATATATAGGTCGAAAAATCCGTCGCCACGTCCAACATGTTACATGTGCAATTTACACCAACATTTTTGAATTGTGCGTCTGTAATTTGCACCAAAATTCAAATCAATTATTCTTTCAATAGTATATTTTATATATGACATTTTTGGAAGTAGAGTTTAAGATATTGAAATATTTATGGAAAACTTTATAGGTATTATATAATAACGTATAGATTATTCCATTTGAGTTTCAGAGCGGGTTTAATTCACTAACCTATTCATACCATTCTGCGGTAGGTTTTTCAATATATTGCCTATAATAGACACTCGATCATTTTGGTGCAAATTACAAACACTATTTTCGGTTACTTACGGTGGTGCGAATTACACAACGAGTTTTTTTGTATTAGCATCCGTCTACGAAATTTTATCCTTACACAATAACGTCCAAGTCCCATCCCTCTAGAAAAAAAAAGTCTTCGTGTGTTACTATATATACCTATGATAATTTGTTAAAAAAAACTTTTGAATGTTTCGGACTTTCGGCAAAAAAAATAACATATATTATATTATGTTTTTATCCTTGTGTGTGAGATTTTTCTTGTCGGCTATATATTTTATATGTTGTATATGATATTATAATTAACCTAATTATATATATTAACCTAACCTATGTATCATAAAGTATCATCAAGTTTTACATAATATATAATAATAGTGATAAAGTTTAAACATCAGTGATTAATTATAATTCAGATGATAAATATTAGAATGATCCTATAATTATTATAGGTATAGGTAATACCTACTGGTAAAGTTTTTTTTAATATTCTGGGTGTTAAAAACAAATAATTTTTATTGTTTGAACGCGGTTTGTCTTTAAATTAATCACTTATAATATAATATAATAGTAAACACATTTTGCTCGACCAATTTTAACACCAGCTGTCACAGCCAAACCCGCAGTAACAAAAATTATTTTCCTTGTTATTTTTTACCGAACAACTCTAAATAACATTAAAATTTTTAATTTATTTTATGCTCGTGGTATGTGATTATATTATATATTGATTGAAATATAAATTTAACACAGTAAACAAATAACGACGCATTATTATATTATGTTATTATAGTCGCCTCCGATTAAGCTGTATATTTACTGTCGAACCTATACCTATATAACCCATAATAACTGTCTATACCTATTATGTATATGTTTATGTACAATGATCTAAACCGAAATTGCGTGTTAATTTTCAAACTCATTGCAGCATCGTCGATGAACAATCTGGTTAAATATTTAAGGTGCAGTATAGGTATTTAACTTAGATTATACTTGAAAAATTGATTGCACTCAAGCATTGCCAACTTTCACCTTAATAAATATTCATATTGGATTATAGTGTAATATATTATAATATTCTTATTTTCAATGTTCTCTTATACTCCAATTTCTTATACGCCACGTGACGCATTAATATATTATGAACTTATTATAATAATATATAATACAAGCAATAAAAAACTTAAAAAAATAGAGCCTAGTAAAATGTGTTTTCTTAACACTTTATAGGTGCATAGTGGATGATGTAGAATGTAGATAAATATTCTTATTTCTTGCAAGTAAAATACTGCAATTATTGGCTACTATATGCATGCGTGCAGCAGTCCACCCTGTGTGTTTAAATATATATATATTTGGTGCTGCAGTTTGATATTTGTTTTGAAGTTTATATACATTTAAACTAACTTATAGTTAAAGCAGTTTATTTTCGTAACTCAACACACGTGGCATATAATATTTCCTGTTTACATGTTTAAATATTATGCAGTTATTTTGACTATTTAAACAGCAGCATCTCTCTCTCTCTCTTTCTCGCACACACAAATACATAAACATACATATACCACGTAAATTGCTAATTAAATTTAAAAAATAATAAACTCAAATTACATATAGTATTATATGGTGGAATGCGTTTAATCTCGATGTGGAAATTTTATCAAATATATACTTCTTTATAGTAATAATATATTATCCCTTTAGCATTTCTTCGTTGATCTGAATATAATCTGAAACGCTGAAAATTATACAATTTAATAATCTGCTGTGCGATAAAACTACAAATTTAAACCATTATCGCATATATGTTCTGTAACCGTGTATTCATGTATACGCATGTTATATATTATGTAGGTACAGTTACCTACATAGGTACTAGATATATTAGATAGTATAGATAGCATAAAATTAACTGCACTATATTGTTAGATTTTCCTGTATATTATGCTATGTAATGTAATATATATAGTGAGATATTTACATTTAATCAGATAATGATAATATATAATAGACGGTACAAAAAAAAAATTATAATCCATTCAACGTCTTTGCAGGTAGACGTTGAAATATTATGGTCGATAAGCAGGTGTATTTAGCAATAGGATAAGCGCATAGGTATAGGTATATTATTGGATTAAAACGACCAAACAGAATCGTATAAGTATCAGTACCTGGAAAAAAATTGCAATATCGCATAACGGCTATTTCGCTATTGCGTTTATATTTATAATAATTTGTAGGTACCTATAATGTTAGTCACAGATGTTAAATATTGTGTTAGACCTTAAAGTTTCTCAAAAATTATAGCAATCAGTCATACAACTTTGTTTGTTATGACTATAGTTTTCATTGATATTATAATATTATATATTGTAGATATAAAACAATTTATTTTCGTCGTATCTACGATTATCATTTGTATATAATATGAAACCGGATTTATAGCGTTATATTATTATTATATTTTTCTCAACAATACGAATACATAAAATTCGAGGACCAAATCAGTCGAAAACAATCCTGAAATCGTACACTGCACAATATGCATGTATATATATTATATATATGTTATACAAAACATAATATTATGACGAGCAGTGTGTGTGTGTGCGTGTGCAGTGCTGCTGTTACAGTGTAGGGGTACACAATATACATATCTGGTGTCTAAATCTTAAATAGGTCGTATACAACTACAGTGCAGTATTACAATTTCGTATATATTGTGCGCTCCGCGATTTTATTTCTGGAAATTCTAGTTTGTCGCTACCGACGCGTATACGATATATATGCAGCATATATTTTTATTGGCGCAATATACGCGCGTTTCTCATTGCATATACGACACGCAGGCCGTCGCTTAATATTATTATTACAATATTATATCGCTTGTTTTAATATAATATATTATGTTATATCGTTATCACCGCTGCAGCTATATATTATTGCGCGAGTAACAACGTCTCCGTTTGTTGTTTATGTTCGCAGGGTTGGAAAGGATCGCTGAAGAGTTAATGGGAAGAAGAAAATGGCACCAGTATCAAGACATTTTGGCGAAAAATTATTTACTGGAAGAGGAATTGATGGACCGGAGAGAATGGGTTCCCGTCAAAACGTGTAATTCGTGTGATGTGAACACAGACCTGAGCGTAGCAGATCACTCACCTGCAGAGCTGGTAAATCATGCAAATATGTTATATAATATCTGATATTATTGTTAATAATCTTATTATGTAATGTCGACCGGGGAGTTGGTTTTTTTTTGGAGGGCGGAAGTTAGCTGTATCTTATATTATAGTAATAGTAGGAAAACAAATTATAACTTATCAATACAATTTTTGTACAGCTTACATTTATTTGTTCTAATTAATGGTAGTAAAAAAATGACTAAATAATAAATAATAAATAAGATTAAGTTTGTGTGCAAGTATCAATCGTCGTCGCCATAAGAGTATGTCAGTGTCATCTGATAGAAGTGTCTATATATAATATGTCTTGTGACAATCTAGGTCGTAATAGGTATAAGCGTCTTTTCTTTGTTTTGTTCCCTATATAGGTACATACCCCCCATAGGTTATAGTATCGGTCTTCTTAGGATGTTTTGAGTTTCATATGAATATTTTTGAATTTGGTTTTAATTCATTCACGAGAGAACGAAGGGTATCTCAGTATAATATTGTGGATTTTCCTAATTGTCATGAACCATAATATAGGAACCATTTCTAATTTTTGTTGATGAGATCGGCTGCAGGACTGCAGGCGCGGTAGATAATGGGCATAATAATTATAGTTTTCTTATTATTAAGATTAAATTTACCTACTAACTAAAATTCAAAATGATGTTACATCCACATTAATAATATCATTTAGGTTGTACCAAAATTGGCAATAATTGGTATATTATCGGCAACGAAAGCAACACTCAGCGCACTAGCACTTGTTATTTAAATATTCATTAACCACGTTTAGTGAGTATTTAAATACCTAAGCCCGACAAAATATATTATACTACATTCATTATATTAAACCAGTATATATACTATTTATTGATCTCAGCCTTTGTACACATCACCATTCACCACCTCTGTAAGCATTCAGCGTAATATTTATTTTTGTTAGCAATAACGTATATCATACATTATTAATTCAGAATTATGTATAGTTCCAAATGGTTATATACTTAATATCAGTGCAGGTGTATCTTCGTATATCTGCAATTTGTGTACTGTAGTATGCGTCTAACTATTTTTATTAATACCGGAAATGTGTGAGTACGAGTAGAAATGACAATATTCTATTAAAAATTATTATTAATATACATAATATTTTTACAATTATATTGCCTATAATATAGACAAATAAAATGTTACCAAGTAATAGTTTTACAATTTTTTTCGTTTTTCACTTTACAATAATTGCTATCTATATAATAAATAATATTAGAATAAATTATTATATTGCACAGTAATCTATATGTAGAATAGTTATATATTAACTATTGATTTTTACTTCCATTTATACAATTTGACATCCCCAGAAATATGCTTTTGACGCATTGAGAAGTATAATAATATTGATAAGGGTGTAAAATATATAGTTTATTATGTGAAACATATTACAATATATATGAGTGCAATTTATAGTACACCAGTGCGTAGTTTAAACTATGTATACAATGTATGGACAACTGCAGTTAAATAGTACACCAAATTTGAATTCGTCGTCGTAATTAAGAACAATGTAATATATATTATGCTGCTTGCGATGTTTGTATTATTATTTTTGTTGTTGTTGTTGTATAACTGTAGCAACGTGCGGGAGCTCGCGAAGTTTTTCAGTGGGACGTTTACCTTTTAAACGGCTGCAGCCCGCGTATATATTATATACACACATATTACATGTATATATATATATACATATATATATATGTACACGATCGAGTCCACTTGTCATCGTTTCCAAATGACCTACATTTCGCGTGGTCGTCATACGTATATACCATTTTATTCATTTGCTTTTTAACCTCTGATAGGAGGTTAGGTGCTCCCGAGAAATTATTATTATTCATGGTCGTTTTTTTTATTCATAAATCGTAAAACACCGGAATAATGTGTAACAAAAGAAAACGTTTCGCGGTCTTTTTATTCGTTTTTTTTCTATTCGCATAAATCGTACATATATATATATATATATAATATTATACCTAACGCTTGTACGTACGTACCGACAATCGGATATATCGTGTAAAAGGAAAATCACGCGCTCGTTCGTTCGATATTTGTATTAATCTAAAATAAAACAACGGTCGTTTGCATTGCACGTTTGTAATAATAAATTGTAAACACTATATAAATACAAGGCACAATAGTGTATGTAGTCAGTTAATCGTACGACCATAAAATATATTATTATTATATTATTATATACCTATACGCGGTGAATCGTGGATGTAGCAGACTGTGTATATACGCGTAGTATAGATACAATAATAACTAATAATAATAATAATACGAATTGATGAAAATTATTATACGGAAACAAAATATAAGTTATTGTTGAGTATAGAATATAATATATAGGTATATAACCAGACATATGATATTATGTAAGTACGTATACCTAGAGCATTATTATTATTATTATTACCTCGAAATCATACGGTTTTATTAAACATGCAAGCACACTGTAGGCTGTATAATATTATATTAAAACTCAACCCAATCAAATTATGATTAAACATTGTCAATCTCTGTAATCTAGAGTGTCTGACGTCTGTTTATAATTTATTAGCGAGCTTTGATATTTTTTTTATATTTAAGTATTATATTATTTGTTAGGTGTTGTGTTATCGATTGGACAATATATGTGATTCTCGGCTATTATACTGCAATATAATATGTTTAGAGGACTGTTAAAAGTTTATAATTATTATTATGTCGGACATTATCCTATGCATTTGATCTATTCGGTGTATAGATAGTTCGGTTTAACTTTGATGATGCACAAATGTTTTTCATATTATATATATTTATATAAACTCTGTTTTGGCATGTACTCTCGGACATCAATATAATGCCTAACGCTGCGCACATATTTTATTTGATGATGTATCAATGAATTATTCTGTTCATATATAGTCATATAGATAATATCAGTATATATAGTATCAATATATTTGTAATGTATATAGTTTTCAAATAATTAACTGATATTTGTATGATCGAAATTCACCGAAACGTAATTAACGTACATCAACAAGTGCCCGTACTGCAACTGTAGATAATCTAAAAGAAATACGGCATGTACCTACTTCAACTATCGGTATAATTATTAATTTATTTAAATGTATACACAAAAATAAAATACATTTTATATTTTTCAATTCAATATTGTGCTAAATGTGCCAATGCTTTTCAACTCGCGTCAAAAGCGAAAGTAACGCGAGAACATAATATTATGTATATTATATTTATGTATATTAAATTACGGATATTGTAATTATCAAGGAAAAAATTATAATTAATGTATTAGGTATATTATATTATAACGAGCAGGGAATATTAGGGTGTGTTATTCTATCTGTATAATATTCTACCTTATTAATAATTATATTTATTATGTATAGTGTATTATATAACATGTAGGTATATGGGCTTTGCTTACAATTTGAGTAATAACTATGTTGTACCCAAGTATATGGATAATGGGTAGTTAACACTTAATAGTTTCATATAAATAACATACTTCAGCATTAATCGATTGGGTATATTTTTATAATTAGACATACATTTATTGCAAAATATAAGGACATTATTTAATCAACTTAAAATACCAACGTATACCTACTGAAAATATTTCATTTAGAATAAATATTTATTTATTTTTTAACCAGTAAAGGCTTTTAGTTTGTTTTTAACTACCAATATATTTACATTTTACTTATAATTCTTGTATCAAACAAAATAAACATGAATAATTTATAAAACGTTTAAGAAATGTGCACCACTGCACCTAATACTTTATAAAATAATATAAATCAATGACACTATACTTAGCAAAATACAGTATTTTTTTTAATACAATAATTTGATAGATACACCGTCATAATTGCGTAAATCATCAAAGAAAAAAAAAACGATTTGACATTTCAAGAAATTTTTTATTATCGAGATTTATTTCTATACCATGTTACATTAATTTTATTATTTCAAGAAAATAAATTGATTTATAATACAATTATGGCTAAATAATTACTTTTGGAGAGCACATACAAATACAATTATTGTATATGCTTTATTAGGTTTCAAGTACACTGCAGGTGTTATTATTTCAACGAAAAACGTGTACCTATACTGTATAGTTTTAGTATATTTAAATGAAAAAAAAAAATTGAATTCGATTAAATTGTTGTACCTATTTATAATATGCATTATACATATAGATATAATCGCGTTTTATCGGCTAAATTATTATTTTTATTCACAGCAAGGTCGAGTAGACATCATTATGTCCGAGAGGCCATTTTGTTTACGCTTTTTATACCTATTATTATCACAGAAAAATGTCACGCCAACTGCAGCTGCATCAGGGGGTGCACTGATGCAGCAGAGCATACTTTTAACGTGCAGCTATCGCGATTTGTCTTGCAGCATAATATTTTATACTCTAAACTTTTGACCGATTTTGTAGCAAGGAGGCGGGATATCGTCGTGACTAGCTGGAAAAGTTTCGTTAGTGCTTCGCGTAATAATATTGTTTATCCCTGAAATTATATTATGCTATTATTATCACGACTGCGTCGGCTGGTTAGGTAGGTACCAGCTTCCGATCACCCGATTTGGCGTTTCCTATATTATATATATTATAATAATGTATATTTATATATGGGTTTGCGGTATTATTATTATCGTTAATGTTGCACGTATGTACCACGTGACGTAGAGTCGTTTATAAAAAAATATATTATTATAATCGATTCGCTTTATCGCGATAAAAACTAATCGGCGGATAGTTTCACCGGATTTATTCTAGATTCGTATCGCCGTATGTATACGTCGAAGGTATGCAGCAGAAGCTGTCCAATATTTGTGTATAATGCCTGCAGAGTGATTATATTATGTATCCTAGGAATTTTGTAGCCCCGGGAGAGGTACCGTTTTCCCCGGAGCATTTAAACCTCCCCAACCTTTCGGGTAGTGTATTTATGTTAGGAATCTTAAGCCTGTAGGGGTAAAATAATATCCCATAATATTTATAGGAAAATTGCTGTAGGTACATCACCGCGAGGGCTAAGGGATAATGCATTCCTTGGTACGACTGTCGTTGAAAATCTGTGCCAGCGGACCGTATACCTACTGTTAATGGATGTACATAATGTACAATATTTTTGTATTAATTTAACTATACTAATTTATTAATCGTTTACCTGTACATAATCGTAACTCTAAAACGTCCACCATTATCGTTGTTATACATTATTTAAATGATGCCATTGGTTTCAGATTCAAATATTATTATTTTATCTAATCAGTAGAAATATGGCATAAAAAAAATATATTTTTTATATTATATAAGACAACAATATAAGTATTACGTAAAAATGATTTACAGGGAAAATACAAAGTTTTGAACGAAACATCGTTCTAGAAAAAGCGATGTGTTTTCAAAAAAAATAAAAAAAAAAATGAAAATTGTATAAAATATTTGTAAACCACTAAACGTATAAGTGTCTGTAGCACATTATGTTACTTAAAAAACCGTTTTCCGTGTTCGCAGGAGCCATCGTCTGAAACGGGAAGCTTAAGCGGCGGCAGTCGCAGCGCAGAGAGTCCGGAACCGGAACCGGGCAGGCGGTCGTCTTCCACACCGCCCCCGGCGGCATCAGAGCCGTGTCGCGCCGATGACCGGTCGCCGCCACCACCGCCACTGCTGTTGCTGCCCAACCCCACGGCCGCCGCCGCCGCCGCAATGGCCGCGGTCGCGTCGCTGAACAACTCGTCGTCGTCATCGTCCACGACGACGATGACACCGGCGGGCGGGCCACCGTCGCCCGGCGCGCTGGAGGCCGCGGCCGCCGGCCTGCCGAAATGGCTGTTGGCCGCCGCCACGCTGAGGCTGCAAGAGACGACGGCCGCGGCGGCAGCAGCAGCAGCCGCAGCCGCTGCCGCGACCTCGGCGGCCACCAACTCCAGGTCACCGCCCGCCCACCGTCACCATCAACAGCAACAACAACAACAACAACAACAGCAGCGACAACAACTCCAGTCGCTCGATCAACCGCTCGATCTCAGCGCCAAGAGCAATAACAACAACAACAACATCAGCGGTTCGGGCGGCAACGCTTCGTCGTCTCCCGCGTCGTCCACGCCGTCGTGCCCGAGCTCGTCGTCCACGCCGTCGTCGTCTGAACTAAAAAACGTACCCGGCACCGTCGCTCCCGCTGTCGCCATCAACTCGTTCACGTCAGATCTCATCGCCACGGACATGGTGAACCAGCTGCGGGACCTGTTACCGGGTACGTCCGCGTCCACGTTCCTAACACACCCATCGCTCACTGGGCCCATGCTCATCAACAACAACAAGAACGCGTTAAAGTGAGTGGCCGTCCTAAATTTAAAACTTGCATGCGGTTATATATTATATTTTCATGACGTATAATAAAGAAATAAGGCAGTCTTGAATTTTGACTTCCGTGATAAATTGGATAAATTAAAAACAAGTACCTACCTATAATATACTGTCATAAATAAACATGGCTCTGTTGCTTCAAAAATTATAGCTATAAACATACAATAATTCAATACTGACACTTCTTATTTGGTGTCAAAATGAAAAATTACATTGCATGTGTTTAAATGTGTTCAAGAACTTTTGCATTGTTTAGAGCTACTTATTTACTTTGTGTAAGTCATTATCTTAAATCAAAATTGATGAATTTTTAGTTGCGTCAGTCTTATACTAGAGGTTCTATTACATACATTCTGTAATATTAAGTCAGCAACTTAAAGGCGTTTAGGCTATCTCAATACGTGATAAGATTTAAAATAACTGTTTAAAAATTAATTCACTCCAGATGAATTGCGACCGCGCATTTGTCAACTTTTCCGTTCGATCGAATCGATGGGCGTGTTTTGTTATCATGATTTGCATTGACGACAAATTTGTTTCCTTACACACTGCCGGAAAAAAAAATAATTCCGGCTGGCAATTATCGCGTGGCTGAATATTGCAATAATTATTGTCGTCGTAGTTATTATTTTAACTGCAAGTGGCCGTACGCGTTGCAGTATAGCTTTATGTAGGTGGTGCGATGCATGCGTAAACGCGTGTATGCCTTAAAATTGATTTATGCCCGTAATAAGTAGGTACTTGTTTTGGTTTTACGAGTGCACGAATATATGCACACAGTACAAGTGGGAGTGTGTGACGTACTACAAAATATGTCCGAATTTGTTGAGTTGCATTTTTAAATATACATAATAATATAATATACAGTCGGTTTGTCTATATGTAGTGCACGTTGCATTTAATTCAGAACATAATATTTAGACAAATTGCCACCACCGTCGGTATTACAGCACAGTTTATTATTTGGTAAGCTCAGAAAACTTATTTTAGCTTATCTTTATACTGTAAATACCTACCTATATATTTGCATCGCACCGTAATATTTGTTTAGAACGCGGTAGGTTATTTTTCATATTTTTCATAATATTACAACTACATACACATACGCATAAACTACTGCATATAAACGCAGTGATCGGCTCGTCCGTTAACGGCGAGATAATATAATATTGCGGAGGTCGAACAAGTGCACGGTATACACGTCATATTATATTATTGTGTACCCATAGGTAATATGAACACGAAATGCGCATCAACTTCTAATTACCGGTTCCTTAGACACGGCGGTTAGGGTAGGTACCTTCATAGTGGCTTTTAAATTCCTATATTTAGTACTATAATGCTTATGTATTTTGGCCATTAAGCCTTCGCGTTTACGCGCCTCAATATTGTGCACAGCAGTATATTTAAAACGGTAATAAAATCGACTGTCGACCATTAGTAGTTATAACCACTATATAGCTGTAGGATAAACGCATATTTTAAAGCGGGCTTAAGCGTATACGAACGCGTCATACGTTCGAGGCGCGACGGCCTAGGAGGATATTGTAACGCGTACCACACCCGGTGCACCCGTACCATTCGTGGTACATACGAGTATATATTAGACTGCAGTGTTATACATAATTTTGTAACCTAACGTAGAATAGGACAATAATTACGATTTTATAACGATATCTTGCATGGCCTGCGAAATCCTCCAGCTCACGAATTTCCAGACGCGACGAAGTCCGACTTTTAAAATTTATAACTATGGGTTTACACCCGTAATATATTATTACGCGTATGTTAAAATTATCGTTTATAAGACGTCTTTTGTTAAACGTTGCGCATTCCTTTTGCAGATCGAAGACGAAACAGCCAAGTCACATGGCCGGCCGGAAGACTTACACGGAAGACGAGTTGCAAAAAGCGCTTCGGGACATCCAGAGCGGCAAGTTGGGCACGAGACGTGCTGCCGTCATATACGGCATACCCAGGTCGACGTTGCGGAACAAGGTGTACAAGTTGGCGCACGAACGGGACAGCAGTGGCGTAGGCGGCGGTAACGGCGGCGGCGTCGGAGTGGGCGTCATCAGGGACGCGTCGGCCGGCGGAGATGACCCCTCCAACGGACCGGCCACCGAGCTGTTGCCGATGATGACCGAGGACGACGACGACGAGGGCAGGGACACGCCGTCCGTGGGCGAGGACGAATGCACAACCAGATCGGTGGTGGCGGAGAGCATTAAGGACCGGCACCACGCGCCGCAGCCGCACGCACCGCATCATCAACAACCGCCGCCACACCGCGGCCACCAGCCTAGGACGTCGTCGCCGTACATGACCGTCGAAGACTTGTTGCGGATCACGGTGGAACAACAACAGCAGACGGCCGCGACCATGCCCAATGCCGAGACGCTCCGACTGTTCCTGCAACACTACGCCAACAACAAACTGCTGCAAAATAGGCCGGAACCGCATTACCGCGGTCGTGACGTATCGATGGCTGACGGCCGATCGCCGTCGCCAACGTCCACGGCCGCCGCTACCAAGTTTCCGATGCCCACGGACCTATGGCCGGCGGCTGCAGCCGCTGCAGCTGCGGCCTTGGACCCGCAACATATGGGAGCGTATCTAACGCAGTTGCTGTCCTCTTCGGTGGCGGGCGCGTCTTCGGTCGGTCTGGGATCGCCACGCTTGTTACCGTCACATGACAGTCCACCGCCTCCACCCCCACCACCGCCGCCGCAGCAGCAGCATCAGATGTCTGCGGCCCACCACCAGCATGAATTCCTCAAAGACTTCACCGTCAAGGACTTGATGCGCAAGATTCTGGACGAAGAGCAACATCAGCAGCTCCAGCACTTGCAGCAACAGTACGGCAACAAGTTGGCAGACCCGAGACGGTGGTCGTCAAACGGCTGCAATTCTTCTGAACCGATGGACACAGGTCGCAGTAACGACGACGACTCGAACCCGTCTAACGTCATCCTGAGAATACCGTCGTACAAGCCAGTCCCCGGTGGCAAGGGTGGAGATTCCGAGTATCTGGCGTGCTCTAGGGACATACGGTCACCGGGGCGGGCCAACAGCGTTCGGAGCGACACGTCGTCGCCACCGTCGTCATCCGGCGGCGGTGTTGGCGGCAAACATCCGGTCAACCTGAGAGACGTAATCGCCAAGAGCATCACGCAAAGGTTCCAGTCAGTGTCCGATCCACCGCTTCCACCGCCCATACCAGCCGTTGAATCGTTCGCCCGAGCATACCAACAGTACCAGCAGCAACACCACCATCACCACCAACAACAACAACAACATCATCACCATCTACAGCAGCAACAGTCGCATGGCATACCCACCTCGTTCGGTACAGGCAATCCCGTCATAAGAAACCACAACAACAACAATTTGCAGCAGGAAGACTGCCGGAAACGGGTGCCGACGCCCACCAATAAAACATCGTCGGTATTAACGCCCTCGTCCGCTGGCACCGGGTTCCACACGGGTGGATCATCGTCGTCATCATCCAATTCGGCGTCGGCTGCAGCGGCTGCTGCTGCGGCTGCGGCTGCGGCGGCGGCCGGTGGTAAGGGTACCAGGCCCAAGCGGGGCAAGTACCGAAACTACGACCGAGACAGCCTGGTGGAAGCCGTGCGAGCGGTGCAACGGGGTGAGATGAGCGTGCATAGGGCCGGTTCTTATTACGGTGTGCCACACTCTACGCTCGAGTACAAGGTAAAAGAGAGACATCTGATGCGACCCAGGAAACGTGAGCCCAAGAACCCTCCTTCCTCGTCCTCTGTGTCCGCTGTGGTTACCAGCGACCATCACCCGGACCGGAAAAAGTCGTCGTCCGACCTCTCATCTTCGTCATCGGTTGTCCGGCCAGCTGACAAGACGACTACCACCTCGTCGTCCTCGTCGTCGGCCACGCCGCCGGCCATTAAACTGCCTGCGCATGTCCAGTTCCCGGCGCAGCAACAACCGTCGCCGCTCCAGACGCCCAACGGGCTCAAGATGTTTGACGCTGCTGGCCCGGTGGGCCCGTACCAGCCGTCGTTCCCGTTCTGGGCCCCCAGTCCGTTCCACGTACCCATGGATTTCCCGCGAAATCCGGTGGCGTTCCCGCCAATGTCGATGATGCAACGGATCCAAGCCGAGTCACGGCTTCACCACCACCAGGCCGCGGCAGTGGCTGCCGCGTCCATCGCCAGCCTGGGCAAGAACGCCCGTGAGGTGGCCGAAAACCTGTACGACGGAACGGACAACGGCAGCTTCCTGGACGGCATCATCAGATCCAGCTTGGAGTCGGGGCTAAAGTCGGCGGCTGCCATGGCGGCCGTCCAAGCGGCTGCCAAGAGCGCAACGAAAGGAGGAGGGGAGGAAGGTAGAGAAGGTAGTGGTGTCGATGACGACTGCAGTCCGGATGGTTCACCACGAGTGGCCCACGCCGAAGACGACGGTGACGACCGCATGGAAGACCGAGCAGCCACGCCGCCGTCGTGCCAGGATTCGGCCGCGGACAGCGACGAAGAGAAGCCGCGGACCGAGTCACCGGACGGACAGGAACATCGTAATCATCATCGTCATCAGCAGCACGACGATTCCGAATACGAAACGATCGCTGACCGGGCGTCTACCGCTTCACCCGAACGCGTGACCGAAACGGAAAACGAAGACGATGATAACGCCGACGCGGTCGTCTGAGGTAAAACCGTTGGTATATAATATAATAATGATTAGTGTGTTTTAAAAAAAATAATGATAAAATTGGGAACAAATCGAATAAGTATTTCGTATAAACGTCTTGTGAGACGATTCGTGTGTTTAAATACATAATAATATATATATATAGGTACTATTATAGTTGTGTACAGAACTCTATTGTTGCCGACTATAAGAAAAATATATTATCATTACTATTTAATAGAATATGTGGTGAGAGTTTTTGTTTGATTTGTTTCGGTTAAGATTTCGATTGAGGATAGAAAACGGAAATGATAAAAAAAAATATTGTAATCGGTTAGTGCAATTTTTACGTAGTTTATGTTAAAAATTGAAATAATAATACATTTATGTGTAACACGCATTGCCAAACTGCTGACGGTAATGAAAACCACCATGAATGTTGTTATTTCGCGGCGTCTTTGTGATAAAAAAAAAATTGTTTATATTCGTTTATGTTGTGTTTTTCTTTTGTAATTTAAAAACAAAAAAAAATTTGCGTTTTTTTTACATTAAATTTTATTGCACTACCATGTTTTAAATCTACGAATATTTTTGGTTGTAAACGCTCCCATATTTTGTACAGTGTAAAAAATGTAATAATTTATTTTATTATTATAATATATATATATATTATATAAAGCATTATTATTTGTAGGTACATACTCGTATATCATCGTCATATTGTATTGTATTGATTAATATCACGGTCTTACGTATGCCTATGTCTATTATATCATAATAATATGATATTTAATCTAAAATTAAAACGGTAATCGATACACGGACCAGAGCAGGGATGTGTATATATTTGATTATATAATACAATACACATTTATACATGTATAAGAAAACCGCATGAAAACGTTTGTGCCATAAAAATATTGATATTGTATGTTTAACATGATATAATATGTGTACTGAAATATTTCATTGGTCGAGCCCTTCGCGCTAACGGATTTGTTTATAATTGACTATATTATTTTCTAATCGCGTGTTCCATACGAACAAACATTTAATTTATTAAGTTTTTTCGTTTTATATTATACGTAAGGAAATTGTTTTTTTTTTTTAATCACTTCTATATTTGTATGTATGTATCTAAACAAAATTGAATAATTTTTAAGACTATTATTTTGTATTATTGTTCCTTTTAAACGTGTCGAGGAAACCGATGATTATATAAGCTTGAAGAGCAAATATTAAAAAAAAATGTATATATATTATACATATATATCATTTTAGTGTTCGATTTATAATAACATTATTATCACGTGAAAGTCTGTAATTTTTTTTCTCGATTTTTAATATATATTTTTTTTTAAACTCTAATCATATCATTACGACACTATAGGTAGTTTTTTTTTTATATAATATATATATATATATATATAGAGGAAGGTTGTGCTTTGATTATATTATGTACTCATTCGGCCGCAATCAAACCCGTGTGTAAGGGGAATGATAAAATCGATTTACATTCCATACAACGCGATATATATTATGTATAACTGCTGACCTCAAATTTTTATCTCCGGTTTTTCGTGACATTTTTTTTTTAAAGCCCAAAGACAACAAAGCATTCCAAAATAAAATGTATTTAAAAAAAAATATATATATATATACGTACGTTTATAATATAACGAGTGTCGTGTTCATTTGCATTTGTAATTTTCCGGGGGGAAGTGGGATATATAATATGACAGAGCGTTACGGAACTTATGGATTTAATGTTGTATATTGTTATTGATATTAATGTGTAATCAAATAATTTGTGTTCATTGAAAAAAAAAACATATTTTTAAAATATAGGCTATAATTGTTTTATGGTCTTTATATTAAAATGTAATGTTGTACAGTGTTTTTTTCTTTTTTTTTTTTGTAATTTTTTAAGTCTCAGACATCATGCGTAGTGCTAATGTAAAACTGTGTATTTCATATATGATCAAAACAAAATATTTTTTCAATTTGTACCCTTACGTTTTTAGTTATTATTTTTTATTGAAATAATATCATATGTGATGATTATTATTATAATGATAATTATTATTACTGTCGAATTGTATCGTTCATTTTACTCTGTACAAAAATATTATTTTTAATAATAATACAAACTTCTTTGAGGTCAATTTTTGTACTAATAAAATCGTTCTTTTTTATGATCGTACATATATTATACTACATATATAATTGTTATCGCATGTATCTATTATTTTATCGTTGTCACCGCTGCCGTTTCAAGGCCATCATTGTTTGTGTACTTCATCATGGATGGTTATCGAGAAAGGGGAGGGGGACTTCCGGAGACTTAGCGTCCAGAAACTTCAACAGTCACCCCCCCCCCCCCTCAAACACCCAATGAAATTGTATAAAATATACATCAGCAAACCATGTAAATAGTAATCGATAAATGATTGCTACTATTTACTTTAAATAATGCTATAGCCGAAAAAATAACTCAATCAAATGGTCTCCATCAATGGTGTATACTTATATCCGTCAATATATACTATATGTATACGCGTATACTTGGTATTATGAGTTATGATATTAATATATTATTTGTATTATTCCTCCTTCCATATTGTGGAAACGCATTATCCATCAGGTATATTATTTATATTTATAATCTAAGGATATAGTGATGTCGTGCATAGAGGTACCGACTAAATTTAATTTCCAGAACTCGAGTTATAAATTGGTTTGATCGAAGCCATTTAAATAGATAGGTAGTAGGTTTACCTAGTCAAGTAAAGACTACATAGACAAAAAGAGTCGTGAAATACGCGAAAATGCAGACCGTAAAAAATCGACCACTCTGGTAAGTATACCTAACCTTTTTTTCTTTTTTAGAACCGGCAATACCCTCACCACCTGGAAACGCCGTTAAGCAATGCTTCAGGTGGTGAGTCGCCATCGTTTATTAATATAAAATTACTCGATCTTTGGGGCGACGTCGGGTATACCTAACCTAACCTTATATAATAATATCACACCACACATATGTATAAAATACAGGATAGTTTACAACGCATGCAAACATCCCTTTTATCCAATAATAATACATTTATTCAAAAACTATAATTTTATTTAGAGATAAAATTGTCGAATATATACGTAAATTTTTTAAATCATAATGGACATTTTTAAAAGACAATTTTTTTTTTCTAAATGTGAATCATTTGGTTTTACTACAGATAATTTTTTTTAACATTTTTGTGTGCGACTATTATACATTGAAATTTGATTGAGTACTTTTTGAGTTATCAAAATGTATGTATCATCTATACCCAAAGGAATATATTATATATCTAAAAATTGTTTTATGCATAAAACATTTTTAAAAAGGTGGGTACGTGCGGAATTACTAATAACTAATTAATTACTTGGCCGAAAAATGATGTTTATATGTCAAAGTATTCCAAAATATATTACGTTTTGAATCACGAAATACAATTTTTCAAAAAAGAATAAATGGTAAAAATTTAATTTTTATCAAAAATGTTAGGTATTTAGTAATGATTTGAACTTATATAAAAAAATATTTTCAAAAACGTTGATAGTGTTTTTAAAATAACGAGTGTTCTTCGATAAACGAATTGCCTGGTAATATATACATACAGAATGCCATATGCTATACGGGATTATTACGCAAGTTCTTACGAATTACATACACTATAGCTGATTTATATAATTGTATCTATATTATAATCTTGTTTATAATCTTATTAATCTCTTATTTTCCTCGAACAATGTTTCTTTTCGATTGTTCTCGATGCATATAATATTATATCTACGAGTAAAAAAAAAAGCATGAAAAATGCTTCACAACAGTCGTCTCCGTGGCCTGCAGTCATATTATTATACCGCTAGAACTTCCGCAAGTCTAAATCACAAGTTCAGGAAAGATGACGTCATATAGTTGGGGATGACCGATCAGATTCCCAGCATAGATATATATATTATTTATTTCTTATAACTCCAAATAAATGTTTTCATATTAGATAGTTTTTAGTGCACGTGCTATAATATAATTATAAGTGGCAAATAATGTGTTTTTTGTGATAGTTTATAAATATTTTTTGATTCGTCATCTCTGACCATATTTTTTTTTATTGAGTATCAACCGTTTGAAAAACTTGTTACAAATTTACCTATTGACTCCGAAATTCAAACCATTATTCCTGACCTATAGGAATATTGCAGGTAAAACCGAATGAAAACAAATCATACATTTCCCAAAACAGCCATATAATATACTTATATGTATTATGCTTTATGTAAATGCGATAGTCATTCAACAGTTTTAATAATTTCTAAAAATATCAATCATAATATAATACAGGATATCGGTATATATTTACGCTGCCTATACTAGGTGAACATTGAAATGATAATGTATGATAGGTAACTGATAAGACTAAAAACTTATTTAATGTAAACATTATAAATTTAAGTAAGAAGGAGATAATTTACTGATGTAACCCGGTGAATGTGAAGTAACCAGCTCTTATCCATGGATAAGAATAAAAGTTGGTCCCCACGAGCTCTTGATGTTATGAACTTATGGCTCAAAACTCAAGAAAAATTAGTGTACTATAATATTTAAATTACATTTTTTATAAATATCTGGCGTAGTAAAAATAATATTTAATGAAATTCGACACATATTCAATTGTTTTTGTGTTGGCGGGGGTTTGGATATTACCCAATGATTAACCTTGCAATCAGTTTTTCTACCACCTTTCTCCTCTTCGGTAATCAAGACTCTGCAGGTGGCATGGTCATATGGTGTGGTGTTTTGTACCTATTATTACTACCTATAAACTTCATATTTTATATATTATATTATTAATCGCAAGTATAGGTATTCGGTAGCGACTTGCCTGTGTAATATATGACGAGCACTGTGCCTATAATAGTTACAACTACACGTCCTATTGAGACCATCTATATGGTAAATATTTTAATCTTGTGTATGCATATAATATGTGTATTTCGCCTTTTAACGCGATTAAATATGAAACCGATAATACCTTTGATTTACGATATGGTCCGGGAATAATAATCAATCGTATCGCCGAATATAATCAAGACGCACGGCGTGTATTATAATGTATATATTATATTATCAATTATTAATTATATAACGTGTGTGAGTATAATTTGCAACGTTATAGCCTATAGGTATATATATATAGGTATGATTCGGAGGAATAACTCGAGGTACAGGCGTGTATAATTAATAACCGCAGAAAAACATAATGTTTAATCGAACGGAAATATTGCGATATCGATTAAAATATCGAAATCGGCTAAAAAAAAAAATATTAGTTAATATATACCTACCTATATATATATATACACAAAAAAACGAGGTGTGCGCACCGGCCACCGATCACGCGTGTACCTATATAATATTATATATGTGGTATACAGGTATTAAAATGTGATATGCGTATAAATATATGATATATAATAAAATATATATTATATATATATATGTATAGGTGCACATATTCTTACGGCGGGTACAATATATAGGTAGTAATATATAGGTATGTATATCAATCTAAATTTATGATAGTCTCGACGTCGCGTGTAGGAATTATCGCGTTCGTTACACGACTCGTTATTGTAGATGTCATCGACAAGTGCAGTATAATATATTAATATGTATTGGTACCTATATGGCTATATAAGTTATTATATTATAAGTATAAGTTATAAATTTAAGTTATTATATAGAACTCGAACCTGGTTTGTATCGCAGTGGTTGTCCTCAGTGACTAAAATGTATTCCTGAGGACAAGCATCAGCGGGCGTCACTAGTTCCCGGACGGGTGACCGCCCGGGTTTTTAGTGACAAATCCTTGACAATATATACACGCGCGAGTTCCAATCAATCGTCCCTCCCCCACAGTGACTTACTATAAGTAAAAACCTACAGGCTAATGACCTCAGATGTCAAAACCTTAACTTAATCAAAAAAAAAAAACAACTCGAACGCATTAATGTTATGTAGGTATACGCACGTGTAGGTATAAATACACACATACATATGTGTATTTATACAAATTATATTAACTAATTGATTGTGCGAAAAAAAAATTTAACCGTACATAAAAAAACTTTCTCAAAAACTAAGACGTTCGATAAAAAATAATATATGATGTGCGATATATATTTTTGTACTAGGTACCTACTCTCTTTTGAACCGGCACACTGTAAATTATAATTCGGGAATGTATTCTCTACTGTTTTATAAACAGCGTGTATGTCGTTGGGGAGAGGGGGGGGGTCGGAAGGAGGGCTGGCCTCTGCCTTAGCCCCTTTGAAAGTCATTCAAGTCCTCCAAAATACAAATAAAAAAAGTTCGGTAAGTGGGTACCGCACCACTCTGCTGTGCATAATGTGCATCGAGGTGTGAGTCATTGCAGTATAATGGATGTGTTGAATTATTTGAATTCAATGATATTATTATTATACCGTTGTACCTATACGAACAACGATTCTGAGCGAAGACGGTCTGTCAGCCTGCATATTGTTATACTATATTATTATGTAGTAAGTATATTTTATGATAAAAAAGTTATGTACGTGTACAATAATATGATGCATTTGGATACGTGCATCGTAATAATAGTACGCTATACTAGACCAGGGGGTTTTCAACCTGTGTGGGTCCATCACAGGTCTTCCGATTTTGAAAACAATTTAAACGGCTTCCACGCGACTAATAATGATGATGATGATTATAATAAAATAAACAAATATGGTACATTATTTATTGCTGACGCGGTCCTTTGATAATAACCGACGATGACCTTGGAAGCCGGGAGCCGCGACGCACAGGTTAAAACCTCTGCACTAATTATAATGGTTAAACTATATTATAACATATATATATATATATATATATATATGTTCCGTATTTTTTTCTGATTTTTTTTTTAATAATTTCTATCGTTTGACGAAAATATTGACTACTGTAAAATTATTTTTAAAAAAATTTGTTTCAAAATAAATATAGAACACTGTACAGTAAAGTTATATAGTGAAACTAATGCAAGATGGAACAAAAAAAAAAAAAAATAGGCTAAGTGGCAAGTGCCGGTATTAATTATTAAATGTCAAAATATATATTTCCTCGTTCAAAGCTCAATGAATTACATTAATAACGTAGTTATGTAGATAATAAAAACCAATTTTTTTTGTAATCTCATAAGAATATTCATAGCTAAAGTCGTGGTCATAAATAAAAACTATGCAAATCATTTTCTGAATGAAGCGTGAGTGAGTATTGAGTATATTATATTATATACTATCTATGAATTAAATCAAAATAATTATAATATACTGCAGTTTTATATTTACTCTTTGTCTTAGTCAACAATTTTCAGGTTAACGTTCATATATTTCTATAAACACGCATCATACATCACACACATCTTTCGCGCCTAAAAAATAAACCGTCCAAAATTTTTTCTTCTAAATGTTCAAGTCTTAGGCTTTAAAATGAAACATATTTTATGCATTTTTAACTACACAAAATAGTTCACATATTTTAGCTATTTTGACGAAATCAGTAAAAAAAATTTAACTTAAAACGTTTATAAAAAAAAAATGCTGTCATTGCTTCAAAATTTCTGTTTCTCCCGATTATTTTGTTAAGTACTGGCAGTACTGGTAATATTTTTGATCCCTCAGAGTTATAAACAGATATTATTTTCTACCAGGAACCACGCTCAAAGTTGAAGATGGATGGCGGTGGGGTGACAAATCATCGGATTCACCGAAAGTTAGCAGTTTGTGCAAGCGTTCATTGCAGTGACCTGATTTCGTGAGCGATAATATAACCTGCAGTATCATCTGCACCCACACATTAGCGGTGTGTAAATAGGAGTATACTGCAGGTCATACCAACAATATTATGTTTATAATGAAATGTGTGTAAGTGAAAAAAATATTAATTTTATAAGTATTTACGATGGGCATGCGGCGTGTATGGTGGGCAATGATAGTATAGTATTTTATTATCAGTTCTTAATTGTATTTTTCTTTTTTAAAATCTATGGTGGTTATACCGGAGTGACCCACCACACCACCACCACACCAATCGGGATACATACAATGCAGTCATAATTATTAATACAATTAATGCTTGTAAATAGATCGCCTGCAGAAAATATTTAAAGTGGTCAATAATAAAATTATACTATATCCACATATTATTATTATTGTTTTTTTTTTGTTTCTGTGAATGTTATGTTGTTTGAGAATTAAGGTAAACTAAGTACCTATAACAAAAGTATAGTTTTTGACTAATTTTTTAGTTCAGTGACAAATATTTTTTTTTTTTTTTGATACGTTTTAGGAAAATATGGCGTATACTCAAAACATTATTTACCAATACATCCCTGTATCGTATATAATATATATAATACTCCTACGGCAGGCCACCCTTATATGTATCAGTAACGCAGTGTGTCAATATGGGGAGAAGACGCGAAAATGTGGGACAGTAGGTATATAAAATATATACACACCCCCATAAAGTCGGTTGGGGTGTCGGTGGCGGCGTTGAAGGGGGTGAGAACCACGTTTGGCCTACTTTCGCATTTCACGCCGCGCATATATACATCATCGTTGCAGGTCTCTTATATGCCCGTGTGTGTGTGTGGAAATCGAACGGATCGTAAATCGTTTTTAACCGGAGCCTCGCGTGAGAATTCGAATTTCATTTCCACCCCCACCAACACGGCGCTATTATAAGACGCGCGTCGTACGAGGAAGGACGACGAGAGGAGCTGCAGCGATGGCGATGGTTGACGGAACTGATAGCAGTATGATAATATACACATATATATATATATACATGCGCGATGCGCATACACTATATATAGAAAGATCGTATACAGACGGCGGACGAGGACCCGGAAAATCCGGAAGTGATTGCGCTCTCAGGTGGATTTTTCCAGTTTTACGTTTTTATGTATATAGGTACCTATATATTTTTTTTTTTACGCAGTAATTGCGTTTTCCCACCGCCGCAGCTGCAGCGAGAGCCGATCGTCAGACGCCCTCTCCACCCTCCCACCGAAACGCCGCCGTGTAGTAAAGAGTCAGTGGGGGTATATTACACGTCCACCCCTGTCAACCGAGCACTCGGCCGTGTGCGCCCTGCCGAACGGAAGCAATTTTCGCTGTGCGCACCGAAACTAAAGGCCTAAAAGTTAATTGTGCGCCGCTGCCGCAATCCTTCCACGCACCTGCACGCGCCCGCATGCACCTCGTCGTCTCCTCTTCCCACCCAAATTCTTCTCGTCCTTATTCTCTCTTTCTCCTTCATATTCACCTCCTACTCCACCACTTTCTCCTGTATACATCTCCCACGCCTCAACTGCAGCAAACACATCTCTCCCGCGATAATATATATATATATATATGGGTATGTATGCGTTAGCACTTTGAGGGAAATTGTCTATTTGCGCGTCGCTATCGAATTTTCGTTTTTTCTCCTTTCAACCCCACTACCGCCCCCACGAGAGAGGCTCGTTCCACCGTGCTTTATATATATATATACTAAATTTACAACGTCATTTTATACGCGGGTAATGCACGAGGTAAGAACGATCGAACTTTATACAAATTAAACATTAAACATGTTACAAACTGGAAACGTATTTTAGATTCTGAATGGAGCGATGAATGTATTGATTTTTCACAATGATGTGTGTGTATGTTTGTTTTTTATGTGTTTCTGTCATCACGTTTTGGGGCAGTAAAAGTACTTGAGTTTTCTTCATCAGCATATTTTCCGGTAGGAAAGTGAATCTATTTGGTACCTACTTTGAAGGGACAAAATTTTGAATAATTTAATTAAGTCATTCCCAATAGTTTTTAATCGCGTCGGAAAAAACAACAAAAAAATTAAAAGAAAACGTGAATTTTTACATGAAGTTAATTTTTGACAAAGTCGATTTTGATTTTTAGTGTAATTTCGAAAATATTGACAGTACATGTATGAAATATTCACCAAATGTTTATCTAGGCATTTTCTATACACAATAAACTTTTCAATATATTTTGACTTTTTTTGAGCTACTTATAGGCATAAACAATTTTTGGTTTTTTAAATTTATTTTTCTATAAATATCGACGGGTTATTGATAATTTTTGTTTGGTCAAAATGATTGAAAATTTAATACAAGGCCCCTTATACGTTGTTATAATAGCAGTCTAAAAATATTAAAATAGGCACAATTTTTTTATAAGCATTTAAAGTTCAAATTTTGTCCAAAATTCATCAAAACCTCGAATGTTTGTAAATTATTTTATAGTTAAAAATGTATAAAATGTTTAATTTATATACCTATAATGAGTGAAAATTTAAAACAATAGGTTTCTCGTAAGTAATTCATGTTGTAATCAATAAATCTAAACATAATATATTTACATGGTTAATTTTTAAAGACATTTTAAGTTAAAATGTGGAGAAAATTAAATATTTAACCCATTATAAAGCACGGTAAAAAAAAATTTTTTTAGAAAAATTTAATTAAATATCATATAACAAAAAATTGAGGGCGAGTTCCACTGAATACGGGTTCCGTTCAAGACGAAATAATAATACTACAATAATGTGGGATATAACTACTGATATAAAAGGTTCTAAA
This sequence comes from Neotoxoptera formosana, assembly GCA_022818045.1. Taxonomy (NCBI): domain Eukaryota; kingdom Metazoa; phylum Arthropoda; class Insecta; order Hemiptera; family Aphididae; genus Neotoxoptera; species Neotoxoptera formosana. Next base: position 32,330,105 of record CM040633.1, read on the forward strand.
CAAATATCTAAGATAATTAATTAAATTTTTAATGGAAATTGGAATATATCCTTTGGTGGAAAACGGTCATGATGTTAACTGATGATTGTAATTTTGGAGGTGAAGGTTATATTATTATGCCCTAGTACTCTTGTATTAAAAATCCTACTGTCTACCTACTTATCATTGATCTAGATAAAAATAAAACAAAAACATATTTATTATTAATTATTGGTTTGCAATAAGATTTTTAGTTTATTTAATTTAATTTATTTTACAATTAATTGTGACTGCATATTGTTCCATATTATGTTCTGGTGTCATTTAAGAACGCCGATTTGAGTGAATGTTTTTGTCAACCAATGTCACTGGAGAATATTGAAAGTCAGCAAATAATTTTCCAGAAGTTGTACTGAGTTAATCCTACTAAGAACTTGTCCAATATTTTTCAAAAATATATAATATCCTTGGTTGTGTTGTGGAAGTTGTAATATTTATATTTATATTTTACTCATGTCGAGTATTTCCGATAGTTATCAGAAAATATTATGTTAAAAATAAAAATGTTTATAAAATATTTTCAAAAACACTCAAACGTATTGAATATTCCTAATGAATAAGTTTTCTGTAGCTGGGGGTTAGAGCACTTGTGTATGAGGTTTTTATCGATAAAAGACACGTTTGTTTGTATAATTATCTAAAAAAATTATTATACCTTTAAGAGTACTTTACTGTTCCAAAATATGGTAGTTAATATGTGTAGGTATCGGTGAGTTCCCTCGTGTTTGTCGTGTCTGTCGAACTGACTACTTTATAGTGTTCTCTTACTATCTCTGGAGGCATCTCTGATTCCACTTGACACCCACTGTACAGCAAAGCGTACCCACTTGCGCACCTTTTTTAATTCGTAATAATTATTGAACAAACCTAGGAATAATATTATAAATTTATCCAATAACGATTTTCATGTACGTAATAATAATACGTATGTCTTTAAATATTCGTTCGCTTTGTATAATAATGTATTGTACATTAATTGTAAGTACCTATGTATTATATTTATTATAATAGGTGAATATTTGCATCCGGCCGTTCGTCCAATCTTTTTTTGGCGGCTTTTAAATTGATTCTTATTGTACGCTTTAGATATTTTTACACAATGATATATTACACAGAATAATTCACAGAGTATGCTCCAATATCTTTTGTTCTTTAACAATACATTTATTACAATATTCTGATTATTTCTGATTTTCAAATACTTACCTATAGATTTGTATACCAATAAAAGACTCTAGGGTTGATACAAACTTCAATTTAATGGGAACCGCCTTTTTTTGCTGTTAAATGTTAATGATCTTAAATGATTTTTTATTTGTAAATGTATCTAATTTGAAATTCGTACGAGTATCTTTAAGTTATTAAAATGTATGCACCATACGGATAAATTTCCTTAAAATAGACAATCATAGTTAGTTATGGTTTTCCATTATATTATATAGAATAGGTTTAATAAACTTAATCTAATACATATAGTACAAAACTCTGATAACTTTTGCAAATTCAAAAACGTGCAAAATTGTTCACTATTTCAATGTTTCATGTTTTTATATTCAATATGTAGCCATAGGTAATAGTTAGTAAGTACATTTGCATATTCGTGAACATTCGCCATTTTTCCAAGATAAGAATTTTAGTTTATTACATATTATTCTATACATAAGAGAAATCTTATATATGGAGCTAACAGCTGCGGTTGTATAAGATTACAATTTTAAAATTATAATAATATACAATGAAATACAATGAAATACCTACTTTATCAAAACTATACAAAAATATCGACTTGTATTTCATTTTACCAAGAAAACTTTATGGGAAAATACTACAGACTTCAGAGTGGATAGACCTCAGAATTTTGTCAGAAATAATTATTAATAAAAAATGTTTTGATAACTGTAACAATCGTCTCACCTATATAATATTCAGCTGATTCACACATTCGATACACATCATGTGTGTGCTTCTCTACGCATGCATGCCATATAGTTATAATAGCGGTAGGTATACAGTTTCATATACAATATTATTCTCGTACACGCACATTTTTCGGTTAGGGCCGAACCGCAATAATAAAACTTAGCCAAATAAACGAATAGGTACGATATATTATGTATATTGTACTATTTTACTTTCAAAAACCTGTTCTGTATGCGTGTAGACTGTATAGGTTTACCCGCGTGTACATATAATATTATATTATAACATCGTCGTGTATCGAATCCGGACTAACGCATATTGTGTTTAGTACCTAAATATTTATATACGGGGTAATCCATACTTAACTAGAAACTCTTATACTGTCAAAGTCAGGTTCCGATATTTTTTTAAAATTAGTTCACAGCGTGATCAAGTATATTTTTACACAAAAAAAATGTTGTGTAAAAAATTTAGTTACACAAAAAAAATCTTAACTTTTATCCTTGATTTGTCATAAACTCATAAAGATAGGTTATTCATTATATTTGTATGATTGTATGATACACGTTGTAATCGATATAATCGAAAAGTGTTGATGCATAACAAATATTGAACGAATATTAATTATAGGTTTCGATTCATCAACATTAATTAGTGTTTAAATTAACGGGTATAGCGTAGCTGTGGACTACAACTTCCACGCGGGATGTAATCCCTTGATATTTTACATCGTCGTCTAAACCTTAAATATTTTTTATAGCTAAACGTTGGTAGAGATTTTTTTGTAAAAATTTAGTGTTCAAACCCTTATTTGTTATATGAATACGACTTTATTTTTAAAAATTGCAAAATCTCACTTGGAAAATTATACTGTATAGCTGGTTAAACGGATGCGGATCACCCGGTATACAATATATAATATATATATATTATATAGTAAGTTTACCTATATACACGGCTAAGTGTGCGATCTACCTACGTGCACGTTGTACAGTCGACAGAGATCAGATATCGGGAGAAGAGTGCACACGCATGTGAAGGTATCTGTTTGATTTACGATCCACTGAACAGAATATTACGACAGCGTGCGTTCAAAGCTCTCGCTCGGTTATTCGTATAGAATTATAGGTCAACAAAGTTAGGTTATAAATCCATGGTATCCGTGGACGTGTTTTAATATCATCATTATATAAGTACACGATGGTATAGTGTGCTGGTTTATACAATGGTTACAACCATTGCGGTATAGGTATATCGATTATCGGTGTATCTGAATTATTGGTTCCGAAAAGTCTGAATTGGTTCCCGCGGGTTGTTATACGATATAAGGCCATAAGGGTATATCAGCGAATTGGTTTCCAGATTATTTTAAAAGCATTTTAAAATGTACAATCCATTTTATACAGACTCGGGACTGTCTAGTGTCTACATTGTATGCAAGTATGGTTAACCATTAACCAATTGTGTTTATTGTTTCAAAATAGGTCATATTGTATTTTGTTTTTTATCCTGCACAATATTTTCATTTTTTTTATATACATCCGTACATAATGATGGGAAATATGTTATATTAATATAATATATAGACATTATTAATATCAAATAATATTATTAGTTTTCTTTCGCATTTTTCGTGAGTGGCCTTTATCGAGAACCGATTTTTGGATGTGTGTCACCTAGAATATCGGGATCCAATATTATAAGGATGGTCAATTTTTAGGTATGGGAACTAATTCGGATGCAGCCATGCTTATTATAATCTTGGGATTGGATTTATTCTGAACTCTTTAAATCAATTTCCGACGATAACACTGACAATAATCAGTACCTATATGTTGTATGTATAATGCTTGCCTATACATAGCAGATGTCTTCTAACACAAATTACGTCTATATAATAACAGTATATACCAATAGTGTCGCACAACGATATTATTTTTAATTAGTCGACTTCGAAGTCATAAACATTTTTCCATAAGTAAACATCAATTCCCTCAACAGAAACTGATACTATTTTATTAAAAAACTTACGGACAATAGAAAACTGAAAATTCAATGTTGATTGTTTGAAAATTAATTTTTGGGTCTTTGGGAAATAGTTAGTTTTATTAGTTCATACTTTGTTATACCTACCAGTTTGTATCTATGATATTATCTATACGCGCGCTATAATATATACAGTAGAAATCGGTTATAACGAGTTTCAAGGGCCAGCTAGTTTTTCTCGTTATAGCCGGTAGCTCGTTATATGCGGTTAGAACGAGCATTCGTTGTAACCGATTAAAAGCGGGAAATACAAAATATGGTTGAAATTTTCGACGAAGAGGTGCCAAATTCTTTTGCGATCACGCTGTTTTTCTCGCCATTTTCTAACCGCCCGATTATTCCGATTTTTTCGTCCAACGTAAACTGACGACGTGACATGGTGGAACGTCTTCACACAACTGACGCTATTTATAATTTTTATTAACTTGAAAACACCAGAATTTGTAGGAATAATGTTTATTATTAATAAGTAATCCATATCTACACAACTAAAGATAATCTATGTCAATGATTAATCGACCTAAATAATAGCCAAAAGTTCTTATTTTGCAGGTACCTGTTCGTAGTAACCGGAAGATCGTTAGTCAAGTTCGCTTTATTTTATTCGTTATAGCCGATAACTCGCAATAACCATACTCGTTGTAGACGTATATTTTAACATACAATCATATGGCCTCATATCAGGACCTAACGTTTTGCTTGTTGTAAGCAGTTTCTCGTACTAAGCGATGCTCGTTATAGTGATTTTTACTGTATATAGGTATATATTATGTATGTGGAGGTAATAATTACACAGAATAAAAGCATTAATATTAAATAAGCATTAGATCACTTATAAGTTGTGTTGCTGCCGATGCCGTGATATTTATTTACTATAATTTTATTCATTTCGATAGTATTGTGACACACCAATAGGCGGTTACACGTCGGTCGGCGGCGCTCTGTCGTCCGGCGTCATGTCACCGAGAGTATCAGACTCATCGAATCCGCTGGAATCGTCGGCGGTAGTCGCGGTGGTCCAGAGGAGGAAGACAAAGAAGACGACTCAAACAACCTCGATTTCGTGGACTCGGCTTACGCCTCTGCCGACGGATCCTGCACCTCTCCCGACCGACACCTCCCGCGCGTTTGAATTCGGGAACGGTGCTTCGAGTACAACAGTTGGAAGTTATATTGTTGGACGAAAAACTGAACGGCCCGGTTGAGTTCCCGGTTGAGGGCGAATAGTTGGTAAGAGTGAACGATGTAGGAGGTGCAGGTATATCCGACGGACGGGTCTACTTTTTCATAATTCTAAATATATCAAATCTTCGACTTTGTCGGTCATTTGATTTTTACATTAGTATAATAAATTTAAATTATTTCAGAAATACAATAATATTATTATATTTGTCGTTATTTCCCGGGTTTGGTAACTGCGCAGATCTATGGCAAAGTTTTGTGTGCTGCAGGAATGGTGCGGTTGATCTATCGTTTATACATATTGGCGACACTCTATATCAACATGTTTTATTGTTTGGTTCGAGTTCGACCATCAAGTCTTGCTTATATTATAGATGTTTTTGCTGGTTTTTCCTTTACTATAATATATGAATCCATGTGTAGGACTCGTGAAGTTGTGTGCACAACATGATCTGTATAGCCTATTGACTAGGTATTCAATGTCCTTAATTTGATTTTTCGTAACTGCAAACTATGTTGTGAAATTAAGTAGGTACTTACAGGTGTTATTGTTGTAGTTATAGTTATATTTTGAAACCTGATGGACCGAACGACATTTTATTGATTGAATTACTAACTCTCTCGTTAGTTTTATAGAAACATGTACAAGTTAGTATTATAATTTATAGTTCAAAAATTATGAGGTGAATATGAAATTTCATTGAAAATGATTAATCAAAACCATCAAATCGGGAGCGAGAGTGAGAATTGAAAATGTTTGGTCCGGAAGATTGCATATTATTTTAGGAATTTCATAAGTGTTGATGAAAAATCTAAAAACATATTGAATCGTTTTAGTAGGTACTCTAATGTACTCTAATATACATACTTAAACAAAAGTAGGTACCTATAGTAAAACTCTGCGTGGGTGTTTTGTAATATTATATCAGTATATTGTAAAAAATACTTTAAAATTGTATTTAAATACAGATACAACTACAGCCATTCAGAAAAAGTAAAAAAGTATTTAAGAACAAACACGAATACTTAGCATGTATTATATGTATAATTTATTATACATTTCAAATACTTCTTAATTGTACTTCTTTAATAATTTTATTATAATAGTAGGTCAGAACATTGATCTAGTAATCATTAATTACTATTATTAATTTAAAGTTTTAATGTCCCATTTAAGTATCGTTAGGACTTTTTACTAGGAAGGTACCTACTTCAGTTTATACAAAAAAGCTAAAAAAAGCATAAATTTGTTAAAAATAAAAGTTTAGTTTTTATTATTATAAAATACTTTAATATTAATTAAACAATAAATGGTTGTGTTAACGAAATTTAAAATCAGTAAATAATCAAATAAACGTTCAATAATTTTTTTAATTTTAAATAAAATAATACAATGACTACCAAAAATAATATAAAATGTGATGAATAATTCTGTTGAATTTTGGAAAATATTTAATTTTCAAATACCTGCAAAATATGTATTTAAAACACTTTCAAAATACTTGATTTAAAAAATGTTTGAAAAGTATTATAAATACTATTAACATTTGAATTCATTCGCTCAAATACTTTACAAGACTACAATATGTATCCATTTTCGAAAGCGATAAAAATATACATTAACTAAAAATATTTTTAAAATGTATAACACAATTTCAACTTTTATACGATAAAATAAACTCATATTTTAATTGTATTTGAATATAGATACAATATACTCTTAACAAAATGTTTAAATTATTTATTTTAAAATTAAATTATAATTTATAACAGGCTTTTGAACGGACGAACAGTTTTTGTTTATAAAATTAAAGAAAACTACCAAAAAGGTACCCTTTATTACTTTAAACTAAATTAGTGTAAAATATATTTTAAAACCTTATAAAATATTGAAAAAAATCCTTTTAGGCTTTACGGTTATTAAATTATTTTGTTTACTTTATTCCAATAATAAGCGATCCTTTTTCTATATACTATATAGTTATATAGTATAATATTATTTAATATTTTGATTGGTCGACAATTGGAATGTTTATATTTAATAAGTATAAGGTACTATTAATTTATGTTACGAAAATGTATATGAATACGGTAAGAAATATAAATATAGGTACGAGAATTAAGAAATTTTTAATTATTATTTATTTACTTTAAAATATACTTCATAGACTCATAGTTCATACTATTGCTGATACTCATCAGCCATTCATCCTCCACAACTGCGAAACTTGGGTGAACGCCATTGCTTGGCACTCGTAAATGATCTATGACTTTATAATATTATGTACTTGTCAATTTAATATTTATTTAATACTTTAATAGTAATATAAATATTATAATGTAACTTGCATAGTCGCATATTAAGTTAGGTTAAATATTTTTTGGCACTCGAATACTCGATGGATTAAAATGTGTTAAATTTAAACAGACAACAACACTGAACGAATTCGGCAAGTTAACACTATCTATTATCTATCTAGTCTATTACTATATAATATATGAACTATATATTATAGTTAGTATAATATATAGTAATATATATTTGTTTATTTTTCACGGCAACTTAAAATCGGAAGCGCGTGCGTTTTCGAAGTATTTTACGAATATTTAATTAATAAAAATTCATAGAAGGGTAAACATTGTAATTCGTTAATCGGTTTAACGTGATTATATATTTTGTATCATGATTATTATTTTAAGCATCATTAATAATATACATATATATGTATTTTTTTTTTAACACGTGGTAGTGTGTACCTATCCCGCACTGCATGGCACCGACAGCCAGTGTAGGTACCCGCGCAATGGGATCTATTTAATAGTCCGTTCAACAGTTATATACGATAAATGTGTATAATCGCTTCCGATTTTTTCGTTCATCCCGAAAACAATTTTTTGATCAAATAAAATATTAATCAGCCGCATAAAATGTTTTCCGCAGCACGCAGAGTTCGTTTAGGGAAAAATGGTTTAGGGATTAAACTTTTTACCAGCAAAAACGGATTCAATTTAGTTATGACGTTATGTTTATTTATATGATAAAATCATACCTCAGCTGTGGTATAGTTAAATATTATATTTTATAAAGGTATTATGAATTATTAATGTACATATTATTATAGTCAACATTTTATACATCTTGTGGATTTTGTATTTACCTATGTAATATGTTTTGAGATCAAACCACTATATGTATATGTGAGCGGAAGTATATAAAAACATGTAAACAATACGCATATAGACTATGAAAGTATGAACGAAGTGAAAATGATGATCACCGAGACGACCAACGTAATACCTACTATAATAATATGTCTACATAGCTTATAATATATATATAGCAGCCAGCAAGTATATATATATATATTTATATACCATATACTACTATACTCAGATATCATGTCCGATGCGATCGTATATTTCTCGTTTTGTATACTTTAAACGCGCCAAATGTATTCTTTCGACAAGTATATAACTTTCAGACGATTTGGCAATAAATAGATATAGTCACTAAATCACAAAAGTATGCTTTGACTAGTCAAACATTTTTAAGTTGATTTTTTTATTTACTTCAGAAACTATAGTTAATTTTTATTGAACTTAATTACTTAACCAGTTAAAGAATCCATATAGTAGTAACTTAGGTATATTATTACAGTATATTGATTCAAAAAAAAAAAAATATCTACGTGAAGTTAAGAAATTGATAGATTTTTGTTATGTTTATAACTTATTAATACAAATAAACATATTATTGTTTTATGTAATCACGCTATATGAATACAAATTTATGTATGTACATATAACATATATTATATATAATATATATGTATATATGTATAAAATACATATAATAGACACATGCTTTGATTTAATATACCTAAATCTCATAACAGAATAGGTATACGAAAAAAGAATAACGAAGATAAGATACAAACAGATAATGCGTTATATTATAATAATTATAATTTATGTTACGATACCTACGTTGATCTGACACTGTTCTTTGTGCAGATCCTATTTAAGGTTTGCTCTTTACTGTAAGTATTTAAATATTACTGAAAACTGTTATATTATCTGTTCGGGCCACGAACGTGATTTTTTTTTTAATTTTTCCCGTCCCCATAGTCTACTTTCGTTGTTTCACCAATGAACAATATTATTTTATTTCATCGTTGTGATGTGATAACAGCGCAGCCGTTATCCATATTCTGATAGCACAGAACAATATGATAGTGAACGACTGGTAAATGACAACTCAGTGAATTGATATAGTGATCAACGCAATTTCTTTTTCCTTATTCTTCAAGTCACACGATTTAAGACTTATGTTATGCCTCGAACTGTCAAATCCTCAATGACTCATAGTCTAACGTAGTATATTATACTAGTACTGAAGTCATAACTCATAATATAATAATATTATTATTATTATTACGTGTCTTTATGGTATTCCTTGTTTGTCTGTCTTTTTTATGTTAAAAATGTTCATGTCCTTTAAGTTTTCGTCATTCCATGATTAAAATACTACAAGTATATATTTAAGAAGTTACTTAAAGCTGTTCATGTTGGAAGTGTACAAAGTCATTTTTTGTCTGCTTTAATCCACATTTCAGTGAAATCATACAATATCCAGTAATTATTGTTCGAAGTAACAGCCAAAATTATGTATTAATTTTGATTTCCACAGTTTAGGGTGTTCATTGGTGTTGTTCCTGTGCGTGGTTCAAACGTCTTAGCAGAGCTGTTTATTCAGTGATTTGTTCGTCAGTGGCTGGATGGTCACACATACATGGGGTCTATACATTTTATTGTATAATTTAAGCTCTAATACCTAGGTACGTTCAATGGTGAATTTTGCGTATAATTAAATCCGAAACTCAACACGGTCATATGTAAGTATTGGTCGACCATGTGTGCTACTTTTGGCATGTTGTCACACACCTGTTATATTATATATTAATAATTAATTATTGTACTTTACATTATATATTGCATTGAGCCGTCATAGACATTTATATTCATATTATATTATACAAATTGTTTAGCTGTTATGCTATAGGCCTTTGTTAGCCTTCCAAGGCAAATCGAGTATTTTTATATAATTAACTTATTCTGTTATTTTAGTGACATCATTATTCCAAAATCAAATACAATTAGGACCTGTACAGGTTATAACACAACAAACAGTTATTTAATTTAACAAAGATCTCGGCTGTTCTTGTTATTAGAAAATCCTAACCATGATGGTGTACTCAGTGTACACAACTTAGACTGCCATACACTATATAAGGTCCAACCTTTAAGTTGAATAATCACAAAGCTGAAACGTTAGGTATATGTAGGAGCCTACATAATATAATATTTATACCAGCAATAATGATAATAGAGGAAATAACTATATTTTTTCGGGAATGTTTGAAATGCAATGGGTTGATAGCCAATGACTAACATGTATTAGTGCAAAATTGCCATACTTTATAAAAAATTGTCTTAATTATAAACATAAAACAATGCCTAAAAAAATAGTCTCTTTACAATTTTTAAAAAGATCAATTTTATATTGCTATTTCTAATTTACTTTTTTGAAAGTTGTATAAGATAGAACTATTTTTTTCCAAAAACAAATCACTTATAATATTTTAGTATTATTACATAATATCTGTTATTAACTTATAAGTAAATACCATCAGTAAATAGTACCATTGATCGGTAAAATTAGGTTTGTGGTATAAATAGCTTAAAGTATTAATCCAAATATTTTGAACAAGTCATTACGCATGGTAAATATTAATAATATACAAAGTTATGAAAAGTTTCAAGTCCCTACAAATAATATTTTTTGAATAACAACAAAATAACTAAAATTATTGTATAAAATATTAACTAATCATAGTGATAAAAAAAATTGGTGATAATATAAACAAATGATTAATTATTATTATAAAAACAATCTAGGCTAAAATATAATACTTGATTAATTGTGTAGTTCATATGAATCAAAAAAGTGAATAAATCATTCAGTTTAACCATAATATAGTATTAGTACTATTAGTATACATAATATGTTAGTATCAAAATAAAAAAATGTTTAGTGCATTAATTGTTTATATTAAAGTTTATACCCTCTAAAATCCAATCAAGAAAAGAAGTCACTCTGGTGTACACACCTGGATAATTTGTTTCACCACATTTTTTACCATAAGTGACTATGCCCATCAAATAAAATTGATTTCCTTTCAACCACATTAACGGAACTCCGGCATCACCCTGAAACAAATTTAAAATAAAATAAAATTACATTATCTTCATTATCTATGAATAAACAGTTTTTAAAAATTAAATCTAAATAAAGATAAACTAAATACTAACTACCAAACAAGCGTCTTTTCCTCCTTCTCCAGCGCATATAATTTTGGCATCAATCATATACTTTTCATTTCTATACGCATTTTTACAGACCGAGATGTTTATAATTGGAATTCGAACTTCCCTTAAAGATGTAGATCTCCCCGCTCCTGAATAATTTTATTATTTGTAAAAACAAATAATGCAAAATATATAAGTCTTCAACTGGTGATAAATTATTTTTTAAACGTATACATTATTATTAAGTTTATAGATATACCATATCCAATCATTTTAATAAGATTTTTTCTTAATAATATTTATTGTTTTAATTTATAGTAGATCAATGAAAGGCAGTGATTTAAAGAATACCCAATATACTGCGTTCTAATATTGTTATAATAAGTTTGATATTAATTTCATAATAAACAAATTATTTATTTACTGAAATCAGTAGATCCCCATCCAGCAATAAACGGCAAACTATTTCCCAAATATTCATTTTTCATATCTGGCAATAGTGGCAAACATATTGGTTGGATAAATGCTATACAAACAAACAAATCAACACGAAATTATATAAATAATAAATAAATGATACATTTTTTTTACAAATAAGCATACGGTACCTATTAAAGTATATGTTGTGCCCATGTGTCAATGGCACTATTATAAATACATTTTATTCAAATACATGCTAATAAATAATAATATTGTTTAATAAAATAATTTAAAAAATGTATTCTATGAATTATTTACGGATACTAAGATTAGCAACTGAGGATCTATCGTTCCTATTAGGGAACTTAACCAATCAACAGTCATCGTCTATGAAAGTATGAAATTTTTGTTACCTACCTAGTACCTACTATATTGTCTATACTCTATATTGATGTTTTCATTATTACCTAATCTATTCTGTACTTAAGCTTTAAGATGACTATTTAAATTTAAATAGTCCCGTTTCACAAGAATAAATAAAAAAAATATATGTTTGCAATAATCTAACCAAAAATAAATAATTTATGAACTGACAACAATATATACAAAAAAAACAATTAATGGTTAATAATATAATAGATAAAATTATATAAGCATAAAAGAAAGGATAGGTATAGGTAGGGTATAGTATTCATTAGAGGAAAAGTGTATTCATGTATGAATTACTAAATTATGTTTAAATATGCATAGAATATGGAGTATCAACTACCAATAGGTAATAATATGTTTAAAAACTCACCTGTAAATTTAATATTATCTCTCAATACCAATAATGCGATGTCATTGGTATAATTCCACCTGTTATACTCTTTATGTTTTATAATACGTACAATTGGAACATCTAATGGTGTTGCCCTATCATCGATTGTGGGATCTAAATCCAACTCACCTAAGCGTGCCATTGTTCTGTAATCAATTTATAAATTAAATTTGAAGAGGCACTCCTCAGTCCTCAGAATTAGTGTTTTGGCATGTACATAGTATATACTCTATCCTTAAAAAATATAATTTATTAAAATACATATTAAACAGTATTTACCGGTTTGCTTATCAACTATTAACTAATTTGACTGAAGAGCTTATAAGCTGATGTGTTTTAGTATGTACCTACATAAACTTGTCTCACAGCAAAAACTCCTCTCACTTTAGTGAAATACCTTAATACCTAGTCAGATTTTGTTGAATTTAATTTATTTGAAAGATGATGATTATACTGCTCACATTGTAGGTAGATCCATAGGTAAGACAAGTAGGTACTCTTATTTTTAAAACAGTTTCCAGAGAAGTTGTAATAAATGCACAGAATAGTAATTTTGTGTTAAATGTTTAAATAGTCACACATGTTTTGTGTATTTTTCTTGAAATATTTAAAGAATATTTAATAATCTGAGTTCAATGTGACCTAAATAAAGTATTGTGTTTATTTATATATAAAAAAAATGATCAACATTTATTCTACAAGGCTTGATCTAGATAATATATCTTTCGACTTCAAAAGTTGTTTTTGATCATTGAAATGGTTTGATTTTTTTTTCCATAATACGCCACCAAAGTGTGTTTTTCCTTGATAATTAATTGTCTCCGATACAATTGAATATGATTTACTTACAATACTCTATTCCCAATGTTGGCCACACATGTGTGAGCAGTTAAGACGTGTGTACTAGAAATTAATGTACCACCACATAGCCACTCAATAGAATCATTGTTTTCATTTAAATACTTGTATCCCAGAGCTACCATCCAAGGCCAAGCACCTGCCATATTGTAAAATTTAAATATTAAAATAACTCAATAGAATTAATTCTTAATCATTTTTAATTATTTAATAAATATAAAAATACAAATTAGTTGAAAACCGTTAACAATTTAATCCCACCTAATTGAGAGTCACTACTTCCAAATATTTGATAGATTTGTGCCTTCCTTTTACCACATGTGGATTGTGACGGTAATTTAGATGCGAAGTTTGAACTGTTAACAGCTGACATACGCGTTAGTTTGGGTGAATCCTCAAACACGATCTCTAAGAATATAAATAAAATTAAAATTATTAGCTAACAATAGTTATTAAGGTCGTAACATGTATTGGTGTTAAAAAATTATCAAAACCTAAATATATAAAATAATAATAATATCAAGATAAAAAATGACAAATCTAGAATAGAGATTGGAATACTGACTTAGAGTTATTTATAGCTATTATATCTCATAATTAGCAATATTTCTTCTTGGCTTTCGCTAAAATATAATATTTGACTAAACTATTGCCAACTTAATTTTAAATTGGTCTACCTAGTCTAAGCGAAACGGGAATCATATAAAAACCAAATTTGGACGAAACGAGGAGGGTCATTTTTGGCTGAAACGGGCCTGGATAATGTGTCATTCGCCAAATTTTAACATTACTCACGGTCCACGATGCATATATTGTTAATATCTTGGATAACGTTAACATTAGCCAAGGACCTTTGGATAATGGCTTAACAACTATAATAATGTATCAATCATGAGATAAAATAATTTTAATTTACTACCTAACTGCAATATTAAATATATTATTAAATAATAAGAGTTAAATGAGTTTATATTACTACATAACTTTTAACATTATCCACTATTGACTGCAGCTAACTTTGACATTATCCGGATAGTGTTAATATTTCATGTTTATAATCAAATTATTACACATTAGCCAAAATGCATGGCTAATATTGACATAATCTGGTTAATGTAGACATTATCCAAATGTTGATATTACCCTTAACATAAAACATGCAACATAAAATGCCTAGTTTTTACTCCTGATAATGGATTACGTACCAGCCCCTTTAAATCAAAATATATGTTTGTAGTGTAGAGTCATAGTGTAGTCAAAAACGTGATAACTACATTAAAAAAATATATGTTATATATGTATTAAATGTTCAAGGAATGGGGTTCTGAAGAAAATGGAAAAAAAGACAATCAAACAACTGTTAGAGGTAAAGGAAAATAAAAAAGAACTTAAACAGTACCTATATAGGTATAATAATGAGAACAAGACTGTGGTAGATGATAGGTATGATATACTCTGAGACACAATGATTAATTTTGTAGCATCATAATATACACTATAGGAGATATGATTGAAGGGAAACAAAGAAGAGGATGGCTAAGAATAAGTTACATTAGACAAATATTTGACATATTATTATATAATAAAAAAATTCCAGCAAACGCATGGGAAACACGGAGAAATCGTTTTATTGTTAACCAATTTTTGGATTGAAAGCGAAAAAAAAATCTATCTTGGCACTGACTAGTTTTAAAATATATTATGTGTGAATTACTCACCATCATTGGGCAGAGCAGTTACAATTCTGACTATAAGAGTTAAGATAATAAAATATTGTTCATTTCCCATGTTGATAACAGTAGGTAATAACACTGTGAATAAAAATAAATTTAATAATTTTAATTGTCATAGAGTAAATCAATATAAAACACATAAAGGTAGTGGTACAGTTACTTTTAGTATATTAATGCTAAATTATTACAATGCGTATACTAAATTTTAGTATGAGCATTGTAATATTTTATAGTACCTATAGTAAGAAATTGATACTACATATTTAATATTATTTTTATTTGTTACCTATTAAATTACTTTTATAAGTAATAGAATTAATATTATCTACATTTTTCTTAAATAAATGTATAAAAAAAAACAAAACAAATCTGTGGCATCGGGCAGCTTGTATATAAAAATAAAATAATCACTTTTATTTGAACAACGTTAATATTATAATAGAATCAAACATATTAGTTTTTCATTGTTTCTATCGGATTTTGATATAACACAGTCATGTGTTAACATGTATAAAATAATACAGAAATATTCTTAACATATGAGATTATGATATTAAATTATTTTAAATAATATATATTTGTAGTATGTCTGAGTATGTACCTACCGATGTTTGAAGAAAATAAAACCAACCATATTTAAAACATGTTTACCTACCTCTAATTTTAAATACTTTACTACAAACCAGTTTTATAATAAATAGTTATTCTACTGTCTTAAGCATTAATTAATTATTAGAGGTGAACTAGGGGGAAAAATCGACCATGGAAAATCACAATTATTGAAGCTCGCTCATATTTAGTAACAGTCACCATCTGCAGTTTACAAAATTATAACTGAAACAAAGAAATGTACCATGTAAATATCTTATTGGAACAAGGAAGGTAATACATAATTTTTTTTTTTTTGATACAGTGGTATTTAGGTACTACTTATTTATTTAAAAATACGAGCAGCGGCCAACCGAGTAGGTATTTTTGCAGCATCCAGGCAGTCCAGTCTACTGGGCGGGACACTTTTCGGCTAAAATGAACCTTTCCCTTTTCGGCCATTCCTAAATGACCGTTCTCGGCCGGTACACTATTTTGGTCACCAATGACACCAATGAAATATTCTTTTCGCGTTTTTTTCTGTTGAACTACCAATTTATATAATAAATTAAGTAAAAAATATGAAAAATAAAAGTTACATTACCTATATTATCAATTTACACAATAGGTATATATAAAATTATAGGAATACCTATTTTATTTTTATTTAAAATAAAAATATTATGGAAAATCCAACATCTATAGGCTAACGGTAGATAAAACGAATATCTACTAACTAGGATCAATATACAATATCTTTCATCGTTATCTTCGTTCGTCGTCAAGATAAAAACCAAATCAATATTACGAACTATGAGAGAGGAGAAATAACAAGAATAGAATTTATTAAACTTATGTGTTATAAGTTTATAACTATAAAAAAAAATTAAAAATCCACATAATTTTATATTTATTGTGTAAATTTATAATATAATATAACTTTTATTTTTTATACTTTTTAACTTAATTCAATATATTATAAATTAATAATTGACAATTGTTATTATTATTTTATACAGTCCATTCAAAAAAGTAGTTTTTTGGTAGTTTAACAAAAATAAAACGTGAAAAGATTAATTCATTGGTGATCAAAATAGTATACTGGCCGAAAACGGTCATTTCAGAATGGCCGAAAAGGGAAAGGTTCATTTTGGCCGAAAACGGTGCCGCCCAGTCTACTACTGTTTATTGTAATGTATTTATTGCTATAATAATAATTATTATTATTAACTAGTATTATGTCTGTAATAGATACGTATTAGAGGAACAAATACTTTGTTTCAAAATTCAAATGAATAGGTACTCAAAATATCGACTGAAAACGTTTAGCTTAAAAATATATAACGTCTACTTACAATGAATTCTATGTTATTTAAATTTATTTAACTTAAGCTTAACTTACTGAAATTTATAGTGAAACGGGTAGTGGGTACAATACTGTAGTAGCTAATACATTTATTTTTGTGCTTTTATTCCACTACTAATTATTAAGGTACAAACGCGCAAATCGAATTTGCGCTTTTGGTCTATCGAAAAAAAAACGATTTGCGCTTTTGGGTTTCATCGGTGAATTACAATCCAAGACCATATTGTCAGTACTTATTATAGTAAAGTATATACAGTTGTTTTTGAGTTTATGTATATAAGATTTTGTTTTATTGACAAAGTCTTTAACTATGGAATAAATGGTTTCTGGACTTATCGTGCTTATGGAACAATAAAATATTCATATTTATTATTTATATAGAACAAAGTACAAAATAAATACCAGGTTTAATTGATTCTTCCGTGAACGGTCTTGATAATCGTATTTCTGTAGTAGTCCTCGACGTAGGTAGTTAAAATGCGTTGTCGACAATGTATAGTACTGAAGGTCTGCAGATATTATACGAACCAAAAACAAATTAAAATAATTAATATTATTATTATTATAAGCACCGAACTACCATTGAGTTTAACTGTGGTATGGAGAACACATTTTGATATTATGTTATTTTTCCCATCCTCGTATACGCAAACATTGGCCAATTCGTGTATGTGGACACAGCATGTTGCGTATTTTGGAGGGGTGATTTATAATATTATTTGTATTATTTATATATATTATATTATTTACATATATTAAGGTTGATCGGAGAGGGAAGGAATAATAAAGCAGTAGAAAATCACGTTTATGTAAAGTATTTAAATATTACAACGACGTAAATTCACGTCGCAAGCTAAATTTATGTAAGTATAGGTACTATAGGTAGTACATTCTTAATTAAATGTCTTATAAGTACCTGAGTTACAATGACATTTTTTTTTAAAATTTAAAATGTATTATTGTTAATATTGTTTAATTGTTATATTCGATGATTTAATTTTACATAATTGAATTAAATGTAGAAAATACGATTTTTTCTATTTAGACACGACACATGAAGATATTCGTAACCGTAAAATATAAGTACCACAATTTGTCATCAGTGTTTTATTATTACTGAACTGAAGTGTTATTGCAATAACATGTGTGCATAAAATATAATAAAATCCTTTAAAAGTTTCAAGTATAATATCCACGTGTACTTTTGACAATATTATTTTTTTTTAAATTCGGACTGTTAACTATAATTTGAAAAAGTAAAAATTTTATTGTAACGTATTACATGTTAAAAAAAAATATGTATTTTTATTATTGTGTAAAACTGAATATCCTTGTTTAATTTTGATTGATATTTTAATTTTTTTTTGATTTTAAACTTTGTATTTTTTAAAATATATGAATTGTATATGTTTACGCAGGTAAATTTGGCACAAACAGGCTCTACCTAAAATCAATTAATTTTTTGTTGGTGTGAAAGGGTAATTCCTCTCTAATGATTACAAACTACAAAGTTGTGTCCGTTTAAAGATATCATTATAATATTAAACATTTTTCTATATAAGAGAGTTTTAAAACCACTGTTGTATATAGATATTGAGATCTTAATCAGGATCGAGTCTCACAGCTTTAATCCAGTGGCCCCTTATGATTGTTAATAGGATTCCAAAGTTTTAGAAGGCCAATTTTTTCCCCTCGTAGTCAATACATCATGTATTTGATATATGTATATGACGGTGCATGTATGGGGTTGATGGGTTATGTACAAATAATATGTTCAATACATTTATGAAATTAAGTTGGAAATAGCTTTTATCATATTATTATGCATACCATAATATACATAACACTAAACATATTATATTAAACGCATTATGGTTTTTATAATATATCTTAACTTTTAGCTTCGGTTGTCTGAGCAATTTAATGGCATAGGTACCAATAACTAATAAGACGCAGGAATGCCAGGAATGCCTATAAACTGCTCAAAACGAGTCAGAATAATTATTAAACTGTATCGTGTTCAGAAAAATCTAAGATTAACATTTGGTAAAAATGTCATAACGTATCTATGGTTATTATGTTTTGTGTTACACCAATAAACGAAATCAAATTATGCCAAACATTAGGTTTGCATAAAAATTCCTGTTCTTCCTTAATTTTTTTTTTGTTTTTCTCGACGCTTTTGAATATTATTGGGGATTTTCAAAAACTTCCTCTCAAATGCACCAATTACATTCACTTTTGCACCAGAAAAGTTACTAAAATGAAATATTAAAATTAATATGCAAACCTCATTTTATTTACTGAAAAAAAATGAATTTAATGTCTGCAGACCAGATAAAATTTGTCCATGGACTGCTATTTTGGGAAATACTGAAGCCCATACTGTCTTATGTACCCTAGCTAAGTGGTATTGGTATTGGCAAATTCATGTTTGTACTTTGTACAACAGAAATTCGATCATATTACAAAAATGTGAGGATACCATACGAATATACGATCATCCATAACGGGTCTCGTAACTTTATTAAATTACAGATCGGTCGACAAATATGTCATATAATACTATTGATACCATTGATTATAAATACTAGTAGTATAAAAAAAAATGTATTAAGTCAATGAGGTAAGTGTTAATTGGAATTTATTGGATAGGTACTAAGATACAACAGTTACTAAAATAGTATAGGCCATAGCTGGTAACTTGAACCTATCTATACTAATAGACTAACATATTCTTGGCAAACAAAATTATTTGTAAACGTTTAAGAAATCTAAAAATTGATTTTGTAAAATATGTTAAATTCAATTTCATGTCTAATTTTTGAGATGATATCGACAAGCAAAATATTCTTGTTACAACTGGCTGAAAAAAAAATCAGAAAAATAGTACCTAAAAATTAAAATAGCGTAGGTACAAAATTGGTATTTTAATTTTATAATTTAATATTTACAAATCGATTTTTACATAATACATAATAATAGGTACCTAAGTTGCTTGAAGTAACACAGTAAACACGATTATAAAGTGAAACTTGAGGGACTCGGTAGGTTCTCAGATGTGTTAAAACGCTGAATACGCCTACTGCACTAAGTTTTTTTTTTTTTGTACTTATTAGTTATTAAACGTCGACCATTGTTATTGATACATTTTATTACAATAATATAATAATATATTCGGCAGGTAGTAAATAATAATAACAATAATATATGCTTTGAAATCGTTATACCTATTACACATACGGTTGTATAAAGAATAATACATAGGTAATATATACATGTTTTCAAAGTACCTATAAATACTAAATTTGACACGCAATATTTTTATGCGCTAGGCAGGTATAATATGTATCTAATAACAGCAAAACAAAATCTCTCGTCATCATTTCGAGTGGTTGCAGATGCAATTCATTCACGGAGACGACCGCCAAACGACGCTATCGATCCAAGACACGTATTTGGACACCCTCGTGTAGACGCCGGGCACATTCGGTTCGCCGCACAGTTTCCCGAACGACGTGATACCCACTTGCGCGTACATACACCCGAATTCGGGATGAACGATTTGCAACGGTCCACCAGAATCGCCCTAGATCACATGCGATATTTACAAAATCAATAATTATTACAAATCGATTTTAAGATTGGCAAAGTATATCAAAAACCATAGTCCAAAGGTTAACCAAAGAACACAAATAAATGATATTATAGGTTCTCTGCAGTAAGTAGATACTATTTCAATCCGATGGATTTTTGAGTTGAATTTAATTTAAAATAAATTACCTATATTTATTGAAATAATTGTGCCTAAGCTATTTAGTATTTACAGAATGTAATAGGTACGTAGGTATTCATAATTATTTGAATTGTATTTTCGTACTTGACAGGTGTCCTTGCCACCTTCTATTTTTCCAGCGCAAATTTGATTGATTGGATTTATTCCAAATTTCAAATTTGGACCCGTCGAAAACGAATAACTTTGATTGCATTGATTTTGATCCACCACGTCTAATGTTACTTTCATTAAGACATTAGTCGTTTGACCAGCTGAAATTAAGAAATTAAAAATTTTAATCTATAAATCACAACTAAACAGCTTAACAAGTCTACGAAGAAATTTTATGTAGAGCATTAATATGACTATTCTGGTCAACAGCTACATTTAAATTGAAATTCAAGTCCAAAATGTTAAATAAATAGTGGTTTTAATATTATCTGCATATAATTACTAATTGGAGCTAAAAGTGCATTAATCGTAGATATTTTTGTAAAACTAATTTAAACGCATTAAAAACAAAGTTTCACTGTATATACACAGGTAATATTATTTTCAACATACCTAGCATAGTATAATATAATAAAATAATTTTGTTTTTTAAATGTTAAATTATTAAAATTTTTATTTAGAATGAGAACCTAAACACATTTACTACAATAGATTATACGCTTTTGGTTTTTCGATTATAAATACCTAATGTGATATTATGTATCAATAAATTAAAAATTACTTTAAATATTTTATAGGTATAATGTTCTTAAAACTACGACAAAAAAAAAAATTCATAAAAACCTGAACTAGTCCTTCCCCAACCAATGGCAATTGCTTGTTTGGCGGTTAATTGTGCTTCGGTGTTTATGCAAGCCGGAAAGATAAATCGATTGAATTTAACCGGTGTGTTTAGTCGGTACAGACCAATGTCGTTGTACATCGACGGAGGTTTATAATCTGGATGCAAGATACGCTGGACGATTTCGCGAATCTGAGGGTCTGCAGCACCTTTGTTGGAACCTAGGTCGTTGTCACCCAGTAATGCCCATTTAACCTGGCTTCTAAATTAAGGGTAACCATAATGTTAAGTTAAAATTTTTTTATGATACCTATATTAATATGATGTACACTGGATAAAAAAAAAATTAAAAATAGAGCAGGCAGTAAATTATAATAATACAAGTTAGTTTTTTTTTGTAGTTATCATTTTATTAACCATGTAAAAATGTTGACGTATTTTTTACAGCGTATGTTTAAAATCAATAAACATGTTGAGTTACGGAAGTACCTATATTATAATATTATTATGTACGCAGTAGTGCAGTACCTATTCAATAATACTTACTTTTTTCCAATTTCGGAACAGTGTGCTGCTGAAAGAACATAACGATCGCTAATCAATGATCCACCGCAAGACCATTCGACATTTTTAATGTTATCTCCGAATCCTAAAAGAACCTGAATATTCATGACTAATTATTACAAACATTGCATATATTTATTCCGTTTGTTATTGTTTGGAGGTAGCATAATATGGAATTTTAGATTCTTTAATGATTTAGTGGGTGTACATACAAACGTGGATACAGTAGAATTTATTATTTTATATGCAGCGATAATATTGCCTGAAGTATAATATTACTGTTTGAAATATATCGTTCGGATCTAAGAAAAATAAAAATATTATCTTGCGTTATTTATATATTTTTTTGTACTTTAAGAGTTCATGAAGCTGTTGAAAAATGTATGAAAAGTAAGTGTATTGCTTATTAAGTAATAAACATTTAAAAGCATTGAAGATTGTAGAATCCAGAGTGTGAAACTGTGAAGCAGCGTTATTATCTACGGCAGCGGTCCTCACCAGGATTTTAGAAAGGGCCAAATGTAATTTTTGAAAATTCCTTGCGGGCCGCATACATTTTTAGTGATAATAATTAAAAATATAAAAATTATATATACATATATATTTTATATTATACATTTTGTTAGGAAAGGGTATTGTAGGAAAAAGTCACACATGTTTTCATTTATATTATTAGTAAAGTATATATTTATTAAATTATTAGATTGATAATTTTTAATTTAGCTTTTGATTAATTTATTTGATTTAATGTTGTTTTGATGTTGATGGACGGTACCTCTCTGTTTGTTTTATGATCTTGTTTATGTCTACGGGTGTATTTGATGTTGACAACCGCAGTAAATCGTCCAAATGCACATCACTCAAACGATTTCTGTATTTGTTTTTTATAAATGTTAACTTACTAAAAGCAGCTTCACACAAATATGTCGACCCAAAAAATGTTAGAATAGCTTTTACATTTGATAAAAGGGAAGGATATTGATGTTCCTCAAGTGTATTCCAAAATTCCATTGCATTATTTTTATCATTAAAAATATCTTTTAATGTTATGTCCTCCTGTAAGTCAATTAATTCGTTTTTCAATAAACCAATGTTATGATTCATAATATTAATTTCAAATATTTCTTTTGTAGTTACTGCCCACGGATTTTAAATAAATCGAAATGCATTTCTTAAGTTTTTAATATCATTGAAACGACTGTTCATTTCATTTTTTAAAGTGACCAATAGTTCAAGCAATTGTGGTTTTAAAGTTTCTATATCAGTATCATCAGAAAAAATGTTATTTTCTTTTTTCATTACATCAAAATTGGAAAAACTTGAAAAATCATTATCAGATACTTCTTCAATGTACATTTTGAGCTTTTCTTCAAAAGCAAAAATCTTACTGGCCATGTGAGGGATAAGTTTATTTTCTCCTTGCAGATTTGTTTGAAGTATATTTAAACTTTTTGTTACATCTGCAAGAAATGCAAGTTTGTACCAAAATTCTAATGAGTTTATTTCAGGAAATTCACCTTTTTGTTCGTGGATAAATAATTTAATTTCTTCACGAAGGGAAAAAAATCGTTCTAAGACTTTACCTTTGCTTAGCCATCGTACTTCAGTATGAAACATAATATCACTGTATTGGGAATTTAGTTCGGAAAGAAATTCTTTAAATTTTCTGTGATTTAAATCTCTAGCTCTGATAAAATTGACGATTTTAATTGCTTTATTCATGACAACACTAAAATCATTTGGAAATTTGCATGATAAATTTTCTTGATGAATAATACAATGGAAATTGATTAATTTTGGTTTTACAATTTTATTCTTAATAAGAGTAACAAGACCAGATTTAGTTCCAATCATTGAAGGACAGCCGTCTGTACATATGAAAATTAAATTTTTCCAATCTATTTTATTTTTTTCAAAAAATGTTGAAATTGTTTCAAAATAATCCACACCACGAGTTTGGTTTTTCATCGGTATGACTTTCAAAAAGTCTTCTTTAATAATATTATCTTTTGAACAAAACCTAACAAAAAGTATTAATTGAGAAGTAGAGCTTATATCTACTGACGAATCTAATGCTAAAGAAAAAAATCGGCAATCTATAAATTCGTTGATCACTGAATCGAATACTTGATTTCCAAGATGTTCGATCCTACGAACACATGTAGCATCAGATAACTGCAGATTTGAAATTTGGTCACGTATTTCTTTAAAATTGGAAAAATTACAAAACAGAGTATTTACTACTGTTTCCATACAATTTTTTATTAGTTCGGCATCCGAAAATGGTTTCATGCGTTTGGCTAACATATGTGTTACTTCATACGATGCTTTTGTTGCAAGTTCATTTTTATTAGTGAACCGTAACATTGATTGTTTTTCAGAAAAAATTCCTTTTTTTAATTCAACTAGTTTTTCTTCTCTTATTTTAGATGGGTGGGGATAATTTTTAGAAAATTCAGTATGGTGAGTATTGTAATGACGATTAATATTATAACGTTTTGGAATAGTTATGGTTTTACGACAAATTAAACATAAAGTATCGTATTTCTTACCAGAAATATAGAAAAATTCAATCTCCCAACTGTCTTGAAATATTCTGTGTTCATCTTCGATTTTACGTTTTGCCATGATAGAGAATTAACAGCTTACTCACAGAATCCTGTACTCACAATGTTAAAAGCACAGAATTAAATATTGTAACAATACGTGATCAAATACAAACGGACAATAAGCGATAACGGATAAACTGTTCACACAAGACTACGCAGCGGAAATGAACAAACTCATAATCGTATAGGTACCTACCTACCTACTTATCTGTCTAACTGGTAATTCAATACAAGTTTAAAATAGAAAGATAAGATAAATAAAAAAAATAATTAAATAAAATGAACGATTTTGTTCACTGTTTATAGAATTTTGGATTTTAAAATGTACAATTTTATTTTAGTGCGGGCCGCACTAAATTTGTTAAAGGGCCGCATGCGGCCCGCGGGCCGCGTAGTGAGGACCGCTGATCTACAGTATAAATTATAATCGTAACGAGATAATCATATTTTTATCATGGCCAATCGTATTTTGATAAAATTATCAAAATATCATTAAATTAAATTTGGTTTTTTTTTTCATTCAAGGTAGGTACTTGCCATGTGAGGAAATTCCATTTCTTCGGCCTCGGTCCCGCCGACGATGGTAAGAAGATTTCCTCTGACAATGTTTTTCTTCCGACAACCGCCAGAATCGATAGTTCCACCGCCTTTTGTTGTCAACGAATAGTATTCTCTGCACACTACACGAAATCGATATTGAGAGTTGGCACTCAGATTTAAATATCAATGACGATAGTACTAAATAATAATCAATGTATGTCACTCGCTTTCGGTGGAATTTCTACTCGGGGCGTCTCGAGAAGTTAGACAACACACGACCGGAGTCCGCCCGCGGAACCTGCAAATCTTTGGATACGCCTCACGGTCTTCAGCTGCTCGAAGGACCACCGGACATTGGTCGATTGGCTTACACGTGAAATCGTCGTTGGTCTTGGTGATCACTTTGCACAGCTCGCCTATGTTTATGTATACAAATGATAACGGGTTTTTAATAAAACGACAGGCGTTGTGTTAATTACCGATCGTCAATCTCACCGTCTATCCGATTCCAGGACTGCGAATCGGCCGAGTACGCGATAATCAAACACCATATTATTATGATTGCGAGTATCGACATGTCGAGAGCGAGGTACGGCGTTCACAAACGATAGATCATACTCTATGCGAATCACAAATGCGCGAATGACTTACGGTTATATATATATGAATAGACAGTATGCCGTATAATTAATGCTGTTTTCAATCGAATCGTCAGCTATTCCGAATAATTTATAGGTCCCGGCGAACAGACCGGTTTTTCTAGCTCATATTATATAGCCGGAGAAGTGGTCGATTGGATTTTTTCAATATCCTCCTTTTGTAATGCAATGTTTATTGCTACATGTTTTCATGTCATATTAATATTATGTCAAACAGAACATTGTTTTATTATACACACGAAGTCCTTGGTTTTTTTTATGTGATGTTTTGAGACGACTTTTCCCTAGAAATCACATAACGCGCATCGCACCGTGATGTAGAGTATACAGAGCTTTTTGACGGTTATTAATAATTATATTATGTGCACGGAAAAAAACTACTGGCTTATAAAACTTAGATAGTAAATATAAACAGTTGATCTAATCTCCAACCTCAATAAACAATTAATGCGAGTATTATATATGTTATTATTCTACGCAATAGTGTCATAACGTTAATCATTATACAATATTATCATTGTTACACCATTGCTAAAAAATGTTGAAGGTAATATTTTTTTTGATTCTGGTCACTGAGATCATCGCGTTAAACGTCGGTACATCGTTGTACAACGTTGACGACCTGGCGTACAAGACGTGGACAGAAGATGATGAGATGATGTTGCGGAGCAGAAAGATGGTGGACAATTTGATCCCAAAAAATGCTGTTGACGGGAAGCTGTTCCTCGACTACATAAATCTGATCAAAAAAACTTTTAGGACGATCGTCAACGACCGGATCCGGAGGATCGCCATGGTCTCGGTGGCCGATGCAATCGGAGGGTATTTGCAAGGAGTGATGCTGCCCCGAGCAAAGGACGCGTATTACAAGGGCCGAGAGACCTTTGAAGTGACCAACGAGCTGCACGCGTTATCGCGGAAGATTAAGTGAGTGATATACACCTGCACTCACCTGAGTAATTCTATTTTATAAGTTATCTTCTATTTTTTTCTCTTAGTCGAGTACATTGCATACCTAATTATAAAATAGTATTCGTTTTGTAAAACATATCGAATCGGATACGTTGAATTTAATGCGGAAAAAAGTAGAGAATACGCGCAAACTTTCGCGCTTTCGTGCGATACGACTTTTTTTTCTCATCTCATTTTGGCACTTAATATGTCTTCCACTGCCCGTTACTCCTTGGTTTTCACACGCGGCTTTTAATACGAACACACGTGTCCTTCGGCACAGGTTCATTTTGGACACCGACGGACGTGGTTGGATGACACCCGCAGCCACCAAAAAGAGCGACACGGTCCACGGCGACGATGACGGCGACGACCCCATCGACGAGGAGACGGAAAACCCGTGCGCAGCCCTACTGCGGTACGGCGACGTACCGTCGGGCGGCGAATCAGCCGCCGTACCGTTGCCGGCGTTCGATGACCGCTCGAGACCGGGTTCGGTGGCGTTCCCGTTCGCCGTCGGCAAGCGCCTGTTCTCCGTGGACAGGCCGTGGCTGTCGGCCGACGACCACCGTCCGCTGCTCGTCCGATACTACCGGCTGGCGGTCGGCTGCACGTCGTCGGCGCCGCCACAGCGGCAGTTTCGAGAGGACGTGCACCGGTGGCTGGACAGCGCGGTGGTACCGCTGTTGGCGGACCACAGTCAATGGTATCCCGTTCTGGCCGGAGCGACGCGCGTCGTCCACGCCGCGGCCAAGGCGGTGGCTAGCGACGGCGTAGTTGCGAGTGGCCGGCATAAGCGGAAGGCGACGGGGTCGACGACGACGACGACGACCACCGATCCGGCAGCGACGGACGACAACGGCAACGACGACGACAGCCGCCGGTTTTGCGACGACGGGACGGACGGCCAACTGCCCAACGGAAATTTGTCTCTGGCCGTCATCCTCGTGTCGCTCTTGTCCACTTGGATATCGTTTTTGGCATTCGGCTCTGAACGGCAGTCGCAGACCGTCACGTACAATTAGGGAATTCGGTATAATATTATTGGCACCCTCGGTTAAAATATTTTTGAAAACATTATTCATGTTATTATGTTAAAATATAATTATAAGATAAACGTATTCGGTAAAAACGATTTTTGTAAGAAGATATTGTTTTGTCGACAAAGGCTTTAACTGGAATAAATGGTCGTTTGGCTTGTCGAGATTATTGAATAATAACATAATTTCCATACAATTAATTTATGTAGATAATAAAATAAAAAATAAATATATACCTGGATCAATTAATACTTCCTTGAACGGTCTTGATGATCGCATTGCTGTATAGTAATTCTCGGCGTTGTCAACATTTTTTGAAAATTATAATAATTAATATTATAATAACTATTATTAGTATAGGTAGCAAACTACCATTGAGTCTATCTGTGAAATGGAGAACACCTTTTTAAACGTTATCTTTACCTTAATTATGTTATTTTTTCCATCCTTGTATACAACCAGTGGCCAATTCGTATATGAGAACAGCATGCTACTTTTTTTGGAAGGGAGACTTTTTTTCGTTAAAACTCGTACTTTATGATAAAAAACATATGTGGTCGGGGATGATCAGAGGGGGGAGAATTTTTTATTTTAATTACAAATCAAGTTTTAGTATACATATTGTTATATGTAAATATTACGATGATTTAAATTCACGTTGAAAGCACAAGTTTGTGTTGTAGATATAGGTACTACAAAAATGCTTAATTTAATATTTTCAAACGTCTTATATTTTAGTAAAAATTGAAAAGATTTTTTTTTAATAATTTTCGATTTATAATTATTTACCCATGCTGATTGTTAAATCATTTAATTTTTATATTCAATGAAGCCTATATTTATTTTAATATTAATATGATAGTTATTTTATTGATGAACATCACAACTTTTTTTCGTATATTTGAATTACTTATATAATAAATAACAATGATTAACACTGAGAAAAATAAAGACATAATATTATTAAATGTATAAAATACAATATTTTCCCCCATAGACACAACAAATGAAGATATTCGTAACCATGAAACATACCACAATCCGTCGTCGCAGTGTTTTATTTTTAAAACTATGTATTTTATTACTTATACTAAACAAATGATACTTCGGAGATGAAATAAGAGTATTAAAGTCAATCAAAACTAATTAGGTATCATTAAAAAAAAAACAATCGAGACTTAAATAAATCGATAAAGAAAATCAATATTTATAATTAAGTTAATTTGAGTACTTATAAATACAGGTGTAATTTCCACGAATCAATTAATCGAATAAATCATTTAGTCTTACTACAAATTAACATTAAAATAAGAATAGTGCATTAGTTGTTTATACTATTGAAAATCCATTCCATGTAGGAAGTTACTCTGGTGCAGTGTTGGGAATTATCTAGATAATTTTATCTAGATAAATTATCTAGATAATTTTATTCATTTAATTATCTTATCTAGATAAAAAAATGAGTGGTTATATATTATCTTATCTAGATAAATTTAATGGTTATCTGTGTCAATTTATCTAAATAAAATATTATACTTATAAAAAAAATTTAAATTATTAAATACTAGGTAATAATATAATCGAGTATTGACGTTATAAATATTCCATTATTAATAATGAAATATAATTTATAATTTGAGATTTCAATTTTTATTTTTTATTTTTATATTCGAAATATTAAAATGATACTATTATATACCTAATATGAGTTTGCTTTCGTGTAATTGCTTATAACTGGCGTGCATTGCGATAAGCCGATAGGCTGGCATGCCGCACAAGAGAAATACCCATATTATTTATAAATAGTTTTTAGTCGTGAGTACTGAGTAGTGACCCAACAACTGCATTCATTACAAATGTGTAATGAAAATTATATGATAATATGATATTTATAATATTTATAATATTATAATAATATTTACGTTATTAATTTTTATCAGTAAATATCTCTTCGTAAAAGATATAAATAGCTTTTAATATTCCACGATTTCTGTGTTCTCTATCGTCGGTAGAAGGGATCATGTTATTTTGGTGATATCACAATTCACTACATCACGGCATTGCGCTGCGCTCTGATAGTTGTTAGTATTTCGAATTTCTATATACGATATAACGAATTTCGAATATTAGTAGTGACCGAATACTAATCTATGGTATTGACGACTGGCGAGTAGGTACAAGTGAAATTATAGTTATTTTGAAATGGACAAATATTTAAATAAAAGAAAACACGACAATACCATAGATGAATCTGAAATAGACAATGGGGATAATGTCGCTGGACCGTCTCAATCAAGTGAAATGGAATCTACAGAAAATAAAATACAAAAATTACTTGCTAGATGGCAAATATTACAAAATCATATCTGTCGAAGGAACAAAAATATTTGCTACTTGTCAATTGTGCTCGAAGAAAATTATTGCTTATAACAATTCAACTGGAAACTTACTAAGTCACTATAAAGTAAGTATTATTTGTCATACATAAGTGAGTAGTCAATGCTTTAGCCGCTTTAAGTAGGTACATACATTTCTTGGAACAATACCTACTACCTATAGTAGGTATAGTAGCTGTTCATATTTGTTTTTCAAACCAAATTAATATATATTTTTCAATTGGCAATTTTGAAGAGATAGGAATAAAAATAATATAGGACATAGGTAAATCATATCTAATACGAAAAAAAATAATTTTTCTTACCTACTTACTTTTTTTGAAATACTGATTTGCTAATTTATAAATCTATTTTTCTTATAAAAAAAACTTTGTTTACTGTGCTTTTTCACTGTAATTCTGAAAATAAGTTCTATAAATTAATTAAATTTTTACTTTTACTACCAGTTACATTAATTTTGTTCTTAAAATCATTATTTTATTAAATTAATACTAATTTACAACAGGTAGGGTTAAACCAACCCACCTACACACTAACATTTCAATATGAGTTATATATTAAAATTTAAAACCCAATACATAAAATAAAGATATACAATAAATTATATATTTTACTTTAAATTAATAATTATTTCCATAAACAAATATTGTCTAACCCTTGGGATAAACTTAAACCTAATATAATATTAATAATTTGGCAGTGACAAGTGACAACTCACCAACTATTTTTTTTAAGAGAAGTATATTGTGTATGGTGATTGCCCCACTTCTTAAGGCACATTTTTATTTTATATTTTTAAATATTGGATTGTGATTTTATGAAACAACTCTAACTTAAAATTTTTCTATAAGCGAGTAGTAGGTATATGATTATAGTGTAAAAAGTTAAGATATTAACTATGGTTTTTTAATTCACGTACTTTTTTTAGTTATTACATTCAAGTATAATGAGTCAAGTTAAGGAGTACAAAATCTTGAAGATGTCTGGTAATTCAAAAAAAGACATTTTAAAACAAACAAAATTGTTCCATTCAGGGCCAAACAAAAGTTGTTCAAAACAAGAGGTATATAATATTTTATTAAGATATTCTTAGCTTGGTATGTTCTTACAAATTAACTCTTTTTATTATGATTACTTATGGGACTGTTAAGGTCTAAAATACTATAATTCTAAAATAATTCTTAACATTCAATCATAAAGTGCATAATCTAGGTACCTACTATAATTATACCTACATCCCTACATCATAATTATCAGCTTGTATTTTGATTAATAATATAGGTATAATTTGTATTACTGTAATATAATCCAAGAACCTATGTATAATTAGGTAACTATATATGTTTTAATATAATATCATACATATATTATAAACATTATAACTTAAAATGCTTTGTAGTTGAAAATTAATATTTTATATTTGAATAAATTAAAGTATTTACATTATTATAAGGTTTATAATAAAGTTATCTGATATATCTTAATTTTTTTTATTTACTAAAATAAATAAAAAATATATTAAGTATGTTTATTTGTGTTTAAACATTTAATTTAATACTAATCACAATAGATCAACAATTAATGTGAAAAAATGATATATTTTATTACACAAAACATTTTTTGAAATAGTTTCTTTTACTAGGTATATTATAATTTGTTAGTCTATTGTTATAGATTGATTGGAATTTATCATTAGTATTTAGTACTGTAGATGTTTGGATAGTTAATAATTATTTATAATACATCAATGGTTCCTATCAAAATATTTATTTTATGTTATTAAAATTTTATTTATTTATAATTAACAATTTTTTTTTTAACAGGTAAATGATCTTGTTTTTGAATATATTATATGTGAAATGCGACCACTGGTGACTGTCGAAAAACGTAGTTTTAAAAAACTAATTTTGGGACTCACCCATTCAAACGACGAATCCATTATTCCAAATAGAAAACAAATATTGCAACTATTGAAAAATAGTTACAATTCATATGTTTCTATGTTATCAGATTTGATTCAAAAATCAAAATTCATTTGTACAACAGCAGACATATGGAGTGGCAATAATAAAAGTTATCTAGGTATGATTTAAATTATTGTTTGTTTTTTAAAATATTATAAATACGTACTTAGGTATCTTTCATTTTTTTTTTTAAATTTAAGTATTAAACTATTTATAAATAGTTGATGACAAATAGAATGACAATAGTATTTAATCTGTAATACATCGTAATTCATAGTTATTGCAGCTATGTCATATTATAATTGTTTAATGTCAGGTATTCATAATATATTAATATATATATTTATAATCACATTTATGTACCAGAATTTTATTTAAAAGTCTGGCACGTTAAAACAAAGAAAATATTTTGAAAATAAGTAGTTTATGAATTTAAAAATAGTTTAGTAACAATAATTTTTGTGTTTGAAATATTATTTAAATAGTAATATTGTATAATTTTTCAGGAATGACTTGTCATTTAATTGATCCTATAACTTATGAAAGAAAATCATTTGTTTTGGGCTGTAAGCGAATAATCGGAAGTCACACTTACTTGAATATCACTGAAACAATGACATGTATGACACAAGAATATAATATTCATTACTCAAAAATAAGTCATACGGTTACAGATAATGCAAGTAATTTTGCAAAAGCTTTTAAAACTTTTTCAACAAGTGTAAAATCAACTCAGTCAACTACTTTAAGTGTAGGTGATTTAAACGAAGATGGATCACCCTTTGAGGATTCAGATGTGGAAACTGAAAATATAACTGTGGTAGATATTGGTCAAATATTTACCAATTCTGAGGATCAAAATATAGACGAGTCATTTTGTTTACCCCCACATATGAGGTGTTGTGCACACACTCTAAATTTAATTTCAACAACTGATATAAAGAAAATTAAAGATGCAAGTTACATTAATATATCTGAATCAACATTCAAAAAAATTGTTTAGCTTTTGGACTCTCATTAGTAGAAGCACAGTTGCTTCAGACAAAATTTTAGAAAAGTGTGGCTGTAAATTTCCTACTCCTGTAGTAACTCGTTGGAACTCTTTGTATGACTCTAGCTTAAAAGTTTTAAAGTATAAACAACAGTTGACTAAAGCATTTGATGATTTGCATTTAATAAAATTAAAATTAAGCGAATGGACTTTTTTGGAAGAATATTGTCAAGTCATGGAACCATTAGCTATATCACTAGATAAGTTACAAGGTGAAAACAATAGTTTTTTGGGGTATGTAGCTCCAACTATTTTAGTTCTAAGGCGTCTGTTAATATCTTTTACAGATTTGAAATACTGTAAACCATTAAGCTTTGCTATTATTCAAGCTATTGAAACTCGTTTTAATTATATATTGGATTTAAGTCGTCCAGAAAGTAAAGACTTTATTATAGCCTCTATAAGTCATCCCAAATTCAAGCTAAGTTGGGTACCACTTAGGTATATGAAGTTATGTAAGAACCTATTTATAAGTGAATGTTGCTTAAGAATAAATACCGAAACCAAATCAACAAATTTGACTATTACACAGTCTGATAAGGATGACAGTGATGATGATTTTTTCGATAGTATTTGCAATGACAATGATTTTACCAGCCCATCTGAATCCGAATCAAGAAATTCTAATTTAGCAAATTTGCAAGCATTATCTTTCTTAAATTTGAAAAAAAAAGATCTTGACATTTTAAATGATTTTCCAGTAATTAAAGAAGTATTTTTAAAATATAATACTACCATTCCATCATCGGCAGCAGTAGAGCGGCTATTCAGTAAAGCTGTTCAAGTGTTAACAACAAGACGCAATCGACTCAGTGATGATACATTTCAAATGCTGTTATGTTGTAGATCAAAATATGATATATAAAAAATAATTTTTTTAAATTGTTAGTCAAAAAATGACATAATATTAAAGTTTCCTTTATTTTAACTATTATTTGCTCTGTTTTATTATATATTATAATTTGTTATTACTTATTAGTTATTACTAATATTCAAATAAAAATATTACATTAATTTAAATGTGTGATGAAGAAATAACAATTTTTTTTTATAATTTATGATAATAACAATAAGTTAAATAAAAATTATCTGTTTATTATACAGATAAAAATGTATTTATTTTTATCTTTATCTAGATAAAAAAATGAGTGGTTATATATTATCTTATCTAGATAAATTTTGAATGACTTATCTGTTATCTTATCCATATGATTATTTGGTCATCTTTTCCCAACACTGCTCTGGTGTAAACGCCTGGATGACCTGGATCACCACATTCCTTAAAACCGTAAGAAACAACGCCAATCAAATAATATTGATTTTTCTTCGACCACATCAAAGGGCCACCGGAATCACCCTGAATTAATTTTGAATAAAAATATAATATTAAACACTTTTTTTTAAAATTAAAACGAAATAAACAATACCCGACAAGAGTCTTTTCCTCCTTCTGGATATCCAGCACATATCACCTTGTCATCGATCACGGTTTTATAAGCTGCATATGCCTGTTTACATTCTGTTAAATTCGAAATCGGAATTTGAACTTCCATCAAAGCCGTTTTACTCTTCTCATCTAAATAAATGTAATACTTATTTTCTCATGTCTTATACGTAACTGTTGAAATCTGTGTATATGGATTATGGATGTTAATTGTATAGTATATTATACCCACGACGAAATATATAATATTACGTGCTTACTTACTAAACTTTATTATAAGTAATTACTATTTTTGTTCCACATTACACTTTTATTGATAACAGTTAATTTTTTTTTTTCAGAATCTTTTAAATAATATAATGTTCTGTAACTATAAGGGGTGGATAGGCCCATAAGGAAAAAGGTATTTTCCCTGTGGGCATTGGTCTGTGTTTATGTAGATGGACTCTCCGTCCCTCGGTTCTACACATTTTTTTTTATAATAAAATGAATTCAACAATTACCTATTATGTTTAGTTAAAAGTATAAATTATTATTACTGTTATTTTGAACAATATGATAATACCACGACAAGTCAACAATTTGCTTGCGGATCTTTAACATATTTTTTATTTTTTTTTATTTAGGGTTAAGGCTTCGATAACTTATGTCATTAGCCTGTGGAACGGCAGGGGAGGATAATGTTCGTTTGAACGCGTCTGTGTATGTGTGGCAAGGTTTTAACCACTACAACACTGCTAGTAGTTGCGGGCGTTGCTTACTACCATTCACGGAACGCAACTGTTAGCAACCAAAGCACCACGCCAAGCCACCTTTAACATATTATATAGTGTATAAATATTAATAGTAATAATATTATAAATTGTTATTGACACTCTACGGAAATAATGATCTTGTCTTACAGAATAACTACAGAATATCATACTTTGATAATTTTTTTTAACTAATTGAATGTAATAGTTTACAGGCCGCATTAAACTCCGTTTTTTAATATTTTAATCACAAACATATTATAATGTGTCTTTAATAATAATACACTGTTAATCAGTTAAGCTTATAACAAATTATTTGATATCATTATTTGAAATAGAAGAAAAATCGGAGTTCAATGTAGCCTGCAAGATGTATTTTTAATTAAAAAAAAAAAATATTAGGTAATCAAAATTCGACAATTTTACAAGTATTGGTAGGTTTTCTTGTGAAGTAATTTTTTATGATACACTTTACGCCTATCAATCCCCCTAGAAAGGAATAGGGTAGTAGATTAGTGGAAGACAATTATAATTGAGATGACAACAACTAAAATATAAAATGCAATTTTCAAATTTTATAAAATTGCGGACATTTTGAAAAACCGGCACTGAGAGCCCCTTAATAATTGAATATCCGACCGGTCACCGCATAGTCATATTCCAATATAAAACGTATATTTGTTGGAAATTATTAGATATTTAATATCTATTTTGAATACATGTATTATTATAATTGTATTTTTGCCATCCATTTGCGAATAATAATGACATAATTCATCATGCGCGTGGAAGAGTTGTTACTCAGCAGTAGTCGTGTGCGGTTAGAACTTTGAATTGGTTTTACGTTTGTGAATTACAAAGAAAATACATAAGCTTAATAAGAAAGTACTAATATTATAGTTTAAACTAATGTTGTGATATTTAAATAATATGTGATACGAGCGAAGTAAGACAATTTTTTTTCAGTTTGGTGGGCTCTTTAACTGTAATAAAAATACTACCAAACACAAATTATTACTGATACCAATTGTGATTTAATAAATACCTACCGAGTATATTTGACTGTATTCAGAAACAAATTATTTCCATGGAATTCTATGGACAATATAATATTTTTATTACTTTGTTGAGGTGCAGCATTGATACTTCCCCAGCCAGCAACAAATGGCATATTTTTTGATTTTTCAACACTTTCTATGTTCAGTGATTCTGATAAGCAAATTGGTTGGATCAAATCTGCAAAAATAAATTATTAGGTAGCACATAATATAATAATCTATAAGTTCTATGAGTTTATATTTTTAAGTATTTTTATAAACGATGTAGTAATTTACTTTTACTTGACGCTTATGTTATGTAAAATAATTTAATTATTAACATTCGTTAATAATAATTATGTAGATACTAATAACTGCGATACATGTGATTATGCGGGCCAAATATGGAAGTTCTCACAATCTTGCTTCATCCTCAAATTCAAATAATCACTATCGAATCAAAAAAAGATTAAATTCATTTTTTACCTATTCAGAATTTACATTTTGGCTTTTTTTTTTGTAAATAGATAGTATAATATTGTAATACACTTTTAAGTATTGTTTTGATAATCTCTCGAAAACTCATGCCATCGCTATAACCAAAATAAATATTTTATGATGACTGAGGGAGCAACAGGTATCGCTAGCTACATATTATATTTAAAAAAAAAACTTTCTTACAAATATTTTTTGTGAATTTTTATTATGCAATACACGTGATTATGCGTGCTAAGTATGGAAGTTCTCACACCTTGCTTCATTCTCAAATTCAAACATACACTATTAAATCGAAAAACACGTAATTCATTTTGTGAATTTTTATTTTGTATTAGTTAGCAAGAAGTCTTCAATTGTATAATAGACCTTTGCCATAGTCATTAAGATATATCTCATGATTGACAGGCAACAGCCAATACACAAATGCAATGCACAAATTCTATCTGATGATATTTTTAAGCTCACCGTTAAAAGTAACACTATTTTTCAATTCCAGTATTGCAACGTTATTGATGATTTTTCGTGAATCGTACCCTTCGTGGTTTATAATACGTTTGATCGGAACATCTAATGGCGATGCCCCGTCATCGATATTGGGATTTAAATCCAACTCACCAAACCGTGCCACGGTCCTGTAACAAATAAAAAATGGTATATATTCACCAGTTGTTCACAATTAGTGTTATGGCAAGTAAATTTTGTTCTCAAAATATGGATGAGTAGAACAGAATTTGACAACTACTATGTAAATTTGATTTAATACGATTTACTTACAATACTTTTGACCCAGTGTTAGCCACGCATGTGGAGGCCGTTAAGACGTGTGTATTGGAAATCAATGTACCACCACAATGCCACTCAATAGATGCATTGTTTTTTTGTGAGTTCTTGTATCCTAGGGCTACCATCCACGGCCAAGCACCTGGGAATTCGCCATATTCAATGAAAACAAAGATTATGTTATTCAATTTTATACCAAATCACTTTAGATTATATATAGCTCTTGAATACATTTAAGCTGAAATCTAACGAAAACGTTCTGAAAAAACGTTTACCTAATTGGGATTTACTTCCTCCAAGTATTCGAAAGTTTGGGGCCTTCCTTTTTCCACATGGTGCTTGTGTTGTAAATTTAGACGAAGTTACGTTATCCTTTTCTTTTGTCGTATTTTTATCCTTTGGTTTTGTTGATGCGAATTCTAAATTAGGAGCGGTTAACTTTATTTGACCTTGTATCAATACAGTTGAATCTGAAAATATGAGAGCTAGTATAATGAAAATTATTTGCAGGATTTAAACTGACTTGTGGGTACTGTATGATTATTTGTACCCATAAATATCATAGTATTATCCAGCCCGTTGTTCTGTAGATGTGCTACCTCCACCACTTACACGCATTTAATATTTTATTTCGAATTCAAACTAGGGCTAATCATCGTTTTATAGTAATCCATATTAGATCTCGGGAAACTTAACCCGATATGCAAGGATCATTTATTTAATTCGTCAATTCGACATCGAGAGAACAACCAAATCGCGTTAAAAAAACATATAAAAATAACTCAATTACTTGACGGCGTTGATCTAACGAGATGTGTTGACGAAATAAGTTAAACCCTCTGATGTCAACAGAAGTAAGAGGGTCAGTGTTCCCGGATAATTAATTAAATTAGAAGCCCGTGTATCTTTTTTTCTCATTTTTCGTCAGTACTACGTTTTGGAAAAATGAATAGCTATTTAGTCAGTTTTTTGACAAGATATCAATCGATATACATCAACAGATAGTAGTTAAATGTCCATGGTTCAATCCCCAGTTGATATGTTACGTTTTTTAAATAATTTTATTTTTTTTTTATCGATTTACAGAATATTATGTTTTTATTACCTAGTTATACTTATAACATAAATTAAACTATTAATATTTTTCGATAATAATTAAACTTCTATGCATATTATATTGATGTACCTACCTTGTATAACAGGGGTGGCTAACTTGCGGCTCTTGTCATAGTTGCATACGGATATCGCGTCTTATTAACAAAAATCAAAATTTACTTAGTATTATGATGAATAAGTTTTTTTTTTTAAATTATATTAATTATATATTATGTTTATAAACATTTTGGTTCTTTATATCATTGTATTTATCCATGTGGCTCACGAACATATTCATGTTGGCCACCCCTGGTATATAATCATAATGGATATGTTAGTTTTTGAAGTTTTCCGCGATATAGTTATAAATTCAGAAAGACTATATAATACCGAACGACTTGATAACCAAGAATCATGAAAATTGACCTAGTATGTTTATTTCAAATGTTATTTAATTAATTATTTAGACATTAATAAGTATCATATTTTTCAATCAACTATAATTTTATTATAGCTTATTTTATATTGCTTTATTATATTATAAATTATGACGTGTATAATGTATATCTAGTATACCAATAACAAACATTTTATTATATGAATCATTATAATTTGTATTAATTTCTTTAAAAATATTGCAGGTCTTGAAATTAATTATACTCTTATTTCAAATGTTGAGATTTCGCAATGAAAGTATTTTATATACTTTTATGATGATAGAAATAATTAAGAAAAGAATCACTGCTTAATGACTCGTTTTCGTAAAAATAGATGATGTCTTAAAAAAGTTATACCTCTATTAATTTAGAGTTATGAAATATTTT
The DNA here is from genome assembly GCA_022818045.1 of Neotoxoptera formosana. Classification (NCBI taxonomy): domain Eukaryota; kingdom Metazoa; phylum Arthropoda; class Insecta; order Hemiptera; family Aphididae; genus Neotoxoptera; species Neotoxoptera formosana. The sequence continues at coordinate 32,370,218 of CM040633.1, forward strand.
ACAATTTTATATTTCATGGCATTTTTTAAACGTTACAATTACTCACCGTTATGGGGTGGTGGAGACGTTACCATTCCGATCACGAGTGCCACGAAAATAAAATATTGTTCTTTTCTCATATTAAAACTGAAAATAAAAATTATTTTCATTATGAAGTATGAATATTATAACCCAATTATTAAAGAACTATCAGTACCTATGTAAATAGTAGCCTTCCAAAATTAGCGTTAGGTCAACATTGTTGACTTATCTTCACACAACTAAGTAGGTATAAAAAATATTGTGAGGTCTTTGTTTTCGTTATTCATTTGAAGATAGACGATGACTTTGTTCATGGTTTTATATATATATAAATTAACTAGATGTCTCACCCGGCGTTGCCATAGTCAAAGATGAAATAAGTAAGTGATATCAGAATATTAGGCACACTGCACACAAAATACATCGCAATGGTAGTCTGTGCCAAAGATTAGTTTTTTTTTTATAAATTTATTTGTAAATATATGTATAATATTATGCCATATTCCTACTAATTATAATAGTTATAAGATTTGTTACCGTTGACAACCCTATAAATAAACATAGTTTGTTTATATATATCTCATCAAAAATAGCCCTTTCAGATTTTCCAGAATTTTTAGAGTATAATAGTACGTAGGAAAAACTGTTACTATAACTGATAAGTGATAACTAATAATTGTAACCAATAACAACCATTTATAAACAAAATACAAATTTTCGATTTTCATCATGAATTTTATAATTCTTGTGTGAGCACCTCTTTAAATTATACTTAAATATACTTTTTTGCTATAGGAACCTGCTCCGTGATATAATCTTTCATTAAAAAAAAAAAAATTATGACATTCTGTTGAGTAGTTTCCGAGAACATTAGTATCTAAGGTTTCAATTTTCGGTTTTATATACCTATTAAGTTGTCTGTCTGTCTGTCTGTCCTTAATGCATTCCCAAACCGTCCAACCGATTGCGATTAAATTTGGGACAGAGATAGATTAGACCTCTTGGAAGAAGATAGGCTAATTTTGAAATGTAGAGGACCAACCTCGGGAGGTGCTCACAAAGGGATCTTGATATTTACGATGGAAATATTTGTTTATAAATGGTTTCTATTGGTAACCATGGTTGCTATGGTATGTACAATCTCTGTTTATTTATATAAGGTTGTCGATGGTTACATATTTCATTAATATTATAATTATTAAGAATATATCATAATGTGCACATTTTAGCAAATACATTTATAGAAAAAAACTAATCTTTGCACGTTCAACCGTCGCGATCGCAATGTTTTTCATGTACCCACTTTATTCTGATTTCACTCACTTACGCACCTCATGGGGTTCGGAATCCACCTCAGGTGGATTGTCTACCTGATAATATACTGCTCACATATTGCCCGTAATCCAATGCAATGGATTGCCTACGCAGGTGGTTTTAGTTACATGTAAATCACTTCAGGTTAATCTTAACTTAATATTTGGCTCAGGCAACGCCGGGTGGGACTAAATAGAATATTGTTGTAACGATATTACTTAGTATATTTTAATCGTTATATTAAAAAATAAAACATTATTCATATATAGTTGTGATCGTTAATTTTTTTAATGTACAACAAAGTGCACGGGATCAGCTAGTTGAAATATTTAAAATATATAAATGCATATTTAATTAGAATACAATATAAATAAGAATATAAGATACCCGAGTAGATCTTTCTTCTCCTTGGATGATGTCGACGTTTGTTCTCGTATAAACTTCTCGACTAACGTTAAATCTGTTGTCAACACCAGTGACAAGACTAGTCAAAATCAATTAATTATAATATAATTATTACAAACTATCGACGAGTTTAATTGTTTCAAATAACACCGCCTGAAACGTTACGACGCACAAACCGCTCGTTATTGTGAACAGCTATTGGCGAATTCATGAACACCTTGAGACGTACACTACAATTTTGGAGGGGTAATGTTTATTTTTTTCTGGTTATTAAACTCGAAATTTTAGTTTGAAAATAGTTTTAGATAATTCGAGAGGGGAGTAATAATTGAATGATTAAATTACACCTCGCCCATAACACCTAATAAATATTCTTTTCACAGCATTATCCACTTCGAAATTCTCATTATGTCCGTACATCAATGTATTTTTATTTTTTTATGTTGGTATTCCTATAGGTAACAAATTGAGTAAAATAATATAAAACATGTTTAAATTAAAAGATTATGAAGTTGAATTGTGTACAGAATTTAATCGTGTATATTTATAGTGGCATGGTGATGGGGGTAATCGTGAGGCGGCTTCCTCAGAGTTTTTTTTTAGGCCAATATAAGTGATAATAATTTAATATCATCTATTGTACTACTATTTTAGTAATAACTACGACAGGTAGTTAAAAACATTACAGTGAATGCTTTTATCAGGTGTATTATGGTGCTGCAGAGTGGGGGATTAAACTATAGCCTCTAAACAATTTCAAGTTTGTCATCCCACTGATTCTATGATAGTTATAGTATAGAGGTATATAATATGGTGGAACCAACTTTTAAATAGTGTCTTAAAAAACGAAACATTTTATTTTACAGTAGCGGTATGCTCATCGGAAAGATGTTTTATTGTCCGTATTTCATTTTTATTTTTAGTCATATTGATTTTATTAACTTATGAAAGTTTAATTGACGAACACTCGCAGTTTTATTCATACCTTAATAATATAATTACAATAGTATTTAACCGAGCTGCGCTCAAAATCATTTTTTATTTATTTTTATATGTGATATGTTATAACTTTCTAAATTAATGATATCCGTCAGCGAACATAATATTATAACTCGATAATCTATTAAATATAGTAGAATAGGTTATACCTACCGTAATATACATTATTAAGTAGGTACGTATTAACCTTGTGGTTCATTTTCAGCTCTACAAAATATAAATTATAAATAAAAAAAGGTAATAAAATAAAATGAGGAAAATTACACTTTACACGATCGGTACTCATTTCCTTGTTTCTGTTCTCTGTAATTTAAAATTCCGAAATGTTATATAATAGTATTATTATGAAAGCTGTAAGAATATATTTTTGAAATAACTTTATCAGTAAAATGTGCATCCTACCAATCAATTAGAGATGAATCAAAAGGAAGGAATGTGAAGTAATTTTTGTTGATATAATACATCGGATCAACTCCAACTAAAAAAGTAACGGGTAGTAGATTTGCGTAAAAGTATTATAATTAAAGGTGGCAAAATATAAAATATAATTTTCAATTTTTATAAAATTGTGACAATTTTGAAAAATTGCCACTGTGTCTTAAAATAACTTAAATAACATTTTTTAAATTGATTATACATTCAAATAAATACTTATGTGATATAAAATACTTACTAATATTTAAAATATTTTTGAAAGTGAATCGTTTGTCTGAAACATTTTGCCCTACGCTGGACAGCTGTTTTGTTTAAATATTGTGTTAACATTGATGTATAATTCGTTTATTTGTTAGAATTATTGTTATTTTTTTGTTATTATAGTTTCTATGTGTTTGTTGTATCTAATAGTCAGTAGTTTTACTTACAAATAATAAAACTTCAATTATAATAATAATTATAGAAATCGAAGAACTTTAATTTTTAATTTTAAATTATTAATATTCTAAATATTTCATAATAAATAATAATTTTTCTAACTAATCAGATTAAAGCTGTGTCTTGTGAAAAAAAAAATTATTATTATATTTCCTTCGGTTTTTCTAAAAACAGAAATGTCCATTTTTTCCTAATTAAACTGCGTAAGAAGTTTCACTTACCTTGCGTGACATACACTTTTTTTTTACTTAAAATAATATAAATACAATTTAAAATATTTATTTTTATTCGCTAAATTGTCTTATATTTTTTATCGTATTGTAGTAATTCTATTCTAGTTTAATTTGTGGCAAGATATAATGTGTATACGACTATAAACTATAAAAATATAATATGTTACGTTTAATGCGTAAATGCGTAATACATATACGTAGCTCCATTTCGACAGCATGTACATTTCGAATTTTTCGAATTTTGTTATACACGTTATTTTGCGGATAATTTGCGTAATTTTGAGGACTAATTTTCATTTTTTGCGGACAAACAGTTTTTTAGCAAATAAAAAAAAACTCTGTAAAAAATTAAAAAACCACATTTTTTATAGTTTTTAGTATACCATTATTTTGCGGATAATTTGCGTTATTTTGCGGACTAATTTTCATTTTTTGCGGACAAACAGTTTTTTAGCAAATAAAAAAAACTTTTCATGAAAATTAAAAATTACATTATTTTAAAAACTGATTAGGTACTTCATTTTGTAATATTTTTTGTATAAATATGTTATTACTTATTATAATTTTGACTATCAAAACCTGCATAATAATGTTTTCAGTTTGTTTAAATATTTACATTTACGAATATTAAGGTTGTGGAGGTCATAAGGTGTAGAACGGGTAACATCAGATGTCCAGACATATGGAAAAATTTTCTTGCCCATCATAAAAAAATCGATGTTTTTTCTGACGAGTTTTTAGATGAAGAACAAAGATCACACGTTTTAATAATTACAGATGTAATAAAACATATTCCTGGTTGAAATCATCTGGCGTTTGCTTCTCCGCCGTCAAGACTATAACCTCTTATTGTTCAGTCCAAAGAGGAAACCTCAAAACATATGAATCAAAATTAAAGATCACATAGTAAAAAACCAACCTAAAGTTAAAATCCTAGGAGTTACTTTCGATGCTAAAACTACATGGATTCCTCATATCTCAAACCTAAAAAATTCGACTATCCATAGACTTAACATAATTAAAAAAGTTACTCATACATCATGGGGAGCCCAGTCCTCGTGGAAATACATAAAGCACTTATCCTCTCTAAACTTGACTATGATGCTCCTCTCTTCTCAGCGGTAAATCAGCTCATTTAAAAATATTGGACCCCATCCACAACACGGGGATACAACTCTCCATCGGTGCCTTTCGCTCCAGCCCTATTCAAAGAATACTTTCATTAGCGGGTATTCCTTCACTAGCCATCCGCTGGGAAGAACAAACGTACAAAATAGCAGCCAGAATGTCCAGACTCCCCCAGAACATCACATATTGCCCTAAACAGCTGCTTAGTAACATATACAGAAAATATGATCTCAAAAATTATAGATGACACGAGTTCAGTTTCGATTCTAAGTAAATAATTTGACAATCATTGTTTGTAAATCTATTCGTATTCAATTTATTGTAGGATTGTGTATATATTTAATTAAAAAATAAGGTAAGTGCATTTTTGAAATTTTTGCAACGTTTCACCAGCATGTCAACAGTTTTTTTTTATTTGCTAAAAAACAATTTGTTTTCAAAAATGAAAATTAGTCCGCAAAATTACGCAAATTATCCGCAAAATAATGGTATACTAAAAAATAAAAAATGTGGTTTTTTAATTTTTTTACAGAGTTTTTTTTTATTTGCTAAAAAACTGTTTGTCCGCAAAAAATGAAAATTAGTCCACAAAATTACGCAAATTATCCGCAAAATAATGGTATACTAAAAAATAAAAAATGTTGTTTTTTAATTTTTTACAAAGTTCTTTTTATTTGCTAAAAAACTGTTTGTCCGCAAAAATTGAAAATTAGTCCGCAAAATTACGCAAATTATCCGCAAAATAATGGTATACTAAAAAGTATAAAAAGTGAATTTTTTAAATTTTTGCAACATTTCACCAGCATGTCAACAGTTTTTTTTTATTTGCTAAAAAACTGTTTGTCCGCAAAAATTGAAAATAAGTCCGCAAAATTACGCAAATTATCCGCAAAATAATGGTATACTAAAAAGTATAAAAAGTGAATTTTTCAATTTTGCAACATTTCACCAGCATAATGTGTTTTTTTAATTTTTTACAGAATTTTTTTTTATTTGCTAAAAAACTGTTTGTCCGCAAAAAATGAAAATTAGTCCGCAAAATAACGCAAATTATCCGCAAAATAATGGTATACTAAAAACTATAAAAAATGTGGTTTTTTAATTTTTTACAGAGTTTTTTTTTATTTGCTAAAAAACTGTTTGTCCGCAAAAATTGAAAATTAGTCCGCAAAATTACGCAAATTATCCGCAAAATAATGGTATACTAAAAAGTATAAAAAGTGAATTTTTTAAATTTTTGCAACATTTCACTATCATGTCAACAGTTTTTTTTTATTTGCTAAAAAACAATTTGTCCGCAAAAATTGAAAATTAGTCCGCAAAATTACGCAAATTATCCGCAAAATAACGTGTATAACAAAATTCGAAAAATTCGAAATGTACATGCTGTCGAAATGGAGCTCATATACGTCGTCCGTCCGGTGATGAGGCTCTAAGCGCTGAAGAGGAATGACAGTTTCCCGGTCGACCGCGACGTGAGACATACGTCCAAATTATAAAATATAATATTACCATGTCCGAATACAAATGTATACCTACAATAAATTGAATATTTTTACGTTTTTATAATTTTCCAGTACTTTCACACCCAGCTCGTCTAAGCATAGACTACAATATTATATTAACTTCATGCCCTGTTATGTAAATTATATCTTCTTATTTTTACTGATAACTTTACAATAATCAAATAGAAAATACAGGTACATGTAATGAATAATATAATATTACGTTTATAATATCAAAATAATAATACAAAGTTAAGTGTAGCAATCAAAATTCCGATTGTTTAGAAAATAATTGTTCTATGAATTTAAAAATACCTCAGATTTAACATTACAAACCTGATTTTAATTACTCTATTTGTCCTTCGTTTGTTGATTATCCCATTACAAAAGTTATTTTTCTTAATACAATTTCAGGTTCAGGGCGACGGTGTTATAACGGAAAATGCAAATATATCCACAAGGTTGTTTTTATAAATAAAAATTATAACGTCAATAACTATTCAATGGTCTCTGCTGGTTATTAAAATCTGTAGTGTTAAAATATTGTTAATAAGTTCATAAAAAGAAAAAGTCCAAGTTCTTAGACATGTGTGCAAAAAGTCGTAGCACACCTCTTGCTGTTACTAATACTACCTTGCCGTGTTGGTGTTGCTGAAAATAATAATAATATTCACACATTCAAAAAATAAAATTAAAAACCTGTTTTTTATGTGCGATGCTTTAGCCGTCGCATACTTGGTATTCGGGCTGACGAAGTGCAATATTTTGTTATAATATTATTATGTTATGGTAGGGTAACCATATCATTTGTAAAAAAAAATAAATAAATAACGGGACATACAATTTTGGTTCAACTCTTAAAAAATAACCTCCAAAAATTGTTTAGTAAAATTTAAATATTTTTTAAGATATTTGGTAACACACGATGTCCATGTATTAGCTGAAAGGTGTGTTGTTGGAAATGGTGACGGCCATGCAGATTCTTGATAAATACGCACTGTGTATATTATAAGCCAATACGATAAATCTCAAGTTTGTCAGCTCTCTCGACGGCACTCGTCTTACAAAACTGATCTCAATAACTAAATTTATAACCGTGAAAATATTGTTCTGCATATATTTTGTCTCGTGTTAGGCAGCAGTGTTCAGCTGGGTGTTTTTCTTTTGGCAACATAATATGGAGATAACGGGATACAAGGAGGTTGTTTTCTAGAAAAGCGTCCAGTTTAAGTTTGTCGGTACGAGAGGGGCATATTATGATGCCTAAAAAGGGACATTCCCGTTTTAAACGGGACGATTATTGGTCTCTACGCCACGTGACGAGCGTAACAAATATATTATATTATGGTATGTCAGAACATATTACTATTATTTATTATGTCGACATTGTTATTACCCATCTCAAGCAACAAGTTAATTTGATTGGAATTTCAAATTGAAAACTCATTTTTGGACCAATGAACAAATATTTATCATTAAAATATACAAATATGGTGTGGGAAATCCTTTATTCGATTGGTTTCAATCTTACCTCAGTGGTAGATTAAAATTTGTTATAGCTCATTTAATAATAAGTCAGATAGCATAAAAGTTACTTCAAGTGTACCACAAGGTGACCACTTGTCACCATTACTATTCAACATTTTTATTGAATCTAAAGTCATTTTTCCATGTAGAATCCTCTTATTTGCAAGACTTTTTCACAACATAATTACCACGGATGACTGCATGGTATTACAAACGAGCATTATTTAAGTTTGTTAACTGGTGTGAAACGTTTGGGCTTACCTAAATTAAACTTAGATAAATGCAAGGCTATGAAATTCTTCAGAACGCGTAATAATATCGTATATGATTACCTATTCTATAATGAAACTTTGCGTCGAGTAAAACAAGTAGATGATTTAGGATTTAGACTAGTTCCATCGTTATCCTTCAATAATCTCTTCAAATAAACTACCTATACATGCAAAGCTTTACGTACTTTAGGTTTCATTTTACTTAATGCATAGGATTTTGACCGAGCTCACTGCCTTTTAGCATTACATACCTCATTAGTAAGATCGATCTTGGAATATGGGTCGGTGTATGGTCACTTTGTACTCGGAAAAACATAGAACGAATTGAAAGTGTCCAAAAACGATTCTTTTCTTTTTCTGGTTATGTCTTAAAAATGAACCACTCCCACATGACTACACACCGGTTTCTAAGGTATTGAATTTAGCTAGCTTTGAAACCAGAAGGAAAGTATTGGCATTAACAATCTGGTCAATGGCAAAATCGATGCTACTATTAAGCTATGCTTACTCATATGCTATTAAACAAAATCGCATTTCGTGTACCCAGAATCGAGTCACAAACTATGCATACATTTCAATCCAGTACTCGTTCAACAAGTTACTTATAAATGATCCTATACAGAGAATAATGCGTCTCATCAATTTAGAACACACTATTTTAGACTTCAAGTCTTATAGTGTTTACCATAGTATCGTGCATTAAAATCTTAGTTTCGGTCCACAATAATTGTTTGTTTTAACTTTGGTGTAGGCACACTACTCATTTGCTGTTAATAATATTATAAAATATATAATATGTTATCTTTATGTAATAATTAAAATTTGCGAAATTTCCGCCAGGCTTTGCAAAAATTTACAAAATAAAATAAATAAATACATAAATATTGAAAGAACATTGTCATCTAAATCCAAATTCAAATTATTGTACAATTATTATTATTGTTATAATAGTTAATACGTATTATGCCACGCGGTTATAAAATAAATTAAAATTTCTAGGGGTTAGGATAATAACGGTTCGATGGACATATTGTATTAAAATTATTCAGTTATTGTTTATTTTCTCTACGATCCAGTCAACGAACGAAGTCACTCTGGTGTAAACTCCCGGGTGATTAGGATCACCGCACGATATAAATCCATAAGAAACTATTCCCATTAAATAGTACTGATCTTCTCTTGGCCACATTAAAGGACCTCCGGCATCGCCCTAAGATCGATTGGAAATAATATTAGACGAACTCGTGCCTATTTTATATATTATGTACAAAGCGAAATGTCAAATACCCCACACGAGTCTTTTCCGCCTTGTTGGTATCCAGCGCATAGAACTCGGTCGTCGATCACGTTGTATCCGCTGGCATACGCTTCTTTACATTTCTCGACGTCCGCAATCGGAATTTGAACTTCCATCAAAGCAGTGTTGCGCAATTCACCTGAATAAATGCAATATTTTTATTTACCTACACTCACCGATTTAATAATTGCAACGCAATACTATATAGGAATGATTCGAGACATTCGTTAATATCATCAGAACCTACCTACAGTTAGTTTAGTTTAGTTACCTATCATAAGGTCTATTATACTGTTTTAGTTTACTTATAGTTTCAGTTATTTTAAATTAGCCATAAATATAATATATGGGTCTATTCTGAATATTTAGAAATATATTCAAATCCATAACCTACAATCTAATACCTACCTATAATCATTATCTATCTATAATGCAACTCTCTACCTCCACCACAAGCATTGCTTATTACAATAAATTCTTTTTTAAAAAAAATATGTATATATATATACCGATACATTGTGATTGATTTCTCCCCAACCGTTGTATATATTATTATAATGACACATGACAATTTATTATATTAAAATTATATATGAAGAATATCCGAGAACAAATAACGTTCCAGTAAAATTCAGTCGATATTATGGTAAAATATTTTAAGAATTCTGAGCGAAGCAATGCATATATTATGTATTGATTTGACAATGATGTGTGTTTTTTGGTTTTCTTTATCGGTATTTTTTCTGATAGGAATATGAATGTACATTGAAGGTTCATAAGTAAAAAATTCTTAGTCATTTTCATAAGTCGGGTAAAACAAAAAAATTAAAGAAAAATGAACATTTTTACGCAAAACTAGTTCTTGAAAAAATCAATTTTTCGAAAATGTTGGTTTTAATTAGTTTTTTTAAAATTATTGTTGACAAAAAACTTGATAGTTGTGTTCAACGTTTATCATATGTTGCTGTAAGTAGAAATTAAAAATTTTTTTTAAATATTCACAAAAATGTTCAAATTATTTTGAGTTAGAAATGTATAAACATTTATAATTTATATCTAAGATTTGAAAATTAAATACAAAATTCCTCTTAGGTTTTTTTACCTTTAACAAAAAAAAAATTTAGCTTCAAGTTAAATCAATATTTTATGAGCGTTTGCATTTAAAACGTTTACTGGAAAATCACCCGGAAACTAATATTTCTATTAAACAATTTTCTTATTTTATGGTAATTTAAAAACAAATTACAGTAGATACTTGAAGTTTGTAGAATGTTTAAACTAGCATTTTCATACATTATACAATTTTTAAAATATTTTGATACTTATCGAGCATTTTATAAACATGAGAAATTTTCAATGTTTGTTTAGTTTTTTTTCTATACCTAATATTATTAATAAAAACATATTTGCTAGGCTAAAAAAGTTGAACATTTCAAATAAATTAAAAAGTTGTTTTGATAGAAATTCAAACATATTAAATATACGCAGGCACAACCTTTTTTTAATAAGCATTTTAGTTCAAACATTGACAAAATTAATTGAAACTAAGAACATTTGTAAATTATTTTGTATTTGAAATTATACAAAATGTTGCATTTTTATAGCTAAGGCATGGACATAATATAAAACAAAGTTTCTCATAAGAATTTCATATCGTAACCAAAAATATAAATTATCATAATAACCCTGAGTTTTTTTTTAATAGATATTTTAAGTTAAAATTTGGATGAAATTATATATTTGAACGAAATATAATATTTATATAGTAATGTTATATTTTTGTAATTTAAAAATATTATTCGTGCGTAGGCAACTTTTAAATTATAATAAAGTAAATGTTTTTGGCTTAAATTATTAATTCAACCTACTGTTTTACTTATAGTAAAATAAATGATCTAATAGCAATGATATTATAAATTGTACTGCTTAAAATATTTAGGAGCCGTGTTTCTTATACAATGGTTGTATACTTGTATATATCAATGAATTCAAATTAAACGTATTCATTACAGTGATCCACGTGACACCTAATGTACAGCAGAGCGGTACTCACTTGCGCAATATTTCTATGTGTGATAGTAAAAAGTATGTATACGATAGGTATTACGACAAGATCATACTTTTTGAATCGTATTATTATTAATACAAAATAAATTAAAAACTAACCAAAATTATAAATGAAATTAATAATATTAATGTTAGACCGTATAGTTTGTAAATAGTATTGTAAATTGTAATGTATTTTTACTGGAGAAAAACAGTTCTTGCGTGGAACCCCAGCCCGCAACAAATGGCATAGGTTTCTTCATACTGACATGCTTCATATCCGATTGGATTGGCAAACATATTGGTTGGATGAATTCTGCCAAAAAAAAAAAAAAATACAATAAATATACACACTTTTAGGATTTATTTAAATATTATGCTAATAAAATGATGTTAAATAACTGAGTACACCATATTATCTCAAACTGAACCGATATATATTTTATATTTTGTCCTTAACAGTGCACTCGTGTGTGGTTCTACGTATAAACAATAATGATATATTATGATTGTAAAAATATCAAACACACTATAATTACGTTAAAAATATATTTTATCATGACGATAATTATTGGTGACATTAAAAAAAAAAAAATTACCAGCAAATGAAACACTATTTTTTAATTTCAGTATTGCGATGTCGTTGGTGTTTTCTCGAGGGTTGTACATCTCGTGTATTATGATATCATCGATTGGAACATCTAGCGGCGTAGCCCCGTCGGTAACATTATTATCCAAATCCAAATCTCCTAAGCGTGCCACGGTTCTAAAATATATAATATTAATAAAACAAAAAGGTGTACTGCTGTTACTAGCTGCAGTTGTCGAGCCATAGCTCTGGTATAAAAATTTAAACTTTACACCATCAGTCACCGGGTGAACCATTTGTAAACGACTTTGATGAGTAAAACATATTATTAACTATTATTAAAACGCGTGTACCGCTTGTATTTATAAATGGCCTAATAATATTATACTCACAACCTAACAGTCTTTCGATTAGCCACACATTGGGCGGCTGTCAATACGTGTGTGTTGGAAATCAAAGTACCGCCACACAGCCAATGTAATTCATGACTATTTCCATTAACCTCTTTGTATCCCATGGCTACCATCCAAGGCCAAGTACCTAAAAAATGGTTACATATCAGTGAGTCGGCGTTTCAAGCCATTTTCTAGTTCACGATGCTATCAGTTTATCGCACTATACGCTGTCTAGTAATGTAAATTTCTCCATCCCCACCCATTTGACTTTTTTTAAACTTTTTTCAACGCAAATATTTAGTGCTCAATTCCTGCCAATTCCTGCCACCAACTCCGGAATTCCTGCTCAATATCTGCGCCCCCACAATCGCAAAAAAACTGTGGGTGAGACTGGAGAAACGTTTACCTCGCCCCACTCCATTCTAAGTTATTGACTTTTTTAACTTTTCTCAACGCAAATATTTAGTGTTTCATTCCTGCATTTAATACATTGAAAATAAATGAATTTACATGGTTACGATAAGTTGTGCGTAGCACTTTTTTTGTTAGTACACTTTTATGGTAAGTCCGTGCACTACCGTAACATTTGAATAAATGGTCGACTATACGTACAACTACGCACTATTCGAAATTGTGGTGTATGCAATGCATGAAAAATTTGTTTTATTTTTTTTTTTTTAAATGAAATGAGATTTTTTTTTTTTAATTTAATTAAATTTTTTATTTTTCATATATTTATTTTAAATTTCTATTTACAAATATTTATTTTAAAATTTAATTTTAAAATTTTTATTTTAAAATTTTATTATTTTTTTTCTCAACTATTTATTTTAAAAATTTTATTTTTTTTCAAATATTTATTTCCAAAAAAAAAAAATATAATTTAAAAAAAAAATAAAATAAATATTTGAAAAATAAATAAAATTTTAAAATATTTATTTGAAAAAAATAAAATAAAATTTTTATATTAAACTAGCTGATCCGGCACACTTCGTTGCGCATTGAAAAAATTAATAATGCCAAATATGGCAAATAATGCCAAAATTTTTATTTCATTTTTTTCAAATATTTATTTTTAATTTTTTTTAAAAATTTTTATTTTAAAATTTTATTTTATTTTTTAATTTAATTTAATTTTTTTTTTCAAATATTTATTTTATTTTTTTCAAATATTTATTTTATTTTATTTTTTTTAAATTCTATTTTTTTTCAAATATTTATTTTCAAATTTTTTTTTTTTAATTTAATTTTATTATTTTATTTTAAAATTTAATTTATTTTTTCCAATATTTATTTTAAATTTTTATTTTCAAATTTTTTTTTTAAAATTATATTTTTTTTTTCAAATATTTATTTTAAAATTTTATATTTTTTTTTAAATATTTATTTTTTTTTTAATTTAATTTAATTTTTATTTTCAAATTTTTTTTTTAAAATTATATTTTTTTTTTTCAAATATTTATTTTATAATTATTTTTTTTTTTCAAATATTTATTTTTAATTTTTATTTTCAAATTTTTTTTTAAATTATATTTTTTTTTTCAAATATTTATTTTAAAATTTTATTTTTTTTTTTCAAATATTTATTAAAATTTGAAATAAAAATAATAAAATTTGAAAATAAAAATTTGAAAATAAAAATTTAAAATAAATATTTGAAAAAAAAAATAATAAAATTTTCAAATAAAAATTTGAAAAAAAAATAAAAATATTTATTTGAAAAAATGAAATAAAAATTTTATTTTTATTTTCAAATATTTAATTTATTTTTTTTTTAAATTTTTTTTTTTATTTTTTTCAAATATTTAATTTATTTTTTTTTTAAATTTCTATTTTAAAATTTAATTTTTTTTTCAAATATTTATTTTAAGTTTTTATTTTAAAATTAAATTTTTTTTTTCAAATATTTATTTTAAAAATTTTATTTTTTTTTTTCAAATATTTATTTTAAATTTTTATTTCCAAATAAATATTTGAAAAAAAAATAATAATACAATTTTCAAATAAAAATATTTATTTGAAAAAAAAATTAAATTTTTGATTAAAAAAAAATGAAATTTTTTAAAAATTTTAAATTTTTATTTTTGAATTTAATTTAATTTTTTTTTTCAAATAAATGTTTTTATTTGAAAATTTTATTATTTTTTTTTTTTTTAATTTAATTTAATTTTTTTTTTCAAATATTTATTTTAAATTTTTATTTTAAACTTAAATTTTTTTTTTTCAAATATTTATTTCAAATATTTTATTTTTTTTTTTCAAATATTTATTAAAATTTGAAATAAAAATAATAAAATTTGAAAATAAAAATTTAAAATAAATATTTGAAAAAAAAAATTAATTAAATTAAAAAAAAAATATTAATAAAATTTTCAAATAAAAATATTTATTTGAAAAAAAAATGAAATTTTTAAAATACATTTTTGATTAAAAAAAAATGAAATTTTTTAAAATTTTTAAATTTTTATTTTTTAATTTAATTTAATTTTTTTTTTCAAATAAATCTTTTTATTTGAAAATTTTATTATTTTTTTTTTTTTTAATTTAATTTAATTTTTTTTTTCAAATATTTATTTTAAATTTTTATTTTAAACTTAAATTTTTTTTTTTCAAATATTTATTTCAAATATTTTATTTTTTTTTTTCAAATATTTATTAAAATTTGAAATAAAAATTTAAAATAAATATTTGAAAAAAAAAATAATAAAATTTTCAAATAAAAATTAAAAAAATAAAATAAAAATATTTATTTAAAAAAAATGAAATAAAAATTTTATTTTTATTTTCAAATATTTAATTTATTTTTTTTTTAAATTTTATTTTTTTTTTTAAATATTTATTTTATTTTTTTTTTAAATTTAATTTTATTTTTTTTTCAAATATTTATTTTAAAATTTTTAATTTTTAATTTTTATTTTAAAATTTTATTATTTTTTTTTTCAAATATTTACTTTATATTTTTTTTTATTTTTTTTTAAATTTTTATTTTAAAATTTTATTTTTTTTTTTTATTCAAATATTTATTTAAAATTGTATTATTTTTTTTTTTTTTTTTAATTTTATTTTTATTTTCAAATATTTTATTTTATATTTTATGTTTTTTTTTTCAAATATTTATTTTGAAATTTTTTTTTTTTTTCATATATTTGTTTAAAAAAAAAACAATTTGAAAAAAAAATAAAATATTTAAAGAAATATTTGAAAAAAAATAAATTAAATACAGTTACGTGTGCACTTTCGACCGAGCAACACGTTTTTCGCTTCAACCGCGCTCTCGTATTTTTAACTCCTGTATGCACTCAGAATAATTACGTAAGACCATCAGGTAATATCAACAATTTTCATATAACTGCCACTTTCTTATATTTACCCGCCTAATAGAAATATTAACACCAAAATGGGTGACTCACCCAATAACCTAATGGACAAACTTTTAAAATCAAATAAAGACCAAACACACAAACCCAATGAGCAAACTCGTATTTCCGTTGCTCCCATTACCACCGTAGATAAGGAAACTAATGTATCGCCGCCGGCCGTCACATCAAACACAGTTAACATCACTAATGACCTCACATTCAAGCCATCTGACCAAAATAACGCCAATATTGTTTCCACCGATGTAACCAATCATATACAGAGCGATCCATATGAAAAATCGCCATCAATTCAAAACTACACCTCCGAAACCGATAAAAACAACTTTGGAATAAAAACGTACGCTGAGACCACTCTCAAAGTTAATACACCAAAAAAAGAACAAGCAATCATCTTCGATTCTATCGATAACATACCACAAATCGAATACGTTATAGCTATCAGCAGAATAATTCCACCGAAAAATATTAAATTCGTTTCTAGAATGTCAAACAACCGTTTTTGTGTTTATTTCAATGACAAAAACACTGTTGATCTTCTAATCAAAAATCATCCTATTATTAAACTAAATGATCTCACACCTATAAAAATCAGACGGTTAGTAAACCCAACCAAAAGAATCATTATTTCTAATGTATCGCCCGCTATTCCTAACAATAAAATTATTGCTGAACTACAAAATCGCAATATCCAACTCCTTCACCGATTACACACATTAACGGATTCAACATAAAAGATCTATCGCATATCTTAAGCTTTAGACGGCAAGTTTATATAAACCACGAAGATTTTCATAAAGTTCCAGAATCCTTACCGATCAAGGTCGAAAACGAACTCCACAGAATTTTTCTCACTGACGACACCCTCACTTGCTATAGATGCAAACTCACTGGACACACATCAAAGCTGTGTAAAAATCCTACACCAGATCCTCCAAACGCTATGTTATATGAATCATCCGACCCCAACATCACTACAATCAACTCAATCATCTCAAAAGAGAAGACAGGGCACATCGTTCCGTCAACAGTTACTCCTTCAGATAACACAAATGATACTTCTGATACTTCCAAAGTGCAAAACTCAATTCAAACATCTCTCCTCGACGGCCCAATAATAAGTGAATCAACACAAGAATATATTACACTAATACCCACAACCGAATCGAAAAAAAGATCTGCGTTCTCCTCTACATCATCAAGCATAACCACTATCTGTCCATCCCCTAAACCTTCGTCACAAATCATTGTCTCAAACGACATTAACACGCCAAACGCAAATTCTAAAAAACCACCTCAACCAAAACCAAAAAAAATAAAACGCACCAATTCCTTAGAACAGATAATCCTAAAGCTCGACGAAACATTTGATCCCGTTAAAACCTTCTTCTCAGAAACACCAGGCATAAAAATAAATTACGATCAGTTTAAGTACATTATTGAAAACACCCTTAGTATTGCCGACCCAACTCCGACATTAGAACAGTTCAACATCACTGAATTCGAAATAATTGAAATCATCGAAAACGTAAAACCCAAATTAAAAAATCAAAGCATAAAAAATAGGCTCACAAGACTTTGCAGCACGCTGCTCGACAAAGCCCTCGAAACTGATCCAATCAATTCTTAATAAACATATATATCTCAAATCAAACACAAACCTTAGTATTTAAATGCAGTCACATCATAAAAACATTATTCAATGGAACCTCAACGGTCTACACAAAAATATCGAAGAAATCAAACTAATAATCAAACTACATCATCCAATTGCAATATGTCTTCAAGAAACCAACCTAAAACACGATGAATCTCCTCCAATAATTAAAAACTTCCAATATGCAAAAAAAAATTGCAGAGACTGCCTGAGGGCAAGTGATGGTGTATGCATCCTTATAAACAACTCTTTCCCCTGGGAGGAAATCCCTATCAATTCAAACCTAGAAGCAGTTGCAATATCAATCACACTCGAATCCAAAATCTCCCTCTGTAATATTTACATCCCAAATCAATGCAACTTCTCTCTCTCAGACTTAGAAAATATCATTAAACAGCTACCAAGACCTTTCATCATTGTAGGGGACTTCAACAGCCACAGCCATATATAGGGGTCATACAAAACTGACACAAGAGGCAAAATCATAGAAAAATTATTAGGACAAGACAACATCGTAATCCTCAACAACAACGAGCAAACCAGAATAAATCCCTCTAATAGAACCCTCTCAGCTATCGACTTAACGTTCTCCACCCCCACCATAGCTCAAAGACTCCACTGGCAAGTACTTAATGAAATATACAATAGTGACCACCTACCTATATCTATTCAATTTATTTCCAACTCACCACATACGAACCATCCTACAAAAAATGGAACCTCAAAAACCCTGACTGGGTCCTTTTCTCAAACCTTCTCGAAATGAAAATCAAGTCTACAAAATTTTCTGGTGAAGATATAAATATCGATAAAACAGTCAACAAATTCACAGAGAACATCATAGAGGCAGCAGAACAAACAATTGGCTACACTAATCATACCTCCAAAAACCCACAAGTCCCCTGGTGGAACAATGAAATTAAAAAATATATAGCCCTTAAAAATAAAGCACTTAAAACATTCATCAAATCCAGATCTTCGGAAGACCATATAAAATTAAAAGAACTCAGAGCTAAAACAAGATTCTTAGTCAAAAGCAATAAAACTATATCATGGCGAAACTTCACTGCCAACGTCGGTGCCCAAGTCGACCCCCACATAATGTGGAACAAAATTCGATCATTACAGGGACGGAAAAATCACAAACATATTTACCTCACCACCAACTCATCCCTAAACACCAATCCACCTTCAATCGCCCATCACCTCGGTGTATACTTCAAAAAAAACTCCAGTAATGAAATGTACAGTCGCGACTTCTTACGGGAGAATGTAAACAAACCCCCTCCCCAACCCTCGTCAATATCACCTCAAAACACACATCAGTCCTACTTAAATAGCCCAATAACTATGGAAGAAATACTGAAAACGCTTAAAAGATGCACTAGCAAAAGCACAGGTCCTGACAATATCCCTTATATTTTTGTCCAAAACTTTAACATTAATACACTCCAAATACTTCTAAAAATCTACAACTACATCTGGAACCACAACGTTTTCCCACAAAGTTGGAGAAAGAGCATTGTGATCCCCATAAGTAAACCAGGGAAAAATAAATTCTCACCTGAAGGATACCGTCCAATCTCTCTCTTAAATACGTTATGTAAACTCTTAGAGAAAATCGTAAATCAACGTCTAATATGGTTCCTAGAACAATCCTACTATTTCACTCCTGAACAATGTGGATTTCGGAAAAATAAAGGTACAAACAACTGTCTATCAAAAATACATACAGAAATTCAAAACACATACGCTGAAAATCAATATTTAGGTATGATTAGCTTAGATTTAAGGAAAGCCTATGATACAACACGGAAACCCCACATTTTGACTAGTCTCTCTAAAGTACTTAGCCAAAATCAAATGTTCAATTTCATCAGTAACTTCCTAAAAACAAGAACATTCCAAGTAAGAATCAACCAGTCCTTTTCCAAAGTTTTCGACCAAGCCAACGGAATTCCTCAAGGATCAACAATTTCAGTTACTCTTTTTCTGATAGCCATCAACAATATCACTCAAAACATATCCTTCCCTGTCAAATCTACCCTCTACGCGGATGACTTCAATATTTATTGCCGGAGCAAATCTCTAGCCACTGTCCAATGCCATCTTCAAAAAGCCATCAACAACCTACAAAAATAGACACAAACATCCGGCTTCACCTTCTCTCCCGAAAAATCACAATGCATCGTCTTTACACGCAAACGCGCTCAAAATCCAATTAAGATAAAATTGGGCGAACATCAATTAATAAATAGTAATACAATCAAAATACTCGGTATCATTTTCGACAAAAGATGCTCTTGGACCCATCACATCAATTTTTTGAAATCAGCCATTTCTCCACGTCTCAATATTATAAAAATGTTATCCCATACTTCATGGGGTTCTAAAACACACGTATTGTTGTCAATCTACAAATCCCTAATACTATCTAAACTTGACTACGGATCATTCATTTGGACAACAGCTAATAAATAGATTACAATAAAACTTGATACAATATTCACAACGCCGGACTTCGTATGTCAATTGGAGCCTATCGCTCTAGTCCAATACCGAGCATCTACAACCAATCATGTACTCCTCCTCTCGATATAAGAAGACTCAAAATAACATTAAATCACGAATTAAAGCTAGCTAACACTCTTCCTTCGCTCGACTTCAATCCAAAATTTAAAACTTTAACAACACTACTCCAGGAGAACAATCTAGTCATCTCCGATTTATTAACTATTTCCCCTCCCTTAACTCCCCAATGGACAAATCTCAAAGTAGCAAACACTGAACTCTCCATATTAAAAAAAAAAGACACTCCTCCTTCAATATATAAACGAGAATATTTCCACATAATACAAAACATAAAATGCGAAAAAATATACACGGATGCTTCCAAAAGCCTTATCGGGGTCGGGGCTGCAGTTATTTGGAATAACACAGAATACATGTACAAACTCCCCAGCGCCTGCTCTGTCTTCACAGCTGAATCATTCGCAATAATCAAAGCCCTCGATCTAATTACCGATCACCAGCTCCAAGACACCATCATATTCACTGACTCCCTCAGCGCCATCAACAACATTAACAATACTAACAACCCATCAGACATCGGCCTTCATATTCAAAACAAAATATACACTCTACAGAAAAACAATAACTTCAAAATCAAACTTTTCTGGATCCCTGGACACTCCAACATCATTGAAAATGAGCGCGCTCACCTAGCCGCCAAAACGGCAATCACCTCTACACTATCGTCTCCCACCAATATCATCGCATACGGGGACATACAAGCACTGATAACTAACAAATGTCATCTAAGATGGCATCAGAAATGGTTATCTTTCTCCACCAAGCTTAATCAAATAAAACACAACACAGACAATTGGACATTTCCCATCGAAACACCCAGAAAATTCGAAGTCATTATAACGAGACTGAGAATCGGCCACTCGCAGATTTCGCACAGTTTTTTAATGGCTAAGGAAGATCCTCCATCATGCGCAACATGCGGCGTCCTAATTACCATTAAACACATACTCACCGAATGCCGCACATACCACAACATCCGTTCAAGGACTCAACCTTCCCGAACTACTTTCTGAAATACTTCAAAATCATCCCAAGGCCATAACAGACATCATCCAATTCATCACAGCAGCAAACCTTGAATCCAAAATCTAAAATTAAGTTCTCTCGTTTATGATCCTTATTGTAAATATATAATTTAAGTTATTCTTTTTTTTTGTAAGCCCAATGGCCTATGCTGCCGAGGGTTCTTTCTTAATTAAAAAATAAAATAAAATAAATATTTGAAAAAAATAAAATAAAATTTAAAATAAATATTTGAAGAAATAAATAAATAACATTTTAAATTTAAAATTTTTTTTTTTAAATTTTATTTTATTATTTTATTTTAAAATTTTATTATTATTTTTTTCAAATATTTATTTTAAATTTTTGTTTTCAAATTTTTATTTTAAATTTTTTTTTCAAATATTTAATTTATTTTTTTCAAATTTTTTTTTTATTATTATTTTTTCTTATTTTTATTTAAAAATTTTATAATATTTTTTTCAAATATTTATTTTAAAATTTTATTTTTATTTTCAAATATTTATTTTTTTATTTTAAACTAAAAAAATAATAAAATTTTAAAATAAAATAATAAAATAAAATTTAAAAAAAATATTTGAAAAAAAAATAAAATTTTAAAATAAAATAAATATTTGAAAAAAAAAAAAAACATTTTAAACCAGGGTTCCAGCAGAACCAAAGATTATATGAAGGTGTTATATCTATTGGTAATATGAAAATGTGGTAACCACATCTTGTATAGCAGCACAACTTGACTATTTATAGTATTTGTTTGCACTTAAAAAAAAAAATACAATTATTCTTTTATGAAAATCTTTTTGTTTTTGTTTTTGTATCATGATTGTAAAAAAAAAAAAAAAATTCACTTGTATTGTTATTTATGATGATATTTATGATTTAATTATGAATTATGTTATTATGTTATTAATTATGTTGTTTTACTTTTTTATGATGTTATGAACATTGTTACAACAATTTATGTTTTATTTTTATGTTACTTATTAGTTATTATGAATAATGTTATGATTACTTATGCTATTTATGATATTTTATGATGTATTTTGGTTACAATTATGTTATGTTGTATTAACTTTCTATGTTGGGTTGAGGACAACCCTAAGTCAGGATGGACGAGTTGTAGGGTGAGGTTGGCAATACCGCCATCCTAAACCTCCGACGCCGCACTATTTGTGTGTGTGTGTGTGTGTGTGCATAGATTAAATATACTAGATAATCAAGAGTATTTAATTTTTTACAAACAATTTGAAAGTACCGATATTGAAAAAAGTAGTCTCAAGAGCTGCACAGACAACGAGTGCAAATAAATTGGAGTTAATTATTTTAACGGAGTTCTCACCTAATCTAGATTGGCTCCCTCCGAAAATTCGATTGCTAATGGAATTGCTGTGTCCACACGTTTCTTGCGGTGGCAATTTTGAGGATAATATTTTCGTCTCAATGTGGTGTACTGCATTCTGTCGTTAAGGAAAATCAACAATCGCGCAATTTTGGTTTTAAGCTCGAATTACTGTGATAAAATTAAACATAAACTTACCGTTGTTGGGATGTGTAGTAGTCACTCCAAGTACGAGTGTCGTCATGAAAATAAAATACCGTTCTTTCCTCATGTTGAAACTTTTAAAGATAAACTATTGTGAATTGAACTGGACACTGCAAACCATATATTTTAATTTCTTAAATATGGACTATAATATCCACCATCACGTTTCATTCTCAATCATTATTACTTTGTAAGAGTGCAATTTCAAAAAAAGTGGGCAAATGGATAACCGCTATGTTGTACCTCGTCACTGAGTAAAACACTGTTATGAGTGTAATGGGTGTGTTAAATTTGAATTCAATGATAAATCATTGCATGTCAGTATAAATTCTAAACGAAGACGATTCTGGTCTGTCAGCCTATATTATTAAGTATATATATATTTTTTTTTATTGTGATAAATAAGCCTCGACAGCATAGGTTATTGGCTTTAAGTATATTTTGTATTGGTACAATAGCTATGTAATAAAATTATAATAATACGGTAGACATTAAATGGTATAAATAGGTAATAGTTTTAATACAAATTTCTTGAAAATGTCATTGCGTTTAGTAAAATATGATAATAATATAAGTGAAAATGTCTAGTCCACAAGGGTATTTTTGATTTAAATACAACAACATAACTACAATTCATATACTTTGTTTACCTATCAAATTTCGTCAACACAAACTAAACTTTAAATGTCTAAAAAAAAAAATCACTCATAAATATTTTTTTGATATTTAGCAAGATATTATACTACTCATGAGATACGTTAGGTTAATGTTTCTAGCTTAAGCTACACAAATTGAATATTTTATCAATTTCTGATAAAAATAATTTGCACGTTTTCGAGATTTAGATGAATTTAGTGAAATTTGAATTCCATTCGTTTTTAAAACAAAAATCATTCATATTATGTATTTTTAATATAAAATACCTAGGTAGCTATAAAAATAATTTATGTGGGATATTTTAAAAAAAATTTCAAAATTTTCATTTTGATAGAGCATACATTTTTTTATCAACACTTAAAAAAAAAATATTAAATTATTTGAAAATGTCTTAAAATATAGAACGTGATAAGATCAGTGTAATGTTTCAAGTTTCTCAGATTAAAAGTTCGCTCCTCTCAGAATCGAAATTTCGTCTACTCGACACTAGTTCAGTAATATTGAAGTGATAACATACACCTATACATCATATTCTCGTAATTTAAACAATATACATTAATTATTCGCGGATAAATTCCTAACAAATAAATCAACACAATAATTCTTATAATCATTTAAATTACCATGTTTGTAAAAATACTCTCGTATACCTATATAAAAAAAATGGCAACGTTCCAATCATTTTAGCGTTCAATTAAAATGGTTATCTCCTGTGGGACACATTAAGAGAAAAAAATCATTCACGTAGCACAGTTAATTTATACGAATACACTGAGATGCCTCACAACAAATATACACGTATTATATTATATACGCTGATATTGTAAACCAGTTTCATATACTTCTACAAATAATTATTATTCATCGTCTATCAACTGTAGTTTATCGCATTGTAACATATTATTTTGTTACATCCTTTAAGTCAATTATACTCTAAATATGCACACAATAAAATTGACGTACGCAAAATATGCACATTCGACACTTTTCGGCTACGTCCAAATTATTATTTATTATTAAAGATGACGCTACGGTAGTCGGTTTGACAGTCACCATCGACACTAACGAACTCAGATAAACAATTATTAACAGTCGTTCTCCGATACGTATACTAAAAAATACTATTTGAAATATCTAACTGAACAATGACTCTAGATTTCTAAATCAAACGAGTCTTTTTATTCATAAAAACCTCTTACATAATATGTGCACACGTGCTCAAAGCCCTCAACGTATAACTTATAGGCAAATAAGGAATATAAATCCTTCCATAGATAACTAATATCGTAATGAGGTTCCCCTACTACGTTACAATATTATGGTATTAAAATACATATTTGGGGGTTTACTATCATAAATATCGAAAACATTACGTTTTTGTGATAATTAAACCCCCCAAAAAAATATTATCTCGTTTTAGATAGACAAGTGTGTAGGTTGTAGGGTTATCATATTTATAAAAAGAAACGAGACAAACAATTTTGGTTTAATTCTAAAAAATACCTCAGAAAATTGTTTGAAATTGTAAAGATGATTGTGAAATGACGTTTTCCTGTTAGATAAGGTGAGTTTTTTTAGATGTTGTGAATTTATTAATACACTGTGCAATACGCCAATACAACACACCTCATATTATGCTGATTGCTCACAATATTATTGTTCGTCTAAACTCGAAACTCGTTATACAAGACCTGTTGTTTATAATTATTTACTTTGGTTTCAATAATTCAATAATATAATACTGTAAAAATATTGGTTTGTATATTTATTGTTTAGCATACAATTGTTATCTTTTACTCACGTATAATATTCTGGAGATAACAGGATTACCACGAATCTAATATTTCTATAAATGGGACAAAAAGCGATTCGTTTGAAGTTTGTTGTGACGAAGAGACACGATACTTTAAAACGGGGCATATGGCTACCCTAGGCCTACTTTGGCCCACAACCAGAGCACAATTATTCTCGTTGCATTGCAAGGTTGGTATCAACCATAAAATACAATAATAAATATCGAACATAGCTTAAACTTTTTAACTTTGAAAAATATTTGATCCTAAATGTTTACAAAGAAATATTCGACATCAGAACTAGGTTATATTTTAACGATTTTTGGCAAAAAAATTTAAGTATACTATTCTACTGCAGATCGTAGTCTGTCGAGGTTAAGATATTGGAACAAACCGGTGATTCGTTTATCTCATAATTATTGAGAGGTGTAAATTAAATTTAAAAAGTATATATATTATAGGTGTAGGTACCTGAATCGATGGTTTTCTTCCGTCTGACGCGTCTTCAATATAATAATTTAATCCAGCCTTCTAATACGAGCGATACGTCAGTATAATTGCTATGGATAACCATATGTATGACAGGACGATCCGAATCTGCGTATATGGTTACACACATAATAATACATCGGAACCGCAGCAGATGAGTGTGTGAAAGAGCAGAACAGGTATGCAAGAAACCGCTGTGTGACGTCACAAATAGTGCCCGCAATGGCGAGCTCGGAAAAAACCGCGTGTTTGACCCGTGTAAGGAGGGGTTGTGGTTTTTGTTTGAAGAGTAAAATATTGTTTATTTATTATTTTTTTTTTTTAACACGAATAATTATCATTACAGTAGTTTACTGCGAAGATGTATTTTTCATATATTTATTATTCAATTACCTACAGATTAATGTAAGAAAAACTTATATGAAACCACCATGAATTCATTTTTCAAGTTTTTGACTTAAAATAAAATGTTTCTACATAAATAGAAGAAAAAACCAATAAAAAAATCAACAAAATTCAAATATCTATAAATAGTTTTGTTTTATTATTTTTGTTGAATTGTAGGGTCCGTCTTAGATTTCCAATCAACTATGCATTTTTTTTATATAAAAATATTTACAATCTATGAACTAAAACAATTCGTAAATTTGATATACAATGTAGAAAATTAAGTTGAATCATGGCTTGTGGAGGAAATTGTCAGACAGTATGCACTTACAAGATATTTATGAATATATACATTAATAATTTATATTTATTCGCAGAAATAAAATACATTTAAAAAAAAATTTGAAATTTGATGTTATTATTCGTTGTATAAACTCATTAAACTTAATTTGGATTTTGACAAAAGTGATAAATGTAATGATTTAGCGATGATGGTTTTTTTCCGTGTCTGGAGACCTTTTTTATATTAGATAAAATGCTTTGAAATTTTATTTCAAATTTTTTTTTTGCTAGGAAAGTATTCACTTTGAATCTATTTGGTACTTTGGATTGTCAAAAGTTAAAAATGTCAAGAACTTTTATTAATAATTGAGTAGAACAAAAACAAAATTAAGGATACGGGAATTATTATACGTAAAACTATGTATTCGACAAAATCCATTTTCCTATTTTGTTGTAATTTAGAAATGAATAACACTAGATATTTCATATTTTCACAAAATGATTATATTAGCATTTTCTGAACATGGCACAAGTTTAAAATATTTTGACTCTTTTAAAGCAATTTATAGAAAAGTCAAAAAAACGATTTTTTTTTTCAATATTGTAAAAAATTCACACGATCAAAAAAATTAAAAATTGTATACAACATTCTTTATAAGTTGTTATAATAGCAAAAATATTAAAGCTACATAAGCTCAGTTTAAGTTGGTATTTCTCTGTTATACAGTATTGGTATCAAATGAGTCATTGTAATGGGCAATAAGTTAAATTTGAATTCAATGACATATCATTGTATACGAAAAACAATTCTGAGCAAAGATGGTGTATCACAGCTAGGACAATATTTATATTTTATTAATAAACAAAATAATTTGAAAACTTTCAAGGTTTTGACAAATTTTGTCAAAATTTGAAAATTAAAAGTACATAAAAAGTTTTGCTTATGTATCTTTAATATTTTTTAAATAGTTATAATAACAACTTATGAGAAACCTTGTACTATACAGTTTAAGTTTTTTAAGCGAACGAATAATTTCAAAACAGTAACCTATCAACTTAAATTATACTGAGACTCCTCTGTGCAACATTTCAAAGCTGAGTAAATTTATAGAAGTTTTCAAAAGTGTCGGAAAAAACCAAAAAAAAAAATTAAGGAAAAATGGGGATTTATTAGCAAAACCATTTTTAGACAAAATCGATTTAGTTTTTTGGTGTAACTCATATACTAAAAGCCAAAGATACTTTAATTTTTTACCAAAATGTTAAAATTTTATTTCAATTTTCTATACATTAAAAAATGCTCAAAAAGTGTTTACTTCTTTGAGCTATTTATAGGCATAATACATTTTTTATTTTATTGTTCATAAATAATTTGTCCGTTGTTAAAAACTTGAAAATTGTATACAACGTCCCTCAGAAGTTGTTATTAGTTTAAATAAATAAAAAAATTGAACGTAAATCTACAGTTATTTTTATGAGACGTCTGAAGATGGTTTTTTTTACAAAATCACAACAATTTTCAAATTATTTTGAGTTAGAAATTTAAGATAATGTTACTTTCAATATCTAAGTTTTTACAATTTAAAACAAAATTTCTTATAAGTTGTCTACTATTGAAAAAAATAAGTTAACCAGAAAGTCAATTACATTTTTTTATGATCAATTGAAGTTTAAATTGTTTGACATGAGATATTCAACCGTAAATTAACGATTTCTCATCGAACAATTTTCTTATTAGATTATTATTCAAATACAAATAACTGTAGATACTTGAAATTGTCACCAACTATTTATTTAACCATTTGTCATACTTACTTGATAAAATATTCAAAATACTTTGATATTTTTGATTCTTATTGAAAAATGTTAATATGAGAATATGAGAAATTTTTGATTGTTTTCTATTTTTTCTATAAAGATCGATCAAAATGTAATAACAATTTTATTTATTTTGTTATAATTTAAAAATGTTATTCATGGGTACTTGCATTTTTAAAAATATGTTTTTATTTTATACACACAATGAAATACCAGAAACCTTCCTTTAAAGTAGATGATCAGAGCATTTTTTATTAAAAAAAGTGTCTCTAGATAAAAAAAAATAAATTACACACACATAATTATAAATAATCAATACATTCATCACTCCACTCAGAAGAATCTAAAATTATATTTCTTGGATTTCATAAATTAATTTTCAGTTGGCTCAATTCTTGGTAAGTAATACCACCTTAACGATTATAATTTATAATAAAACTAAACACATAGAAACTATAATAACAATAATAAAACAATTCTAACATCTACACAATTACACAATAAGAATTTTGCATTAAAAGCACATGCATAAAAGTATAAAACAACTGTTGAGCGTTGCGGCGAAACATTACAGACAAACGTTATAGTTGATTGATGATATTTTTTTCTAGATACCTGCTAAAAGAAGTTTCATTTAAGAAAAAAATACACATTATTATATAATCGATACTTTCTTTGCTACCCACAGAATCTAAAAGCTGAGCGTAAATCAACAATTACTTATCAGTTATCACAAACGTTTGACGTAAGAATTTTGACAATATTGGGTATGCCCGCGTAAAATAATAATTTATCGTCAACCGATTTTTTTATTTTGTTGTAATTCAAAAACGAATAACCGTAAATATTTTTAACCATTGTTATAAAGTTTGTATAACGTGACTCTATTAATTTGTTTGTATTTACATAGAAAACATACATAATATTTACTAGATTATCCCGTGCACTTCGTCGCCCATAAAAAAAAATAATAATGCCAACTCTATGTATGAATAATATGTTTTAGTTTATAATATAACGGTTAAAATATTATAGGCTAAGTATATTATCGCACGTAGACAATCCAACTGCGGTGGTTTGAGGACATCGTGAGGAGCTTAATAGTAAGTGAAATCAGAATATTGGGCACATGAAAAACATCACAACGGTGAATTATGCCGGAGATTTGTTTTTTTCTATACATTTATTTGCGAAAATGTGTATATTATTAGTAGTATATTATATGTATATTACTAGTACTAATTTATTATAATAGTTATAAAATATGTAACTATTGACAACCCTATAAATAAACAGTGGTTATACATACCATAGCAACCATGGGTACCAATAGCAACCATTTATAAGCAAATATTTCCATCGTAAATCTCAAAATCCATGTGTGAGCACCTCACCCCACTACCTCACCTCACCACCTTGTGAGTCTAAACCATCCAAGGCGTCACCCAAACGCATACAATAAAATTCATTCATATCGGTGCAGCCGTTTAGGAGGAGTTCAGTGACATACACACGTACAGTAGAGTTATATATATAAAGATTTTCTGTGGTATAAAATAGCTAAAAGGTTGACCAATTTTACTGGATGAAGATATTATGTTTATCGAAGTGGCGACCCCTAGATGGATAGATGTTACAAATTACTAATAAGTATAAAGGATTCAAAGCTTATCAATACTAAAATTGAAACCTTAAAAACTAAAAAAAATTGCACTTTTCAGTATCATTCTTATATTAGTCTAGATTAAAAAAGTCCAATAGTTTGTATAAATAGTTGATAATGTTTCATATGTTACTGTCAAAAAATAACAATAAATACTAAAGTAAAAAAAAAAATTACAACTGGCAAACATTTCATGACATAATTATATTAATTAAAAGGCCAGGCCAGGTCTTTTAAGGCAGGGAAATATGAAAATTATTAAGAAATGTATAAGTTATGAGTTTATGAAACTCAGTTTTCGTTTATTTTCTCAAGAACCCAATCCATGTATGAAGGTACCCTGGTGTACACACCTGGGTAACCTGGTTGGCCACATATTGTTAATCCGTAAGACACTATGCCCATCAAAAAGTATTGTTTTCCTTTTGGCATCATCAATGGACCTCCCGAATCACCCTGAAACCCAATAACAAATTTAAAAATTAGTCATCTTAATATTAATTTCTATATGGAATTGAACGAGCCAATTACCCGACATGAGTCTTTTCCTCCCTCTGGGTATCCAGCACATAACACTCTGTCATCAATTACAGTGTTTTGTTTTGAATATGCTTGTTTACATTCCGCAGTTCTCGTCATTGGAACTTGAACTTCCATCAAAGTAGTTGTGGGTGGAAAACCTAAATAATTAGAATAATTAATTATTATACCTACACGACTAATAGCAAGTTCTAAAAACAAAATATACATTTTTTTTATACTTCTATCATTTTTGTGCCATAAACTCATGTTCAGACATTTTTAAAAACGAAGGTCTACAATACGAATGTTACAAAAAATGTCTTATTGAATAAAATGGAAAAAACGAGGTTACAAATATAAATACATGAAGTTTTTCAACAAATATGTATAAGTAGTTTTTCCTCCTAACAAATTTATGTAAGTAATCTTCAGTGTTTGGAAAGAACGTCGTTCATGAACGCACGTTCACGCGTTCACGTTCATATATAGTGAACGATACGTGAACGTCACTCGTTTTATTAAAATAGAACGTGAATGTGAACGACGTTTATATTTTTAACGAACTTGATCGATTTTTAAGACGTTCAATTTATTTACCATTTAATAAATATATTTATAAAATATATTAATATTTTCCATTTTAATTCCTATGATATATTTAATTTGAATAAAGAATAAAAAAAAAAAATACGTGAAATTGACATGTAGCGGTGTCGGTACAGGCGTTGTCGGTGAATTTTGACGCGTGGACGGGATTTGACGATCCGGATTTCGGCAAAAATAAATTAACGCGTTCATTTTTTGAAAGAACGTGAACGTGAACGCGTTTGTTTTAAAAAAACACGAACGTGAACGTGAACGAGTTCCTTTTTTGACTGAACTTGAACGTGAACGAGTTTATTTTTTTAGTGAACGTTCCGAACACTGGTAATCTTTCTAATTATTTTAATAACTTACTAGGAGGAATCATAGGGTTAGGTTGAGTAGTACCCCAACCGGCAACAAATGGCAGACTTCTCGACATATCTGTGTTTTTCATACTAGGAGTGACTGGCAAACATATGGGTTGTATGAATTCTGAACAAAATATACAATGTACATATTATTACATATTATCAATATTTATAAAAATAACAATTTTCTAGTAGTTGCTTTATACAACAATACGTTATGAACATTTCTCTTATTTTGCGTACTGGGCAAGTGTTAAGATTTCTGTAAAGTGATACGATTCACTACAAATTGTTAGACAATGAGATTATTTAAAAAAACTCACCGTTAAAAGTAACACTGTTTCTTAACTTCAGCAATGCTATGTCACTGCTGATTTCTTGTTGGTTGTATTTCGCATGTATGATGATACGATCAACTGGTACATCTAATGGCATCGCACCGTCTTGGACCATAGGATCCAAATCCAACTCACCTAATCGTACAGTAGTCCTGAAAAATCAAAAAAAATTCGTACCATCGATGCGATTATGTGGTGAAGTACAATAATTTATTACGGGTATTTGATTTATTTGCTTACAGTCTTACAGCGATATTGAATACGCAGTGTGCGGCTGTTAGCACGTGTGTACTTGTTATCAGTGCTCCACCGCAAAGCCACTGTACATTACGATTGTTTCGATTTGAACCCTGATAGCCGAGGGCTGCCATCCAAGGCCAGGCTCCTAAATAGTTTTATAAATGTTAATAGTTAATACAAGGATTGGGTTGGAGGACCAAAACTTATTGTTTTAACCACCAAAAACCTACGTATTACTGAATTTAATCCATATTATACAAGTATAATAATGTTATAGATCAACGTAATAACAGTAATGATCAACAATTATGAACAAATTCGTTTGTTATTAATAATTGTTTTGAAATTCTAACCTAATTCCGCTGGGGTCCCTCCAATGATTCGACTGCGTGTGACGTTGCTTATTCCGCATTTAGATTGCGATGGTAGTTTTCCCATACCGTTGTTCGTTGTCCCATAATTATTGTTCATTACGTTTGGAGTTGATGGTGCTACCTGTGCTACCGGTGCTAACGGTACTACCGGCGTTACTTTATTTTCCAAAGCACAACATACTTTTGTACTTTTACCTTCAAATCCACAAAAGGATTTCTTGAGGAAGACTAAAACAGACGGCACATGTCTTTGATTTTCTAATAAAGTTAGTAACTTTGGGCAACGCTTAATGTCGATACAAACACCATTTTCATTATTTGGAGTGTTGCAATCTGTCAATGATAATAAAATCAAACATAAGTGTTATTATTGTGACGATGACGGTTAATTGTTTTCAGTGCTGGTAGTACCTGTAGGTATATTAATCATACTAGGTACCTACGCCTAATTAAAAATCTTTGTGAGTGTTAAGTTCTACTAACGGATTGTGACGATTTGCTAACCATCAACATACTATAGTTTGTACGTTTTACAAAAACTATTTTAGCTGTTCTAAAAATGTACTATCCGTTAATCACAATTTAACAAATATTTTGTTATTATTTTCGGAAAATCCTTTCTTAGTGCACCCCGTAATGGTGGTACGAAGGTACTATGAACATTTCTAGTCTCTAACTCAGTGATTCTCAAAGTTGTATGTGAATATTGAGAAAACTTTTTTATATTAAACTTGGAAAAGTATACCAAAAATTGGGGTTGAGTTGGAGCTAGAGACATTGGGGTGCCACACAACACAAACTATTTCCCAAGGGCACCGCGGTCGTAAAAGCTTGGGAACCACTGTTCTAACTAACTAGGATCTACGTTGATTTGTCGGTCAGGACACATTCGATTGACGATTATATATGCATATATAAATACATACTTCTATAATGTATCACAAATATTGTGTATCTTAAACTACATATGTATAGAATACATTTATATTCATATATTATTTATAATGACTCACTATTATTGGACTGAGCTGTTGCCATTCCAAGCATGAATGTTAAGATAATAAAACATTTTTCTTTTCTCATGTTTGAACTGAAAACGAAAAACAATATTGTATTATACTGACGTCTGATAATATTATAAACACGAATGTCATATTATCTTCCTTATAATCAAACAAACGTTATATTTTATCTATAGTGTCGATGACATAATGATAATGTAATCCATTAAAAGTTACTTTAAATTAAAAATGTTTGTTTTAATTTACAAAAATTGGTGGTCTTAGGTAATAAAAGTTTTTTATTAACACTATTTTTAATATTTCTTTTGCAGTGCCATAGTTAAAATTTAGTGGTACCTAATTATATTAGAATTTATTTTGTCAGCAATTGGATCACTGTATTAATTGTTTACACTTAATGTATTTTGAATACAAATTTTGGATCTTTAAAAAAAAAAATTAATTGAACTATTGTTGTTGTAAATTTTACTAATTAAGTGATGTTTATGTAAGTGGGTATCTAGTAAAAGAATTATAAATATTATACAAAAATATTCGAATTTAATAATAATAATAATTAGTTCATATTTTGAATAAAACAGAGAAAATGAGAAATTGCATGTACCAATCAATGTGTATATTACAATTATTACATACTATTGATTGATAGTATTAAAAAAATTGTTACACATACTTAGTGAATCCATTGATGGTAATACAATTCAATTACAAATACAACTAAGTACAATGTTATTGACGGCGTAAAAATATTCATGGCTGGAATGAATAATTTTACGGCGTGAGCAGTAGGCAAATAATGTACACTTAAAGCATTTGTTGATTTCGAACAAGAATGATACTGAATCTTATATTTTTATACCGATTAATATAATATTAAATATAGTTATTTAAAACAACAATAAAAATGCTACACCTTTTTTATTTATATTATATGTTAATGTCATAGCCCATAGGTGATAAAAATAAATTAAAAAATATGTTTCGTTAATGACTGTTGACTAACTACTCGGTATTAATTTATGATTTACTATACAAACAGAGAAAAAATAGAATCGATTTAAAGATCAAAATTAACAGCGTGAATACCTCATGTATTTTGATATAACAAACCAGTTTTATAGCTACCAATATTCGTCCTTCAATAGTTATTATCATGAATTAATATTTCCACTTTTTATAGGTACTAATCAGTTATTTGTATAAGCACAAATTGATTATTATCTATACTTTAATATAGTTCTATGAACATGTAGAATAAAATAAATTTTCGATGTCCAAACACTCGTCTGGTTCGTTTGCGGTTTACTATTTATTTCCGATTTATGATGATATTATTATTTCTTAAATGTTTGCCACGGCAAAATATAATATGCGCAATATGTTGCTATTGCAGTATATAATAGCGATAATGTAATATTGATTTATGTCAAGACGTATACCGGTATACGTGTTCGTACTTCCTGGTTCAGTGGTTCAATGTTTCTGACGTATGCGATGATCGTTAGCAGTGTTTTATTCCTCGTAGATGGCGACGAATAAGTGACTGTGTACAATTACTATTATAATATTATTATTCGCTAATCGTTTTGAACAATCGAAAAAACATATAATAACAACACGAATCAAATA
The DNA here is from genome assembly GCA_022818045.1 of Neotoxoptera formosana. Taxonomy (NCBI): domain Eukaryota; kingdom Metazoa; phylum Arthropoda; class Insecta; order Hemiptera; family Aphididae; genus Neotoxoptera; species Neotoxoptera formosana. Next base: position 32,405,181 of record CM040633.1, read on the forward strand.
CGAAGTAATGTCGAGCGCACGTGAATCGATTCCTCGGCTTTCCGTTTAGTATAATAAAATATTATTACGTTTGCCTTTATATTATTATTATAAGACGCACTTAAAATACGACAACACCTATCGTAGTGAGAACCGCGATAACGGTGCGGCCGCGGCAGACTGTGCGGCAAAACGACACGATCGTCGGACTATACAATGTTATATATTATATACGCTGCGAATTATTATTATTATTATTAAAAAACCGGCGGCGGGTTTAACCGGTATGGACGACCACTGGTTGATATATACCGTGTTGTGACGTCGCGCGTGTTCAATACAAAATAATAATAATAATTGTATGGCCAACGATTAGCGTGTATCGGTGCTAGTCTACCACAGCAATATGTCCGCTGACCGGCGACAAGTCGATAAGTTGGAGAGATTTTGGAGGGGCGAAGATACATATTTTGTTTTCTCTGCCGACGGTAATATTTATCGATTTTTTTTGGTTTTATCAAACGGTGGTGACACGGTAGCCGAGGAAACTATCGAGGGCTGGAACCCGATTGAGCACGATTGACCTTTTTCACAACCCTCAATCGGGTCGCTCAATCACACGAATGGAATCAAACAATAGGCCTGAACAACCTAACCCAAGAAACCCCAAAAAACAACACAATTGAGCATGAAAATAGGTGCGACGTTGCCACTTTGCACCGTAGAATAATATTATTACAAAATAAAATATATTTGAACATTTCATAAATATTTATAAATAAAAATCTTTTATTGGTTTTTAATCAGATATGAAATAATACAATAATACTTAATTTACTACCAGGTACTTTAGGTCTTTATGTTTCTTTTACAAAATAAGATATGAGTTATAACTACTAAATACTAATTAATAAAATAAAATAAATTTCACATGAAATATTTCAAATTTTAAACCCTACATAGTACATACATATTATTATTACATATTTACAGAGTTTGCTGGGTCAGTTAGTTTAGTATACTACTTATTTTATAATAATATTTAAAAATTTAAACTTTTTTCCCTAAATACTTATTCTGACAACGTTGAACAAAATATTTTTTTTTTTATCGTCTCAGTCGCGTCGTCAAAAAAGTCGGCCGATAACAACCGTGCTCAATCGGATATCACCGAACTCGAGGAGCAATAATCCACGTCGTTAAACGATTACGGTCAAAGGTCGCATTGCGGTGCATGCCGGTCGGGTATTATTTTATTCGGTTGCTTGAATTTTGTTAGAAGGGGGGTGGTCGGGGGGACCTCTTCTTTTTAGAAAATAATATTTGTGCGTACCCCTTCTTATTATATATTCTACAATCAATAAGACGCATTTAAGTAATCAGGTATGTACATTTTTTTTTTACACTTTTGCATCCTTCTTTTAATTTTTTCCCAAGTCGGGCACTGCGATTACAATCGTGATTATTATATTATATTATAGTAACAGGCTGACGTTAATATTCAAAATACTTTGCAATATACACCTTCTTCAAGTATTATACTAGCAACGTAAAATATTTGATTGATCTATACATAGGTACTATAACCATCGTATCCGCAATCGATGTCTTTCTTCATATTTATAATATTCTATAATACACTGTATAGCCTGTATATACAATACAGGTATAGGTGCAAAATGCGAATTGTTCTTACAAATTTTTCCCATTTTTTCCAACCCCCCCCCCCCCCCCTATTGGTTTGGTCCACAATTAAATACGATTTGATATATTATATTTATATGATAAAAAAATACCACTGAGATGTATGCGCTAAACACTTCAAGGTTTATTATCTTTATCTTTGTTGAATGTATATTTCACAAGTATTATATATTGCAATTTAACCATAACAAGTAAGTACTAAATAAGAAGTTGGCAGTCTGCAACAAATTGTAAATTTTATAGTTAAAATATTATAAACAGTACCTATGTACAGTATTGTATACTAAATACCTGCAGCTGTAGGTAGTTAATTTTATAAATATCTATCGATTGATTGTGAAGTGAATATAACATTATGTACCTTACCAGTTCCAATAATAAACTCGAAAAAATATATTGGGTCAAAAACCCTGACGTCACCGGTCTATGCGGGGGATTTTCCGGTAGAAACTAAAAAACCGTAATAGCACATTAGCAATATACAACGTTTATAAAAACTATTGAAACCACACACACACACCTATTCATTATAATAATTTATGGGATATCAATCAATACTGTTAAGCGAATGTCCCGGAGATCGAAAAAGCACGGTCTTCGAGTCCGCCATCAGATCTTCTTGTATGATGCAGAAGTTGGCCGTGTCCCCAGTGGTGCTTAGGTACTTCTTCGGATACGCACGGTCCCGAGTCCAGAAGTGCCAAAAGTAGGTTTTCACTTAATTTAATTTATGTATACCTAGGACACGTTGGTAATACGTATTAGTGTATTACAAGTTTTATTCTGATGTTGATTAGAAATTTTCTTATTTGCAAAGTCGAATTTTTGTGATGAATTTATTAAATCTAATAATTCATTTTGTGTTAGGCCTTAGAAGAAAATTATAAAATTCACTAAAAGAAAATCATTTGAAATGAATTTCAACAATAATTATAACTTTTAAAGTTTCTATAAAAAAACGATCTTTTTCATCACTCCACAATATATTTATGTTGGAAAACGATTTTTTAACTGTTGCATTTCTTCCAGGCATTGCTAAAGGCCAAATTCAATAATTTCTAGCTGATATTTTTTGTAGTCCAATATTTTGCATAGTGTAGGTATAAGTATGTTATTCTTATCAGCGATCGACATCGTCGTATATTCGAGGGAAATAAATACCCACTTTTCATGGTAAAAATATGTAAAGCAGATTTATTTTAGATAATATTTATAAATGAATGGCTAAAATAACTTTTTGATGAAAAAATAGTGAAAAACAGGATTAAAACAGGACAGTCGCGGAAAACGGGACTAAATGCGTAATGTTTAATTCTGATTGAAAAAAAGGACAAAAAGCTGAAAACCAGGATAATCCTGTTTAAAACAGGACGTATGGTCAAAAGAGCCTCCACGACGCTGATGACGTTGTCTTCTGCAGCAAAACCGCCTTTTAAAGCGAACTCGATTAAGTCTCTGAGGATCTCTTCTAGTATAGAACAGTTAATGTTCTGGAATGACTGTGGTTAACTCCTATTACTGGGACAATTTTTTGCGACTATAGTTAGGTTCAGTGATGTAGTCGTAATTTTTTTAGTGAGTATACGCTTAAATGAACTTAATATGTTAACATGGGGGGCTTTGCCCTTTGCCCTGCTGAATAAGAATTTAAAGTTCATATTTTGACAAAATTCATCAATAACATGAATATTCACAAATTATTTTGTAGTTTAAAATATATAAAACTATTTGTCCCACCCAGAGTTGCCTGAGCCATATGCCCATATATTAAGTTAAGATTAACCTCAAGTGATTTACATGCATTTAAGCCATTAGGTAGGCTCTGCATCGGATCGCGGACAATATATGCGAACAGTAGTAAATTATCAGGTAGGCAGATCGATCGATAGATTGCGGATTCCATGAGGTGCGTAAGTGACTGAAATCAGAATTAGGTGCATTAAAAAAAAAAACCAAATTAGTAAGTTGTAACCAATGGTAACAATTAATATACAAATATTTCCATCGTAAATCTCAAAATTCTTGGTTGAGCAGCTCCCGGGGCCTTTTTTAATCAGCCTATCTTCTTTCCAGAGGTCTAATCTATCTTTGTCCCGAATTTAATCACAATCGGTTGAACGGTTTGGGAATGCATAAAGGACAGACAGACTGACAGACATTTTTATATATATATTATAGATTATTTATTAAACTTTTTAATGAACATGTTGATGTGTACTTAATTCAAAATTTTGACGAATAGTTTCTCAGTAATTAAAATGTTTATACTAAGGCTAGGATTAATGGTCCTTAAATAGTTTTAAAGTTATAAAATAACTGTAATATTGGATCTAGTATTTATTATACACAGGCCATTTTTACATTTAATTAAAAATGATTAATTTTTGATGGATTACTATTATAATTACTAAAAAATTCAAATTACCACATATCTTCCAAACCCATAAATGATTATGGAGCTATTATGCTTAGTGCACAAAGTTGAATTACTCAAAAACCATTCGTTCGAGACTTCGAGTATTGTTATATTAATTAATATGTCAACATTTACAAACAAATGATGTACTTTATAATTTACATCTATTATTTTAAAAATAAATTACAACAAGTTACACAAGTCCACTCTTAATCTAAGAGAGCATGCTAAATTCCTGGTTTCCAAACATATTTAGAAGGTATTTAACTAACAACTATAATACCATATAGCCATATAATAGGTACAACTTATAAATAATTTGGTAGTATATAATAATTAATAATATACAAAGTTATAACTATTTTATAATAATACGCAACAATTCGATTGATATGTTACCTCCGCAACCCATCTTAATAACAACAATCGTAATTCGTAACTATGAACTGGTCACTAACGTATATTTAGAAACCTAAAACTTCAACTCATGCCTTTAGTCTGTTTGAATTTAATTAATTCAATAACTTATTGTAGGTAAATATACGAATAAATGAAATAAATTCTTATGTAAAGAAGAAGGATCTTATTTAAAAAGCAGGAGTTTATAAATAAATAGGACACTTCTTAAGTAATACAAACAAATTTCACGAATTTTAAAAAATGATCTTAAAGTGTATTTAAAAGATCTAAAAATCAGATTTTGAATAATTTCATTATTATTATTATTATTATTATCGTTGTATCACACTAATAATACCAATAATCCATTCAACGCGGTGAACTGATTTTTTTCCACCTAGTATTGGTTAAAACCAATGGGGAATTTCCTTTAATAATTTTCCGTCGTGGTGATTCAAAAATATACGCCACACGTTGTATCGATATATATTTAATGTTCCTAAATTTAAAATGTATATCGTACAATAATATAATAGTATAATATTATAGTAGCTACTAACCTGTTATTATTAACCGACGTGCTTTCGGGAAACTCCAATCCCGCTCGGATATAGTATATGTTGGAATCAATTACTATTATTGGAAGGAGGCGCTAAATTCAATAAAAAAAAATTGTGAAACCTATTTTTTAATAATAGTATTCAAAATATCAAAAATTTACAAATTTTTTTTTTAATCATACACTTTTCAATATAAATTTCTAACGTTTAAAAATCGGATGCATTTTCCCTCCAAAGTTGTTCTTGCAGGAATTTAAAAATATTTTTAACAATTTAATATTTTAAAAGTATTTTGAGTTAAAATTGTTTGTCTTTTCCGCTCAAAATTGTTTTTTTGTATAATATTTATCTACAATAATGTATTGAATTTATTAAATTCAAACAGACTGTAGGTATGCAGCAGAAGCAAGCTATCCGGTTTTATAATTTATTTTTAAAATAATGACAGTCGGTTTCCGTTCACGCAAGCACTTAGTTTGAAAATTAAAAAAAAATTTCTGTGAAAACATTTATCATTATTACTCAGAAAGTCTTCAATACCTACACACAGTTTTTTCTAAGGATATTTTGGACAGTTTTTCTAAAGGCAAATATTACAACTATCTTTTAGTTTGTTGTTAGGGAGGGGCTTAAAATAATTTTAAGCTTACCCCACCACAATGTCAGGTGATGTATTCGAAATAAATATTTTACATTTCGACAAAACGAAACCGCATATATCTACTGAACATAGTGTATTATACTATGTACTATAAGATATGGGGTGTCATTAAAATGTACGTTAAACTATAAGTTGTGTACCTACTACCTACCTACATAATTAAAAAAAATAAAAAACATAAGCAAGAGACAAGAGTACCTACCACTTATTACTCTAATTGGATACAAAACTAAAGTCATTACTCATTTAAGTTAATAAAAACAAAGGCAAGGAAAAAAACCAAAATCGTAGATGGTGGAATACTTATAAAGTACCTACTAAAAAAACATTATATGAATCTTCCCCTATAGGTATTCTCCTTTTTATATAAAATATAACACTAATGTATATCACCTCTCATCAGTATCATGGTGATTCCTCAAGCATGCACACCTTCATTTTTTCATTTAATAATCATTTTTTTCAAATTCTGATTTTTGGAATTTTTAAATATCCTTAAAGACCATACTCGTATTTTTAAATTCTTGAGATTTTTTTACTACTAAAGGAGTCTTGTGACAATAAAAACTTCTGTTTTTCAAGCAATTAACAAGAACTTTCCTTTTAAACTATAAATTATTCAGTGTATATATTTTTTGAAAATGTTGATGTACTTAATTCAAAGTTCAAAAGAGTAGTTTTTAAGTTATTAAAATGTTTATACTAAGGATAATAGTCCTTAAAAATGGTATTACAAAAATATAAAATATACATAATATTGGATCTAGTATCTATTATACTTAGACCATTTTTATAAATTATAATTATTAATTACTAACATTTTAAAATTTCCATATCCCTCATATCTTCTAAACCCATCATCATGGACCTATGTACCATGTACCTTTAGTAGTTAGTACACAAAGGTTAAATAGCTCAAAAACTATTCGTTCGAATTTCGATTTTAACAAGTCTAAGTTTGCAGAAAAATGTTCTGTTTCTAGCTTATAATTTATAGTTGAAAATGGGGAAAGGTTCTCTTTTGAAAAAACAAAAGTTTGTATCTCCGCAGGGCAATCATAAGCACCTAGTACAAAAATTCTTAAGAATTTGAAAATATGGTCTTCAAGAATATTTAAAACTTCCAAAAATCATAATAAGAAAAAGTTGATTATTAAATGAAAATATGGGGGTGAGCATGCTTGTGGTGTATCACCCTGTATACATAAACCTATACATTCCCAAAGCCCTGAACTACTTATCGTGTGTCATCATCGTAGATAACTCTGGAATACGATATTGGTATAATACTACGATCAGCGTCTATGGTATATTATTCAGTGATGGTCAATATTATTCCATGTCACGCGTACCTCCTCGATAATTGGACTGGCTGCAAAAGAATTTATCAATGTGTACGTCACGAAGACGGAAGAATTGTCTAATAATTTCATACTCGTGACTCGTGAGTTATGAGTTTAAGAATGTTATGATCATCGAGACGGTGGATCAAGTCGAATATTAGCTGTCAGTTGAACGATGATCGATAGCAATTTCAAAATACTAGTTACCTCTATATGCACGGTGGTTAATAATATGGTATATATAGGTGCTTGCTCTATAGTTGGTATTTAATCAATTTTTTATAAAACAAGTTTAATATATTTTACATAGTACGGTATTAAAAATATTTTAGTTAAAAAGTGAACGAAATTAAAACTTAAAGCGTATAATTAATAATTAATAATTATAAGTTTATATACATCATTTTTTTTTCGGGTTGATGAGTCAACTATACGGTATGGCCGTATGGGATTACATTCTCACATACTATTAAAAATATGATGTTACGAGTCTTAAATATATATACGTACTATATACATAACTATTATTAACAATGATTGCCAATAATTCCAATTTCCAATTGATTTATTTTAAATAATATGTGTTATATTATATTTGTATAGTTTGTTTATCGGTTTAATGATTTAAAAAAAACTAACTCTACGGGACACTGCACTGTACGACTTCACAAAATACAGAGTGGCGAAGAAGAAAACATAATCAACGATTGTAGGATTTTACTAAATAAGCAGACTCGAAAAAAATTGTTATACTACTCATTTTACCTACCAATATGTTAACGAAAAATGCGAGCAGAAACATATTATAAGCTATTAAATATAATTAGGTATATCATTATTATGAAGTTCGTTGGTATACATTTTAAATCTGTAGATTAGTTTAGTAGTGAAAACTGAATTAATTTTATTAAATAACTTCCAAATTACACGATTACTTTATAGTTTATATATATATTTTTTTTTAAATATTTACGCGCCGTATAATATTTGTAAACTAAAAAATTCAACTTATTTGTATTCAAACGGAAATTGCAATATAGTTCGATGGCATCCATATTGAATTAGAATGTTTTTCGAAAATAACGATCGCGTTAAATGTGTTTTATATTAATAATATATATATGGTATAATATACATATTATATACGTCGTGTATACGCACGAAAGGTAGCTGTGTATAATTTATATTATGCTAATATTACTATTATATCTCGATAGTGACGAAACGTGTAAAACCAGTAGTCGATAGAGTGTGAAAAAAACCGCTTACCCACAAATTACGGGGATTTTGCCCGGGTTTTATTCGTATACGACTTCGGTTTTATCGTATTGCCTACATAATACAATATTATTATTACCTTATACCAGTTACCACGATGATTATTTTTATACGCCATTTCATATCTCATATACGGTTTATGTGATACATATAATATTTTATTCGAATAAAACAAGATTAATTGTCAGTATGTCGCTATGTACAGCGGGTCTGCTTATTTGCATAATATGCTAATCGAATACGTCATGATTTTGCAAGTCATCGCATATTATTGTACGCCGACCGTAAACTTACTTACGTCGAAATTTGAAAAAAATTCGGCTAAGCGTTCAGAGTGTAAGATTTTGCCTTTTGGAGCGTAATAAAAAAATATTGCGAATAATAAAATTCGTATTTTTGTATACCCGAATATTATCGAAAACGCTAAGAACCCCCGAATGTACATTTATATATGCGCAGATAATTATGGTAGTGGTGAGACATTTCGATCGTCCTAAATCAACGAATATTTTTAATGGGAGTTTATAAAAATATGCTTTAATAATCTAATAGATGTGAGTATAGAAATACCAGGTATATACGTTATAATTATAGTATGAAATATTTAAATTTTTTTTCCTGTTTAACTTCAAACACTGGGGGGGGGGGGCATTAGTCCCTATACGTATTATACGGCATCAATGTTAATCGATTGGAAAGTCAGTAGCACTACTTACCAAACCCAACCGTGTTTTTATTTTTTTTTTTTTTAATCAATTGTTTTCAAAATTCTTAAATAATTGTTAAATAGGTTTAATTTTTGATAGTATATTTTAAAAACGACCGAGTTTTAAATAAATTATTCTAATTTATTTATTTCAATCCATAGTTTCAAAAATATAGTAAATTGTATAGTTTTAAAATTTTCACAATTTCAATAGGTAAATGTTGGTAGACATATTGTGGACTACACAAATTGGCAATTACGTACAAACTATTCGTTGTTAATTTTTGTAATATGTCTTATTTTTAACACCATTTATATGTAGTCCTGAATAGGAAATTAAATTATATTATTAAATTGATTGAGTGAAGCTAAATTGAAATTAAAATTGATGTAAATATAAGTTATTAAAACACTATATATACGCACCCGAATATTATATTATTATCCACCTATAGAATTTTAAAATTATTATACGTAAGCAGTAGTAAAATTCGCCAGGATTCAATCAATATTTTTATTTGTAATAGCATTATTATGTAGGTACTCTAAAATATCATTAAGCTATTTAATTATATTTTAAATATGACATCATTAAACTTTTTCTCGGATAAAATATCGTGCTATTTAGAATGCAATGCAGTTAAAATGTAGTTAAAACGGTCTTGGGTATAACTTATAGTAGTTCATGGTGGACATTTTGAAAAATTATAAAAATAAAATATATCAAATAATAACGAGTAGTTATTGGATTTGCACTAGCTATATCTATTGAAAAATGTAGACCGTAAAATTGTAAAATTTGTTGTATTTTTGAAATTATGAATTGCCTCATTATTCATTCGAAATTCAACCAATTCTCAAATAGTAAAAAGCAATTGATCATATTATGTGACAAAAAAAAAAAAAAATAGCAATAAAATATTTGCACTATATTTTGAATTAGGGGCTAGGGCTACTGACTTTACAGAGATTAATAATCAACCCTTTTGAATATTTATATTGTAAATATTATGACTTGATTTTTTTTTTTAAATATATGATTATATATTACTTATAATATACTGAGTTCTTAGTTCTATTCTTTAGCAGCACTATTCATGAAAATCAAATACGTTTCATTAGTGTAAACGAGTTCAAATACAAAATGTTTTGTATGGTGGAATATACTGTAACTAGGTGCTATATAGGCAACCTAATCAACATTTATTTTAAGTATCTACTAATTATGATACACTTAGGCATATTGAATAGACATATCTACCGGCGATTTTTACCACCACCATTTTTTGCCTCAGTCGATTTTTACACTGGCTACTGTGTACATAATAATTTTTTTAATTTACTAATTATACAAACAAACGTCCCAATAAACAATTCAATGGTTCAAGGTATGTTTTCCTATTTTAGTTTACTACTCGAAACGAGTTTCAGTTGTGATTAGTTCCAATCGAATTTAAATAAATAATACATTGAATAATAATAATTTAAATTTCAAGTCAATAAAATGGGCCTATTTCGCCCAAAAATGATTCTCCTCGTTTTGCCCAAATTTTATTTTTATATGATTCCCGTTTCGCCCAGACTAGTTTAGACCAATTACAAATTAAGTTGGCAATGGTTATAATATTTTAATATTTGAGTATTTGAGTATTATTTAGCGTTATCCAGAGAACAGCACGAGAAGTCGAAACTCTTTGTTCTCCAAACATTTTTTTTTCTGAACAACGTATATTTATAATTAATTTTCTGAATAAAAACGTATTATTAAAAAATCAAATTTACCCCACAGTATTTATAAAAAGTCTACCCATACAATAAAATTATTAAAGATTTTAATACTTTAAAATATATTTATTAATACCTCACTTTAATTTTACACATACTTTTAATGAATTCACAGAGAGTAATAATTTAATTTGATCGGTTAGAATTGGAATTCTATTGGGTACTATAGGTTTTATAACAGTCGTCTTTTCGTGATCAGTAACTTATAACGCGTAATCAGCACCATTTCATCTTGGCGTTCGCTAAAATATAATATTTGATTGAACTATTGGCAACTTGATTTTAAATTGGTCTAAACTAGTCTGAGTGAAACGGGAATCATATAAAAACAAAATTTGGGCAAAACGAGTCCAATAAAATATTGACTTTTTGAATTACCCGATTATTATCTACATATTATGTTTAATATATTATATAGAACTAATCAATTCAGAAACACTTAATAGATGGTAAGTATTCATTAAATTGTCTACAATATATATTTTGGTTTTATCGAATTATGTTTGTTTTTGATATGAGATTTTAGAAGATTTTTACAAACGTTTTCAGCCGATTACATCATGATATTATAACGATTTAGAGCTTATGAAATGGAAAGAACATAATATTATTCTTACGAAAGAAGGGAAGCAGACATGATCAAAATATTTCATTGTAATATTTCAAATATATTTACCAACAATATAAATATATTAAAACATTATTCTTGAATATTATAAACTTAGTTTGGCAAAAATAATTGTATATTATTGATTTGAACATTTTGATTCGCCTATTGACTATAACCTATAGTCCATCATAATTTGCGCATTATATTATGTAGTAATAATGTAATATACAATGCTAATACAATTTGATAGGCACATTACATGTAAATATATAATATATATATTTTAAACATGTACATAAATATAATATTTTCCTAATATGAAAGACAATAATAATACTTTTGAAATTAGTATACATAATAATGATTACCTATATAAGAAACAAAAAAAAAAATGATGAAAATAAATAGATATTTAAATATAAAAGAGGAATGTAAGTTTATGACTAATGCGTGTACAGATAACGTAAACGGTCTAATTTGGCTTTAGAACGTTATCCATAAACTGTCCCATTATGTTGCCGGGCGGGTTATAATTTGCGACGATCACAATTCTTCCCGACTTGCCTTTCACCATCGCTATACCCATGGAGTGTGAGCCCTTCCACACGAGTTGAGTGAATTGTCCTGCAACCAAAACAGATAGTCGTGTATAAAATTACTGTATTTTAAAACGTCTAATAAGGAACATATAATATAAGAAATCGTATTTCGAGCGTTATTACAGTAAAATTTAGACGTAAGACACTTCCGACTGGTTCGTCTACGGAGAAACTAGAATAATATATTTTTAAAACAATACCGTAGAATGTAGATAATAAATAAGGTTTACGTTGAATTTTTCTTCGATTAAAAATAACTAAAATTAACTAAAATTACAAACCTAACTTAATATTATGTTTTATGTAAGTACCGATTTTAGGCTTATCGACGACCGAGGTACGCTAACCGGGAAACTCACTTTCTGGAAATAAATAGTCTATTATTTATTATTTTCAACTAAAAACATTTATGAAACATACATTTTTGCTCAAACCAAACATCATTTACAGCAAAATCGACCGTTCCGTTTACCACTGTTCGCACGATATTAAACGTTTCCATTTAACGTTTTAGATCAAAATTTAATTTTTAGATTTTGGTTACCCCTCATGCCAATAAGCTGGTTTAAGAATGGAAATATTATTTTCGTTTTTGTTGTACGTGTTCGGGTGTTCCGATGTCCTATGTGCGGCGTATAATACGTCACATATATTAAACTGACCAGGAACAAGTTACTATTGTTTTTAGAACTTAAATAGCTTTTTATTTGTCAAGGTACTAGGATGTTTTTACTTTTGACCCTCCAAAAAAAGAAATGCCAACTAGATTCATTTTTTTACCAGAGAAGATGCTGAAGTTTAAAATCGATTCGTTTTTTCTATACTATAAAAAGTGTCTTTAGAAATACAAAAAAACATATCATTGTAAAATCAAAACATTCATTGATCCACTTAAAATCTCAAATAACATTACATTATACATAACTAATAATATTTTTTAAAAACATTTATTTCATTTATACGATTTCAATATAGATATAATCAATGATATTTGATATTGTTTTCAAAACATGTACCCATATTTTACCGATCAAACTTAACACATATAGCGATAATATTTATGAAAATCAGGAAACAGATCTAAATTTTGTTAAGTTTTCTTACGATCAACATTTTTTCTGTTTTGAATTTTAAATTAAAACCTTCTCTAAAGCTGATCAAAAAATGACAATGATTTATAATATTTATTTGACTATAGAATCAAAATATAGAAATGATAAATGTGTGTAAAATGTTTCAACAAAAAAGGTACGTTAACCTCAGTTAATAAGTACGATTTTTATTCTTAATTTTGATAACATTTGGTCAGCTTACTCAAATATAGTAAAATTGTATTGAACGTTGATTATATTATAATTCATAACTTCGGTTGTAGGTACGATGTGCATTAATATTGTTATGTTATGCGTTTCTAAGATCGTTTCGGATATAGCATATACGCCATATAGTTACTTATTATTTAAGCGTAATAATAATAGTAATGTGATATTATAAAATGTTGTCATTAGCGGTCCGGTTGATGTCAATTCAACGCAAAACCAACAACGAATGTGAAGTCATTTACGCACATACATGTCGATTTGAAACTTCTCTCAATTGTTTCTGTAACATATTATTGCAAAGTGGGTTGCATCGTGTTATGTCACGTGATGCACGTGCGTCCGGGAAGAATACGCGTTGTAACATTATGTGAGCACTCTAAAATCATTATTATTACGCGACAATCACGTGGCTCGTACCCACGACTTACCTTTTATATGTTGCCTACATCGAACCTCTTAATAAGACCCGTTTACAAAACAAAATCGATTTTGGAGTACTAGTGAAATACCGCGAGGTCTCTGCAGGTGTCGCGTATGCTCTAAAGCAGGAGTGGCAAATTTTTCTCACTGTGCCAAAAATTAACCTTTTTTATTTTTTTTTTTTGAGCGTGCCCTCAATTTTTTGTTGCTCGTGTCATCCATTCACTATAATAGTGAAGATTATGATTATGTATAGATTCTATATAACACATAGTTTTGATGGTACATAGTACCTACTACAGTACTACCTACAGAGTCTATACTCTATACCATCGCAGCAAAAATGTATGGAATTTTTTTTCAAACATTTGTGACGGCAATTATTTGTTTTAACTATAAAACATATTATTTAGAAGCTCTACTTCGTAATGAAATAATTCAATACACACTAGCTCATACTTTCGGAATAGCGAAAAAGAAGTGTGACATTCCTGTACCTATATGTTGATAAGTAGAATGTACCTACTCGTCATTCACGGAAACAGTAAAAAATATTTCTCAACACATTGTGAACTGTGCGGGTAAATAAGTATGGTGTTTTACGCATACCGACGGCAATCGACGGACATTCTGCTGCAGACTTTCTAATAATTGTTCTAATGTATAATAATATTATGCTCAGAAAACGATTAATGAACCACGTCGTACTCTTATAATCGCGTGCTGCGATCATTACCTGATTTTATAATTCTCGGTTCTCTCGAGTAATCGTAATCTTTTCCCGCCTTGTACCAGTTACATATCGCGTCTCTGGCCGTCACCTGATTCGACGACCAAATGCTGAACAAGTTCTCGCCAAAAGGATTATCTGGTTGATGGACGAATTTGTCATCTTTGGCCAACGTTTTTGCCCAGGTAAGCGCGTTGCGACACAACTGTCATAAAAAATTAAAAAATGAATAAATACTACCATTTCCAGACCAACAATAATACGATTTTAATAAATATATTGAGATATACGAGATCTATAATATTCCATTGATAAAATATTATGACAAACGTACGAACATTTTATAATCATATTTGACGACGATGATGAAATAAAAATTGTTTATAAATTGAAGATCTATTGTTTTAGAAACATCTACATTTCATTAGAAAATCTTTAGAATATTTTATTATTACGCAATATATAAAAATTATGTCATATGTTTGGATGGATGTATACGTTGTATTATTGCTCACCATTTTGTTCAAAGTCAGTGGCCCGGAACCATGTTTCAGCCGGTAGTCATTATGTAGTTTTAAACTGTCTTTATACAACTGTTCGTCCGTGTACGAGAGTTGTACAAGATGAGGACTGAGCGGCGCGTCTTTAAAACCACTAAAACCAAAAGTGTTATATATATTTTCATTGTGTATAAAAAAAATACTAAATATAAAATAAAATAAAACAATAGATTGATTTTACCCGACAGGTGGAACGTTTTCTCTAAACTGGCCGAGAAAATTTCCAGCGGGATCGTAACAGGCCACCACGAATATTTGTCCGGAACGGTTAGACGCTACACCGACTCCCATTTCTTTGCTGGTCGCCCAAACCACCTGAGAAAAGTGACCTGTGGACGCGATGAACGATGGTTAAATGGATATGGATGACATTGAATTGAGTCCATGCTACTATTATGTGCTTAATTAGTTTATTATCTTAATATATTTGAATTGAGTCCGTATATAGACAGGTAGGCGAAAAAAAAGCCCACGGACAAAAAAGCCCAAAAAAAAACTAAGGGAAAAAAATTAAATATAAATATGAACACATACTCTACTCCTAATTTATGAATTATGAATTATTAATTAGGAGTAGAGTACACACGTGTTCATATTTATATTTAATTTTTCTGGGCTTTTTTCCTTGATGTGTTTATTTTTTGGGCTTTTTTTCCCCTTAGTTTTATTTTTTGGGCTTTTTTCCGTGGGCTTTTTATTCCGCGATTCATATAGACAAGATACACATAATCGTTATTTCTAAATGTTTATACATTATTATATTACATTTAATGATTACTTCTATTATTTTTAATATTCTTTAAATAAACGATATTTTTTGGGACACTACTCGGCCAACCTCCACGTGATGTCTCCTGGATACGGGACTCAACTCGAACAACCCAACAAATATTGGTCTGACTCGACTCCGATAACCCAAAAGTTTTTAGGTGCGTGACTCAATTCAATATTTGGGGGTTCAATTCAATATCGCCGAAACATATATTATTTCCCCGACATCAGCGAGTTGACATCAGACATTTAAAATGTGCAAACTAACTATATCTAATTATATTATATATCAACCGCAGTGGGCATATAGGACGTGTGGCTATAACTGAAACGACTTGACGTATGGTCAGTACAATAATGCAAGTACGCGATCGCAGAACACGCGATTGCAATAATTTTATTACGATATTATCATGACGTGACGTGTCCTGAGTACATTATACACCCGGGCAGACAGACAAAGTCTAAACTTACTAAACCCCGTTGGAATATGGATCCCGGATGGGCGAACACGATCAATATATAATATTTACGAGCGTACTCATATAGACTTTGCGGTACCGCGGTCAACACAACAGCAATACCATATTATAATATAATATTTAATAGGTATTATAATGTGTACACGAATTAAATTGCACGCGTGTGAGAGTTATCCTCCGGCAAAGATGATCGTTTCGCGTACAACTGAGATACGATATAGCGACTATCGTTGAAAAAGTACCTACGCATTTTTTTTGCATGTAGTTTCCGCACGAAATAGTATATATACTTGCAAATCCGTCTCGACGATCGCGGTTGTACATAATATTAGGTGTATACATTTTTTAATTCATAATATAGTACCTGTAGGTGTAATCGCGACGCAGGGGCGCAGGGCTAAACAGTTGAAAATAAAACGGTAAAAAAGTATGAACCGCTAAAAAATAAAATAAAAAATGGGCCTATAAAATTGACTTGTGCATTGCAGGTTAAGTGCATTGCAGTTCATGGAGGATATATTGAACAATATTATGAAAACAAATAAAAAATGTTACATACAATTTCAACGAGAAGTGAGCGTTCTTTATTACTCATTGGACTAGCATTAGTAACCAAAGTGTGAAAACCATACAATTTAACAGTACCTATATTATGCTGTATTTTTAAAAATAACAATTGCTTTCGTGCATTCAAAATGCAACCGATTTCAAAATTGTTTTTTAATAATAAAATAAATTCTCATTTGTAGTCTTAAAAGGACATAACATTATTTCTATGAGTGAAATAATAATAATTGTTAATTTTAGCAAGGCAAATAGTTGGACCAAATAGACGTATCTTTTGGAAAATTAAAAAAATTATCATCGTGCTTTCCGCCACACTAACCTCATTCGGATTATTCAAAGTTTTAACAAATTATACGAATCAAACCAACAAAACAAAGGTCAAACTATTTTTTATTTAACACTCATGAATGTATAAGTATCACGGTAAAGGAGGCCATACATTTTGAATGAGACGTTTCAACGGTTTTGAGTTTGGTGCGACAATATTGTATGCGGAAAAGTGAACCAGGCAACTATATATAGCGTCGCCGAGCAACAAGAATAATAAACACTATATATTATAGTATATTGTAGTGTATTATGTAGCTACGAATAGAGGGACATTACAATTCGACGGCTGGTCGAAGTCGGTTTAAAGGGTATTTGGATCGAGTCATTCAAAACGATAATATTTTGTCTTTTTAATAATAGTGTGCTTTGGATGTCAATATTAAATGTAAAAAGTAGAATGTAATCCATAATGTCCGAGAAGTTTTTATACGCCAATGGTAGGTGTGATTGTGTGAATAATGTATATTGATTTATAATTTGTTAGTTTTAATTTCCGTGCCATGGTTTATTATGTTTAATTATACATTTTCCGCAATGAATATTCGAACAGTATTTTTATCTTATTATAATACCTTTTTTAACAATGTAATTTACACTTCTTTACCAATAACGTATACCGTGGAAAAAACAAACCCTGATTTGTTGAAATAAACAAAATATTACAATATTATTTAAATGTCTGTATTAAAATAAATCTATTTCAATTTCAAACTACCTGGTGACTAAGTCATAAGTTAAAATAGTGACTGTGGGTGATTAAAAGTATTTGTTGTGTGATACTATTATAACATGCAATTTAGATGAGTATCTCATCGGTAGTTTAAAAACTACATTCGAAAAAAATTGATACATTATATATGTATAGTTTTACATAGTACATTATAAACCAATATCTGTCTATAATCAGCTATATAGCTGGTGCATATTATATTATCTAATAGCTTTTAGCACGTTTTAATAGTTTATATAGTTATTAGTGTTATATACCAATCCATATACGCAATTATAAGTAAACGTAAAATAATAAAAAACGGGCATGATATATACAAAAATAAAGTGTTAATATTATTAGCATACAACCACGACGACATTATGACACAGATAGGTTACACGGTAACACACCTTTCGTTGGAAATTAAATCATAAGCGTCTCTACAATGAGTTTTGAGTTGCATTGTGCATCGTCGCAGTATCAAATAATAAACCTATATATAGGTAGTGCAGTATACCTCGGGGAGTTTAACAGAAACTCACGGTGCCGGGTAAGTATATATATACACTAGCTGATCCCGTGCACTTCGTTGCCAATTAAAAAAAATTAATAATGCCAAATCTATATGAATAATATATTTTATTTTATAATATAACGGTTAAAATATACTAAGTAATATCGTTACAACAATATTCAATTTATTTTGGGTCATTATGTATTTTTATTCGTTTCATCTAGAAAATTCTGATCCGTCTCATTCTGTCCTGCCCAGCGTTGCCTGGGGCAATTATTAAGTTAAGATTAACCTCAAGCGATTTACATGCATCCAAACCACCAAGGTAATCCACTGAATTGGATCGTGGAAATATGTGAGCAGTAAATTATTAGGTAGGCAATCCACGCGGTGGATTGCGGACCCCATGAGGTGAGTAAGACCTATGCCAAAGATTTGTTTTTTTTTATAAATGTATAGCTGAACCGGTAACGCTTTGCTATTGCTATACTTTTCATAGGTAAATTTGACCCAGTGAACTTAGTATCACCTACAATTTATTCATATTTTATATAGCTGTCCTATACTGACCGTTCCGGGATTCCCCCGGCTTTTATAGACACATTTTCAACTATAGACATCTTTGATACAACAACGGCAAGTGCGAGTATATTGTAAGTTATTAGTACGAAGCGAATGACAGATGTCGGGTAAAAAGTGTTTTAACGCGTTTATAGTTCGAACCCGACACCACTGAAACGACGTAAGGCGTTAATTTTTTTTACATTTTTGTTATTTTTTTCAACACCCAATTCATTTTTCCACACTAAAACCTTCCCCTAGTCTAGACCTATTTAATAGTGAAAATCGAACTAAAATCCGTTGTTTACTTTTTGAGATTTTGCGACCAAAAAAACAAACGCTGTCTCTTTATATAATAGTAAGATAACTCGGTTAACAAAACTAAGATTAGCCACGTCTATAATAATCCTTGAGTTTAGACCTATTCATTAGTAAAAACTAATAGCTAAGTAAAAAGCGGAAAAAAAATGAAAAAAAATTGCAACCGTTACCGTGAATCGAACTCGAGACCATGTCTTTAAAAGATTTAAAATCCATCCTTGATTAATATTGTGCACTTAAGAGGTGATAACTCTGGAACCACTTATCGCACAGCATACAAACTTAGATAGTAGCCGGTTCTCAGACCTACTGAATATGCATGTAAAATTTCATAAAAATCGGTCAAACCGTTTGGGAGGAGTATTTTAACTAACATTGTGACACGAGCATTTTATATATAAGATTATCTACAATACACAATTTGTCAATACAAATTACCAACCGCTGGCTGGAGTATAGTAATATAAAGAATACGCAGCGTGTAAGCATTAGAAAACGCTTCCATAGACCGTAAGTATACAGTCGTAATACTATCGCGATCGTCGATATATATTATTATGACATAATATTTATTGGTCAGTGGCGTAATCGCTGCAGCACTTTATAGATGCATTCTCTGCACGGTTTCGACAAATCTTAAACGAGTATATAATAATATACGCATCGGTTTACAGCGAATATTGATCAAAATAATAAATCGAAGGGATTTGTTGGCCGGACGAGCAGCCATGTACAAAACCGAATAATATTATAGTCTGCGAAAGTGCACCGACATTATGATAATATCTATACCTATGTATATTGACAAAAGGCAATGTTGATGTGTGTGTGTGTAAGCGATCCACAGCCAAGTTTATCGCATTTATAGTTCCGAAATTCGGTATATAGCTGGTAATTATGCACCCGCGAGGATGATGTGTGCATATAATCGAAGCAAATTTTTTAATTTTAAAGAAATAGGCTCACGCGGGGATTTTTTTGCTCGCGAATATTTTTTTGTTTATATAGATAGAGTTGCCTCGTCGGTTACATAAAATAAAATAGATATTATATAATCACATAATTTATTATAGGTACACCTGCGTATTTTATGTTTGGTCAAAACCATCCGAATGGCAAATTACTGTGGAAAAAAATATACGTACTATACGTACTATACGGGGTTTAAGTCACGGTAAATCCACTGGCATTATAAAATTTGTCATGATGAGCAACGCATCAAAATAATATTATATTATATACTTGTACGTATTTTATAACGTTTATATAATAATTAACACGACAGTGCGAGGTCATTATAGACGGGTACCTGATTTCAGGGTAGTGGGTTCACGGCCGAAAGGGTGAAATTTGATTTCTTCGTACCAACTGTCCACCGGTTCCCTCCCTTCGATCCTGTGGTTGGGCAGCGACGTCCAAGAGCAAAACAGGTTCTCGCCGTACGACGACGAAGGTCTGTGCTCCAGTAGGCCTTTGACGCTCAAATAATTCGCCCATTCTTCTGCATATTTGCAAAGCTGTATGCAAACAGATTTTTAAAGTTATTTTTATATTCGTTATATATGAATATATATTGATCGCTGTGGCAGGGACAATATAAGTGTCATTGATGTATTGTGATTTATAAATCATAAAACGGTTACACAACGGTTTATAATATATTATTGTAAAAAACTGTGTTGTTGTTTAATGAAAACTAATCGCCCCGAACAAAACTAATATTTAAGTGGACATACATCACACGTCTTGTTCGTTTTTGTCATATAATACCAAAATCGATTTGACAACTACCAAAAACATAAGGTTATATCAAGCGGATTTGCGTATTAAGTAACATTTAAAGAAAATAACTATCTACTTCCAATTGAATACGAAAAAAACGGCATATGACTTACAATAGTTTATATTTTTTTAATGAATAAACTATTGTTCTATTATAGGTATTATAACCTTTACAAACAAATAGAGTTACATAATGTGCAATTAAATTATTACGAAAATAATATGAAAACATAGCGGTACATATATTATAACGCACACTTCGGTCAGAATCTGTCTTCAATTCAAAGATTAAATTAATACCGAGATAGAAGTATAAATAAAATATAAAAACATACATTGTGTACTGCAGTATAGATTTGTAAAGTAATGCAAATTAGTTGAACTATAGTAAATGCAAATTTTGATTTTCCATTCACTCCTATATACCTAGCATTAAAACGAATGCGTTTTTCCGTTTTTTTTTTTACACCGCAGGTACGCGTCAATCATGTTTTAATATAATAATGCACGTGATAATAAAAACGTAGAGTAACAAGAGAAACAAGGAATATTTACATTAAATATTTTTTTTAACATTTAGTCTGCTGACCACGAAGTGAAAGCACAGTTGTCACGTTTTATTATTATGTGGTTTTGTTTCCCCCTACTATAGAGGTGGTTTGTACTTATAACTTCGGAAACCCCATCTACTACGACGGCCGTTTTAATGGCCTTCGCCGTACAAGACGAGTGGATGCATTGTTGTCGTGTCAACGTGTAATCTATCCAAAATATTTCTATTACGAAGTTCAACACCGACACAACATTAAAGAAGAAAATCAAATTATTATGGCGGTTAAGTATATGATGGCAGAAAAAATTTGGCCAAGAAAGTATTTCCATAGATTTTTTACAGTTTCGAAATTGCACATGACAAAACAACATACTTAAATAATAATATAACCACATGTTTGCATAATATAAGTACTGAAATGTTTACACAATATTATATTGGTGGTATAGCCGATATATATTTTGTGTATTCGAATGGATACTAACTTTTTTACTCAGGACCATCGGAGGAACCGTGTGTTTTTTTCTGTATTGATTGTGTGCTTCCAAACATTCTTGTATGAACGTCTTGTTGTCGATAATTATTTTTTTCTGCGATTTTATAGCTGTGCATCTCTAAAACAAATTACACATAAACGTTTTGTTTTAAAATATCAAATATACCTAATATCAATTATATTTTGAAATAAAATACAATTTTCTATAAAACTATCAGTGTACGTGTAAAGTCAATAAATAAATTGTTTATAAAATTGTGTACTTAAGTTGAATAAATAATTTTTGATTAATTAGGTTTTTAAACATAAACAATTAAAGAGATTTTTAAAAATATGTATGTTATCATTGTTATACACTGCAGTAGTAGACGTATACACGGCGGACATAAACAGCAATATATTATACCTATACATAAAATGTTTACCAATGTCTACTATACAATATACATTATGATCTAATGATACCGGTTTTCTATATAACATTAAATTAAAGATATTAGTAGGTAGATCGTTAAAACTGATACAATTGCGATTAGCCGTGTTTTTATTGTCTCTGATGATTTTTTTTTTCAAACAGTCGTAGTTGTAGTAAGATGTCTATCAATTATAATTATAACAATCGTATTTTTTTTTGTATCAAAACACAATAGGTTCCAATTTCAACGCATAATATTATAAGTGCTCGATTCTGCATTCAGCACGCAAAGTTTTCCAGTGGCGCGATTAAGGACACGCGTGTAATAAAATACGTTTTTAGCTTATTCAATCGAAAAATGACACATAATATTATGATATATATGTCCTTCTTAGTTTTCGCATTTTAAACGATTTTCAGCACAGGAAAAACATATTCTTGCAGCTGTTTGTGTATACCGCTGAGTTGGTTATCAACAAGTCGAAGCAACGTTTTCGATAAGATTTAATAATCGTTATCTCAAGCGTAGATATAATAATTATACATTTTTACTGCTAGTAAAAAAGTAGGTAACTAGAATAATCGAACAGACGTGTTTATTAGCTTTTTACTGACATTTCGACAAACATCTCATTTTGTATTTTCAAGTGGAACACGAATCCCGCAGGAACTTTTTTTCCATCTATCACTGGGACTCGGTTACATACCTACTTTAAGTTAACATAATATTGTACTTGTTTGCAGATTATGACTTTAAAAATGACAAACACTGTATTATTATTATATTATATTATTATTAATGCACAAATGCAAGCTTGGCGATTATGCGTCCTTGCAGCCGATTTTCAACGACATGCGATCGCTTGTCCAGATCTGTCGGCATTATTATGTGACAAGGTTTCCGTACATTATGTGTCTCGACACAGATACGTTATGATCACAAGGTAGTTGCTCGCGCGCGTATATCAAAAACATGCACAAACGTCACTTTCGTGATACTTTCAGTATATCAATCAGAAGTTTAATTAACACATCCTATTACAGTCACGTCTAGTACATATTTAAGATCACTTCATTGAGCAGAATATATAACTACCTGCTACGAATACGAAAATGACAATATTTTCAACACGTTCGTCGATAAATTTTCATGACAAAACACACGTTTCCGCTTTTGTGATATTTCGTAAAAGCACATCGGGACTTTTTTGTCCTGTTTATATATTTTATATCATAAGACGCTAGAAACTCTCAAAACCTACCTATAAAATATGAATGTATACAATACCTATACGGTGGACAACTACATAATATATGATTATGTTTTTATATTTATGTATATAATATAATTATAATAATATTTAATTAGGGTTAAAGATATTATGTCGATATAAAATGTAAATCGACTTTTTAGTTTTAACTTTTGTTTTAGAGAAAAACGAGTATTAAGTTTATATCTATACATAGTAGATATTAACTTCAAAATTTGACGTCGATATTTTTACCGTGACGTTTTACGCGTGGAAAACGGTAACCACATAGACATTTTAGATAAAAATACTCAACAAAAAACCAAAACTACGTTTATGCTCTGAACAATAATATTTATCAAACTACGCTCACTTGTTTGTACGATGTTTTTAATTCTGGCGACGACGTTGACGGCGACAGCGATGAAAGGAAGTCGTCAGATCCATCTACAAAACAAACATTAAAACAAATTGTATATATTCAACAATAATACATTTAAAGCGAATGTAAATATCGTTATTTTTGGACGTTCACATCGTATGTGTCATTAGTTTCACAGCAGTAATAAAAAAAAAAAACATCGCTACAAATTGACTTCAACATCGATAGGAGGAGGATGGAACTATTTCTGGAACGAAATTGGGAAATCAACCGTTTCGCGAAGATTAGATAAACAATTGTCGGAAGTTTTTCAATGTCATTGCCACGAATGTCACGGAAAATAGCACTTATGCCCTATGCCAATTTGTCGGAAGATTAATGCATTACCGAGACAATTTCACACGCACGCACATTATGTGAATTTTCTGAATAAAAATTATGTTACTTTTCGAGGAATATATTATCATAAACCATTTCAATACTGTTGACACGAATCAGATTACATTCTTTATACGCACCCAATTTGTTATCAATGGTGTCTTCTATGTTTTTTGTTTCAGAAGTCACTTTCCTTTCCGTTTTGTTACCCCGAAACGTCTGCACGGTTTCTTTAGTCAGGGTTTCAAACTTGGGTTTCTATGGAGAAAAAAAACATCGTCAATAAAATATAATATTTATCAGTCATTAGGTACGCAATATCGCTAGTTTTTAAATTAATTTTAATTTGATGTTACACCGACAATACCATTATTAGGCCATTATCAATTTTTATCCTTTTAAAGTATAATATACCTTACGTCGCATACGTCATATTGTACCTATATTGAATGTCAGTGATAATTTTTGAATTTCGATTAACCCATGTCCGGTTGCACGAGATTAAAAAAATAAAATCTAACGACTGAATCGGCCATTGGATAGTAATTCGATTGATACAGATGAGTTATTTAGTATATTTTTTTAATATAATATTTAATAATGCACCTGGCCCAATTTTGAAGGGGCGACAAATATCCTCCGTTCCGTTTTTCTGGTCATGACTACTCGACTATGACCTTGATTGAAGTCATGCCCGTGGGTGGAGTCCTGGAAAGATGTTAAGTCGATGGAACTACTTGCATATCTTTGTCTCGGTAAACAACGTAATCTAAAAAAAAAAATTGTTTAATTAAGCCAATTATAAATGCATATTTGATATCGGCTATATGCTGAATGTCACTATGACAATACGTACTCCTCATAAGTCAAGACTCTTAACATTCATTAAACATATTATATACTTTATCAGACCAAATAAATGATAAATTATTGAAAAAAATAACAAACAAATATTTAGATTAAAATTACTTCATTATTTCTATTACATTGAAGTACCTACGTTTTAAAATATAAATTTTATATTAAGCATATTATATTGTTTATTTTAGAATATGATCTAAAATCTGTAACACGCGTGAACAATATCTAAATTTGCTGATAGTAAACATTTATACATGTGTTTTTTTATATGAATAACTCGAGAAGGGATAGAAATGATAGGATTTTCTAGTGACAAGAAATTAAATATTTCTAAAAAAAATGTTTATGCTACATTATTCCTGTTATAAAATACAATACAGAATTTATACAAATGTGTACTTTATGTAGTCTTATCCTATAATATTTTTTGGAATTTCTCATCAATTTATGTCCAGAGTACCGTGTCCTAGTTCCAATAAAAATGTATTAAATGTAACATTTTATAACTATAGACTTGGCTTCACGTGCTTATATTATACGCTACAGACTTCTGACGGGAAATCTAAAATGCATGACATAATCCCACACTTGATGTTTATCTACACTTATAAACACTATACTTGGTACTGACGTTTAAATTAGTTTTTGTGTACCATGTAGTTCGAAAGTTTTTGTAAATGTTTTCTTAAAAAACTATTTTAAATATTATACGTGCCTATGAAGAGTAAAAATTGTTATTATGGTAGGTAAAAAAACTTAAAATATATTCTTAGAGTGACATTTAGTAATATTTATTCAGTATTGTTGTTAAATTGTATGCTTACATTTATTTCAGTAAAAATCAATTTTGAATTTATATTTGTAATGACTGTACCCAACAAAAATAATTACCTATTTTATTACCTTATTATATTATAGACAATTAGTTCAGTTAGTTATCCGTCGATTTTAGTTGTATAGATACTTAACAGTTAACATTATGACACATAAATTCAAACTATCCCCATTAGATCATACGTCGCCATGACACATACTTCTAATACTTCATTTATGA
Organism: Neotoxoptera formosana; assembly: GCA_022818045.1. Taxonomy (NCBI): domain Eukaryota; kingdom Metazoa; phylum Arthropoda; class Insecta; order Hemiptera; family Aphididae; genus Neotoxoptera; species Neotoxoptera formosana. Next base: position 32,431,682 of record CM040633.1, read on the forward strand.
ACATAAATATTATGCAATGTTGTAATAATTGTTTTAAAATACAAATTTGATACACATATAAAATTATTTTGAACTTCTTCGATTTTTACGTAACTAGAAACACAAACCCGTGTTAGTGTACAATTTGTGGACGAACGATTGCAAGAGTTTTGGACTATAAAAAATTGCTAATTATTTATTAGTTTATGAAACGTGTGATTAAATCGTATAATTAAAAACGTATAATATGCCACACACAATAACTTTGTACTAAATAATCATAAACCATGATATTATATTAATTATAATTGGGTTAGTTCATAATTAAGAAAACTATTTAATTATACCCTTTATATTTTTCATTAACACTATTAATAAAACAAAACAAAAAAAATGCGAGAAATTATGATTTGCAAAGGTAAGGAAAAAAATAATACTTCCTAAGTTCATGCTATAAACGATAAAAAATAAAATAATAACTGGGTATAGAACAGTTCTAGAACAGTTCTAAAGTTATTGTAGTAATTTACACCGTCAAACAAATATTATACAAAAATGAATATATAAATCAATAAAATAATAAACCAAACATTATTTTCGTTTTTAGTTTGATTTCAGCCCAATTATAGAACGAAGACGAAACAGAGTAAATACGAACGATTTACATCAAACATAATAATAATAATTGTATTACGAACTATTAATACAGTGAAACGTGTTCGTGGCTACCATCGTGGAAATGGAATCATCTTGTAGGATGATGAGTTAAGAATATGTTCCGGTTTTATGAATCGTAAATTAATAATATAGGTACTGTAATAATGTAAGATTTCTATATTTTACTATCCTCTTTCGTTTTGCAATTGTTTGACTATTATTTGAACGGTACAAGTAGAAGCGGTTTGTATTATAATAATTGTAGATTACTTTAATAAAATATTTTCGTTACTCTATGCGAGCAGTTGAAAAATATTTATGTATAGATATAGTAGAATAATTATGACTGTTATAGTGTTATGTGTTAACAGTTACCGCGGCCAATAAGACGTACAACGATATAATATATTCTATAACCTATATAATATATTCTACGCTCGATTGTATTTCCAGATAAAATTAATTTAAGTTCAGTAACATTAGAAAATGTTATCATGAAAAATATTATTTAACAATTATTGGGAAAAATTGTATCGTTCAGGTAGTAAAACGATGCGTTTTGTTATAAGACATATAAAACCATGAATATTTTTTATAACCCAGTATACGACAGCACACTAATAATTACTGTTCGAAAAAATAAATTTATCAAGAAATCCGTGTAATTAATAGATAATAATATTATATCCATTTCCAATACTTCTTAAAATCCCCGGCTTAATAATATTGATTAGAAGAAACAATTGGCATTAGACAAAAAAAATCATATCAATAAATAAAATTATAATTTTGATAAATTAAAATGCGATTTACATAACATTAGTATACATAGTTAAAGCAGACGTCAGATAAAAATGATTTGCAAGTTTTAATAATACGTTCGGCAGGAAATCGTCAACGTTAATACATTTCGCATTTAAAATAAGAATAATCAATAAAATTTAATTATTCGAAGCATTATTATAATATTATATATAGCTCATAATAATAATATGAATATATAGGTATACTTATAAACTGGTACGAATAATGTTCTAAAATGTGTGATTTACGATAGCATGACATTATAAGTATATTCACGTGTTTTTTCGGAAACTATATATTGTAATACGGTTATCGGATTAGACCGAGAACGAGTGTAAGACGATATTATATTATATTTTTTAATCGCAATTAGTTTGTTATGATATATTCGAACACAAGACGTGCATATGAAGTATAGACGACGACCGAACACACCCATCAAAAAGCACTTATAAATGATAGAAAACAGCAATGAATTAGATAGGTATAAGTACTCACCTTTCGACAACGTCGGGTCTAGACGGCGGATCCTTAATCACCATATTATTATTGTTATTGATGTATAGCATTTGATTATAATGTAAAAAAACAATATAAAACGCACGCAGTATATATGGTAAAAAAATTAAATTTACATAATATTATTAACGTTAAAAGTGTCTACTATATAATATTACTACTAATATTATACTATTGCTATATATAGTTACTATACGGTATAATGCGACTATATTATAATATACACCGCCGAATTAATCTTACACTGTTATATTAAAATATTATTATGATTGCAGTTATTGTTTTTGTTATTATTGTTGTTATTATTTTTTGTTAGAACACCACAACAAACACTATAATAATATGTACTATCGGTTAGATAAATATCGACGAAACGCTTACGCGGTATAATAATATATCGTATCGAATAATTTAATAATATGATAGATAAAATCAATGAAAAATCATTCGCGCCGAATTCGAACGGAGTTTCGCGCGAGAAACGTACCACTGACGCAGCCGTGACGTGTTGTAGCAGCAGACACACGCAGACAGCACCGCCGCCGAGCGAAACGCATTTCAGCGAGTGTGATCGCTGCACAATGAGCGGAGACTTACTGCCGTGCGGGCCACAGGTAGGTGTAGGTACCTATGTCGTTCCGAATGGTCGCGCACTGTGCGCATGCTCTTCGCAAGACTTTTAATGTTTTTTTTTTTTTATTATTATTATATATCATTTTTTTTTTATTGTTCAATTTTACTTTTACAATGTAGATCTCTATATACCCGAGCTGCAGTATATTATGATTAAATGCGCGTAAAACGTTTTCGTGTGCGATGTTTTTTATACCTGTGTGCTGCAGCACGCAATACTCGCTAGTCGCTACTATACCTAATACTACTAGTAGGTACTACTACTAATAGCAATAATAATAATAATAATACGTTAACGAATAATGTTTAAATGTGACTGTTAAATTGTATACGGTTTGAGTAGGCAATTTTTTTCTTGCTTTTAATATTGAAAAGGTGGTATTTTTCTCCCAAAGTTGTAAAACACTGCAATTTATCCATTTCTAACATCTAGTCAAATAATCAATACCGATTAAAAACAACTATTCGAACCGCGAACTACAACGCACATTATTTATTTAGTTACGTGTGCTTACGAAATAAAAGTCAATATTATTCAGTATTATTTGTTATCTCAACAGCTATCAGTTATTAGGCAGTTCAACACGAGATTCAAGATTCGATGTAATATTAAATTGATTTTCAAGCGAAGAAGAGTCAAAAATCATATTGTTGATTTCTTTCGTATAAAAAATCGTAACCGATATAGAAAAAAAATGGTAAACAGTACCTATACAGATAATATACATGGTGAATGAAAAAATACGCTAAGTAAACAAAAACATATAGAAAATATAATATACTTTATAGTTTATACTATATATAGTATTAAACACAATATTGGGTATTATACTGGTAATGTATAGGTATAATATCTGCATGGCAATTAAATCATAATAATTTGCAAATTATTTATAATAGCTAGATTTGTTTTTTCTGTGCATGCTTACAATAGGATGTAATCATACATATAATTATAGGTATACTGCAGTCTTCGAATATTGTTTCCGCCGATATCCTATTATTTAAGTGTTGTTTTCGCAATTACAATGTGCAAAAATTTGTTGACGTTTAAATGTACTCCGACATTTACGTTTTGTTATGGCTGTGTATAGTATAGTAAAACTTATTATAATTACCTAAGTGGATTTATATCATTTCTACCTATGTATACCTAATTACAATTTATGATTATTGTGGCTTATGAATAGGTATAAATGTATTTTTTTTAAATGTACTCTCAGGCAAATTATGCGTTATTAACCTTAACAATAAAAATATAAGAACGTTAAATAAACAGTAGGTTTGAATTTCGAACTTGGATAGGTTATATTGAAAATATATAAAACAATCATCGCTAAGTTATTGACGATTTGAATGGCACTTAAAGTGATAGTGATACTTTTTTAATAATAAATAATAACGCACTTAGGCATCTAAACATAATATAATGCAAAATAAACAACTATAGTGTATAGGAGCACTTGTAGTTTTATTCAAGTTTTACAATTTGATGGTGCTAATATAAATATAGGACGCAAATAATTAAGTTAATTTTTTTGTACAATCATATAACTGCCATTTCAATAAATATAAGAATCAAAAACAACTTTAGCTTAGCATATAGCTTTTAACTTTTTATGTGGGTATTTTCACGAATTTTTAAAGTAATAAGACATTTAATTGAAAAAAAATAAATCAAAGAACGTTTACACCAAAATATCATGCAGGTATTTCTTTAATAAATAGTGGTATATAGGTATACTGGATCAATAAGTTTAAATATTAAATATTAAATAAATAGTAATACACAAAGATACAATATGCATGTTTAACAATTTTAAATGATTTTTAAGTAAACGTGTTGGACATAAAATTACTAAATTGAATTAAACGTTTGATAATTTATTATAAATAGACGTGTACCTAGTACCTACCTACATATTAGTACTCTCTTACACTGTACAATAACGCACTTTACACTTTGTTTGAATACCTACGATATAAATAACTGATAATTAGATGTTACTGTTTTGAAAGTTGGTAAATATTATTTATTAAATAGCTATAAAAGTCACATTCGTGTAGTTTTAAAACTATAATTAAAAATGATTATTAAATCGATAATTTCATGCATATGAGAAATTAAACTTTATAATAACGCGTCCGAAAAAAAGATAAATAAAACGTATAAAACAGAAAATTGTTGATAGTTTATATAATTCAAATAAATAAATAAGAAACGTCAATACATTTCCCAAGTCTTAAATATTATTTGTTGTACTTTTTTTATACATTATTGATCAAAAAAAAAAATTTTAAAAATGATTTTTGACATTCGTTAAGGTATTTCGTGATGAACAAATGAAATGTACAATCATCAGGAATTATTATTATTGTGCAACAGTCTTATCTATATGTTTATAGTTAAATAGTTCACACGGCACAAATTCGTACACTAGCGCAAGAACAAATCTATTAAACACATCCATCATGCATATAATTATACAAGAAATAAGTATAGGTGTACCTACTTTAATATAATATTATTATCTCACGAGTAAAATTTATCAAATTACGTAATAAATTGCAGCAGCAATAATATTGTATTTAATACAAACACGAGTTAAACGAATTCAATTTTCCCAATAGATATAATATCTGCACCAATTCGTAAATAGCCAATATTTAAATATTGTCACGACAAATACACGAATATTTGAATTCTGAATAACAAAAAAAAGGTGAACATTTTCCGTTACTCAAAATTCAATATTTTACAATAGGTAATATGGCCATACTGGCCTAGGTACTACATCACGTTGTACGCGTTTATTTAAGCAATTCAGTGGTCGAGTATCGCGTGATGTATAACACGAAACCATTGAAAATCTAAATTCTAACTGAACCATAATATTATTATTATTATTATTATATTATACATGTACCTATAGTTTGTTTCGTAGCGCAAAAAAAAAACACGAAGAAAATATAATATCAGTATGACGGGTATATCAATTATATTTGCCTGAATAGAAGCCAATTATTGGACACCCATACGATTTGTCACAAGTGTCATGTATACATATAATAATAAATATGTTATTTTTCCGTTTTCACTTTTCTAATCCATTCAAAGTGCGCGTTTCCTGCTGCAACCGAACGATATATGAATGTCCTATGACCAAACATTTTAACGTTACGAAACCGCGGATATCAGTAAGGTACATACTATAATATACAATATTATTATGCGTAGGTAGTTAAATTTTATAATATTGTGATATCCGTAATTCTTCGATCATAAAATTATGGAAATAATTCTATTAAAATCTTTTTTTAGAAAACAAATTTTAACATTTTAAAACCTCGGGTTTGTTTTACATTATCGTAACTGTAACCAAAACCTTAGAATTTGAAAAAAAACCGTTTATAAAAACTAAACAGAAAATTCTTGATGAAGTCTATTTGTTTTTTTAGAATATTTTTTAGTTTATTAATTAAAACTAATGACTTAATTCCCAATAAAAAAAAACTTTAAAATAAGTCTCAGACAATTGGTTAATTATGCTAAAAAAGCACTCACAAAAAGAGTAAAAATGTATATTCATTTGAATACATATGTAATACCTAATACAAATATTATATTTATTACTTAATAGCGTTAATTATATTGCTTATTTTGGAATACAACGACTAGGTAAAAATACTATTGTAAAAAAAAATCCAAACTCTTAAAGGCTTGGTCAATCGTTATAATTACACCGTTCAAAGCAATTACTGGTAAACAAGGACGATATATTAAACAATCATTTACAAACCCTGAACTGAAATACCGTTTACGAAATTATACAACCGAAACCCAACAAATTTTAAAAACCATTTACTAAACCGAAACTAGAAGATCTTATGAATAATTCTCGTAACTAAAGCCGAACAATTTAAAAAAAAACCGTTCTCGAAACCAAAACCGTTAAATTTAATATGTCGGTTTCGAGTTCGAATTATTCGTTCATAATATTATCGTATATAAATATATAATATAACCATATACACAACGTCATACTCGCGAAACAGCCCAAATGATAATTACAATATATTATACGTCATAACTCGTAATTGTTTCGGGAGATCGCAAGTTAGCGGCTTTATATTATTATATTCTCGCTGCACGTAAATTGAACACAATTGACTTCAATTAATATGTGGGACGATCCGATGGTACGTATGTTTCTCGGACCTTCCCCAGAACTGGCTTTGATGAAGAGTATATGTAAAAAAAAAAAAATTAGAAAGAAAAAACCACACGCGTGTTACGAATTATTATTATATTATTATCGTGTTGTATATTTTTATATATGGGTACCGTTTTATTTCTCTCGTCTGTCGCGGTCGGGTAAACGTTGATGATCACGGGAGCGTTGGAACAAATTTTTCTACCGACGGTCATCACTATATATATAATAATATTATATTATTATTTTATTATGCTGCTGCTCTACGGGAGTTGTAGTAGTACCTTAGACACGTAGGTACGCAACAACTCCACTTGGGCCGTAATGATCGTTATATACTCCATTATTATAATGAAAACTGGCATCGAGGTGATGACCGCCGCCGCCGTCGATCCGGATACATATGTATGTATATATATAATATAGTATGCATAGATATAATATTATAATATGTATAGATATAATATATAATGGCACTGCACCGTAACGGTATATTCTATATTGCATCGAATCGCTCTGTATATTATTTACGACGATAAATAAAACACAAAGCGACGGTGGTCTGCACACTGGAGCAGTGTACTATTTGAGCTGCCACAATCGATTATTGTAAAACTATACATCTATACCGCCATATTATTATTGCATTATATAATTTATATTCCGTCCACAAGTGCGACAATACGACATCGTAAAAATAACAGTATAGTTGTGCTGCCCCGCGAGCACCAGAAATTACAATCTGTTTTCGTTTCGTATATTATTATATTTGTATAGGTCAACGCGCGTTTTTTACAGGCAATCATCAATCGAAAATCGTGCATGCGATTCGTATATTTTATTATTACCATAAAATACGTCGTCTCTTCAAGTTATAATTACTACGTTAGGCGTTTTAAATCTGAAAAATTGGATATATACCACCTACGTAATCATAAGCGATCTACACAGACCTGCAGGAGTTTAATATGTGTTTAAAAACCAGTCCATTTGGTTTCTTAGCATTAAGTTTGTCAATTTAAGTATCTCGAGAAAACCCTAAGTGATAACCAACTAAACTATATTACCTATTTAATAACTTTAAGGAAACCATAACGATAAGTAATAAAACAACAAATTACTTAGTACCCTACTATATTTATTAGTTTTATAATTTTATGTCACCTTTATGTACCTATACTTGATAATTAGAAATTTTTTTTAAAATGTTTAATACATATGAAACATCATATACTAAAATTAAATTCCACTAAAAAGGAAACTGCCTTAAAATATGTTTCTTACACAATAAAATTATGTTAAAATGCAGTATGAAATTTAACGTTCGACGTTTTTTTATTTTCAAAACGCTGTTCGAATCAATATTCTATCGATTATTTTGCGTAATGTATATTATGCAATATTCATCTATTTTTGAAAAAAAAAAACGTATAAAGGAAAAAAGGAAAACATAAAGCAATATGAGAAATTAATTTCGAGAGAATATTACAAGACATAGGTATCATAGAAATTTGAACTTAACCAAGAAATTTTTGCGTGCGTAATATTTAAAAAGTAGGTACCTACGCCTATATAGGTATTAACTAATAATATTGAGTTTAATCAGTTTATTGACGACAAATATAAGAAAAATAGTATTAAATTATATGCATATAATATACAACCAACATTTAACAAATAATATACATCGCCTAAAACACTTAACTTAAATAAAGGTACTTAGGTAATAGTTATTTGTTTTAAAAATTCGACTACTATAGCTAGTAAAAAGTAAATACTCACAGTACTCATTATTTTCTGATATAAAACTTGAATAATTCGCGAAGACAATCTTAAAGAATTCATGTGTTCTATCAACGTGTTCTAGCAAAAGACTAAACAAATTTACACACCATAATTCAGAATACTTCTATATAAATTATTTCATCCTTCGTTTTATAAATTGTATGACTGACCAATTCAACGAAATTATCAACTACACGTTTCCTCTTTTTAATAAGTCCATACATTTTAACTTTTATGCCTATAAATAAAAAATGTACACCATCCAAACATTAAATTTTTCAGTAAATACTTGTTAACATGTAAACATTGTTATTTTTTATTTAAATATCTAATTTGTTCAAATTTGAACTTAAAATGTCTATATAAAAATCAACCATGAAAATATATTTTTATGATTTTTTAGTTACACTATTGAAAACCTACATAAAACCTTGTTTAAAATGTTTAATCCTTAGTTATAAAAATTGAACATTTTATGCATTTTTATCCACAAAATAATTTGCAAATGGATTTTGGTCAAAATTTAAAGCTAGAGTTTTAAGTAAAATTATAAAAAAAAATAGTGCCTATGTATTTTTAATACTTTTTATCTGCTAATATAAAAACTTATTAGAAACCATGTATTACATTTTCATGCAATTTGACCCAACAAACATTTTTTATCGATTAAAAAAAAAAAAAAAAATTTAAAAACCAAAAATGTCTTAGTTCTACAGTTAGCTCAAAAATTGTTAAAATATTTTTATAATTTTTTTTTTTTGTATCGAAAATGATAATCTTAACATTTGGTGAAAAATTCAAATGTCTACGGTTATTCCTTTTTGAATTACATTAATGTACGAATATAGTTCTCTGAGAAATCGGTATGGTAGTTTACGGGTGAATATCGATTATCTAATTTCAAACCTTCATAAAAGATAAGTCTGACTTATCCGGGAAATACCGCCCTAAAACGTGATGACAGACACAAAAAATAAAAAACACACATTGTAAAATCAATACATTCCTCTGCAGAATCTAAAAATGAATGTAGTAATGATGATGAATATAAATTCTGTAAACCAGACTCGCTATTCAGTCAATATTCACAAAACTAAATTCTATCACCTTAAGACATTCCATGCAACTTAAAGTCTGTGATAATTCAAATAAATCATTTGTAATGTGTTTACATTTATGATAAATAAATATTTTTTTAAAATCCAGACACGCAGTACCACCGTAAAATGTATAAACAGTTATCTTATTAGCTTAGATACTTACAAGTTAAAACAAAATTAATGGCGCAATGATATTTTTAAGTCTACGAAAAATCCTTTTTTTAAAAACAAATTGTATAGTTAAAAGTAGGTAACCGCTTTGATGCAGTATAGGTATGTCGGCTGTCAAGTGTGACTCGTCATGCACACTGTGTTAAATTTGAATTAAATTAAAACGACTTATCATCACTGCATACGATACACGATTGTAAACGATATGATATATGATATGAACAGTCTTTATTATTACTAAGTATATTAATTTACTATTTCATTATTTTGTTGCGATTAATAAATTAACAACCGTAGATACTTAAAATTTTCACCGAATGTTTTGTTTTATCATTTTCTAAATATTTCGATTCTTTTTGAACTATTTATAGTCATTTGAAATTTTCGTTATTTTTTTTTCTAAACATATCTTTAAACAAATTATTTTGATTGCTCAAATAGCTCGAAATTCCAATATTAATTTTTTTTTTAAATTAATGTTTAATATTAATATTTAAGTTAATGGTAAATAAGATAATAATAACAATAAATAAAAGTGTGTAACACATCATTTTTTGTACAGTGTTTATAGTTCGAAAATGGTTAAACTGCTTTTGGTGTTCACTGTTCATGTATTAAGAAACGAATCCGAATAAACAATTGTGTAAGTATTAATAATAAATAATAATATTGTTTTAAATTTATTTGTGTAGGTATACAAACGACTAATCCATAACTTAAATTTACCTAATAACACGAATTTACATTTCTTCATAACTTCGATGTTTTTTGGTTTTTGTGCACACAACTATTTTATAGTTTTGTCAACGCGATAATTATAAAACATGCAATCAAAACATTTAATTTGGTTATAACATGCAATAAAATACCAAAACCTAAATATTTGATTATATTATTTTTTAAACATTTTAATACAAAATAGGTACCTAGGTAGGTTGCGGCTTACGCAACTAAATAATGCTATACAATACTATTGATTTTTATTTTTTTTAACAATCAACTACCTCAACTACCTACAACTTTGTACAATTATTTATGTTATACATATTATAACACATTTCTAACAAGTCATTTTATAGGGGGATAGAGATATTTTTTTTATTTCTGAATTGTGTTACTTACATAATATTATAAACGTAATATTTTACAATAAAAAAAATCCTTTAATTTATTCATTCATATATGTTACTGTCTTTAAATTACCGTATACTCACTCCAAGGAAGCATTTTTTTATAATCATTAAATAAATCAACACTTCACCTGATGAAAGACTGAAGTCAGGGGCGGCCTCAGGGAGCGTCATTTAGAGCAAAAGCGCCAAGTAAAATTTAAAAGATAGTATTTTGAAATACTAATAAGCCTATTTACTGCTTATGGAACAAATTATAGAAGTATATAATATTAGTAGAACCTAATTTGAGTTTTAAGAATTTATTCTAACAAATCAAATCATTGTTCTAACAATCAACTTATTTTCCTGCAGTAGCAATGCTATTGAAATCGACCAACATTTCAATCTACCACTTGCAGTGTCGAAAAATCATTTAGATATATACATTTCATACCTTTTTATTTTTAATGAAATTATTAATTGAACAATAGCAGCACATTATATTTTCCAGCACACTCAGCGGATTAAAAAATGGCTAAAAAGAACTATGATCGTCTAAGTAGCGTGGCAATGATTAATATACATAACGAAAGATTTGATGACAAAGATTATTTTTTTAAATTTAAAGAGAAGTTAGTGGATGATATCCATCCATATCGGTCAACAAAACAAATCAGCTCGTATTTCTTTTTTCTAAATAATTATAAAAATATAATAACTAATACATATATACACTATACGATTATATATATAGATTATTAAAAAAATTAGTTTCTTCATAGCTATTGACAAAAATAAAAATAAAAATAATTATTTTCAATACTTTAGGAGCAGCATACAATTGTTAAATGTTTGGCAACGAATGAGAATAGTTTCTGCGGACGCCACTGACTTGAGCCACCGCTAATTTTGAAAAACAAAACATGAAACACCATCAAATTTTACATTGTATAGAATAAGTAATAATGAGGTATAATTACATCGTACACTTAACGCGTCCAAACACCCAAGGTTGTTATTTTAAATAATTTTTACAGTGTTGTAGGTACACTATTATTTTAATGACGATTTGCACAATTTTATACAATATATAATAGATATGATGTATCATGTGTGTTGTGTGTTTATGAATTTAAAGTAAACAAAGATCATACATACTTTTTTACTTGTTAATGCGTCGACGGTGCAGAGTAGCAAGCATGCGTGTGTTTTTAGAACTATATATAACTTGCAATACGCTGTCAGATAATATATTTATTATATTAAATATGAATATACATTTTAAGAATGTTCTTAATATTTCATAGAATCTATACTAAGGAGTACAAGAAAGGCATTAGGTGTTAGTTTTAAAATCATGACATGATGCGTTTTTAGAATACTCTGAGTAAGTTTATAGGAAATATATTGGACCCTAACAACATTTTTTTATTTTTATGGATAATGCAGTTGACATCTACACTTTAAAACATTAATTATTATGAAATTATCATTGATGTTTAAAAGCTGTACATGCAAATTAAATACTAATCATTTAAAATGAATATTTACTAAAAAAAATTGTACAATCAGTGCTGTACTGCTGTTCTTGTTGTTAAAAAAACACACTCATATGTGGCCATATTGGTCCTCCGCGATATTTCATAATTTTTTTGTCGTTTTCACCACTTGAAATTTATAAGCTATCGTGGAATTTGAGGTGAGTACCTACTTGTGTTAATGATAATTGATAACTATTGATACTGGTATTATTTACCAAGTAATATGTATATATATATTTAATATTTCGGTAGGTAGGTATATTTAAAAATAATCATGTGTACTTTATTTCTTAAAGATATACTTGAAGTTCTGATACTGGCGAATATGTATAAAGCTTTGAATGGATATAATTAGGAAACATTTATTTATGATTAATACTGTACCTATAGGTAACCACGACTTTAAACAATTTACCATTATACCCATTACGCGATAACATATAATTTAAACAATTTATCTGCTGATAAGTTTCCATAACTATTTTTTAATCAATCTTTTTCAACGTTTAATTTCAAACTTATATTAAATATATTTACGTATCAATTAGTACATTATACATACAATATTAACAGATTTATTGTCTATAATGCAAGTAACAATAATATTTACAACACGATTCTGTAAGACTATTATCAATATTATTTTTATATGCGTACCTACATCACGTGTACCAGGTACACTGTACCTCCTATTGCACTTGTTACTTGTTTATTACATCATAGAAATCATCGAGTATAGGTACGAGTACATAGGTACATAGGTCGTGTCGTCGAGTTATTATAATATATTTGGTTGGACTGTACTCTACTAAATAATATTATTGTTTGTCTATTTTGCGCACACGATAAAATTATTGTTGTCGTGCTATGAAAAGTTTTGAAAAAGACGAACTTACGGTGAATGGTGATAATGTGTATTATAATATTATATTCTGATGTAGATATCTTCACCAGACTTCACTCAAGTATATTACAACTAACGAACTTAAACGTGAACTAATGAACGTACATTTTGCTTTTACGCACCTGTAAAGACGGAGACAACAAATGCGGGTGTGGTCCTATCGTCATGATAGTTTTTACTTTTTATCATTGCACGCGTCTCATCCAGGAAATAAAACATTTTTTATTTTTTTATTTTAGTCGCTCAATAAATAAAAAGTTCATCTCGTTTTTAATTTTGTTACAGTTAAAGATAAATTCAATAATTGGTTATTATGATATTATTGCGTGTATTGTACAATTACAAATACAAATTTATTTGTCTATTTGTAAGCTTAATAAAAAAAAAATTAAAAATAAAGACCCTTCTAAAATTAAAATGAATCTTCACCCATGATTCTTAAGGTGGTTACGGTTACACGCGTACATAGAGAATGTTCGTGTGGCGAACGCGATTTTAAATGACAGCAGTTTTGAATCTATAGATCCTCATAATATTTCGTGATTTGGATGTTAGATCAAATTTGAAGTTTAGTGTTTTATTAATACGTCATGTTAGTTGTTGTACCATTTAAATTAATTTAATTTCTAATCTCAACAGTCAATACATATTATTATTTTTATTTTTGTCATACTTAAAATATCTGTGAAATAAAGTTTTCTATTTTTAGTAAAGACCAAGTAGACTATCAAGTAGTCAGTTTAGTACTAAACAATAATACTATACTATAATTATAGCATCATAATTACTACGAAGTACGATTGTTTATCATAATGTTAAATCGATATAAATTATAAATATTTAAATTTATTAAATTATCTTTTTTTTGAAGCTTATCTAATTAATAAAATGGATGTGACTCAATCTTTTGTGATAAACATTTGATAATACTTATTGTCGTTACTAAAATATTTAATGGACTATGATTTATGAATAATTATTTATAATACAACATAGTATGGCATTTTAAAAATAATTAATCTTTATTTACGTGTAATTACCCTGTAAAATATAACACCTAATAATAATAAACTATGGTACACATTTTACTAAATAGTTATCTATATTTATTTATAATATGCTTTTAACACATTATAATTTTTATTTAAATGTATTGAATTAAATCAAGTTAAGATTTAACAAAGACAATTAATATCATTACTTGTTATTACAAAATAAGACATGTTAGAGAAATCGACGAGTCAAATAAATTCAATAGTTTCTCTGTGTGACTGTTTTTAGATATGAATAAAGTAAATTTAACAGTGGATACCTAAAATGAAAGTAGCTTAACTACATAGAATGTTATAAAATAACAAAAAAAAAAAAAGATTTCAATAATCTAAAATCGATTTGGGTCTTGGCTGAATTGAATAATTAATTACCTTATTTATATCATTATTATATTTTTGACCTGAAAACAATTTATTATACCATGTATAAAATATATTTATAATTAATTAAAATAATAATAGAAATTTGAAGAAAATAAATGTATGGTTTTTATATTTTATGTATAAATATTATAATATCATGCTATTTTTATGTATACCTACCGTCTATTAAAATTTTAGATGAAAAAAAGTAAGAAGATTTTATTATTAGATTTTTGTTTACAAAACAAATTTGTTAACATTAAGACATTATTAACAATATTCTTGTAATTTTCTTTACATATTATTATGAAAAAAAAATACGACATATTGTCATCTGTAATTTTTAAATCGAAAGTCTTAGGAACACTATGGCATCATCCACTGTGGATGATCCACACTATATCTACATTTTTAAAATATAGCAATAATAATAAATATTTAAAAAAAAAACTAGAAGCCGTCAACCATGAAATACTAATACACTTTTGGAAGCATAATTTATAACACACTGTACAGCAGCGTGGAAACACTAGAAACGAGTTAAGCGTTTTGGTGTTTTATTTACCCTTCATCTCTTTAGTCAAATCGAATCCCAAAACTCGTAAAACAATATTGACCACGATTTCAGGTTTGAAGTAAGCTATATAGTAAAGTATAGGGAAACCCACCAACCAGTGGTTTGAATTTAAACGCTTTATTAATTATTTTTACCTACACAATATTTTAAATTATAATGTATACCTATACTGTACACGAATGTTCGTGAGCGTGTTCGCGGGTAGTTTTTATCCGATACCTATAATATATTATATAGACGTAAAATAATGCTAGGTGAAACATGCAGTCATATTGTTGAGGGTTTTTTCGTTCTATACAAATTGTGTTTTATAAATAAATATTCAATATTTTGATACTTATATGTATGGTTATTAATTATTGTATTCATACTTCCTAAATGTTCAAATAAAATATATATGAGATATTTAATTTTAGTTTATGAATGTGTGTAAAAAAATCAATTGTTTATGAGTTCATAATATAAAAGTGTAAATTTATTTTCCCCTGATAAGTGTTTTATTTTTTGTCGGTAACAATGATGAGCGGCCCTTTGCGGGTTGCTTTTAGGCCGGAATGGAGCCTTGACGAGCGCTCGTCAGTCTATACTCTATAGGGATTTAATAGATATTAAAACTAAACAAAACCATTGCATCAAAAATAAAAATGTATTGTTATAAGTAAAGCACAGGCAATATTACCTAAGTCGTTCGAGTATATACTCAATCGGTCTGCGGCATCTGCGGCTGTGCGTGGTGGACTTCAAATATACAAATGGTGTAAGAATCGTTTGCGTCGTTTTAATACATTTATTAAAATTGAATTGTACAAAATTATCCCCCTCCGAAAAAAAAGAAATATGCTTCAGAAAGCAATAAATATGACCAAAAAATTAACATTCGTTTTGAATAAACACTCCCATTTTTTCCTTAAATAATGTAGTTATTCAAAATTCAAATTCTGATTATTGGTTTTTTTAAATATACTTAAACCGTAAGGGTCATATTTTCAATTATTTAGATAAGCACAAAATCAGCTTGATAGTTTTCAGTAAAAAAAGACGGCTCTTAATTTAAAAAATAAGTTGGTACGTCCCAAATGGTTAAACAAATTTAGGCTTTTGCCCCCAAATTAGAGAAACAGTCTTTCAACACCCTCGGTCTTTAGTTCTTAGGCAATTTAACGACTAGGGAGAAGAAAAAAATGTTCGTGACCTATTATCCAATATAATAATTTGTAGGCAATGGTGGTGTGGGGGAGGGGGCTAAGTCGCCTAGCCGTGCCTATGACACCTAGAATATAATATCGTAATGCATCTCAGGCAACACGCCAACACGATGATTCGCACTTACGATGGTTCCGGTGCTTCGGCCGTGGCAGTGCGGCTGGTGGACGGTGCTGAGCGCGTCGTCGTCGTCGTCGGATTGGACAACATCATCGTGGTCAAGGAAACGATGGAGCACTGTTGCAGCAGCAGTGGACGTAGTGAGTAATCGTTTCTCTATCCGCGGACTGCGTCTCACATGATTTTCCGACGACGAGGATTACAGACGTTCCGGCGATATTGTACAAGACCGCTCGCGCTCGCTATTTTATTGCTTCGATTTTCCACGTTTTCCTCGGAGAAAAGCACACGGCTGCACGGGCAGGAAATGCGACGTGAACGGCGACCGCGACAATCGGCGGACAGACATACAATGCCGAGTGCCGGCGAAACGCGCGAACTGACGCGGCGCCGCCGACCCTTATCGCGACGGCGCAGCACGACCGGCGGCCGCGGCGGTGGCGTCGCGCGCTGTTGCCACGGCGACCCGAGAACCTCTCTAAGACGCGCCGGAAAAATCTGCTTCGGTTGGGGGAGAGTTTCGAACGACGGGGGAGGTTGTATGGGTTTTTCAGCGGCCCCGAGTTTCCGCGATAGAAAAAAAAATTCAAAAACAGGGGGCTGGATCTTATTTCCTGTAATATTTCTGCGTAGTTGGGAATTTTTTACTTTGCCCATTTCGTAACCGTTTTTGCTTTCCACGACAGTTTTAGTAGGTAAAAATGTTTAAAAACAATCTAATAAAGCGTCGAACAATAATGATTATTCTCGGACGTAGTACAGGTGGTAATAATGAAATCGCCGTTTCAGGTCTATCGAGAAGTACAGGCGGGCTGTCGATCATTACCTTTTACCTATATGTATCGCGTATAGTGTCTATCGCGATTTTTTATCTGGAATCTAAAGTATACGAGGACGGGAAAAACTATAACGAATATTTATTTTTAAAATTGTCGCTCATTCAATATAGTGTAGTTATTTTAAATATTTTAGAAAACTTCGCGGGTGAGCGAAGTTTGAATCGGTTTTTTTTTAGCGATCCGATAAATAGGTAATACGTGGCTTTCCCGCGAACGACATATTCTATAATATATATTATTATTGTACTATTGTAGTGCAGTTGCACTCGTTTTTATAGCAGACACGTCCATTACACCGACTCGATCGTGTGTCGACGATGATATGTGATTGACGTCACTCGCAATAAGAGAATCATATAATATTATCCACGTATACCTACCTGTATGATATAGTTATGATATAGATTATTATTATATGTTTGGTAATCGGTTATCTCTCCGTTCGAGGCGCATATACAAAATCATTACACCGTAGCGCGCTGCACGTGTCAATGTGTCATGTAGGTAGAGCCAGGTATACTCGCTTTTCGTAAGGTGAAAACCTGTATCGCACGAAAACCACCAAGTTACGATTCGCGGCGGCCACGTCGATTTAATATAATACATAGGTACAAATTAATGGGTTTATAACATAATGTTGTATATTATTTCTATGCATTTCTATGTTTTCTCGAAAACAGCGATCTCGTGTGTTCATACGAGTATGTTCGCGTGAGCATGAGGAAATAGGATGCTCTCGCAAATTATTACATAATAATAATGTAATAAAATAAAGCGTAATGTTTGGAGCCACCAAATTGATCCAAAACGACTTTCCCCACAGCACGTTTGTATACAGAACCACTTTAATGATTTTTACGCTAATAACAGCGGTGTCACTGAAGCTCGACCTGCAGGTGGCCGGGGGATGGGGGTGGCTAAAATGTCTAGTACAACTCTTCACATATAGAGGGTTCTCCCTCCATCACACATTAATCGACCTTTTTATATTTTTTGTCAATATAGTGATGACCAATTTTATTTAATGGTAATTATTTATAATTACACACATTTGTACCGGCATGATGACGGCAGGTAATTATTTCGGGTAAATACTCGAATCCAAAAAATAATCGATAGTCACTTTATCAACACCCGTTCAAATCGGTTTCCAAAGTTCGTATATCGGACAACCTGACTACCTAACTACAAAACGTGGTCTTTATATCACATATATATATATATATAATATTATATTATATTCGCATCATACCCTGTGAGCGGATACATATAGCGATGGCGGTCATACACACATTAACACTCAGCATTCGCGCGTTTCGTTAATTATTTCAAAAACAACAATGCAACTGACACGGTGACACCAATAGTCAATAAGGCCATTATAGGCAATACAAGACGTATACTCACACGCATAAATGCACTGTGCCGATATCCATATAATAATATTATATTATTATATAATCAGCCGTCAAAATATATAATGCGTATAATCTCGGCCAATGATAGAATCGTCCTAGTGTAAAGTTTTCGACAATCGGAGACAGTAATATATAATATATATTATAATATGTGGATGTATACGACGATAAAGTTCGACCCGATATCATACCGCCCAGACAGATGACGATTTAACCTAACCTAACCCAGTATAAGCCGTCTACTAACCTACAGCAGCAACCGCTGTTCATACTAAATACAACATAAATAACACTATATCACGTATAGCTTGTACAAATAAGCGCAAAAACCCGTTTGTCCAATAATATTATTCTCGAAGTCGTCGTTTCGTAGGTATCGCATATACAGAGCGATCCATTTGACGTAAGACACTCGTTATTTCAATATAACCATAACAATGTCGAAAATATTTTTAAAAAAAAATTTAAAGCCTTTGAAAACCAAACATTTTAAAAATAATATTTTTTCCTATTTTTTGTTGCCCACCATTTTTTAACGATAACATGCATTTTTATTTTCTTATTCCAAAGCAAAATATTTTTAGACTTATCTATAATAAATCAGATTTTGGACGAGTGTTTTATGAGGTATAACTTATAACTCATAAATATTTAAACTGTAAAGCTTTAGTGAGCGGAGTGGAGTGGTAACACTGATTTCGAAAAATGTTGGTCCACTACTACAAAACTTTAAATACATATAAGTTATAATTCTATTAATAAATCCAAAATTTGATTATTACAAATCGGTATACTCCAAATCATATCATCTGCTTCATAATATGTTATTAAAAATGTATTGAAAAGAGTAAAAAAACTCAAAAAATGATAACGATAGCAAAAAGTAAAAAACGTTGTTTTGTGATGTCTATTAGAATCATGTGAAAATAAATATTTTTAAAAACGTAATACTGAAACGATGAGTGTCTCGTGTTAAATGGATCACGGTGTACATGTGAAAAAATCTCACAAATATGCATCACTATATAGTATATGGCATATAATAATTTTATTTATACGTTCTAATCGAATTTCGAACGACCGGTACACGACTATGGGACATCATTACAGTGACCCCATAGTGATGCGTGCGATTTCGACTCTTATCGAAAATAAAATCGCATCCGACCTCAACCGGTCGGACTTTTTTTCTCTTCTCGTAAAAACTGCGGTGTGTTCAAGAAACGCGCAGTTAATTTTTAACATAATATTATACCATTGTTTTATAAATGCGTACATCGACTAACATCGAAAATAATTTCGAGCAGACACAAAACATGATAATATTATAATAGAAACTTGCCTGCTTATGATCAACAACCATTGCCGCAACGATCAGAGCGATTTCTAAGAAAAAAATGACTTAGTTCGGCGTAACAATACATAGGTAATCAAAATTATTTCCTATTTCGTCGCTTGTTAATCACACGCCATCGCCATCGACATGACAATAAAATATATGACTAAGTTGTCTAATATTTAAAAAATACTAGCTCAAAATATTTATACTTACTAAAATTTAACTTAAGGTCTCGTGGGGTACCTAAATATATATACTAATTGTAGCATATTAAACTGCAGAGTGATTCTGTTAGGCATTCAACGCATTAATACTCTCAAACCTTGCAATTTTCCAAAACCTACCTTGTCTTGTAACCATATTTTAAATATGTTTTAGAACAATGCGAGTTTGTGGCTGACGTGCATATTTCCTTGACGCAACGCCTTCGCCGATAATCCAACAGACGTGTAGATAAAGAGGCCGGCGACGACCACGTTAAGTTATTACTAACCACTAACCAGTAACCGACGACTCGGAAATGATCGTGGTTACCATCTAGCGAGTAACTACGTGAATCGAGTATTATGGACGGTAGTCCGCATCGACAGCGGTATATAAATTCGGCGACCACGTGCAGTTCACGTTGTATATTATGCGGTATATTGGCGAGCGGATAACCGCAATAGTTTCCGTCATCAGTCAGCCTTGCGAAAACGCGGTCGTCGACGGGGCCTTTTTTTCCGCGTCCATCGTGCCAATCGATTCTCAGTAAAAACCGTTTTCCCGTCGTCGTGTGTGTGTTCGCAAGTGCGTTCAATATTAATAATATGGCGATGGCGTCTGATGCGTCGCTCGTGATGAGGCTCTATAGGTGAGTGTGGCTCGAGGGGTTTCCATACCACACCGCACAGAATAATATATAATAACATGTGCCATAAATAGGTGAAGTTAGGTTAGACTTAGAAGGGTTTAGCCCTCCCTGGGGCAGTCGTCAACTAATATTGGGGATGCTAATTTTCAACATCGGGGCTAAGCCACACCCTATTTGTGTCAATATGATGTATATTTGCTGAGGGCCACTAAAATATTTTAGGAACTGGAAATTCTGATTTCAGCATTGCGTACGTTGTACAATCTATTACGGGGCAGACCTAACACGAAACGTGGCGCAATGTGGTCGTAAAGTGCTTTGAAATAAAGTACTCTGAAGCAGTGCATTATAAAATAATATTAAAGTTTCCAAACACGTGCTGTTCGGTCCCCACAATCCGACAGTTGTTCGGTGTGCTCTTTCCAAATTGTTGGTGTTATATTAAAATGAATTCGCCGAAGGACTTTTCTCCCCCCTCATAAACAGCTACCCTTTACTAATATATATACACCTACCATGCAACCCTCTGATGTATGTGCGCACGCGTCCACGGGTTCTAACGCTGGGAAGTCGTTTATAAACTTTAACTTTTTAGCGAACGCGGACAAATTTACACGTTTAAAATAATTTAAGTACCTACCTACCTACATATTATAATGTGTATGAATTTCAAAATTAATAACAGTGCGTATAATATGATAGCATGACAACACATGGGCATCCGAGATTTGTTTAAAAATACGCGTTATTATTAACGCTAATAATATATTTACAGCTGAATACAAGTTTATTATAATATATTATAAATAGTAAAGTCTTCATAATAACGAGAAAATTATTACGGGATATTATAATTATTCCCAGGACATACAACTAACAATCCGACGAAGTAAATAAAACAATATTGAGAAAGAACCTTATAAAGTATAAAGTCCGTATAGAGTATAGACTATAGAAGTAAGAAGTACTTACTCGTTATTATTCGTTAAAAATATACAATAATATCATATATGGTTGTTGTTTAGCAGTTTAAACTTTAAAACAAAAATGAAAACTCCTAGATAAAAAGCTAGGTACCTTATGTGCTTAAATGTACTAATGTTTTATCTGGATAAATATACATATTTTAATTTTTATCTGGATAAATATTGATATTTATTTGTACACTTTTTTTCCTCGTCTTGGATCAACGCTGATCGCGTAATTATGTAATTTAATACCATTATAATAATAAATTGTTCGCTAAACCGTAAACGTACACGTCAGTACATCACATATTATTATTATTATTATTTATGTATGCAGTATTGCAGTATATAACATATTATATAGCCACACTCGTATATCTATACGAATGTAATACATGCATTCGGTTCGTCAACGTTAATTCGTCCGAGTAAAAGGTATACCTCGCGAAGAGAAATTTTTATATATTTTATATTATTATTGGAGCGTGTTGTACAGATAGGTCGGTGTCGGTATACCTATATAGGTATACATTATTGTATATACGCGGTGTACGTTCCCACGACACTACGCGTTATTCACTCGGACGATCGTTTGCGAAACTGCAAAAGTCCTGCTGCTCGTGTACCCATATATATCTATATACATAGGTAGTATAGTATATAATATTTATTATATATATATACGTGCCCAGCTCGCTATATATATATAACGATATTTTATACACGGTCTCTGGGTTATATACGATCTCTGGGCGCGTCTATATACGATCCATACCCATCATGGGTGGGTCGATACCTATAATATATACTCTAAGGTCGATACAGATGGCCGGCGAAGGGGCTATGGGGCTGAAGCCATAATGGATACTATTTCAAAGATTCTTTCTTCATTACGTATAGGCGGTATATTTCAATAAATTAGTTAATTTGCAAAATAGTGTACCAACCCTATATTTCACAGTCTATACCCAGTAGGTGCAGGGGTAGGCAGTAGGTAGTAGTACCTATATAAAATGTATTATATATATCTTAATATATAAAACCGAAAATTGAAATCTTTGATGCTAATGTTCTCGGAAACTACTAAACCGATTGTCTTATTTTTTTTTAAATGAAAGATTATATCACGGAGAAGGTTCCTATCTCAAAAAAGTATATTTAAGTATTATTTAAAGAGGTGCTCACGCGAGGATTTTGAAATTCATGATGAAAATCGAAAATTTGTATTTTGGTTAAAAATGGTTGATAGGTATTTGTAACAATATATATATACGCTAAAAATTCTGGAAAAAATAAAAGTGCTATTTTTGATGAGATATATATGAATAATCTCAGTTTATTTATAGGGTTGTCAATGGTTATGTTGTCAATGGACATATCTTAACTATTATAATTAGTAGGAATATGGCAAATACATATTTTTACAAATTTATAAAAAAAACAAATCTTTGACACAGGCCACCATTGCGATGTCTTTCGTGTGCCTAATATTCTGATATCACTTACTTCCTTATTTCATCTTTGACTCGAGCAACGACGGGTGGGACAGCTAGTATAGATATATATACGTGCCAAGCTCACTATATACATAACGATAATCGACATTATGACGACGACGATCAACAGGATGTATGCACAATATTTTATATACGGGTTTTATGCGCGTCTATATATACGATCCATACCCATCATGGGTGGGTCGATACATCAGATGGCCGGCGAAGGGGCTATGAGGCTAAAGCCATAACGGATACTATTTCAAAGATTCTTTCTCGATTACGTATAGGCTTTATATTGCAAGAAATGAGTTAATTTGCAAAATGGTGTACCAACCTAATATTTTACAGTCCACACAGTTGTAGGTGTAAGGGATTAGGTACCCAAACTAGTATTTTATACGTTTATAATTTGTCACGATGGCGTATTAAATCAGGCACTGCCGGCTACATATTGGTATTTATTTTGTTTGATATTTTGTGTAATATGTACCACGTGCAGTACATGCTGTATATTGGTGCAATACGGTGCTCGTCTTGTGTCGAACACTCTGCCCGCCACCTTTTCGTTCCGAGATGTACAGTTGCTGGGTCTACATAATATTATATAGGTACCTATAAATAATTATAATATGTTACGGGTAATGTTGAATAACGTTGATATTACCCGAATAATTTCAACAATATAGTCATGCTTTTTGGCTAATGATGTGTAATTCTTCGATTATAAACATGAAATATCATCACTATCTGCAGGATAATGTAAAATTATAAACGTTAGCCAGACAATATAGTGGTCAGTGGATAATGTTAAAAGGTATGAATTAGAAATGACGTACCTATACGATTTTGTTGGAACTCTGCAGTATACTATAGTATCACAACAATAAAGCTTCGGACTTCCAGAGTCAAACATGTCAGACGGCGATATGGTCAAGGATACAAAATGTGTTCATGTAATGGAAAGTATGATACCAATAGATGTAAATAAAAGTCTTCTAGTATTTTGTGCAATTCGAAATGTCATGGAAGCATATGCCATGTAGTGATAAATACAAACATTTTAATTCTATATTTAAAAAAAAAAATTAAAAAGATAAGTACTCAATTTAATGTTATATCATTAGCAACTCATTAAAAACTATATATTATATTATAGTATTTTCCAATATCACTGTTTCTTCATTATAATTTATTTTAGATTCTGAGCGAACCATTGAATATTGTAGGTAGGTATTAGTTTGACTATGATGTACCTATGTAGTTTTTTATTTTATTTTTGCGTCTGTCACTTTTTGGAACAGTAAAAATGCATTAATCTTCCACTTAGGAGAGATTTCTGATATCAAATTGTTATATCATCGGAGGTCGATGGTAACAAATGTCAAATGTACAGTTATACATAAAATAATCGAGAAAAACAACAAATAAGTTAGACAAAAACTGGAATATTTACGCAAAATTAGTTTTTGACAATATCGATTTTGGTTTTTTGTTGTAATTAAAAAATGAATAACTGTAGTCTGTAGGTACCGACTTCCATTTTTCTTCCTGCAATATTAATATAAACTTTTACTAGACAGGATTTTCATAATAATTTAACTCTTTTTGTGCTATTTATAGAAATTTATAACTATTGACCGTTTTTAGTTTTTATTCGATTAATCGAATAAATAATAATAATAATAATAATATTAATATATTAATCGTTTATGATTGATATAATTTTTGTTTGCAAGTAAAACTATACCCTATAATTTTACACAATGTATTCCTAACCTATTGTTAATACAGCAATTAAAAACACAGTCACCATTTTTTTTACAATAAAGTTATAATAACGTTAATTTGAAATATGACATTGACATATTGAATAAAACAAAAAGAGTTTTTTGCATTATAAATAAAATATCTAAGTTGTCGTTAAATTGGTTTTTAAAAATACAACTTATATAAAATAAATGTTCAAAGACAAAAATATTCAGAATCAGGCTATCCAAAAGTGATGTATTATATAAGACAAATTCAATTTTGAACACTGCAATTAGATATTCTGTAAATTGAAAAAAAAAATACATATCATTAGGAAAGTCTCATAATTAGTGACTTTTAAATTTACAAAGTTTGAGTTTCTAACAATAACTAAATTATTTATTTGAATATAGCTGGTACATGGTAATGGTTATTCATTATTCACCATAATATTTTTGGTGTTTTGTTAAAACAAACCACACTGTTTAGAAACTTTAGTTAAGTAATTTTTTCATACAAAGAGTGTCGATATTATAGGTGCACCTTGATTTTTAGTACCTAACTGAAAGCATCAATAAAGAAGAGCTGAAGAACTTTGCCGGGATCATTGTCATTATAATAACTCCCGTGTATTAATAAGAATTTATTATAATAATAATAATATGATACAAATGTGTGGAGTATGGAGTAAAAAATATTTCTAGTGCATTGATATAATATAATATGTGCGAATGATGTTTGAATATTAGCTATGTATCGTTATGTTGACTTTTCAGCACATCGATGACGTAAAAATACAGTTTGTAATGTATCCGCGTGCACGCCCGACACTGAAACGACTTAACAAACAGCAGTGTACATTATTATTATTATTATTGTACATACTCGTAATAATATTATAAATGAACACTATACAGTATACAGTTAAACACACCACAACCAAGGCTTTTTTATTGTGCAAACACGGTGGCATATTATACGATACGGGTATGCGTGATGTATATAATATTTTGTCTTTTACAGTACCTAAAGATAGGTACTTCTAAAGATACTAGGTATCATCGTCATTGCTTTATGTAATTAAATATTACAACATTGTGAAATGGAGACCGAGCTGTTATTTCGTATAGAAATCCGCGTGTTCCCTTGAAATATACACATCTATCATATTGATTTACATATGTTACATATTTACACCTGTTACTAATGTCAAAAAGTCAATTCTGAATAGGAAAAAAAAGAATTTACCCTTTTTTTGATTCATCAGTGTTTGTTTTAATTTTCAGATGAAGGAAGGTTGTGAGAACTTCCAAACTTGGAATGCATAATCACGTATAAAAGTTTATTTATTGTTTAATTATGTGGCTAGCGATAACTGTTGCTCACTTGCAGTCATTATAAAAAAAGTATTTTGGTTGCAATGGCATGAATTTTCGAGATATTATCAAAACAATTATTAAAAGTTTATTGGAATAAAATATAAAATATTTTGACCACTCAAATCTTAAGTTCTACCATGATGGTACAAAGTATAGTTAATAATTATAATATATTATCACATATCACAATAATCTAATTTATTAAAATTTCAACGTTACTAAAATGTTAGCCCCAATGGTATTATTATTTAATTCTGTCCTTTAATTACTTTAACTTATGTCGTCAGTACCAAAGTAAACGACTATTTCTCAAAATTTCACTATTTTTGTCATAATCATGTAAATAAATTTGGCAAAGAAGGCATTTTTATAATTTATTATTTATTTGAAAATTCCAAATTATTAAAAAATATTTTTCAGGTGGTGCATTTACTCATTACACGCCCCCTCCTCTCCGGGTGTCACTTGTGTTTATGTTGTTTTTTTTTTTTGGTGACTGTGCAAATGGTGAATATCCGTTTTTCATTAACAGGTCGGTTCCTATTGTATGTTTAAGGGTATACACAATATTGTCAATATTTGCAGAATATCAGGAATAAGTGATACATGCCACTGGATTTTTCCATAATATTATATTTTATCAACACAATATTATTGTAATACATTGAAAACACAAAGAGCTTGAACAATAAAAAATTCCAATTTTTCGACTTGCATCGGATATTTGGATAGATAGGTACAATACCGAGCTCATTGTGAACAAAAGAACTTAAGTAAAACCACCATGATGATTATATTTTGAGAGTCTGCATTCGATGAAACTTCGACAAACTCTTATGACACAATGACGATAATAATAAGAGGTATGTAATAAGTAATAACTAATATTATCATAGTTTTAACTTAATAAGACGGCGCTTTGTGTAGGCAATTCAGTGGCATCAATCAACATAAAGTAGTTTTTGGTCAATAAGTACTGGCCGCAGTCTATATTTGCGTAATTATATACTTTTTAACCAACATTTTTTTTGTAGTATACTATAATAGACAGCCATTAACATTATGTTATTTAACGCCACAGCAGTGTCCGCGGGAAGTTACGAAGCTATCGTAGAGTTCGACAGGTGTGTGTGTGTGTGTGATAGTTGTACGCGTAAAGGTGACTAGGCGAGAGGTTTCCATGCGGACATGAGTGATGGATATTAAAATATGTTTGATTGGATGTAATAAAAGTGTTCCCAAATGTAAATTGTGTTAAACTTTTTCTTGCAATCGTTTGATGTCCGACCTGTGTTAGAGTAAATAGCATAAATACGATGAGTGATGAGCAGTGTTGGACCTCAGTCTCGGAAGGCCGGAATGTAACTACTAATATTGGAGTTCCCATTAAAAAAAAATGGCTGGTGATGACTGATGACATAATTTCTAAAGACTGGATTGTGCTGGGGTACACAATATACATAATTATTAATTATTTAAGTCGAGTAGTCAACGAATTCTTAAAAAGAACGGAAGTATACACGATAAAAGTATGCCGTCGTACCGCCTCATCTTAAGGCTTAATAAGTAGTTAACCGCTATGGCCACATTGAATTTTGGATAGAGTCTGTAACCCAAAAGTGTACGAGAGTAGGAGATAAGACGTTGTAGGTTTTTAGGGCTTGAATGCTTAGATGCAGTTTATATATTGTACCTAGCTGCTCACAACATCTGTAAATTGCTGTATTGACTTTTAATTTAAAATAAATATATACAAGTGATACTACAACTAAAATAAGTAAAATATAACTAATAAGGTATAAACATATAATACTTATTTACCAAGGGTTCATATTTATTGCCCTAATATTGTTGTTTTTTTAAAATTTGATCATACAAAATAGACATAGTAGGTATATATTTTAATGTTTAAGGAACTTTAATAATTCTATTGAGAAATTAGAAATTAATCATTGCTCATTGGCGATGGTTTTTATTTGTGAAGTTACAGCATCTTAGGGCTGTGTTATTCATTCTAAATATATAAAAAAATAAAACCAAGAATAATACATTTAATCATGTTAAATTCTACATTCAAATGCATTAAACCTATTAAATTGTGAGCATTTAAAATGTCTTGAAATAGTATTTAAAATTGCCTAATTTTATACTTCAAACATGAAAAATGAATAAATAAGCACTTAAAACTAATAAAGTAACCTACAAATTGAAAAGAGAAAAATAAAAACCTACAAATAAAAATTTCACTTTTGAAGTTTGTTACATGAATTAAATTATGTACTTGGAATGCAATGTTCTAGATCTAGAGACCCCCCAAAAAAATGTTCTATTTAAATTTTGGTTCTATTTATTACCTACCTAGAATAGTAAATGTGAACTAACTACTAATCTATCTAAATTATCGTTGAGACTGTCTTAAATGTGATGTTAACTTACAATAATTATGGGAGCACTTTTACCAAGAAAACTATTAATATAAGCAATAACAAACCATTAACCCACTTCACTGATCACAACTACAATAGTATTATTTGTAGAATTAAGTTTATCGATGCTTAGCCATCTAGAAATCTGTATGTGTAAGGTCATGGAAGTATACAATTAGAAATAAATAAATATGCTTGATGACACATATTTATTGTGATACTGAAATTGGTCAAGAAGCACAGATTAACGATTATGCAAGGACCATTTGTCTAACAAATCAATATTAAGTTGAAATATGGTCTATAATTAAAATGTTTTATAATAATATACATACCTCATTTTTTGTTGCTCATATTTTATGTAACCTTCCCAGAAGATGATTTTAAGTAAACTACTGAACAAAATATATTATTCTCACAAAATAACTGTACATAGGTACCAAAAAAAAGGAAGTTTTTTTTTTATTTGTTAAGAAAGTAGACATTAATTTATAGAAGAAAACAACGCTTATGTGATCAATTTCCATTATCCGTACACATATTTAGCACTTGTGGATTATCCCGTAGTATTAAAAAATTGAATTACATAATTTACACTAATTTGATTTATAAACATTAAAAAATTAATTATTTGTTTGTTTTTACTCAGTAATTTATCATGTATTAGTGTTGTTGTACATAAATAGTGCAAATGGTAAAGGATATAAACAAATACAATTTATTGTTGTGTATATAATATATGAATATATATAGAATGTATTTGATATTGAATAATATCATGACACGTACAAATTTATAGAAGCAATATAGAAAACAATGTAATTTAAAAATTATGTTTTGACACACATTAAACTAATATTATAACATTTAATGTTTTGCTTTTCAGTCTTCACATAAAAAAAAAATAATAATAATAAACAAATAATAATAGTTATATTAAAATAATAATTAAAAATAAAATATAATATGTATACAAATATATATATATACATATATAAATAATTGGACATAAATAATTAATTAATTTTGTATTAAAATGTTTAATATAATAAGGGCAAATTATAAATTATAGAACACTTATAATATATAATATATATATAAATACACATACACACACACTTATAGTACATATATAAATATATTATCAAATTTTTAAAGATACAAAATAGTTAATTACATTTATTACTAACATGTTACAAATATAACATAGTAAATACAGTACATTGAAAATTATATATGGAAAGGATGATATTGTGGTAACATATAATTTAAAGATCATTTCATGTTGACATTGGGGAAACTCATGGCACTGACAAAAATTGTTTTTTAATAGTTAATAAGTTTTTTACCACCTGTTCCAGTGGTATATTGAAAACAATTTATTTGCGATGTTATAAAAATATATTTTTTGGATTTGTTGATAACTTTATTAAAATATTACAAAAAAAAAAAAAGTTAAAACAAAATGTATAATAATGAACACGAGTCAGTCACTATTAAATTCTTTGAGCATCTGCCATATAAAAGAATGTAAAACAAAACAACAAAAGGTAAAGAAAATTAGGAGTCTTTGTAACTACTTTCTAGTAGTGTCATACAAATACTAGGTAACGATAATAATAATAATTATAATAGTAATAATAACTATAACTATAACAGATAGATAACTTAGGAAAAGACAAATGACACTAAACAAATTTAAGTTAAAAGAAAAAAAATTATATATATATATATATAATATATATATAAATACAAATCAACAAGTAGTTTACAATTTACAGTTTTAAATTTGTTATGGCGTTCTATATTTAATTTGTATTTCTCAAGAAAGCATTATCATAAGAACGGAAATATATTACGCCAACTGAAAAAAACCAACATAGATAACAATTAAAATACTTAACACAATATTGTATACTATTATTATTTAATTATGACAATAATTCCATAAATAATAAAGAATTTGTACAGTTCCAATTTCCAAATTATATTTTTTATCCAAAAAAGTACTGAGTTGCAAACAATTGGTAAATTGTAAAATATGATTATATTTTATTCATTTAGGTACATAGAGATAAGACTACCAGCATGATGCGGTAGTCAGATGCCCACTATACCCCAATCAATTACATAATATATTGTATACAATTGTCTGCACTTGTCAGCACAAACTACACGGTGATATGAAGCACAAACAAAATTGTGCCGGAATTCAATTTTTTAATGTTATTATTGTCGTTGTTCGTAATAATGCACATTGCACAACAAAAATTATTTTATCATTATAGTTATGATGATGGGGTAAAATATTTGTGCCCCACTTATTGTTAGCCACACGAGCCGCTACTGCGTTTTATAGACATTATCAAAACTTATTTAGTTAGATACTCACTCATACGTGTCAAGTGAAATATTAGGTTACATATTAATGTACTGATAGTCACACTCCAATGTTTTTATGGACTCCTTGGAGTTCACGTAACACTTGTTGTTGATGCTCATGTTCAGCCTTAATTAAATATTAAAATACATAATATAATTATTGTTAATGTATTCAGAATAACAATAATATAATATACCTTTAAGTGAGAAAAATCTGTAGCTAGAAAATGAGTGTTAGCATTTGAAGAAAGCGAATTTAACTCTGTTTGGATTTCTTTCAGCTGACCTTGTTGTTGGTCCATTTTTGTCTTAAGCGTGTTTTGCTTTTTCTCAAGCAACGCACTTTCTAAACTCCTGTTGTGATGTAGGACTTGAATTAACTAAAATATAAATTAATATTATGGTTTAGAACCAAGTTGATTATATATACTACAGAATAATATTAAATAAAACATACAGGATCTTGATTGATATCTATTTGATTTACTTCATCATAAACACCTGTAATCAAATGTTAAACATTTTTAATATTACATAATATTTGTATGATTAAAAATTATAGTACCAGTAACATATGAATTATAACTATCTGCTCCCATGAACAAAGAGTTATTATCGCCAATTGTTTTCTGAAACACACAATATAATTATGCAACACTTCAATAACACTTTTAAAATATACAAAGATAATATAATAGTTGTACAAGTTTAAGAATTATATTCTCAATAAAACCTTACATAGTATTAAAATAAATTTTATTCTTTGCATAATGTAGAAACTAAATTTGGGTAAAAAAAAAATTCTTGAAAAAATATATGATGATCTGGGAAGATTAATTTTATCTTATTCTATAAGTATTCACTAAATTATTAAATTTAATAGTGTTATTTTATATTTTAATTTCAGTTTAAATCACATCTAATTATTAGTGTAGTATAAAAAATGTATGTACCACTATATTTGATCAACATTCTACAATAAAAAAAAAAATTGTAAAAACAAGTGTTTTGAAATTGTAAAGATAAAAATTATATCTATATTCTATATGCTATATCAGGTAAACAAATAATTCACATTAATATTACGGCGGCTTTTACTCTAAGAATAAACTAAATAAAATAAAATATTATTTTATGATAGTGTGAAGACATTTGGTTATGCGTCAAAGTTCAGTGGACATGATGATAGATAAGAATGATGCATTTATACTTTATAGGCAAATTTAATCAAATTTACATAATATTATAGGTGATAATTAGAATTCTGAATATTATGTTATAATAATAATAATAACAGATATAGTATACAGTGTACTTAAATTACAAACTAAATAAAATTTAATTAAACATTTTAGCTTGAGTACATTTACATATTAATGAGAAATCATATATTATCATTTACTATATACCATAGTTCAATATTTTTAGCATTACCTTTCAAAATGTTTCAATTAAATAATAAACAGTATTAAGTCCTACATAGTTAGGTATACCAACATAGTTCTTAATTTAAAAAAAATTAATACTCGATAAATAAAGCATATAATTACATAAATTCTATACTAAATGATAAATCAACTGTGAAAAATTAAATATTACATAATATGTTCTTAATTCTTTACAGTTAATCACTTTATTTTTCTGTTTGTGATTGGTGGGGGGGGGGGGGGGGGGGAATTATCTTATTGCAAATAATATATTTATGGAAAACGCCGGATAGTCAGATATTAACTCATTCATAATTATATTAAATATTTAAAAACACATTTTTCACAACTCTTTATCACTGCACATAATTTTCTTGTACTCATCAATAGTCTTCAATTAATTTTTACAATCAAATGTGGGCACAATTTTAAATAGATACCTACTATTACTAAATAAGCGTATACATACTTGCTTCTAATGTATTCATATATATTCAAAATAATATATTCTTTACCAATATTTTTAATTTGATCAACTTAATTATTTAATGAAATAATAATCTGATCATTCTAAAATTCTAAACTAATCAAAAATATAAGAAATTAGGTTTTACTTAGATTGTATGTTTATATCAGAACTTTATGATTTTAAATTATACATACTAACATTTTATAAACATAACATAGAATAAAATAGCAATAACAAATTAAAATTATTTGAGAAAATCTTACCGAAAAATGGTCAATATCCGTCACATCAGCAATTAAAGGATCTAAGGAAAACATGAAAAATATTTTAACTTATGTCAATGATACGTACAAGGATTAAAAAAGCATATTTAAAGGATGATATATGTATATATTTGAAATGTAACTATCATGTATTTAAAAATAAATCATTACCGATATTATTGTGTTCATTGATGTTATGTGACATTAGTTGGATTGGAGTATCTTGAAAGTTGGAAAAACTGTCAATACATCCTTCAGTACTTAGCTGATTGTCAGACAGTAAATCTACTTGGTTGATGTAATTGCTACAGATAGGTGATTCAACTTGTGACTCTAACACAATTTTTGCTTTTTTTGGCAAGTTATCTAGTATTATTTGTGAATCATTTTGTCTTTTGGGTATGACAAATATGCCACCTCTACGCTCTAAATAAGCTCGATCTTTCTCTGTAGTTTTATCATAAGTATGATGATTGTAAACTAGTACAGGCTGTCGAGCAATTGGTGGCGCAACTCTTAGTACAGATGGCCGATCCTGAGTTACTGGCTTAACATTAGGCTGAGGGGATAGAGATGATCGTTTATAAATTTTTGGTGCATTAGATGCTACTGAAACGGGAGGTATTGATTTGGACAAAAGTGCAACCCTCATATACTCTTGGTTATCCGGCAGAGGTCCAGGATTCTTTGCAGTTACTTTAAAATTGTCCATTGCCGGTTCAGGAATATTTATAATCATTTGTTCGACCACCTTGTCTAGTGTTTTAAGATCTTCAGTAACATCTTCCAATGTCACAGTAGATTCTTTTTCCATCTGTAATAAAGATAAATAAGCATTTTGAGTTACTATATAACAATAATAGTACATGTCTTACAAATTGATTATTAGTTATTGCAGCAATTCCAGGTTCAGATGCAGCAACTATTAATGGTGTAAATCGTTTTTTCATTTCGATTATTTCTCTTTTTCCTTCTTCTGGTGATACCAAGGTATTAACACAAATGAATGATTCAATTGTATCCTCATTTGGATTCAATTGCAAGAAACCATGTGTTCTCATGTATACAAATTCTCCATTTTTTGACAACAGTCTATAGCAACTACTGCCAAAACTTTGACCCTTGAAATACACTAATAAAGAATAACATCAATACAAATATTCAGTATAATAAAATAAGTACGTCAATGAAAATAAATACTTTGTCTTAGAGCAATCATCACCCAACGTACATCGTCTTTATGCATGTATTTGAATGCCAATTGTCCAGATACTTCTTGAGGCATGAATCCAGATACAATAGAAATTCTATAAATATATTTTATATACTTAGATACAGAAAGTATTATTTTAAATTGAAAAATAATATGTATTCTCTGTCCCAAATAAGAGTAATACCAGGCAGAGACTGATTTTGTCAGGTTTGGTCGGACCACACTCATCAATAAATAGGTTTTTGTAGACTTTTGTTTCCAACGATCGGCCAGGTCAAAAAATCATTTTACAGTGTAAATCTTAGCAAACACACGACAAGTTTTATATCACCCAATGCCACGCCACTACCATGCACAAAAGCCTGCTGCCTGACGTTACTCTTAAATTAGACAGAGTATAGATGCATATCAAAAAATTTAAAATTCATGTTTTGTTATAGAACATAAAATAAAAAAATTCAAAAATAATGGTAGGTTAGGTTATTTGTAAATAGCAAAATGTCTTACCATGTTTATTTCAGTCTACAATTACTATTTCTAATTAATATTTAATCAATATGATTTTAGAAAACTATTACTGTATTAGAGCTAAAATTATTAAAACTTATATTTTTTTTGATTGATTTATATTCAAAACTGGCGATAATATAATATAGTTGTGGATGTTTAGAAATGTAACAAAGATGCATTAATGATAAATGAAGTTTATTAATTAAAATATGTTCAAGTTCAATTATAAGTGCAAGCTTTTAACGGTTGTTACAGTACACCGTTATTTAGATAAATATGAAGAGTAATTTAAATTTAGTATACTCCATTTTCCTTGAACATAATATATGTTCTATAGTTTAGTTTGATATTTACTTACAAATTTAATATGTATATTTAATATGTATTCAATACTTCATGAAAAATAAACAAGATAATATGAATTATGAATAGTTAATTTTCCCTACAGTTAGCGAACCAGAAAAAACTTGTCAGTTGGGCCAGATATGGCCTGTAATTTAGAGTCTCTTGATATAGACTATAGTCTATTTATCAGAACATAATCCACAGTAAACTTTATTACTATAATAATTAGTATTTGGTAGTGGGTAAAAATAATTGTTATTAAATGTATTATTAAAAGTAACATTGATATAAATTCAATACATAGTTACTTAGTTTTAAAATATATACTAAATAAAACATTAAGAAATTAAATGAATGCTTACCTATGATCAACATATATTATACGACCATCAATTTGATGCCTGGTAATGTATTCTTCACGGGTTGCTTCTAACATTGATACTTCAGTCACACGTCGTTCATTGAATGGCCTGACAACTGCATTTAACACTAAGTCATTTTCTGAGACTTCAGAATCTATAAAAACAAACAATTTTAGGTTTAATTATTAAATTTAATTAGTTTTTAAATAAAACAGCAATAATATTACTTTTCGATCTAGAATTTTGAGTCATTAATGTTCCCATCACATGAACTAGCTCCAACTCTGGTTGTTCATCACGAGAAACTGCTTTCTTGATCAATCGTAAATAAAATGATCGACGTTGTATATTACAGTTTCCATTACCATTTTGTTTAACATTCAGTGAAGGATCATTAGTTGCAACTAAAACAAAAGTTAATAAGAATTATTAATTACCCAACTAGACCAAAAGAAATATTGCTTTTATGCCACTTTTATGGACATTGCACGACTCATTCAACACGGAACCATGTAAGACATCAATTTTTACACCCTAACAAAGATTTCACAGGCTAATATCTTCTTACCACTAAAATACTCAATAAATAATAAACTAAATTCAAAACCCAAACTGATCAAAGGTTGAATTACAAATAAACTCACAAGTTAAACATCACCATACATAACAACAAAAAAGTTATATTTACATGAACTATCATAATATGGTACCTACAGTGATAGATAAACTGCTACATAGACTGCTATCTGATGATTATTGATTATTATGCAAAGTAAATCAGAATGTTAACTGTCCCAACCTAACATTAAAGAATTTATGAAAAAAAAAATTAATTAACTAGGTAAGTTTTATGTACATATGTACTAAATTAAAAAATTTTACTCAATACTCTCAAATGATATTTTATGTAAAAAATAAAGTTTTTTGACAGAGCTTAACATTTTTTATCGACAATAATTTTAAAAAAAACTAATAATAATCAAAAATGTATCATACCTATAAATAAGCTCAAAAAGAGTCATATTATTTAAAACTAAGGAATTTTAAATTTTGACCTCTTAAAATTAGTTGGTAAGACTCAATTTCATACCAGAAAAGATACTGAAGTTGAAAATCAAAGTATTATTTCGACTTCTTATCGTGTATACAATATACATCCCCACAAAAAAACACATTGTAAAATCAATACATTCATCGCTTCGTTCAGAATCTAAAAGGTTATCTATACCGGTTTTCAATACCTGATTTAATTTTGAAAACTCGATACCAATTCGGATTCATTGTTTTAATTGCAAAGCCCTTGTTGTTTAAACCATGCGAGTATAAACTACTCGGATATTATTTAGTTAGGTACCCTTTTTAAATACCAACACAAAAAAGTTTTTTTTATTGCTGAGGTGTAACAACACATACCACCGGATGACTGGAATAATTATTATCTTCTATAATAGCGACTGCAATGATTTATTTTTGTTTCTACATTATACAAATATATTGTTGCAGAATCCGACAGAATTTTTATTTTTATTAAATTTAAAAAGTACAAAAATGTCAGTTTCACATTAATAGATTTCAAATTACCGAAATCAAAAAAAGAAAAATTCGGTCATGAATCATGATACACGGAAATATTATGTTAGGTACTCTTTGGACTTTGAGAATCTATTGAGAACAAACCTGAAGCATAAAAAAACAACCTTTACAAAGTACTCATTCTCATAATGATTTTCATTCCTGAAGCACTCTTATTCAAACAAATAGTCTTGATCATGGAAAAATGTATAATAGAAAAAACTACCAACATTGCTGTAACACCAATATACATTTCTCGTTTCACTCATAAATACATTCGTCTCTTGACTCAGAGACTTACAAGTTATAATTTATAAGCACAGGTATAATATTATGCTTATAACTATTAAACGGGTTTTCACCGATATTTGTAATAAAAAAAACTGGTCGCGAACAAATCCATGAGCGGTATGATTATATAGAGAAATACTTAATGCTACCTATATATTATTATACTATATTATAATGCAATAGTATTATTACACATTATGCTGATTGAATTATACATTTACGATTTACATAATATTATCTAAGAAATGCATATTACGCAAATTCAGAAAATTAACAATCAACTTACTGGTACTGGTGCCGCTATTTGACGTTTCGTCTTGGTATTTGAGGTTTTTCTTAAGCTCTTCGTGATCTTTGGGATTGGCAATATTAAAAAGTGATTGGCCCATGAGATCGATCTAAAATTTAAAGTATATACAAATATTATTTAATGTTAAGCTATTTTTATTTTATTTACACGCACACACACACATAAGTCAAAAATGGTAAAATGTAATTCATTTTTCGATCAAGTATAACTACGATTTGACATAATACATAGACATTTGAATGAACTGACATTTTCACTGAAATACTCAAATACCCCATGTGCAGGGGGCTGACATGCACAAATTTGCCACATTCAGCGCTATCAGCAGAACTTCAATTATTGACAGTCCTTCGTTTTCAATCTACATAGGTAATATTATATGGAAAACTGGCAGCAATGAAAATACCACAATTTATTCATCTAATAATCATATTTATTTTAAGCGTGAAATAATACATAACATTTTGACATTGTCTGTTCCTTGAAATGTAAGAATTGCTTGTAAATAGGTATAGGTATAATAATTTTATCAATGGTTTGAATTCTTTAAATTGTCTCTAATTACACGGTGTTTA
Organism: Neotoxoptera formosana; assembly: GCA_022818045.1. Lineage (NCBI taxonomy): Eukaryota > Metazoa > Arthropoda > Insecta > Hemiptera > Aphididae > Neotoxoptera > Neotoxoptera formosana. The sequence continues at coordinate 32,470,605 of CM040633.1, forward strand.
TCGTAACGAGTTAAAGATTAAATTTATTTTCTGCATAACAACAGTTTATCATTTCCTATATTAATATATTTTTTCATAAATATCAAGTCATAAATCGAAAAGTGCAGGAGAATACAATGAATAATAACCATACATACAAATGCATATAATATTCAACATTCATAATTATAACGTTTTAGTTTTATCTTCAAACAAGGAAATATTTTAGTTCCAATACCATTGATCTAACATAATAATATACCTTAATATATAAAAATGAATAGTGAAACTAGTTTTGATTGTTTATAATATATTTCAATACATTTAAAACACAAAATAGCGTATTGCTGTCTTGTAATATATAAAAAGTTTTAACAAGTAATATGTTTTTTTTGGGGCGAAGTTTTTTTTTCGAGGGACGAATGTAAAATTGATATAGACAGATTTTCTTTCGTTGATTCACCATTTAATAAGTGCACTTATTAAATAAATAAGCTTAGTGTTTGTAGTTGTAAATAAGCGGTTAGGTTGTTTTCATCTATGGATATGAGTGTCTTAATGTCGGCGTAGTCCTTTTACATAGTAAAAGTACATATACTTACAAGTATGAGGTAGCGTTGGTTGTTCAGAGGTGTATATATTGAAAAGTAAGTGAGATGAGATAGCACCTAGTGGGACACCCGAGTTTCAACAAACTAATAGGACTGGGAATCCGCTACGATAAAAAGCCTGCGATATGCTACGCACCATAGTAGAGAGCTTTTTAAACACAATAAGAAAAAAACTTGGTTTTTAAACTATGTATTGATTATGGGTCAAATGATACAGTTGGCATGCGTATATTGTTCCAAATCTACATTGAATATGAGGAGGGAAAACGGTTTTATTTGCTAACAATAGATCAATATGGCCAAAAAAAACCGGATGCCGTAAAGTATACCATTTCTTGGAAACTCAGATATATAATTTAATGCCTTTCCATATAGCTAATATGCCTTTACCTGCTTTTAAAAAACATATTTCCCATTGGCTCCAATATGAATGTAATGCGAGTAAAATCTAAAATATTATATAAACCATTCAATTCTTATTTTATAATTTAATATCATATAGGTAATATTATTATATTTGTATTTCTTTCTGTCTTATATCTCTCAAGTTATATTTTAGATACGTAATATTTAATTTAGAATATTGTAAATTTATAACTCTGGGCCTCCACACGAGTTTTCTCAGTGAGGCCCAGTAATCTTTTTGATTTCAAATAAAAATAAAAAATAAATAAATAAATATAATTCATAATACATAAACGTATAATTTTGCTTTTATAAAACTGTAATATAGAGCAATTACTAAAACGTCAGATTTAAAAATCAATTTTAATTGAAAAACGAGAAAAAAAATAATCTGTCACAGAACATTAACATGCAGTATAGTTGAGTATTTTATTTTGTTTTTATTATTATAACTTGAGGCACCATTGGCCGGATTAAGGTGTTTTACAATTGTGTATATAATGATTAAATAACGAACAAGAAAAATAATATACAAATAAATACATATTACATGTTACAGTTTGGGGTATACAAGTTAGTATCATAATATTTGTTTAAAAGTTTTGAGTTGATGATGAAATTGATTAATATTTTTATCGAATCGGGATGTGAGTTGAGAGCTGGAGATATTTGGTCTAGAAGATTATATTTTTTAGTTTAGTATTATTGTTCAGTACAAGTAGGGTTACTATTCATATTTTACTATTTTAAATATCTCGATTGGCAGAAGGCATTTCACAATACAATAGAAAGCGTAGGACGTACAAGTGTACAACACATAAATACATAATATATAAAAAGGAAATATTATTTTAAAAATACTACAAATTATTTTTAAATTGCTATCATGTAAAATTTTAAATGAGATTTGGTTCAAAAGTATAAAGATAAAATTCAAAGATTTGGGAATATTTGTTCAGCTTGTCCGAGTGCACTTAATAGTAGTTAATAATATCAATCTATCAACGCATAGATAAAGTATTAATAATACTCTGGTGTTAAATAAATAAAAATGTACATTTTATATTATATATTTTTTGAATAGAAAGCTAGACATATCGGTTTTTTTAAAGTATACAACGAAATTTGCAAATGTATGATAATACGATAATATGATATAAAGCGAACAAAATAGATTTGTATCTACAACGAATGAGCCACTAGTCCACACACGATCAATTAAAATCTAAAAATAAGAAAAACCGTACTACAATGTTAAAAAGAACTGTACGTCTTTATTGCAAATTCAAAGCATGAAGCAAAGAAATAATGGTCGGTCGACCTTGATACAATGTGCATACATAAGACTTTAAGTAATTGCAGAAATGCAGCAGTAGTATAACATTATATTATTGAGCTCGGGTGCATTTCAACTTAAAAACCCTTCCGTGGTTTTATAATTATTTACAAATTAATATTATAATATAATACAATGATGGGCTTTGTGATAAAATTTGTAATTAAATGCTCGCGGATGAATGCAATTTTCAAGGATATGTTTTATATAATTATATATAATATTACGTAAAAAAAAAAAATAATAATAATAAGGTTAAAACGTAAAACGGATGCAGTGCGGGTAACCCATGTATACAAATGTGTTTATCGTTCGGGCAACGATAATAATAATAATATAAGAACGGTGTCCTTGGCCGGTGCATATGATGGCTGAGCGGGTTGAGGAGGTGGGGATTGATGTGGGTGAGAGGGGAAATCAATAGTGTTATGCATCGCTTCCACGATATAAAATCAAGGTAAGAGAAAATATTTTTATAAAATACAAAATATTATATTCTACCGTAGAATGATTAAACAACAATGACATGCAGTCGGCGCTGGTGCAATAATATAATAACGCATGTTGTGAATTAAAATATATCCGGCGTATCGTTGGGGTGGGTATTAAGTAGACTAAAAATAATAACGACCAAATTAAAAAAACCGTCGTGTGACCATCGGCCACCAATGAGAAATCGATAATGGTATAATCATTATATTTACTACCAAGTGTTATTATTGTTTATGTAAACTTTCGCAATGATGGCAGACACAATGGACAGTTAGAACGCAGTTTAGTTTCGCGTGCGATTAAATACCTACGTGAGAGAGACAGGCAAATTAAAAATAAAAATAAACCTCGTCCGATGCGACTGCGTACTGCGCAAAAGGCGGTATTCTCGAACTGACGACATACGCGTGTGGGGGTGATGGTGTACGGATAAAACGGTTGTCTATCTAAGTCCGAACGCGGCGCAACATCTAATAAAACAACGGCCCGGACGATAAAAAACGCATTACTACAATAACAATAATATTATTATTATGTATGCGCTATGCATTTTCTGTCAAACAAAGTAGGGACAATCTGTTAAGTCTGAAGTGGGAAATGACATCCGTCGTGCATTATGTCTGTTGGATAATTTAATATAACAACATAGTATATAGATATAATGTCTTATATCTGAAACGAACTATTATATTTTTTCATTGATTATATAGATGGTCTAGTGCACAGATGTGGTAAGTGACATTTAACAATTTGTTCAGTAGAGGCATTTGAAAGTTCACACCATTTTTACACAAATTTTGGGTTGAAGTCATAGGAGTTTTTTTTTTATTAGTCATCAAGTTTTTATTATAATTATGTCTTTTAATATGTTTAAAATTGAACAACAACACGAATATACTTGGTTTTATTGAAATACTTTTTTTGTATGTCAGTATACCCCACATTTGAACACTGAATGTTTTTAAACCGTTTAGTATACTTATTTCAATATGTGCATCATATAAAAAATGAAATGGCGAATTTTATAGAGTACTTAACTCATTTTCGCCAAAAATGTCACACCTGTGCACTAGAATATCGAATTATAAACCTCAATGAGAAGAGGAAGAGAATAGGGCACAGCGATATATGTAGGTACATATTATATTGTTGTATTTACTTTTGCGGTAATAACATTATTAGTTTTCTAACATTTGTTATTTGTTGCAGTAAGTGCAAAGAATATCATAGTATAAGTATAGTATATTCGTATAATATAGTACTGTATAATAGCGCATCTGTTATACTAACAATTTTCACATTCTCAAACACATTAAAAGTGGAGGAATTTCTTACAAACTACAATATACAGTTAAGCAAATTTAAATACAAATAATATCTACACACAAGGTTAGTATAATAATTTAATTATGTTGTAATTATGGACATGCGTAAATAATATGTTTGTGTTGTTGTAAATAAATATACAAACGCATATATATCGTAAGTGATTTATACAGTAGTAGTTATACGTAAAACGCCAATAAATAATGATCTGCAACTTTTAGTGTAGTAAGTATAGCTTGAGTCGAAATCATTAACACATAATATAATATTTCAACGTCCCAAAAAATTACAATAAATACCGTACGGACTCCGTAAATAAAAGTGCATACCACGGTAGTGTAAGCGCAATGCAGAAACGATAGTACAATTTATTATTTTTAAATGTAAATAATAAGAAATATTCTGTATAGAATCACTTTATTTTTACCGATTCTTGACTCTTACTAGAGTTTTAACTAAACAAAAAAATACTAAAAGTTAAAACGAATACTAATTGATGAAACTTAATAAGCGTATTATTGCTTTAGAATGTAGGTATTATTTAAGTATTAGATATATATTAACTTGAACATCAAAAATATTTATATAGCGCAAATTTCAAACTTGAACAATCGACACCGTTTGTTAACATAAATACTAATGAATATAAGAATGAAGTGCGAATCAATGTCTTAACTTTTAAATTAATTTACAATTACTTCTTAATTAATTCAGATTATTATTTAAAGGACTGCGGTGTATAGAAAGTTTCGTTTAAAAGTACTGTGTACAAGACGAGTAAAACGGGTAATTTTTGTATATTTTTTCAAAGAAAACGTATTTTAATAATATAATAGATACAATGTACTTTGTACATAGTAAATTAAGAGCAGTTAGCTTGATACTTATAAATTATAATACAATTAACATTTAAAACGAAACTTAATTTAATGGTGTGCGGGAAAACTTATTCTAGTGTTCTTAATTCCCTTACCTGTGAATGGCCTAGTATATTCTCCACGGAGTGCGAAATAAACACTATTTGTCCACCTGATGTAACCACAAGGTAAATATCGTTGTCCTGTGAACAAAAAAAAAATAATAATAACAATAACATAGGCTATGAAGGAATATTGAATCATATTATATAACGTACATAATATGTAGGACAGGTACCCAGTTGAACATGAGTTATAAAACAGTATCCGAAATAACTTAAGTGGTTTGTTATAGTTTAGTAATACCTAACTAATAAGTAATAACCGGGAAGATAATTTGCAGAAATCTATCTAGAAAATCTTTTTTCTTTTCCCGATTTTCCGTCTGTTTATAATTGCGCACATGGAAAATGTTAAGAGATAACTCCAATGCTGTGTACAATATAATATAAAGATTTTCGCAGTATCCGAATAAGCATGCTTATATAGATATATGATATATAATTATTATGTTATTTATAACATCTATGTTTTGGCCTTTTGGGACTATCTCCTCGATATAATATACAGTAACATTATTTTTTAGAAAACGAACTTTTGACACGATGCAGCATAATCTATCGAAATAATCGATTAAAATTAAATGTACAACAATACGTTAAATACTAAAATGTCAATTTAATATACGTTAATAAATCTTAATTTTTTAATTTGTAATCTGAAACAATTATTAATTGGGTTTTGTGTGTTCTGTTTTTAGTTGACGACAGCTACACATCGCGATCTTTATTAGACCGATATTAAACTAGAACGAATATAAGCGACTTGATTGTTTTTATATAAAGAATTATGATTTAAAAGAAAAAATCAAGATACTCTGATAACTTATAACTATACCTATACATATAGAATTATATTAAAAAGCATACATACGTCCAACAGAAGATCAGCCACATTAACCCCATTTACGTAAGGCGGCAGTTTTTCATGTTGTTCTTTTAGTCCTGTCAAGACTGGAAAATAACAAAACATGTAATTATAATTATGTTTTTAATTGAAAGAATATACAACATATAATCGGTTGACTTACATTGATTCAGTCGGAGATATGCAGCACTGAGTCTAAGAACACTAGTTTTTTCTATTTTTTTAGAAGAATTTGATATCAGTGGTACGAGTTGTGAAAGTTCTGTGATACAAGTATTCAATTTGTTTCGTCGGTGTTTTTCTGCCAGATTTCGACTTTGTCGGCTAGAACTGAAAATTAAAATACGTTATTAATTATAGTCAATATAAATAAACGGTTTAATAGCATAATATTTGTTTTCTTAAACTCTAGTATGAAGCGTTGATTTCCTATTTTTACAACGTAGTAATATTGAAACGTGTTATATTTCCAAAGACAGATTGGTTTAGTGCAAAGAAAAGATCCTGATTTTTCGTTAAGTCTACTTGAGATCGAAATTTTAATTTTATTCCCTTAAATCATAAAAAGTTATATTTTTAAAGAAGAAATTAAAAAATTGTCTTTTGAACTTTTGAAGAAGTTGAAATTAAAACATTCGATCTCAAATTGACTTTACGACAAATTCAAATCTATTCGCAAATTTTTTTTGATTAACTATATCAATCAGTATTCGCTAGCTGGAAATAGAACACGTCTAAATTCCTATGTTGGACAAAGACAGACAAATCACGGCTTCCAATTCCCTTAATTTAAAGTTCAACATGTCTTATGATTAAATATATTATAGGGGAATACTAAATACGAATCTAAAATTAGATTTTAGGTGAAATGTAAAAAAAATTATCTGTATAAGGCATTTTTAGTCCCTGAGCGAAACGAGGATTCTATCGATTATACAGTGAATGTAAGTTTTTTCTCGGAACTTTTTGGGGCAGGAGCCAGTAAGGGTCTTAACTAAACTTCAAGGGGGCTTTTAGTAAGCACAGTGAGCAATGGCACAGCAAAATATTCAAAAAAATCGTTTTCGTTCTCTTGCCGAAGACAGCCGAAGCGTAATTACGTTTTGTTTTCGTTGTATTTTAAAACACCAATAATATTTAGGTACTGTTAATAATTTTCATAAATTATTAATTGTTTATAATATTACATAGTAAAGCAAAAATCAATCAACCAAGTTCGATAAAGAGGGGGGGGGGCGATCAATTTTCAAAATTGTCAGGAGTTTCCTTAAGCCCAAAGAACAACGACTAAATATACACATAAGTATTGAAAGAATTAAAGTAGTTTCACTCAAGGTGGTTTACATAGTGACTATTTTTCATCGGATCTATCAGCATGCCACAAGTTATGTCGAATACAATAAAATAAAATCGCATAACAATATTTTGTGCTGCTACACAAACAACACTTCTATGTTTTCTGAATTCAATTAATGCAATAAAAAAATAGATCTTCCACAACTCGGAAACAATAGAATAACGAAGTACCCCGGCTGTATAATATGTTTCTAAATCGGTAAGACAGAATAATGTATATAAAGTACGACACATATTTACCGAATTTGGCAGGGAATAGCTTACATCGGCCTTGGAATGGGACTATACTTGCACCGTACGGCGCGAGAGAGGAGGAGGGATAGGCTGGCCGTTTTTTGGTTTATACGTAAAACGCAGACGATTTGATTTTTACGGTATTCTATTTTTGCTGTCTACTATATATGTTAAAACGCCATTACACGTTGCATCACTGTTCTTTCACTCGCACTAAGCCATCCCATCATCATCATCAATTAAAATGCACCGCAAGATATATTAAATGTGCAAAAACATCTGAATAACGTGAAGAAATGTTAGCGTGTTTTTCTCTTAGTTTTACCGACAAATACTTATTTTACGATACACACACACTACACACACGTGTCAAGCGAAATGTATGTACTATAATGTACTTCGTAGTTATTATTTCTACGTTAAAACGAATAGGTTTTTCATATATATATTTTTTTTTTTTAATAATGATGATTACAACACCTATGTCCCATATACATTTATAGAAACTAGATAAACGACATTTTTTACCAATAGCTGCAGCTACAGAAAACAATATAAAACGCAAAATGCCAAAATGTCAGTTAAATTTGAAATATAATTCAACCATCAGTTTAATTATAATGTCGTCTACGGGTCACTGGTGTATGAGTTTAATTTTTAGGTATTAATGAGCGGTAAGATTTAAAAAAATTAATAGAGTCCCTTCATTGCAATTTGCAATGGATTTATTCACAAAACCTTGTTGTTTATTAGATGCATAGTTTTTAATCGATTTTAAAACAAAACAGTGAAGGTATATTTCATACATAAATATAATAAGAAGATTTATACCTACCTACTATTTATATATACCTAACCTACCTATATACCTACTATCTACATTCTACATAACGCGGAGTACTAAAATATATACTTAGGTTTTAGCAAATTGAAAACAGATATGTCGGAATGTGATTTAAATATGCCGCAAAAATTATCAAAAGTTTTCAAAAACGTCGGGAAAACAAAAATTTTGGGAATTTTTTTGGCAAACAAAGTTTTTAACAATTTTGTTCTTATGTAGTTACTAGTAACACAAAAAAAATATAATTGTAGATATCTTAAATGTTCACCAAATGTTTATAATATGACCATTCTCCATACATGAAACAATTTTAAAAATATTTTGACTCTTTTTGAGCCAAGCATGACCAATTTTCAATATTTTTTAGTTTTTTTAGTTTTTTTTAATTAATGTTGATAAATAATTTTTTGTTATGTCAAAAAACTTAAAAAATTAATGCAAGATTCCTCATAAGTTGTCAATAGTGTACAAATGAAAAAAAATTGAGAGTAAAATAATTATTATATATTATATATTATCCTTAAAACTTATAAGTTTCAAAGTATGTAGGTTAACCATAAATCAACTATAAATTGTAACCTATATGTCATCCAAGATAGAATATTGTAAGACAACAATTGTTTTCTAAGACAGTCAAATGATAAAACAGTGAACAATAAATCTTTGTAGATGTTAACTGATGAATAAAGATTTCTCCAGAAATACAATTGTAATATAATTGCAATTTGCAGTACATCTAAGCAAAAATGCATGGACGATTCTCTTTGCAAATATAGTTTAAAGTCAAACTGGTAGTAAGTTTCTTGTACCATTCTTAGCTTTATGATCAATAATACCTTACAAGTGTAGATTACATACGGTTTTATTTTTTTCTACTTAAAGAACAATTTCTTAAAGGTATGGGAAAAAAACTGGAATTTATAGTCGGTGCTGTTAACATTTTGAGGTCAACGACACTCATATAAATTCTCTAACTGATATATTGTATATACATAAATACATAATACGTTTAACTTAATAGAAAATTGAGGTTGAAATGTCTACACTAAGCAAATATGTTTTAAGTGAAGATTGAACCTTTTAAATTTTAATTCTTAGATATAAATAGGTACTTAAGTATTACAACGTCTTGCTGTTATTACTTCCTTTTGCAATAATAAGTAGTACCTAAATTATTTAGTATTTAAGTAAGTTAAATTGTCATTAGATTTTTGGATTTGGATTTGGACTTGACATTTACCAAGTACAACTTTCAAATAATTACAATGATAAAAGTTATTCAAGTGCCTATATTAAATATTGAAGCTGTTTAAATCAATGTATACTACACCTATATTTAATGTTTAAATAATAAAATTAAACATTTAGGCTTTTATATTTAAAATCAAATATTGATAATTTCAAAACGAATCAAATTGATGGTTAATTATTATAAAAGTTGGCTCAAGTAAAAAATAATATATTTTTTTTTTAAAGAAAATCAAGTTTTATTAACTTTACCTATATTAAATACGAACTGTTTGTTAGAAGAAAGAAGACCTTACTCTTAAATGTTAAATCATTTTAGTAGGTGTACCTACTACCTTCTCATTATAAATATTGCATCAATGCATAGTTGACATAATTGAGTTCACAAAATGCAGATCGATAATCAAAATTATCTTTTTTATTACAGCCGAATTCCAAATAATAGTATAATGATAATTGATGGATGAAATGCAATTACCTACTTCAGTATATAAGTATATACATTTTTGTTTAATTAAAGACACATTTAATTTTACAATGACATTAACATTGCTCATAGTGTAAATTGTTATTTAACTAGGTAGGTATGATAAATATATATCATAAAATATAACATACTATTTATCGAAAAAATGATAAACGGTATAAGTAAAATAGTGGGCATGTGCGGAATACAGCTGGGATTGAATATACTGCTATTAAAAAGTTTTTTTTTAATATTAAAAATAGGATTTTTGTGCATCATAAAACGGTTTAAATATTTCTTAAAAAACTAAAAACTAAAAAATCAATTTATCATATTAAATCTCTAATTAATTAATTTGAATAAATTAATTTTAACAATATTCACAATATTTAAAAAAACTATATTTTAGACAATATCCTATGTACCTAACTGTAGTAGGTAAACAAAAAATTCGAAACAAATTAATGAGTTTGTTTTGTCAATATAATAATATATATTTTGTACGTAAAAACGATTACAATCCATTAAAATAACTGACACAAAAACAAAAAATATCCGATAATATAAACGACAACGCACCTTAATAGTATTTTGTAAAGATACACGTCATAAACCTGAGATACATATATTTATATTGTACAGACCATTACCTACTTCACAAAAATAATAATTTTATGTACCTAAACAAAAATATATATAGTTGTATCAATTGTCACCGATCGGAACTGAAGTGAGTAAGTGACTACTCACTACTGTGTCCCATGTCCAACAATATAGACATATTATTTAAGTATACAGGTGGTATGGTTTTACACGACTTAGATTTAGTCATAATACATAATAGTATTATTATGCATATAAATATACTACTAAAAAAATGTATTTATTAAAAATAAATAATAGCATAATAAGCCGTGACTTATTTCGATCACACACTGTATAGTTTGTATCCGTGTTTATCATCAGCGACTATTTACTATGAAGGATCGCGCACTAAACTTACATAAAGGTTACATCCAGCTAATCACCGAGTGATTTTATACGCTATTATATTTATTTATTATATGTATGGCTGTTGTATCAATGACTGTACTGATATCATTAGCCATCATTATATTCACGTTATTGGCTATAAAGTGAGACTAACCTATTCTATTTGGTAGGTATACATGAATACATGATAATATTATATTGTAACAAATTAATTACACGTGCATAAAAAGATCAATGATTTAACAGACATCGAACCAACTAATTGATAACGACAACTTTCTAACCTCTGTATATTATATTAATCATAGTATCGAAGTATTATACATTTATGCAAGCATTTTAAACAGTCATTCAAAATGAAACAAAAGTCGAACGAGAACCGCGATGTTGAGGATACGAGGCCTATGGGTGACAAGGATTTTTCTACGGAATACGCATTTATAGATAAAATCAATTCTCACTTTTGTTATTATTAGAAAAGCATAACTTTTATCTATTTGTTAAACCTTGATAGTATTATACTATTATGATAATGTATACAATGTAAGAGGGCGCGCGCGCGTGCATTTGGAATTTCTGTTCAACTATTTATTTAGTTAGTTTGCATAAAACGTAAACGAATGTTTGAGAACTTCAAATGCCATTGTTCACAATAATGGTTACTTGATTATAATCTGAATATATTTGTGTTGTTAAAATACACATATTTAAACTTAACTCTTATCGAGTTCGTATCAAATGTTATATTTTTCACTAGTCACTCAAAATATATAAATATACAAATAGTGAGGATTTAGCGGTTAAAATTATCGATTATTATAATTAATTAAAATGTCAACAGATGTCTTTACAAATTTAAATCCAGTAAACAAAAATAACTAAGATATTAAACGAAAAAAGTAAAATTTCAGTGCACAAAATCATTAGTGATGTAAACAAGTATAAGGAATGTCTACTCTACGAACGTCCTACGTTTCCGGCTTCTAAACGTATTTTAAACAATCGAGTATAATTCCAAAAACAATGTTCAAACAATTTGTTTTTTATAATAATATACTTATTTAATATAGAAACGTAATACTAACTAAAATATATCCTATAACTAGTTTAAAATTGACAGTACATTTTTCAAATTTTCTTCCTCTTTTTAATATTTTGGTATTTTTTAATGTCGGCTAGTATGCATTTATATTCAATTTTCTTCGAATTCAATCATTATACATTTTACTTATTTAATCCGTCTCATATTAATTTCAATTTTTACCATTAGTTATATAGTTAACCCATTTTTTGAGTTATCAGTAATTTTAGTGAATAAATTATATTATTGATATTGCCATATTGGTAATTTCAGCAACGTATCAATCGGGCAGATAGACAGTAAGAACACAATGGGGATATAAGATGTCTACACAAACGTGTATCTGAAGAATACAAATTATATTATTATTATATAAGTGATGCATGCTAGGTACTCAGGAGGTCTAGATCGTTTCCTTAGTGTTCTAGTTCTTTGTTTTCAAAAGAGTAAAACAAATTGAACACTAGACAAACGTCTTAACAATTTTGAGAATGTTCTAGTTGCGAGTACTTTTATTTGTATTTTTAACTGCGCGCTTCTGTTTGCCATTATAGTTGCAATCTCTATAAATATTCTATGTACGCGAACTGTGAAGCATAAGGCGAACTAAACATTGAAATCGAACACAGTTATAATCCTCACATAAAAAATACAATAGAATTTTGTTTAAAACAAAAAAATCAATATTTCAATTAACTATATACGTGGCAAATTCCGAGTGAAGTCGTATGCATATTTTAAGCCAAGTAATCATGTGCTTACGGTGACAATTTTAGAAGGAATAGTTGCCCCCGCCTTCTCCCGGCTGATATAATTTTTATTCGATCACGTAGTATTAATTTGTGCCAGAACGAATATTGGACGCATAAAAAAGATTAGATTGTTTAAGTAAATTTTGATGATGAAGCGACGACAATATAAAGTGGTGGAGGGCAGTGTTCTGCAGACAGCAGACTCTAAAAAAACAATAAACCATTTGTTCAATTACAATAATGAAAATATCGAATCCATTTAATCAAAAATGTTTAATTGCATGCACTATTTATATGATAACAACAACCAATATAAAATTATTGTTTGACTATTAAATTCATTAAATTACATGAACATTTGACATTGAGTTATACGTAAGAACGTACATTTCGGAAAATATAGTTGAATATGAGTGTGCATATTAGTGTTGCAGATTAGCCTATATAAATAAAGTCAATTATTTATATATTGACATTATATGTTTTATTTCGCAAATTTCACCAAGATCTCCAATCGATTTGTCTTCCAAAGTTAATTAATTAATGATGAACCGATATTATATTTTATATGATCATAAAAATACTTTGCATATGGACTATAGAATATGATTCGTCAATACAAAGTTATCGTGATACAGTAGACACAAACACAAATAAATAAATAAGTATTCATTTTTAAAATCTCCAAATTTTTTTAAAAAAACCTTATTTTAGAATACTAAAATTTAGTTGAAATTACTATCAAACTGCGAATTGAAACTGGATGTATTACAATATTAATAAACAATGATATTAAACTCTTTATTCGTATTATTTTAATCATAATTATAACAGTAATTTATTGAACACACAAACGATGAACTTTTTATTTAAACACCTGCGGAATTTTTTACAAATAACTATCATGATAAATAATAAACGATAAATTTAGATTTTTTAGCATGACACATATATTTACCATCAATAAATAAAAACAATATTTTTTCTTTCAGTGATTCCATTCAGATGTTACTCAAGAAATACATCAGAGGAACGGCGTAGATAAATTTACCAAGTATGCCAATTTAATTTTTGACTTATTATCTATTGGTTGCCAACACGTTATAAATCGCTTAAAAATTATTCTGTATTATTTCATAGGTAACTGAAAAATTCAAATTTCATCACCCTAAAAGTTAATAAATAACATTGCTTAATAGTTAATATTTAATACCTATACGCATATTATAGGTTGAGGCGATTATAAGTCAATATTCTCTAAAGTACTATTATATTGGCATGATTTTTGTTATAAAAAATGTAATAAAATAAACTTTATGTGTATAGTGTTAAGAAACTTCAAACTACTGTCAAAATATTAACTATTATTTGAATAGTGTATTTTTTGGAAAGTTTGAACCAGATAAACGTTTTCTAAACATTTTGTGCCACAACGAATTAAATAGCTAAATTGGGAAAATACTTTTTAGGGTTATATAAAAAATTGTTTTATTCAGTACCTACGACCTATACTTATCTGTATAATATTTGAAAAATGATTTGGAAGTGTTCAAGACATTTTTGAAAAACTACAGTACAACGCAAAATAAAAGTAAGGTCATTATGACATTTTTACTATTTTTGATAAAATATAAATAAACAGTTTATAAAATAAGTAATAATAATAGTATCTGGTGTTCAACTGAAATTTCATAAAATAACAAAAATAAATACACTGTTTCATACTAAATAGGAACATATTTATAGTACGAAACAATTTAATGATTAGCAATACTAATTTAATTTATTTCATGAGATGTTTGCCTACAATAACAACTAACAAGTCGAAAACGACATTGATACTAAATCTTTAAGAACAATGGCGTCATCAAAAGTGATGATAATTTGATACAATGAGTACAATTTAAAAATTACTGATCAATTCTTTGAATACGATCCAATGATCCTAATACATACTACTTACTAATAAAAAAAAAAGTTTTTATTATTTATCTTTAGAATGTACTAGGGGGGAGAGGGCAAATTTAACTTCAATTTTAAAGTACCCATCGGTGGTAGTAAAAGATAGATGAGCTTTAATAAATTAAAAAACACGATATCCAAAAAAAATGTTAATGCATGACACAATTATCGAACAATACAAAAAAAAGATATTTTTCATGATATGCTGTTACTAACTAATCAGTTAATTTTCCTTAAGCCCATACATAATAAAAATATATTTTGTTTCGTACAAATTATTGTTTTTATATATACAAAAACTTAAGTGTTGAGTACTGTAGAGTGATGTTGAGTCTTGAATACACTATTTCTGGATTCAAATATGAATCAATACATATAGGATATAAATTATAGATACAAATGTAAATAAATGTCCGCAGAAAATTACAATCTTACCAGAAAACATAAATTTCAAATCTCTCAAGAATAACACTAGGTACCAGATAACCCAGTTTTGTTTAAAGATACGTTGGTACCATGGTCCTTATTATTAATCTAAATGATTAATGTCTTCTGGTAGTAGAGACGTATATATAGTTCTATCATTGGATGCCCTCCTTTTCTGCGAATTACTCATACAGTATGTATAATTTTTAATAATAATATATTATATTCATATTTTTGTGAATTTACTTTTATCAAATTTGATTGTAGCTAGTAAATATTCAGTTTTAAAAATAATTGTAACTGATTATTAACTTAACTTTGTTACTTTTTTCTATTTACATAATTCAAGTAATACTATATTTTAAATGTAATGAGAAAAAATAAAACATTTTTTAACTGACATATTATATTTAATTGTATACAAATATACTTTATATTTTTCATTTTTTATTTTAACCTAACAAAAATACTATTTTTGGAGCATCGTAGAGACATTACTGGCTTTTAGTGTCCTCTAGGTTTAATGCTTAAGGCTATCATAAAAATAACATTAATTTAAAAAAACAGCAGGTGCAATTATCTTTATAGAAAAATGCATAACACATTTAATGTATTTATCAAAATTTACAATCCCCCGCTTCACAGGGCACAAATTACATAAGGCCCCCAAAACAAATAAAAATCTAAAACGTTTTTTTAAATTATTATTATACCTGAATAACAACATCAACCCGGTTGTATAATGTGTATTAGACCCATTTAAGACAATAATGAAATGTAGAATCGTATACGTGTGCATTTGTTTTGATTGCATAATCATACATTGCAAATAGATTAAATTGATTAAGTGGGAGAAACGCCGGAGTGAGACAAAGTTGGACAGAATCAATTTACATATGATGAAACCCATGTAGATACGAATATATATAAATATTATATGTGCTATGTGCATATATAATGATATAAATGGAAACAATATCGAAAATGCTAGGTAGAATTAGTGAAATAATATCAAGGTTAACGTACAAACGAACATTGAAGGATTACTTCAATGCACTATATTTTGCTATAAAGAGACTGCATTACAGGTATACACACAAAATAATAATATAAAATATTATAATAGTATATAATATGCGATCATGAACCTATGCTCTATTCCTACTTTTTACCTATACAGTTGCGTCTATTTAACCTACAAGTTACGCGAAACTAAGGGGGAGATTGCACACATTAAATACACGGGTTATATAATCCCTACCTATATATATTTCTGTAGATAAAAATTTAAATGACCCTGTATGTATATATAGTTACAGATTATACACGTAGTTCGCAAACGTATGTATTATTATGCATATGTTGTAGTTAAATGTGCATAGTGATTAAAATGCATGTACATAATAATTGCAACGATATGCCGTCAGGTTGCATATTATGGATAAACCAGTCAGTCGAAAACATGATATAATTTAATTGCGTAAACTAAACTAGACGAATGATAATAATAAATGATTTTAACTTTTGTTTGTGCACGCACTTGGGAAATCTCATCGGTACTTAAAATTATACATACATATTATATTAAATATTTTAATATTTAAAATATTATAGGTGATATACCAATAACACCATAAACATGGTATATCTATAATCTATCACTTGACAGATAGATGCACACAGTTTAATATCGTAATCGAGAACATTATGTTTGTCGATTGTTGATCTTAATTAGTGACAATAAAAGATTAGATGTATTTGTTGTTATATTGTTTTACTTACAATTAAAACTCCACAAAAATTATTTATGAATAAAAATATTAATGACTAATAAATTATAGCACCCTAGGATTGTTGGTTAAATTCTAAATCACACATAAACAGGCAATGGATAACAGTATTTTAATTATATTGTTATTACTTATTAATTATTACATTTTAACCTTTTGTTACATTCTAAGTTGACTGTATCAATAAAGTAAACATGGAAATTTGTAAATTACATAAAATCTACATTGTATTGAATGATCTTTGATATTATGTGTTGTGTGTTGTGTATTCAATTGATACAGTTGTTTTAAGTACATTTGAACTGCACAAAGAAAAATATAATAACTGCTTCTTTTGTAATAAAATACTTTTATTATTATTATTATAAAATATATCAATAAAAATGGATTTATATCTGTCAATACACTACTCAAGTTGCATTTATCTATTCTCATTTAAAAAAGGCGAGTTAAATTTTTAATCACTGTAATTTCAGACTTCGGAAACAAAAGATAAATTGTTAATTATACACACTTGATGATTACCTAAGTTATACTAAAAAATTAAATACGTGTACAGTGCATGTTTCATAAAAACTATTGTAATAACATTTCGTAAGAATAAAATTAAAATTAACTTTCGATTAAAAACAAGATTTTTGTAAAGCTTCAGTTGTATCTTAATACATTGTTAAATATTATGACTTATTGATTAAGACTGATACAGTTATCAATAATCATATATTATAATCTTAGGTTTTGTTTGTAATTTTTTTAAATACAATGTACATACTATAAAGGTAAAATATAAAAATCATCCAATAAAAACTAAGGTACAATCTTCTATCACACATATTATGTATAAATATTAAATTCAAGTTAATAAATAGGCGTCAATAAATATCAAAAACTATATTCTCACAAAAAAAAAATACTTTAATGTGATTTAAATAAATTGTACAATATTACTAACATTTATTTACCGCTCGCTATAAGAGTTACTTATTTGTTTTTATTCATGATCAGAAATTGAAAATATAATATGGTAAATTTAAACTGTCTAGTGAAATTAAATACACTACAAAATAAATTAAACTATTAATAAAATATATAAAAGAAGTTTTTTAAATTGTTTACATCAGATGGTCCAGAATAATAATCAATGACATTTAGTTAGCCCTCTAAGTAAACTATATTTGCAACATAATGAATACTACAGATATTTAAGAAGTTAATTCAGTTAGATCGAGAATGGCTTTTTGCGACGTCAGAAGCAATTGGGATAAGTGCCATGAAATAACTGTAGGTACATTTGTTTGAAATAAAAGTAATTCTATTCAAGTGAGTAAATGATAAAAATAAATTTATTAGATTTATTTTTATATTTAATCTATGGAATTAAAAAAATAGATAAAAAATATAAACAAAGTAAATATAAACGAAAGTTTACAAACAATTTTCGAAAATTATTAATGTTTATGGACATTTATATTTACACAATTTGTAATTATAATAAAACAACAACATTTATAAAAAAAGATTTTTTGATAAAAATACTTTTAAACTTTAAACTTTTTTGAATGATTGCACACATTTTTAATTTTGTATTCCAAAGCAGAATTTTACTCTGAGAATTTCTATTTATATAATCGAATTTAGTGAAGAAGCGAAGGGGTCCTAATTGAGAGGCGGCCGCCTCCGAGTTTCTTAAGGGGCGGTGGGTGGGTAGTCCAATAGGTGATAATTTAGTATCAACTATTAAAGTATTTATTAATAATAACTACAATATGACAGTGAATGATTTTATTGGGATTATTGGGTTGCAAGGTAGTCGAAACATTAGGCTAGCCTCTGAAAATATTCAATTTCACCACTGATCGAATTTAAACAAGTTTTTTAATTAGTTATATTAAAAGTATTTAAAAAAACATTAAAATGTAAATAAGAAGAGTGGAGTGGCGGTGCACAAAAGAACCCTGCAAAATGTTGGTCTATTACATCAAAATTTCATAAAAACTTTAAATACTTAAAACGAATTAATATATTAAAATTCTCAGAAAAAATTGCTAAGATATAGGCTTAGGGAATTTAAAATGTATGCTTTCATTCAAAAAATAAAAACTTTAAAAAATAATAGTAAAAATAAAATAAATAATTTTGTTTTGTAAAGTTAGGTATATAAAAAGAAATATTTCAATTGTATTGCTTTAATACGTCGAGAGAAAATTTGTGTTTACCTTTAAAAAAATCATCTGTAATGTGTTGAAAAAATTGAAAATTTTTTAAATTGAATTTATTGAGGAGATTTTCCAATCAGTTTCAAATTAATTTTTATATTTGTTATAAGTCGTTCAATAAAATTATATTATATTAAAATTGGCTGTAAAAAATAAAAAATATATACTAAATAGTTTGCGATTTTTTAATTTTATACGTAATAAACGGTAAAAATAATTACACATTTAATTAAATTCAATATTTTTTTTTTAAGATTATAAAATTTAATTTATTAAGAGACTACTTGTAAAACATCAGTGGCTTTATTGTTCGGAAATACATTAATGAGTATAGTTTTAAATCCATAAGATACATTGTGTTTAGATACTCAATGTTATAGACTATTTTATGAGCAGCTACCATAACTAAGTTAGTTAAATGGGTTGAATGGTTTTCTGTTGAACCGAGAATTTGTTTGCTATTTATTTGCTTCGGTATTTTATCACCCCGTGATAAATACACCGATAATTCGTTAGGCAAGGTAGCATAAATTAAAATTACTTTCAGAAATTGACGTGATAAATACATTTTTAGATTTTAGTAGAAATCTTAACACATATTGTGTGTGGTTTGCAACAAAAATAATTAATAATAGGTTCAAGTGCTTAACCATTTACATACTGAAATTACAATTTTTAGAAATACAGTTTATTGTTATACATTTTGACTTTGATGAATATGTAATCCATATTCAAACTAAGGTTTGTATTGCAATTTTAAACTATATTATACATACTTCATGTTCTATTATACACCAATCCAAAAATAAGAAGTCAATAAAATATTATTCCCGATTAAATGTTTCTTTAAAAGAGTGTAATAAAACTACCGGTGTTAATCATAAAAATAATAACTATAAAACAAAAAACTATAAATTTCCCAAAAATCCGTAGATGACAATACCTATAGATTTTTTTCAGAATTCAGGCAGAACAAGTTAGTATATTAGTTATAATACTATTACATAAGTTACGTATTTTATTTTTTTTTATTTTTGAACGATAAGAGTATGTTATGTTTTGGCGTTTAATCAAATATTATATAAGTTATAGTGATTTCATTTAATATAATTTTTCGCATTTATAATGCACACTCCAGCTCTTATGAAAATCAATTAAACCTCTCTTGTAAAATAATAAGGACCAAGCTAAATTACTTCTGAATTAATTGAATATAATTCTACACACACTTGTTTATACTTAGTTCAACCACCGAAAAACTCTTCATGATAATTATGTTAGATAACTGGTATTTTCAATATTTTGCAATTCATTAAATACAGTAGAACCTGTATACACTCAAGTGTAATTATCGAATCCTTCGGGGACAAGAACAAATTCGAGTTATCGAAGTTCTACTGTATTTCTAAAAATATTGTTTTTAATGTTTTAAAAATAAATATTTAGTTAAGGTACTTCCAATTCATCCAAAATTAGGCAAGTTCTAATACAATATAATATTGTACAAACTATTATAAAATATATACTATTATGATTCATACAATCACTATATTATAGTGATGTCAAATCATTCTCGAATGTTGTATTCTATAAAAATATTTAACTTTTATTGATTTTTTATTATAGTCATGTAATTAATTACAATTTAAAACTTGATTTTAAAGATGATTGACATCTCACAGTTAACACGTTTGTTACTTAGTTGAAAACATTTCAAAAAACAAAAGAATTAATTATGATTTATTCAAAAAAATTATAAATATTTCAACTACATTTGCAAAATATGTAATCTGTTATAAATACGCAATCACTAGAAATTTTATTTTTTTTCTTACTGAACTGACTTATTATACTTATTGTCAAAATAATTAAAAATATAATAAAATTTGATAATATCAATTTAATTTTAAAATACATTACGGTCACGCATTTTAGGTCCTAACACAATAACAATTTATATTAGTCAACTGAAACCACAGCATCTAAAAAAAAGTGAAGGAGTGTTATACACAATATCTAGACAAGGGCAATATTTATAGGTAATTTTATAGCTAAAACACAAAGAGCTGTTTTTTGTAGCTTTGTACTGCACCGAAAATAAAATAAAAAATAACCAAATAACTCGAACGGACAGTTGAAGACCTATTTTCGATTAACCAACCACATAATACATAACCACAAAACTCAGGATAAAATAAAAATGTTTAAATACCTTTTATACAAGTTAGGTTTGTACTTACTCAAAATACTAAAATTTAATTTTCTTAAATAATTAAATTAATAATTTGACTAAAATGTAGTTTATTCTAACTTTCATATTTTTTTTAAAACTAACAACTTTTAAACTATATGTTAATAGCTTGTGATTAATTGAATATTATTTTAAAAATTCCTGATAAAATTATAAAAATGTTTTAAAATAATTAAAGATAAACTTATTTATTATTTCCATGAGCTGTAATGTTTGTAATTAACAGGTAACTCAAAGAATTATAAAACAATGTGTTTAAATTTACTATGGGCGATTAATCAATTTATTTTTATATTGCATTGAATATTATATATAATGTATTGAAAACAAAAATTATTGAAATTAGTTTTGTTTGACGATGGAAACGTTAACTAACTAAAATTACAGTCTTTGTGTACCTATATTATATTTAAAAAAGTATGCATTCAGACTGATTATAACTTAAAGAGAAAACGTTAATACATTGAATATAGGTACTAGTATATTGAAGAAAATAATTCTATAAAACTTGTTTCAAAGAAACGTATTTTTAAAAATGTCGTTTCCAAATAAAAGCTTGTAATTTCATATTTTTATCGAAAAATTGTTTTGTTCCCTTTTAACGAGCCAGCGAGTAGGATCTATTCATATTTTCCATGAATATTTTGTCCATATTATATTCAATTCCAATACAAGTTCTTCATTAGAAACAGAGTTTGGATTAAATATATATTAAAATGTATTCACAAATTTACCATACACATGAATAGATATATAAGTATAAATATAATATATTACAATTTACCGATATATACAGGTAATAAAACTAGTGGTTAAGTTACAAAAATTGTTAACGTACATTTAATACAATCTTATTGTGCATGCAGAAAATAAGATGTGCATGCAACACACACGTTGGATAATTTGGTTTGGTTGAACTATTTAGGTGAAATACTAAACTTCAAAACGTATGCGTTAACAAAATATTCTTATTTAATAACTATTATTGGCCGAGAATGTTGTTAAGGGTTAATTTTCTTTTACATAAAATATATGAAATAATGTAATTCCAAACGAAATAACATAACTGTACTTGAATTTTAAGTAATTATTACAATAATTTTTAGTCGCTAATAAGTTAATCCGTCGATTAAAATGTTCGGAATTACTTACTGTCTTCATAAAAACGTTTTCAAATTCACAAGACTTACTAATCGATTAAATTGTATAAAAACTTTTAAAATAAATATCATAAAAGTAAATAATGTTGATATTGTATACAAAAAATATTACAAACCATACTAAGTAGGTATATTGTCCGTAATTAAATACTCAAATAAATTGTTCAGTCCCATCTTATGTATTTTTAATTATACAATTTAAAATTGGTTTAAATTATTTTATTCTAGGGTTTTATACAATTGTATCATTGTTTTACGAAGTGGTACACACATGGACAGTATGTTTAGTGTAAACACACAGTATACAACAAAGGATCGTTTGCAAAATTGCAAATAAACAAAAAATAATAAGTCAAATATTAGGTATAACAGCGAATATAATTCAGGACTAAGCGATTAGCTATATTGAACATCGAAAATATTATATATACCCAAGATGATATTTTATTCATATTATTAAAATAAATAGTTTACGGTCGTAACATAGTTTTTCCAACTTTATATAATGTACATACAGTAATTGTTATGAATTATGATAATATCTATAGAATATGTCAATAAGGGTAAAGACACATTTTTAAGTTTCACTTTTGTGTATGCTGATTAAAATATATAATAGGTATGTTTGATGAAAAATTTTAAAATAAATTCCATATTATAGAAGAATGACTAATTTTGTTTGAATGTTCAAAACGCATCAAAGAATGCAACATTTATTTATTAAATATTAAATGTTTTAATTTAGCGGACATTCGGAAAGTTAAATTTAGATTTTAACCAATGTACCTATACAATTATACACACAACCAAATTTATTACTTCAATGGACATTTTATAATAAATAAACACTTTTATTCGAAAACATTGCATAAATTGTACGAGCACTTTGAAAAGTGCAACGTTAAAGTTAATTAGGTATTGGTAAACACAATTTCTAGTAATATTGCGCGAAAAGCTATTTGCAAATCCTATGACCTATATATTATGGAATAAAAAATATAATATGTCATACACAATACACAATACAAAAGTTACGAAAGTTATTTGAGCCTATATTAATAAGTAATGACTACAACTTCTAAACGAAACGTATAAGTATACGATAACCAAAACTGATCCAAATAATAAGTAAATTTGTGAATTTCTGTGACTTTTTCGATCACACAAAATGATTAGGTATTATATAACTTGGACATTAATTACGACACGAAAATAGCGACAAACCGAATTAATTGTTATATTTTGTTGGAAATTGCTAGATGTGACCGTGTTATTAAATTGACATATCACCAACATATTAAAATATACATTGTATGTATAGAAGTCAAACCACTAAAAACAAGACTTAAGTCTACAAAACCTGCCGTCAATAAATTTTTTTTTAATTTCATTGCTTAAAAAAAATATGAGTGGGTACCTATTAGATAGTTGTAATAATAATTCCATTGAATCGCTGAGCATCGAATACGAAAGGAAAAAATATATTATAATATGATTAACCAAAGAAGATCAAAATGCATGATATCTCCCAATGTTGTGTTATGAAGACAATGCACTCCAAGTGGCCAATGTGTACAAGAATATCGAGCACGTTTACATTTAAACAACAAAGCAGGTGGCAGATGACAAATATCGCAAAACACAATATTACTTATTTTATTTATTACTTGTTTCCGATGGGTTTATCGGCGATCTGCAAGTCCTGGTATTCGTAGCGATCGGTGTAAGGATTGTTGTTGTTGTTATTTTTGATATTGTTGTTGTTGTAGTTGTTGTTGTTGATGTAGTTTTGGAAAGTGTGACTCGGTGGCTGTGTGGGCATCGGCACTTGCGCATCGTTGTGGCCGACTGCCGTGGGATGATTGTTGTCGTAAGTGATGTAATATTGGTTGTGCGGTTGCGGCGGAAAGTCGGCTACCGATGGATGAGCGGGCACGCCGTGACAGTCGTACGGCACCTGATTAGGCGAGTAGCCGGGGCGATACGACATGGGCGACAACGACGAGGAGGATGACATGGGCGACGACAGCGACGACGACATGGACCGATAACCGTTGTCCAGCTGCGTGACCGGAGACGACGACATCGAGGCGCACATATTTCCGTGGTCGTGGCGCTGCATCTGTGGGTCACGGAGTTGGTGGAACGACAGCGGAGGGTCTCCGTGGTGGTGGTGGTGGTGGTGGTGGTGCTGCTGTTGCTGCTGCTGAAGATGTGGCGCGTATGGGTGACGATGACAGTCTACGGCCGGTGCGAAACCGGTTACGCCGTGCGGCATCGGCGTGCCGCCCGCGTACATAGACGACGGCACAGTCACGGGATCGTCGCAACAGCCGCCCGGAAACATGACTCTGCCGTAAAAATCGTTCTTGTACCGATGCGCCAGTTTTCGGGTCTTTCAAACTGTATATTAAAAATGTACGACTTTATCCTCCGGGGACCAAAACCCGAAAAACGACGAAAAAAAAACCGAAACAACAATACTATACGGTGTTACCTACAAATAACCGGAAGCGGTGAGAGACTCGCGAACAACAAAACGGCCAGGGCACTAGTAATAATATCACCAGCGGCGGTGGTTAACGGCAGAGCGCCGTAACGGCAGCGGCGGCGGCACGAGCGTCAAAAACCCTAACCGCACTCAACTCGGAATCGCGTGTACAGCACATGTTGCTTCCGACTCGGTGACTACTTCTGGCGGCCGTGGCGAATCGCTCGACATTGACACATTGAGGGAAGGGAAAAAATCACGGGCGGGCGGGCGGGCGGACCGCCTCCGCCGCCGCCGGTGGGTCGTCCCGCTGCGTATATGCGCGCGCGGTCCGGTCCTGCAGTGCAGCCGGGCCTGCGCACGGTAACACCGCGGGCGGCGGGCATGCGCGCGCGCTCACCCGGTCCGTCTCCCGCGGCGGCAACACTGCACCGGCCGCTCGGCGATGCTCTTAGGTGCGCGTGACGCGGCGTTTTGTGCATCGCGCGCGGCGCGCCCGCGCAAGACGGCCGACGAGTCCGCTGTTGCACCGCCGCGCCGCCGACGGTAACTATGCAATTCTCGTGACCCGAGGTCAGGGTCTGAGGCGACCCAGGGGAAGGATACACCGGTTGCGATACTGACCCATATCATAAATTAAAAATAATACACCTTATTATAAAATATAATCGCCGCCGAATCAATGTAATAAAGTAGGCATTTGTTTTGCGACGGGGGAGTTTTTGATTTTGGACCCAGATCACCAATAACCTGCACGGTTAAAGACCCTTGTTCATTTATAAGTTGTACTTGATTCAAGTGTTACTATGAGAACTTCGAAGTTTTACATTTTGTTATTTCACGAAAATAAGGGTATATATCAACAGTATAGTACACAATTGACCTTGATTAGGATACATAACAAAATTAATAGGTATATTTTAATTTCCTTGCGCTTTATGTTTTTACCGAATTTAACTAATCAGCTAGGTATATCATACAGTAAAATATTAGTTCCTATCACCTAACACAATGTTGTAAAAACTGTTCTATAAATACAATTTGTATATAAAATACGTAAATAAATTTTGTTATTGAAACAGTATAATATTTCAATTTCAATTTCAAACAAAATTGTTGAATTATAACCCAATAGATTTGAATGAATTTAAAACCTATAGGTATTCAATAAATGTTATTTATTTATTCGACTTTGCTTAACAATCGAAAGCTCACCAGAGAAAACACATCTAAATTAAAAATATAATAAATTAAGTTAAAGTAAAAAACTGAAAAGGAATAGAACTATACCATATTACGAAAAAATAAGAATTATTATTATAGAATTATTATAATACGTTTTACCAATACGTATAGAAGCACTACAATATATATATATACGAATAAAAGTATACAAAAAGCGATGTTATATCAAAACAAGAAAATGTACATACGTAGGATGTAGGTTTACTAGAAACAGGTAGGTAGGTTGATTATGTATTTTACATTTATTTGAATTTGTTCTATGAATATTAAATACATTCATAAAAAGCCGGACAGGATATAAAAACTAGTTGGTGCACAAGCGTCTCACTTCGCTCACTTCCATGCAAAGTATAGTAGCGTATTATAATATATAATTTCCTATTATACATATTAATTCAATAATAAAGAAACGTAAGTTTTTGTAGAGTTCAGTTTATTATTGTGTATTTATTAGACTCGTGTATTAAATTCCATAACATACACAATTCACATGATGATTAATAATCAAATAATAATTTACATTTTATAAATATAAGATACTAAGTTGTGTACAACATAATATTATACATAAAGGGGATTTCTTTTAAATTGTCAAAATACACCGCCTAAGCTCCTAGAGGTAGATTTTAAAATTCATCCATCTTCCTTTTACTACCATTCTGCCGATCGCAAAAAAAAAAAATAATTTGTGACGATTGTTTAATTCATATATTTATGTATACAGTATACACATATATAAACTTGGCATTGCTTAATTTTATTCATTTTCAACTCATATATTAAAAAAAAACAACATTATTTAAACTTTTTATTGTTGCTTTTGGTTATAACTTATTATGATTATAAATAGGTACAATTTTAAATTATTTCATTAAAATTATTTAGGGCACGCTATTTTTCTCGATAAATATGTTTTTAATTATATATATACATACTGATTCAATTTTAATCAAATACAACTAAATTATTATACTAAATTAAATCATTAAAATATTGTAGGTAATAAATAGTTATAAACAAGGTAATTGTTTAACCTATTACAATATCGAGCAACTTTAATGATCGAAGACCAGTGACTAATGACAAATGATAAATCATTGCATACAAATAACGATTCTGAGCGAGTCCGTCAGCCAGCAGTCTATATTTATAGTATATAAGTTATTTTATGATATATTTATATTTATATTAAAGTAATACGGTAGGTTGAATTGATTTTTGCCGAAAGCATTGCATTTCAAAATATCAATATTTGTATAAAATAAAATAATATTCCTACGTTACAAGTTTTAAGTACCCACAAATAATATTTTTAAATATTAAATCACAACAAAATAAACACTAAAAAAATGTTAATGTTTTTTATTTATTTATCTTTTCATTCTAGTTTAGTAGCACGTAATTAAATGTTTAATTATATAATGAATGACATATTACATAATATAATGTATCAAGTGTTGTCTAACACAAAAAAAATTATTTTACTTCAGGCTATTCATTAAACTATTTGGCTAAATTTGAGAATGCCTATAAACAGCTTTAATGGAGTTTAAATATTTTGAAAACAATTGAGTATAGAAAATAATAATTTGAGCATCAACGGAATATTTTAATTTTCTTGGACTAATACTTTTTGAAAAGCTATAACTATTTGGTAAGAAAACGTTATTTTACGAGTGAATATCCAATTTTGACAAAATTATACTTATTGAGACGCTTACAAAAAGCAACTGTGGAATTCTAAATAGGTACTGAAACAAAAAATCTAAAAAATATCTACACATAATGATTAGTTTTAAGTTGCCTATTGCCTATTTATACTACGAAACTATTCACGCCATTCTTAGAGGTAAGGCAGTATTGACTCTATTGACTTATAATAATATAATAAATTATATACAAATTTACTATTATAATTATTTAAAAAATGTGACGTTTTCGTCAAAAATTAAATCAACCTACCATTACAGTAAAATAAATAAGTTTAATAGAAATATCTAAAATATATCATGAAGTATACAGTCATACAGAGTAATAAGGCTGACAGGTCGTCTTCGGTCAGAATTGTTTTTTGTATGTAATGATTTATCATTGAATTCAAAATTAACACATACACTACAGCTGTTACTCTCGTAACGAGGTCCACTCGACACCTACAGAACAACAAAGCGGTTACTTACTTTCCCGAGTATAGAATGGCTTTAACCGAAAACGTCAAAACGATAATATGGTAAGTTTTAATTAGTAGATCATACTGATAATATGCTTATTAAATCTTACATTTTTATTTTTTAATATAAAATATGAATTTTATGTAAAAAATAATCTTAAACTATGAGTTAAAATCTAAAGTTTTATATTTCAGACAACTAGACGTAATATAATACTTCCTTACCTTGGTGGAATTGAGCATACAGTCCCTTCTGAGCTATATCGGGATAAAGTAGACTTTTTATCGTCTGTTCCTTGCTCTCGATCCTCTTCTTCACCATCACCGCAATCGTCTACACGAGACGAGTTGCTATTGTCCTCCATGACTGCTATACCTAGGGAATATTCAATAAATAATATAGGTCAAATCTGTGTTTGTTGGGCCACAAAAATCTTAATTTGTCATAAACGATAAAATATTTGAATGTGAGAAACTGATAAACAATGCGTATTTATCTTTTATAGTGTAATAGTTTCTATGTCATTTACACTATAATGTTTTACATTCTATAAATTATAATAATTTAGTATTTTTTTCAGAACTAAAATTATTTCAGTTGTTATCTTTTAGGCAACTTCGAGAAATTATTTAGAAGTATAAAATAAAAACTGTCATTAAAAACTTATAAATAATAATTTCTTTTTATTCAAATTATGAAAAACATACGGTAGCTGTAGCTGTCAAATTGTAGATATCCTAAATCTTGGTAGGTCGATACCTATTGCCTATCTGGCACTGGACTGGTCTTAGAGCCATAATAGTTAGATATTAGGATACAGATAATTATCAAAAAATAACCTTAGGTATCAGTATAATATAGTAATCTACGATAAGAGGATCGCAGATATGAAATGTTCTATTGCTGTAAACCTACGGGATTAGTATAGTATCAAATGTAAATAGCCCAAGGTGGATTTAGAAATCCAGACGCACTATAACCATGGACTAAGTATACGATAGATATTACAGTCCATGCGCCCTTATACGAGTATACCTATTATTTTTATTTGCTTGAAGCTGTAGTTTCTATTTTATAATTCTTCATTAATTGTATAATAATTATGCGTTTTAAATGATATTATTTTAATTTCAATAAGTTATACTTAGTGAAATAATGGTGTTTGCTTAGCATTTTTATTCAAAAACTGCTATATTTTATTTCTAATTTCAGTGTCAAGTTTATTAAGGCAATAATATGTTGATTTGAGTAAGGATTATATGTATATTTAAATTAATAATATATTAACAAAAACGGACATAGTTTACTGATATAAATTGTTATACATAATTAAATTATAGTTTGGAAGACTATTAACGAACGGCTATTTTTTTGGTATTGGCTACAAATATTATATATTACTAGGGCCGATCATTATTATGCAGTACTGAACATTGAAATAACGCCCCTGGCGTGCTGTAACAAAAATGAATCAAAAATAAGAAATTTCAAATACAACTCCCGGATTCATTATATTTAAAAGTGCAATGGAATAAATATAAAGTGTATCTACTACACTTTTAAGATATTTTCATTTTTTTATACACCTATGTAAGTCATAAGACAAAATAAAAATAAATAATATTGTAGTCAGTACTATTGTATATATGTAATTCATACTCAAGTAGAAAAATATGTAACTTCAAAAAGAATTCGAAACGAAGAATCAACACGACAAATCATAAGTGATAAATATCAATTTTGATGAATGAGAAGATTTTATTCTCTACGTCATATTTTGTATAATATTTTATACAATGTTGTGATTTTTTTTTTTTGTCTGTCATCGGTCATCACGTTTTGGAGCAGTAAAAGTGCTTCGATTTTCTTTATCAGCAACTTTTCAAGAAAGTGAATCTAGTTAGTAGTTGGGAGAAAGGGAAAGGGTCAAAATTAAAAATTCCCAATAATTTTTAAACTCCCCGGGAAAAAAAAGGAAAAACGGGAAACTTTACGCAAAGCAAATTTTTGACAAAATCGATATTATTTTTTGATGTACCTAACACAAAAACTAATGACCGTATACATCAAATTTTTATCAAATTTGTATATTAGCATTTTAACCATAAAATATATTTCGACTCTTTTAGAGCTATTTATATAGGCACAAGAAATATTCAGTGATTTTTTTTTATTATTATTGTCAATAAAAAAATGTTTGCTCTATCAAAATATTTGATAATTGTATAGAAAGTTTCTTATAACTCGTTGTTAGTGAAAATGACAAAAAAAGTTGAGATGAGATCCACAGAAGTTTTTTATAAGCGTTCAAAGTTAAAATTTCGACAAAATACGTCAAAATCACGAAAAAATTTGCAGTTTTTTAATTTAGAAATTCAGAAAAATCTTTGTTTAAACCTAAGATTTAAAAATTTAACACAAGATTTTCCATAAGTTTTACTACTTTTTACAAAAAAAAAGTTTAGCAGAAAGGCAAACAAATTTTTTATGAGCGTTTGAAATTAGACATCAGATATTCACCCGTATAAACTACCGACTTCTCAGGGAACGATTTTCTTATTTTGTTGTAAGTAATTCAAAAACGAATAATAGTAGACATTTGACATTTTCACCTAATGTCGAAATTATTATTTTCCATACACCATCAAGTTTTAAAAATATTTTGATACTTTTCAAGCTAATTGTAGGCCTCAAAAAGCTTGAAAATTGTATAATACAAGGTTCCAAATAAGTTGTTATAATAACAGTTAAAAAATTTAAAAAACACATAGGCAGGATTTTTTTTATAAGCATTTAAAGTTCAAATGTTGACAATATTTATTAAAATGTCGAAAATATGCAAATTATTTAATGATGTAAAATTAATTATTTTAATAGCAATAATATCATTAAATACACTTAGTTATGTAGGCTGTCAGACCGTCTTCGCTCAGGATCGTTTTTCGTATAAAATGATTTTATATCATTGAATTCAAATTTAACAAATCCATTACACTTGATACCTACTGCATAAGCAGAGCAGTACCCACTTTCCGATATTTTTTAGTTTTTATAGTTTAAAATTACACAAAACATTTTTTTTACGATTAAAATGAATAAAAAACTAACAGATCATAAAGCGGATTTAAGTTAATATTATTAAATGGTAAAAGAAAATAGAAGATTAAGATTTAATATTTTAAACAAAGATAAGGTTTTATAATTTTCGATCATATTTTCAAAATATTACACAGAACATTTATACATTTTATATAAAGAAACAAATCACAATAATATCCATTGATTTACAGACGTAATTTGCTGATTGTAAATTATGAAGATGTAAAGAGGAATTATCAATTTTGTATTTACTGCGAGTGTGCAATATACACGATATTCAAAGATTAAAAGTCTATCTATACAAGTGTCATTCTTACTAGATTACTTACTAAAAATGTAGATAATCTTTAAACAGAAAAATTATTTTATAACGCTGTATCACGATACTATTATATATTCTAAAAAACATTTTATCGGCTATATAATTAAATACGCCGATAATGTATAGTATAAAATGAAAGGTAAGAGCCAAGATAATAAGAGAGATAATTATAAGATGCACAGTTTTACATTACCTACAAATTATTGAAATTAAAATATTTTGAAGTTAGATAATATTATATGTTCTGACTTGAGTTTATGTTTAAATTGAATCAATTGAATTTTTACTTAAATTACAAAAATAAATATACGTATTTTACATTTTTACCAAGTTAGAACTTACATAACTATTAAAATAATTTATATTAGGTACTGTTAGGTATATAATAACTTTGGTCATACCAAAGCAGGAAAGATTTAAGTGTTTTAATGCGTACGATACTTATTATTTTTACCACTTAATTCTTTGTGGATCAAAATGTCATCTTACCGTAATTATAGTTATTATGATCAATATGAAATTATGAACTAGATATTCACGATGTGCGTAAAGTTGGCCTTCCTCCAAGATCAATGGATTTGAAAATTATATTAAAGTGAATCACAAAACTTTAAAAAATGTCATTGACGCAAATTAACTAAAAAAAAAAAATTGGGTTGTGTTCCAATAATAATGTTTAATAAATCGCGATTAAAATGTATATTCAAGAACAATTTTGCAACCAAAAAATTACAGGTTAAGTTAAAAAAAAACGAAAATCAAGTCTAGCAAAATTGGGCACTTCTCTAACAATATCTAATAAATCGTAGTAGGTACTGTCCAATTGTATTATTGTAATTTAATGCACTGCAAACTATACTTCAACATCACAACTATATGCGGTTGTCTATTCTTAATCTATCTTAATTAGTGGGTTTACTTGGACCTGACTCGTTCAGTCATAGACAAACAGTATAATCATAATTTATAAACATCTCCTATCTAATTAATATCAATATTTTCCATTTTATACGGTTAAATATAACGTGATTCACTAAAAAATCACGATAATCCCCATATTAGTAAGTAAATAACATTAATGACCGGAGAATGGTGATTAACGTTATACACTGATGGCTGATATAACGTAATTTAACGTAATAAATCACATAAAATAAAATTATTTTTATTATGAAAGATTTTATACATTATTTATAAACCGTTTACTAACTGTTTTTAAATAATTTCAAATAATTACAATTAGAATGTACAATATTAATATTATGTTATTAATACATGAAAACAATGTATTTATGTTATTATGATTTAATTAAAAATATTAACCTAACCTGATTTCGTATAGAAAATAGTATAATTTTTCACGACTTCGTGTACCTGTATGATGTGATTGGTGAGCACTAGCCACAAGTGACTTAGCAACAAGCTTATTTTCTAAACGTAAGTTAAGAATAAACTGTTTATATATTTTATAATAAAAATAAATTAATAACTGAAAAACCTATACTTATATTTATAATATAATTAATAATTACTGTCGTTTAAGATAAATAATAATTCGATTTACAACAAAATACAATATTGTTAGGCCCTTATTTGTATTATTTATTAAGTTTCTTTAAATTATTTATAAAAAAGGGTCATATTTTGCACTTTGGAGTTTGGATAAAATAATATTAGTCGTCAAGCGTATTACAGTCGTGAAATCGTAAGAATATAACAGTTAAAAGCGATTGTTATCAAATCCTTAAAACAAATCTGAATGTATATTATATTTTAGCATCACTAGTAGAATATGGGGAACAATAAATTAGCGAATGATATGAAGAGGCATTTGGTAGTTTCAGCAATAAACCTAAATGGTCAGCTGATAACCAAGATAAATTAATAATACATAGGTACCAAAAAAATGAATAAATACAAGTACTAAAATAGGTTATTAAGTGATGTTTATAAAAATATACTATATATATTATGTTAACATTTATTGAGAGTACACAAAGAATTAGATAGATGTCGCGATGTGAGGATATTTTGAGGTGCATGATAAAAGTAACGCGTCAAGTTAAAGAACGACGGTTTTCCTAGTGGACTGGTGCATCAAGTACTCTGTACTCACTGCGCAATCTGAACGCACTATTGATCGGACCAATTCGGCGTCAGTGACGATAGCTGTTGACCTATTTAGACCGGTACAAACAGTCTAGAATAGTGGTATATATTAACGATACTAAGAGTAAACACAATGCAAAACTATGGCAAATACAACAATGATTATGAATATTAATAAGATTTGGTATAAAACTTAATAGGTAAATTGAAAATATGTAAAATACGGTTGTTTTATGAAATAATTATAATTTCCAAGTACCTAAATTATGATATTATTTTCAATTAAGCAGCATGCATCAAATGTGAATTTTTACATTGGTGACTAAAGCCGTAGAACTGTAGAAGCACAATCGCGCACTTTTTACCTTTTTATCTACACAAAAACGCAACAGGATTACACACCAAAAAAAAATTATGTATGAAAATAAATTAATTGATTTAAACAAAAGTTGTTGTTTTAATTGTATATATATATAAATTATATTTTATATTTACAGACTTGGCCATGATTGATAACAAAATTGTTGGCTTAAAGTTGTAAAAGTACAAATTTATGTTATGATTTTTATACATTCATATTAAGACATATTTAGTTCAAAAATATATTGATAACTTAATGAATTGAAGGATGTTATAATAATATGTAAACAATATTATTATATAACGTTATTTTTAAAAATATTTTCTAGACAGATATTTTATTTGATAACCGGTTATTTAATATAAACATTGATTAAATATAATATATTTAATCAACGATATAACGTATGTATTGGTTATGTTTTGTTTTGTTTTTTTTTTTTTTACTCATTTTATCAGAACTCCAATACAATTTAGTAATTAATAATTATTGAGATAATATTTATAGCTGATATATTGAAATGGTATGTTGTGGAATTTCCATTGCTGTTCTGTACTTTTAGTGTGTTTCATACAAACAATTTATTTAGTACTCACTGTGGCACTGTGCTATGTTTACTTTAGTGTAACGTAAAAAACAAAACGTGTTGAAAAATGGATGTATATATAAAAAAAAAATATGATACTGAAAAAGGTAAGTCATATATTTTAGTAGATGGTCATAAAAAGTACTTAAAAATCATGGCAGTATTCAATATTAGTGTACGAACAAAAATTGTCAATCAAGTTTACTCAAATAAAATCATAATATAATTTCGAAAAATATCGTTTAGTAAACAATTAGTAAACTCTCGAATCCAAATAAAACATGAAAACGATTATTTACAAGACCAAGTAACTCCATTGCACTGAAAATTATAATTTCCGGACCGTTCATTCTGATATTAGACTACATAGGAAAATATTATGATATCCGTAAAATGATGTAGGTACATTATAATATGTATATTGTATATGTATAATATGATTTTCAATATTTTTACATTTCTGTAAAAACAACTTATGAAGTATCTACTCCATTTTTAAGCCTTAGTATTAAAATTAATAATTTTATTAATTTTTACAATAAAATAATTTTAAAAATGTTAGTGATTATGACAATTTTGTCAACATATGAACTTTGAGCGTTAAAAAAAAATTGTGGCGAGGTACTTTATTATTATTTTGGCTTTAGTTTTGACTGAAAAACTTAAAGTGTATAGTAACAGAGAGCATTTTTAGACATATAATAATAACTAAAAAAAAAAAAACAATAGTATTTTGAAAATTTTACCATGTCTACAAAATGCTAATACTAAAATAGTAAGACAGAAGGTAGTACATAGTACCTATCTATTAGTATTAAATGAAAATGTCAAGTTTCTATAAATATGTATTTCTGAATAACAATAAAACAAAATCAATTTTGTCTCTGAAAACAGAAGTACCTATAGATACAGATACTTTGATTTTTCTGATTATCAAGTAAAAGGTTAAACAAAAACACAGCACTGAAGACAATATGATATTTGTATAAATGAGCATCTACAATATGAGATTCATTAGTTTTATTGTTTTTTTGAAACCTATAACAAAATAAAAGTACTTAATATTTTAGTAGGTTATCTTAATTTACTTATATAAAATACTCTTAAACTAAACAGTCTTTAAATAGAGATACATA
The DNA here is from genome assembly GCA_022818045.1 of Neotoxoptera formosana. Classification (NCBI taxonomy): domain Eukaryota; kingdom Metazoa; phylum Arthropoda; class Insecta; order Hemiptera; family Aphididae; genus Neotoxoptera; species Neotoxoptera formosana. Next base: position 32,506,897 of record CM040633.1, read on the forward strand.
AGCCACAAAAGTTAAACAAAATAAAAATCATTTTTGAGAATTTTTACAAATGTTGAGGACCAAAAAAAATAGTTTAGAAATTATTATATTACCTACCTAGCCATTAATAATATAACCTAATAATATTAGCTTACTACAATTTTTTTATTAAAATTAATATTATATGTAGATATACCTATAAGTTATTTTGATAAATTGACAATCTGTTACATTTTACAATAAGATTTGTATTATATTTGTATCTACTTAGCGTATCAGGGCTAGGGCGAAGAGGTTTCCAGTGATAAAAATTCAACATGATGAGATATACTATAAGTAGTTTATTAAATAAAACCACATCAGCACTAGATAAACATTTTATAATGATCAAAATGGTATGGAATATAAATCATCATCTATAAAATATTATAGATTGTGACTGAACTAGATATTATATTTTTTTAAGTACAAAATAACATAATATTATTTAAATGCATGAAAAATTAAATATAATAGAGAAAACTAGATTTTAAATAAATGAGTAGTTAGATACCTCCTAAAATAAAGACTATCCGATACTATTAAATTATAAAATTGGCCTTGATTTAAAAATAGAAAGATGGTACATAATATGTTAATATAAAAAAATTCCTAGAAAAATTCCAACAGAGTTAATATACACTGTTAATATTATCTTCAAAAGGATTGTAAATATTGTAATTAGTAATTTTCTACTATAACTTATGTAGTATGTATATTATACCTACCATAAGTAATAATTTCACAAAATATAATTCTTTTATATTATTTTAATTCATTAAAACCACTATCATAACCACTAATATAGTAATTACCCAGTTGTACAACAATATTAATGTTGAAAAAAAAATATAGATCAATAAAATTTGTGTCTACAGAACAACTGAAGATAGTTGGTTTATCAAACTCGATACTAATGTAAAATAAATTTAGTATGTTACAAAATTCAGAAAAATATAAAATATGCTATAAAATATGATAGCAGTCAAAATTCTTAAAAATAAAACTACAAAAATGTTGAGTTTGCACAAATATAAGTATAGCTGATTAAATTGTAGTATAATATGGGTAGTACTCGGTAGTATTGCAATGTACTGCATTAATATACTATTGTATTAATCAGAGTATTAAACCTACTGTCGATCTAGTATTTTTTTTTCCTGAGAGAAAACCCGCTTCATATTTTATCCAAGACTTTTTTTTATAAGCAATTGTTATATTAATTGTTGCTATTTTTTTGTTTGGCAATACTGTTAAAAAACACAAAAACATGAGTAAAACAAATCTCAAAACACACTATTTTGGTATATCAAACGGTGTTCTATATCTTTCTTTGTGAACCATGTCTGATCAGAGTATGCGTTAATATCATTGTTAGGCACCTCCGTAGTCAAAGTTTAAACATTAATTTGTTACTTCTTGCTAAATATATGTCATTGGTAAGCAAGGTGTAAGAAAAGTGTGGAATTATTTCATAAAGCATAATCCACATTAGAATGTTACTGTTAACCGTAACCGTAACATTGTACAGCGAATGCCATCATCATACACCAGCGTTAGAATCATGGCCGTACAAAACAAAACACACAACATAATAATATTATGATAGTGCATAGGAACGAAACGTACTTGTACAAATTGCTTTTCCGTCAGTCTTATAAGCGATGATGTTCAGTCTTGTATTGCAGTCTTATCGTGCGGCTCATGTGTGCGCCAATTGAATTATTGTTTCGCTGTGGTCTTCCACAGTCGTGATTACGACTTATCTAAGAAATGTTTGTTTGACATCTGCCCAGAAGTTCTACGACCGACCGACATAACTAATCGTCCCTCGACCGTGCACTACACGTCATTATAGCCACCTATAAGAGCCGAACCTCAAATAATCTGTTAAACGCACCGAAATCACATAGGTCGAGACCCGCACGCGCCGAGATACCGAGCGAATTTTGTCATCCAAGCGAGATGCACCAGCACCGAGACGAAACGGCGTAGGAATAGGTAGAAAGATATTTTTCTCCGTGTTCATCAAGTATCTAGTAAGACTAACGAGTAATAACTATTGTTATTTGTTAAAATTACTACTATTATTGTTATTATTATTATTATTTCAATTATTGTTATACGATCACAATATCACATACGATTATACGAACGACAACAAACCCGACCCGACCCATCAGACGCCATGTTTGTTGTTGATGGTCCCATTATCACTTGGTCGATCATAGAAGAAAAAATCAAACCGAAAAAAAAATGAATAAAACGAAAAATCGTGCTTTACGCAATACTGTTGAATGTTGATATTCTAAGACAGTACTGCTTACATTTTAAGGCGCTGTCCATTGTTCTGTGTTTCGTTAATCGCTATAATTTTTAAACTATAGGTAATTGCTCTGTTATGGTTATTTAATGTTTGTGTTATTATTTAAATAATATGAAACAAATAAATCGGTTTTGTTCTTAAATTCATTTTTTGTTGCGCTTTGATTGTATATGAATCCATTATAATATAATACATTATTTATAAATTATAAACTTATTATTGTCAACCTATAGCGACTTCCCGGTTCTTGATTGCGTCTCATTACGAAAAATGGAATACGGGACGGGAAAATAGTATAAAAATTGAAAATTGTATGAATTTTACACTTTTGTAATTTGTACAATTTTACGATTTTAATAAATGTTATCCAAATTTGAACTTTAATGATAAAACTATAACTATGTGTTTCAAATACGTTTAACTGCGGTAAAAGCAACCAAAAGGAACCCTGATTTAAATTTTCAAGTTTTTTTTGTATACAAACAAATTTTTATGATCAAAAATCGAAAACTGTTTTTTTAATTTAAAATTTCTATAAATAGCAAAAATATTTTGAAAATAATATCATGTTAAGAAAATCATGCTGATCCTAAAGGTGACATCAGCCTCCTGCTGATGAACCTAGTTCAATCAATATACATTTGTATCTCCACAATGAATTTAGATAGAATTTAAAACCAAATTAATAGGTACCTACTTATATTTATTTCGTAACACTCGCAATGAGACAAATACTGTAGGAGGTTCGCCGAATATTAAATAAACTCTTTAAACGGAGTGATCCGTTTAACGTATAAGACACTCATTAAATCTTACATTAAATGCGTTAAATGCAATGTATAGGACCTATATAGATGTAATTATAATAGTCAAATTCTAGAAGGTTCATAATTTAAAAACATTTTGTTATAATCTATTCATTATTTTCATAACTTATTAGGTACCAAAATATATTAGTCATAGTAATAATAATTCAAAAAATCATAATTCGTGATACAGTTTATTGTTATTACCTTATTTGTATGATGTCATTTGATTCGTGTTATTATTAATTTATACATTCTAATAATAATGCGACATTCAACTAAAAATTTATTTATTTTCCTCCCCCCACCACTTTGGAATTTCAGAACGAATTTGATGGCAGTCGTGTGTACCAGATGGCTGATTGTAAGTACATCAAATCCTCTCGTTTGTACTTCAGAGCCCCCTTCGGCCTTCACCACCCCTTTATTAACTTATTATTGTAATAATATTTTACTTAAACAAAGTATTTACTATTTACCATACCGATCACCCATCCTAGGCAGTGCACTAGTGCAGTGTCAGACCATTGTACATCGATACTCACAGGACACAAATGTTATTATGTGCGCCAGTTGTTTATTATATTCTTTCAAATTAAAATAAAAAACAATTAAATTAACGTGTTACACAATTTAAAACCTTGAAGTTATTAAATTCTGATTCATTTAGAATATAATATATAACCGTATTATGTAGTACCATATACTTCTGATAAGCCCAAGCAAAAACTTCCAAGGCAAAGTATTTTTGTTTTCTCTAGCTTTTACTTTCGCAAGGTATTAAGTTGACAGTTGACTAATTTATATTCTTTGCGTGTACCTACCTAACTTAATGTGTTATGGATACAAATATAAAATAGATTCAAAACACTAGAAATCGATTAATAAATTGATTTTGTTTATAATCTAATAATTTACTTCATAGTTTAAGAAGCAGTATAATATTTTAGTAGTGATATGAGTTATTTTGAGAACATTTTAAGAAAAACAAAGAACAGTGATTCTTTTAATGCATTTGGACAGAAAATTTGCAATGAAGACCTCTCATAATACATCAACATAAATATATCATACCATCCTATTAAACCCTAATTAAGGGGTGGCAAGGAGCACGGACCAGGGGGCCTATCTCTTTCTACAAAAATATTAGACACATTCAAAATAATTTTTAAAAAATAAATTAAAATATGTTCATATTACAAAAAATTATTTAATGATATATTCATAATAAATGTATATTTGATAACAATTTGATAAAGTTTGTAAATGAGCAAGGTGGATATAAAGATATATAAATATATTATACCCACCTTGTAAATGAGTGAAAATTGGAGCTGATAACAATGTGTTTAATCTTTAATGTAATCTGGCCATGGTATGACATCATACCCTCAAAAATATTATTCTCTATAATTTTTGTAATGGGTAATTGATAATTATACTCTAAGCCCTAAGGTTATTTAAAAACATAACAAAAATGATTTTGCGTGAATGCGTTTTGTCTATGTTTTGGGCCAGAGAAAGAAAACAAACAGAGCTGAACAGAAGTGCTGCCATTCTCTTAATATCTTTGCTTAAATTATTTATCATTGTGTGGGTATAATATGTGTATAATATTATAATACAACATAAATATATTTTGTTAGTTTTTAATTTTTTTTTTTTTTATGGTACAAGCTATAATAATTGTTTATACCTATTGTTTTGGGGCCTAAATGCCTAATGCATATTTAAATTGGGATTGTATCTATCTTATATTAACAATCTGCTATTGGTATTATTGGTCATGAAATTAATTCAATAACATGTTTTTGTAATTGGTATTTCATAAATCGTGACTCATTGAATGTTTATAGTTACATTTTTTGTATTTGTTAGAAAGATGATAATTTTATCTGTGTTTAGTCGGTGATGTTTTTATGAGAATTAAATCCAGTATAGGTACAATTATTGAGGTTTTAAAAAACAAAACGATCACATTTTCAAATGCAATTAAAAAATGTACATATCAGTAAAAGATAAGGCTCACTTATTTCTGACACAATTACAATACTGATTATTTTACGATAGTATACTATTATACTGATGACGAAATACGGGAACGTGTTTTTACAACTTACTCATCAATATATGAATATAACCATGGACAAATAAATCAACAATTGAGAATACTATACCTCTGTATAATAAATTTATTTACAATAATTAAGTAGATATTTAAAATTGTAAAATGGATACGTATAGTGACTTTATACGTATTATAGTTTTACTTATACAGTATGATCAACAATTTTGAATAGTATAATAAAATTACCAGGATTTGTTTCTAAGATCGAATCTATCAAATAAATTCTAGGCCTTAAATAGCCACTCAATGTAGTCAATAATAACAAATTTAGCATTCTACAATAATTCCAATGAAACCATTGTTGTAAATTATTATTAATGTTAAATTATTTAAATAATTCTGCTCGTTTTTGTTTACATAATAATCATATCCTATAGGTCATGCCAATAGATTAAAAAACGATAATAATAAATAACGCCGTTAAAATACACGCATAGGCAATACAATGTATAAATTGATTTTAAAATCTACAACCTAATAATTAACGTTTAAAATTTAAGCAAATCTACCTATGTTCTGTCCTTATTTAAGACTAATTTAAATTTCAAACAAAATTGTGAAAACCCGATTGGTCATCCCACAATTTCGTGATAACTGTTGTTATTTTTATTATTTATTAATCCTTGTCGGGGTATGATCATACCCCGATCGATGGATAGAATTTAATAAATGCTTAAAAACTTAGATAATCAATGATTAAAATAAATTCTCTTTGTTCTTGAAAACAATTGAAAGCTGTCCAAAATGTAAACACTTATAGGTACTGTTGATCGTTGTACTACAACATTTGACATGTGAGATAAGACGATACGAGTTCTGGCTTATAACTGTACAAATTAAAATTTAAAAGTATAAGACAAAAACACGAATAATACTATAAATTATAATATTATAATAATCTATTCCAGTGGTTCCAAAAATTTTTAAATCCGCCTACCACATACACATTTTGAAATTTTCACGTATCACTTGACCTAATAAACTGTTTTTTACATTTATTAACAAATATAACGTATCAATTTTTTGTTCGCTAATCGCAAAATTTCTTTGCGTACCTACCACAAGTTGGGAACCGCTGATCTATTCTGTTATTATCTTTAAATAACATAAACATATCTGCTTAGGTATAATACTTTAAACTCTGGTAACAATAAATAATATTAATTATAGGAGAATAATACAAAGTACAACAGGCAACAAACCAAACACCATGCATATGCTTGTCAAATATTACCGGCTACACGCTGTATATAGGAAATCATTATTCAACGATTAATTGAATAAAAATTTGTTACAATGCAAATTGGCATTTGTTACCAAGTATATGTATGTGAGTATGTAAATTTAAAAATGATCAAAAAACGAGTAAATCAAAATTGAACTTTACATTTATAGTTTTTACATATCACCTAAAATTGTATTCAAACATTTAAAGACGAAAAAATATAAAACTATGTCCATAAAATACTTTGGTATTATCGTGTAACAACTTATTATTCTTGTTTGATGAAAAAAATTCTGTTCTAAATTGTATATCAATTTAATTTTAAAATATTAGATATTTTATTTTCTATATTAGATTATTATATTAATTACTACTACGTCAGAAACTAACTCACAATGGCATTTTACTTGTTTCTTTTTAACGGGGAAGGAAATATTTTAGATTTGCCATTGGTTTGTGTCTTGTGGTGTGATTTTTGTTTTGATGGGTACCTACGTTTTATTACACTGACGGAAAATCCAAGAAGCAAAAAAATGTGCCTAACAAGTATAGGCAACACATGTTACACGAGATCATATTATAAAGCATTATAGCGATATTATGCAGGTACCGTGAATTTTTATATTAATATCTACTATGAAGAAATCAAGAAACTAGGTATAAATTGGACAAAGTAATATTATGTGAGTTATAGCTATTTGAATATTAAAAAAATATATAATAAAATCACTTTAAATTAGTAATGGTAGTATAATACATTAATACTATAATGACAGAAAATGTAATTAATTTAATAATTATATTATATTATACTATCACTAATATTTCGCACTGCTATGTATATAATATGTCATACGGCTATCGGGCTATAGTCATAGCTCGTAGAAATCATTAATGAGTAAAAACGTTTTTAATATTATAATGAATATTAATAATTTAATTCTTTGGTTAATATTTCTTGATGGAATAGCGAAAAAATAGCTGGAACCTATGTATGAAGCTTGTATATTAGATTTAAATATTTTCTAAGATTTAAATATAGTATGTAACATAAAGATATAACATAAATAAAAAATTTAATCTTCACATATTTTTTGTAGATTTAATAATATTTTGATTAGATTCAGTAAGCTGCGTATTTAAAATTGTTTAGTTTCTAGGGTATTTTTTAGTTCGGAAGTTTTTTCAACACTTTCTGAGTCAAGGACATCGGCTATTTCAAATTGGGCGTATCTGTTAATACTTAGTTGTGATAAAGAGTGGCTTCTGTCTCTTTTTCCCAGAGAGGATAGAGATGAATTAATACTTTCGTAATTGTTATTAATTGGTTTGAGTCAGATTTAGAATCGCAGGTAGCACTTGAGGTGCTTTACAGTATACTATTCCGAGAAGTACTAGATTTATTATAATTTTTAGTCGACATTCCGATATGTGATGTAAATATTTTAATTATTTTTAATTAATAGGTATTAACTACGAGGCAGTAGGATGGGGTATAGATATTGCGCGTTTAGTTTGATCTTTGCTAAGATATAATATATTAATATATAATATTATATTTAAAAGCCGTCGGCCAGTAGGTTTTGTAGATAAGGATTCACATATTATTATATTCGTATATGAATTATGTTCAGTAATAAGTAATAACAATTACCAGGGTTGAGCATGCTTGGTATATCAACCTGTATGTAGTATAATATTGTGCACGTGGTAATTTGGAATACACGTGGTAATGTGGTATGCACGAGATATGCATGCAGTCTTTATTATTTGAGGGATGATTGCAATAGATAATAATATATGATATTGTGCTGCTTTGTCCAGTGTGACTGTTAATGTATAATACTGTATAGTTTATAGTCGAGTGATTATTAGACTGCAGTCGAAAATCGTCGTTCAAATCGGCTAATAACCTTATTTATAAACCCATTATAGTATTACAATATTATTGGCAGTTTTTCCTATCGTCGCAGTAGTACGTGGCCACGTGGGATCAGCTGTGCAATGAGCCAATAGTAATTTCGTAATAAACGCTATTGTTATATTTGTATTTCAATCTAGTATATTGATATTGATTTCGTTTACAAATGACAATAACACTTATAATTACTTAATTATAATTATGTGCGCCTATTATAAAACCTGGCAAGTGATTTATTATAGAGCCGTATATACATACCATATTTTATAGGTACATATTATATACGATTGCATATATATAAATGTTATATGCACAATACATTAACAGTAATAGTATCCAGACTCCAATAGTTTGATCGATTTTTAAAAGTATAGTTTATTTTAACTATTTCAAACAATGTATATAGGGTCAGCTAGGGTCTTGGCGTATTTCTATGATCGCACTACAATGTATGGTGGTCAGTTACTAAAATGTACAAAAATACTATAAAGTATAAGACATTAAATAAATACTTTTTATTTTTAATTTTTTTAAATTTTTTTTAGCTTTTAGCATAAACTATACTACAGCTCGACAATATTATAATGTCTAACAATGGTTATAAAAGCCGGAAAGTTGGGGGGAGGTTAAAAATTACAATATATCACACTATTCGTAGAATATAAGATAGTTGTATGTACACAATACAATAAATCTTTAGAGATACTATACCGTCTTTCGTGTACGATCTGCTGAAGCTGAAGTATTTAATGCAAGTCAACACAAAAACATGCATTACTCAATAATATGGATAGTGTATGGATAAATCATCAGACAAATGCAGATCTTTCAGTATCTTACTCAATTTTATCACTGCAGGTTTTGTCGAATATCGATACATTTTTGGTAAGCCTTTTGAATATTAGAGAGAATTAATAAATTCATAAAAGATTTATCCAGATCCTTAGCTAAAGTAGAAACTGACAATTTGTGTGTGTGTAAAGGTAAACTATAGTTAAAAATTTTAATTAAAAATTTATTTTTGAGGTTTTGTACAAAATTATTGGTGTTATCATTAAAATAAATATATTAAAACCACAACAATTATTATCGTATTAGTTCCGCATGTGTAAATATATTTATCTTTAAATTACACAGATTTTATATACGAAGTACTTTTTATAAGAATTAATAAAAATACGCATCAAATAAAATTAATTAAGTAAATTTCATAAAAATAAGTAATAACTTGAGTGGGTGAAACAAAGTACCTAAGTAGGTACCTACGTAAATTTGTGGCGTATGTTAAACGCATGTTTCGATTACAGGCGTCACGTCGTTACGGTAAATTTGAACATCTATAATTCATTCACGTACACGTAATAATATTGTAACATCGTAAAATGCAACGAGAAAAATAAATACATAATTTATTGAAATTCGTTTACACCTATAGGCTATTGATGATTTTGAAATTTAAAGATAAAAAGTTAAATTAATATCGAAGTGTAAATGGATGAGATAAATCACAGATTGTTCTGCGTATATTATATTACCATATAACTTTCCATCCTCAACACGCTCGCATGCACGCTGCGTAGGTATTAATCTTTTTACAATCCATCCGTAATATGTCCGTGCGCATGTCATTTATGGGACTTTCTCTCTGAATTCCTCAAACGTAATAATAATATAATATAAATATATAATAATGCTATATTATATTATATACAACAACTTTTATAATTTATGAAAGGTTACGGGGTGAAACATTTTTAAACGACGCGTGCGGTCACTCAAATTTTCCGCCACAAAGATTTTAATATAACATGTGTTGTTCTCAACCGTCGTATATAGTAATAACTAATATTCCGATATTTATTTGTAAAATAAAAATATGGTATATAGGTACTACATAATATTATATAAAGGGGATTTAATATGAAAAAGCATTTAACGTCACGAAATGAAATGTCAGCAATGAATTGACGACCTCGTTTGAGTAATAATTAATAGAATAATATTTATAATCACTGACACGTTTAATAGCTTCTGAACCCAATAAAAGTAGATTTTAAATTAAAATTGTATAATAAAAAAAAATTTTTTTTTTGATATATCTTATAGTTTGTAAAAAAAAAACGCTCAACTGTAGGAATGGTGTAATCAAATTCGTCGGATATGTGCTGCACTGCTGGATCAGCGGGTCAGTTGCAAAGTATTTTCATTTATGCACCTATACGGCTATATGCGCACGTAGTAAGTGCAATAATACATGCTCATAGACCTATATATACTCATAGACCGGTCCTGTGAATTCAAATTGTAATAACTGTATAATAGAGATATTACAGTATTTGATATATTTAATATTTACTTATTCATTTATTTAAAATCATGATTATTTTGCTCTTATCGGTTATAACTTATAAGTGTTATCATTATAATGATATGTAAATTATAAATTATAATTTCGGCATGAACAATTTTCGGAATAGGTCAGGTAGAAAAAATGACACCAAAAATAAATTATTTAAAAATATTTAGGTACCGACAATTTTTACCGATAAATTTCACATAGGTATCTAAGTCTTTATACTAAATAATATAATTAGGTACCATAGTCACTAAAAAGCGCCTTCTATTTCGGCTCCCAGTGAGTAATGTTTGAAAAGTTGGGAGGGAATTTTTTAAATGTATTTGTAATTTGCAGCAAAAAAATTATAGGTATATATTTTGCTCCATCTCAGAAAGTAAGAAATATAAATTGTAATTTGCACCAAAATTAAAATCGATTATTCTTTCGATAGTACCTATATACGTACACGTTTTGACAGTTAAGATATAGAGATAATATGAGAAGCTAATTACACAGAATATTTAGTTTTAGATTCTGAGCGGTTATTTCACATACCTATTTACACCGTTCTCCGGTAGGTACTAACTTAAAAGCTATTTTATAACAATAATATAATTTGAATGTTTTTCATATTATAATAATTAAATAATTGCATTATTTATGCGAAAATTATAATTTTAAAACACTCAATGATTTTAAATTATTTGTATACAATTTAGATTTTAGTAAATAGTGTCTTAGTTAGAAATCCCTAAAAATTATTATTGTCGGTCAACTCACCGAGTCTCGACGTCAACGAGGGCGCACTTACAAATAACCAAATACTCGATAATCAAATACATAGATACTCATTTTGGCACCAATTACAAATTCCCGTATAATTCTAAGGTCTGTATAATATGGTAATAGGTAGATCGGATGAGGTACTCAAAAAAGCGGGACAAAAGTCAAGTTTAATTTTTTTTTAAAGCGAATTTTTAAATGTTTATAAGTTAGATTAAAAATTATAATTAGCAAATTAAAATGGTTTATGAACTGTTTTTTTTTAAATGAATATTTCAATAATGATGTCATGGCTTATTATAATAATTATAATAATACAAAATAATATATAAATATATAATATAATAAATATAGTATATAAGTAAAATAATATATTACCTATATAAAATGAATAGTCGTTATTCAGTCATGTTTTTCATTTTAAACAATTTACAATATTGTTTGGGTTATATTGATCTTTTTCTAAATCATAATATCGTAATTACAATTATCGAAACCGTGCTCTCCCCCTAAATCGGAGTATTCAATAAGATTAATAAATAATAATATAAATATAATGTTAAAGTTTCCACAAGTATTGAACACAGCATATATGTATAGTTGTAGACCGGCAGGCCGCCTTGGCACCTATCTTTGAATGTAAGTAATAATGTGATGTAAAAAATAAAACATACTTTTGACCATCAATTTTGTTTTTGATGAATGAAAATATATTCCAGTTGTAGTTTATTGTATTTTTAGTTTGTATCTACAATAATGGCACGTTATTGACGATGTACGATGTACCTATTATAATTATAACGAGAGATGACAAATTGATTTATCTTATATCGTTATCAGTTAATGATTGGTGTAGTCGTTTACGACAATAAACGAATTAATGTACAATCTACTTCAACTATACGAATAAATCATAGAAGATCTAGAACAATAATTGTACATAGACCAGTTTTGAAGTAAATAGGAGACTGTATACCTACATAATATTGTATGGTGTATAATATATTAGCTAAAAGTGAAAGACGGACAGATATAACGTCAAAACACATTTCACAATTTAAATCAAATGCAACGATCGAAAACGTACAATATAAATTATTTTTTTATAATATATAATTTAAAATCATTGAACCTTAAAATATCCGTTTGAAATATTCATATACCGGCATTGATGATATTATGCACTATGGATTAAAACTAAACCACAATATGATGGTTGACCGAAATTATGCACTATACGAGTTGTAGGTATTATAAACCTACAGGACATAACTATTAAATTATTTATGTTTTTATACACTTTATGGTCTGTTAAAAAGTAATTCCACTTTTATTTCATAATTTGAACTATTATTATTTCGACTTCATAATATTAAAAAAAAAAAAATTGTTACAGAATTAGTTATAATGTTGATTAGGTGACGTACTTGCACGTACAAGATACAAATATATTTATAATAATTTATATGCTATGTGTTTATAACAAGAAGGTCATAGTTCAATTTATTTTAAAACGGAACAATAATATTATAATTTATTGGGAGACAAAAGAAAACTATCATCTTAAATAGATATATATATATACTATATAATACATTTTATATTATGGGTGTATAGGTAATAATATATTATTATACATTTTTCGTATCACTACATCCGAATTCCGAATTAACGTAATAATATGTAAAACATAAAAAGTCGATAACATTTTGCGATCATGTTATATAGCGTTCTAGACAAACCAAGAAAAGTTATGTCATCACTCATCAACCCTTTTATAATAACCGGTGAATACATTATAATATTAATTGTATGCCATTAGCTTACATTTGTTTTTAAATAATTAATGACGCACATTAAGTATAGTAACGTATTCGTATACATAATAATAATAATAATAATATGTGAAATGCGTGGTATTTTAAACTATTTTTTCGTTTGAAATGACACTGTATGACAGTCGTCATACGGGTTGTCATGCGAGTCCTATCAATCATGTAACGATGGTATATTTATTATTTATTAAATTAGTATGTAATAACCTTAAAACAAAGACCAATAATAATAATAATAATACCGCAGTGTCACGTTATTATTTTATACGATAAAATAACGACCAGGGAACGTAATAATAACCGTCACACGATGGCGATATATAGTTAATTAATGTAGTTAATATTAGCTGATATTAATAATAATAATAATAATAATAAATAATAAATAATAATAGCCCGACTACCCGAGAAGGGTGAACGATAATGTTATTTTAAAGAGATTGACGTGTACGGCGGCGTATACTGCCACGGGAGTTAAACGCTATTATATCAC